>OX638217.1:664098-1914098 GCA_951805285.1 Thymelicus acteon
TCAATTAATACAATGTTAATCGTTTTGGCATTAAAATGATAAGATACCTATTTATTGAAATATTGATTGTTTAGAAGTAGATATGTAGATAACTAAATTTTAAGTAAACTAATAGGTGTAAACGGACAATTTAGTACTTAAAATTTTGTACGCAAGTAAACAAGTGATTATGAAATTTTTCTATGGGCGGGGCTTATCACTTAACACGTTTGCGCAGGCATTTTTTAATTAAAATTTAGTAAAATGCATAAGTTTGTAATGTATGTGTAATAATACAACAAAATAAAAAAGACTGCATGTTTAAAAGCTGTGAATTATAAAAATATTTACAAATATTAAACAACCAATTAAATTTAGTTAGTGTAGGTAACTTACAGGTCTGATAATAATTGGTTTCTTCCCTCATCCTCATCCTCGTCGTATTTTAATGACATTTTCAAAATGTCCACCACCTTGTTTGATACACATTAATGCACGTTTTGGTAATTGTCGTTTATGTTTATTTAATACTAGTGTCACTTTTCACTACGTCAAATCTAATGGAATGTTTGAAATAAACACGTCCCCACAGAAAAAAGTCTAGTTGGGTCAAATCAGCTGACCTAGGAAACCTAATTTATCCAAGATTCACTGATACGGCCGGCGCGTGCGGTGTGACTGACTTTTTAATTTACTAAATCGTAGATCACAAAAGCCGCCGGCTGGGAATGACACCGTCGTTACGTCTCGCTTCCTCCCGACTGTTCTTAAATATGCGGAAGAGAGAAAACGTATGGAAGTGTGCAAACTTTCTTTATAATATTTTTTTGATCTATTGCGTTTGTAGTGTATTTCTTTAACGTCGTACAACTCGCACATTTGATAGTGTGAGTTTGTCGCTGTGGCATGAGTATAATAATGCTTGAAAGGACCCTATTGCATTGACTTAAGTTTCATTTTTGTTTGTTTCGACTGTTTAAAGAATTGGGTGACATCATTTACTTAATTTTAATTTCTTATAAGGACAAAAAATTACCTACATTAAAAATACGTGGAATCGATTCAGTTGCCGATTTCGAACACTGGACCTTCCTACTTAACATATTAATCTGGTACATATTGTATACATATACAAATAAATAAAATTGGAGTGTCTGTTTGTAATATTAAAATAACCGCTTTTTACTAAGTGCATTTGGATGTATACACAGAACATATACCAAAACAACATTTTTCACAATTTTTGTCTGTCTGTCTGTCTGTTTGTTCCGGCTAATCTCTGAAATGGCTGGACCGATTTTGACGGGACTTCGCTGGCAGATAGCTGATGTAACAAGGAGTAACTTAGGCTATTTTTATTTTAGAAAAAAAAAATAGTTTGTTTGGCGATACGAAGTTCGCCGGGTCAGCTAGTTATAGATAAAGTTAGTGCTAGATGATGAAAGATTACTTTACAGATCGCAAACGTTGCGAGTTTCGGTTGGCTTTACGTGCATCGAAGTGTAGCGTAGAAATAAACTGCTGAAGAATTATGGAAACGGGTTGCAAACAGTGATCACCGTATTCCGTAACCTCCTTTAACGATACAAATACTTTATCACACGCACTGCTTGCTAATATGAATCTGTAGGTCGGGGTCGGAACTCCGAACTAGCACAAACATTAGAAGTTAGAACAAGAACATATTTTATTGTACATATTTATTCACAAACGGCCAAACAAATATTGTTTGGCAAACATAATATGGCTCATTTGTATGTGTGATCTGACACCTGTAATACTGAAATTTCTTTTTTAAAATATCTATTATTTAATGAAATAATACGTACTTGTATTAATGGTAAAGCAAATATAAAAGGAATTGTGGCTGACACCTATTTATGGCGCATGGAATTGTTGGGTAATAAACGGCACCGATTAATGTTTTCGATCGTTTCACACCCGATTTTACTAAACGATAATGCGAACGGGATAGGATGTTGCCAAATCGATATATTAGAATAGAATAGAATAGAATAGAATTTATTTCTTCAAGTTAACACTGCATTACAAATAGGCAATATAATATCTTACACTATACTTATAAAAGAAAGATGTTGAATAGCAGTAAGAACTTGACGAAATGGGGCCACACTCAGCACTGGCCGCAGCAAGCCACGACCGCTGATTTTCAGGGCGACCCTAATTCGTGTAGTTCGATTAGTGACATTAAACGCAAAACTAATATAATGAAATTAAATAAACATAAAAATCTAAATAACTAATAACGGAACCTATCAAATTATGTAATACAATCAAAATACCTCTCTACTATTACTACTACCATTAACCTCTCTTTTATTGCCCAAAACCAACGCCCAACTCCCGCGTATTTGTGCGTACGATCCTAAGTGTGTGTGTGTGTGTGTGTGTGTGTGTGTGTGTGTGTGTGTGTGTGTGTGTGTGTGTTGTGTGGGTGTGTCTGTGTGCAGCTGAAAGCGAGTGTGTGTTTGTTTGCGTGTGTGCGTGAGTGTGCGTGCGTGTGTGTGTGTGTGTGTGTGTGTGTGTGTGTGTGTGTGTTGTGTGTGTGTATCTGTGTGCAGCTGAAAGCGAGTGTGTGTTTGTATGCGTGTGTGCGTGAGTATGCGTGTGTGTGTGTGTGTGTGCGCGCGTGCAGAATCAGAAATCAGACTGAGACAGAAAAATCTGACTACTTATACGAGATTCGTCTCTTGTGACTTTTGTAAGTCCAGAAGATGCTTCCTATAGGATCTCTTGAAAGCTGCCGCAGTCTTTGAAGCACGAACAGGTGGCGGGAGGTTGTTCCAGCATTTCGTGGCGCTATATTTGAAACTACCACGAAATGCTGCTGTACGAGATACAGGATACGCGAGAGCAAATGAAGACGCCCTTGTGTTTAACCGACTGTTGGAATCTTTCAGCCATCGCAGTTTGTCAAATAGATATTGGGGAGACTGACGATTGATTATTCCAAATAACAAACAGGCGAGGTGCAGTTGTCTACGGTGCTTCATTTTCAGAATATTAGCGCTATTTAAATAAGGAGTTACATGCGCTCTGTCGGTCTATTGGGGTTAGTAGTGGAATGTTTTGTAGAAAGCAGTGATCACTTACCTAAATTGAAGCTTTCAAGTATTATAGCAATGGTCGGCTATTTCCATAAAAAATAGTGTAAGATTTTAAATTCTTAGCTAAACTTTTGCCACATTTAATTTTTGAGATAGTGACGATGCGGATGCGAGACAGCGCATTCAATTAATCTTCATAACTCATAATGTCGTCCCCAGCTATTGCACTGCCTAATGAGACCCTTTATTTTCACTCCTCATTGTGCCCCTGAAGCTCTATTTAATGTTTAATTTCACCCATTCTTTTTTTCATTCCTTCGCGCTAATACTACTTTATTCGTGCCAGATTTCTTTTAATTTAACCTTTTATTTTAAGAAATTTACAAAATGTTAAAACTAAAAGCAAGATTTTATGTTCCTCTTCAGCTTAACTCGGCGGGAGGCGCACCCCATAATGCAACACGAACTGTCGCTACCGGGTAAAAAATACCACAATGAATTTATTGTAAAAATGGGGGGTTTTTATGGGTATTTTACTGAAACAAATTTTTATGTTATATTTTAATATATTTGTCATGAAACAATGTGTGAATGAAGTATTTATCTGATAATGTAATATAAATAATAATGTATCTATTTTTTTAATGAAATCACAGCATACAATTAAATGTTTTTTGCACATGGCTTACCAACATACAAAAATTAGGCTCTGAACATATTAAAAAATTAAAAAAACGAGATCAATACCAATTGAACATAATATATTGTTACTTATAACAATAATTGTAACATGTATTAATTTGGCATTTTTTTGAAAAAAAATCGTTCAAAGTATAACCTAAAAATAATCACCCAATCAATCGACAATGATAATCGATGATAATATGTAGTATGTTACAAAAAATTGTTGAATTCACTAATATACATAGAAATCTGAGATCAAAATATATCAGAGAGAGAGAGATTGTAAGTCTGCAGATATTCCAGAAATTAGAGGTCTTTTGGGATTACTCTATTATTGGCAGGCTTCGAAGCGGACACCTTAGCACTAAAGACCTTTTGTATACAGACAGCGTTTTACACTGCGAATATTGAAATATGTGTGGGAAAAAATGAAGGCATTTACAATCAAAGTAAATCTGCGGCTGATGTGCTAAAGCGTTTGGTGGAGCCTATAAAAAAATCTAATAGGAATGTTGTGATGGACAATCGGTTCACCAGTTTTCCGCTCATGGACGAATTACTCAAGGATTATTGACTGTGTTAGGAACCGCTAGAAAAAAAAACCTCAAGTGCCACCCTTTTTTATATCTACAAAAGGAAGAGAGATAAATAATTCCGTTTTCGCATTTCAACCTGATTACATTTTAGTATCCCCTGCTTCTTGCTCTGAATTGCTATCATGCTCACTAAAATTTTCATAGTCTTCAATTTCAGAAATATGTTCATCATCACTATATTCTAAAAGCATTTGTTCATCATCAAGAGGAAAATAAGGCATCTTGATAGTCTAAAACAAAACAACAAAAAAATGTAGACTAATAAAAATAATAAGACCCAAATAGTCGCTACTGGGTAAAAAATACCCGTACGCACCTTAGACATCTGTTGTGTCTGAAACTCTGAACACCGCGCGTACACTGGCTGCTTAGTCAAAAAAGCGGACTGTCGCACGTTTCTCAAAAGGTACCTAAAGCGGCGCGGCACAAAATTAAATAGAAAAATAAATATTTATGAATTTATGCACTATGTGGTAAATTTTACCCGGTAGCGCCTCCTGCCGAGTTAAATGCTACAGATTTTAAATGTCTACCGCTGAACAGTAATGCTTCGAGATAAGTGAGTAAATCTGTAGAACACCAAATAAAGGAATAGGTACGTCTGGTACATGTTGGTATTGTTGGTCAAAGTGTAGTTAAACGGCAGGACATTCGCTCCCATTACTCTCAGTAAGTTTTTAAATAACTTACAACGCGTTCCGAAGTACCTATTGAGTTCCCAAACATATTTTGTACCTATAGTATATAAATCTTCTTAATTGGCTCTTGCACGGTCGAAGTTAATAAGAATTTTGTAATTACGATTTTTATTCCATTAACTTTGTTATGAAGAATTTTCCTTTAGAATAACTTGCCAAAAGTATTTTATTATTTGTGAATCGTCCTACTGGTCTCAATCACTACAAGCCTAGCCCCCTAGTGGCTCAAGGTAGGCCAATGGAGATATACCTATGTCCAATTCCCAGTCGGCCTGTTCCATTCAGAAATCAGTGGTCACGTTCAATGGGGAAGAGCATGAATGAGGAATAATTCTGAATCTGCATTGATGTGAAAACTAATTGTAAGTAATAAGTATAGTATATAATCCAGAAAGTACAAACGTCAAACGATGTAAATTGCTAGGAAAGTACTTACATGATAATTCCACAGGATATTAGAAATGAGTGGTAACAACATGACTTGGTAACAACAATTACAACAGTAGCAAAGTGTAATTTTTTCTGTATTTGAAACTTAATGAGGGTCTTAATTTTCCTCTTGTCGCACTCAAAATAACTTGCCCGAATTATCTTCCCACGATGAACGCTCAGTTTGGTATATACCTAATTGCTTACTTTGTTACCGAGTGGAGCCGTTTTCTAGGATTTATTCGCTGAGAAAAATCTTGGTTAAGCTATTATAGTTTTTATACGCTTTATATTAGCTTCACCTGTATGTATGTATGTTTGTTTGTTTATTAAGAATTGACTAATTTGATTTTACACGCTTTATATTAGCTTCACCTGTATGTACGTTTGTTTGTTTGTAACTTGTAACCGACTCCTTTGGACTTTATTTTGACCCCCTTCAAACGGTCAGATTTCTTTCAAAATTCGTAGACTTGTCGAAGACCGATGACAATTCAATATTTTTGCTTTTTTTTAAAAAAAAAAACTAAAAAACACGCTTTCATACAAAATCCAACTAAAAAATAGAAAATAAATTTGAATTAAGAATCGTGGATTAAAAGTGTTTATTAGAGCTTAATTGCTCTCAGAAAACACGCCAACTGAGGGATCTTCGTAATGTGGTATAATACCGCACTGCTCTAAACTAAGGTTTTCCACTCGGCTATACTACCTTTAATGCTTATACAACACTTTTTCATTGATTTCCCCCCTAGAGTCGCTTGAGTCTAAGCTGATTTGTAAATGTAACGGTACAAGCTAGGTATATTGATGTAGATATGTACATAATATATTCTTTTTAAATTGATCAGGTACCCCTATACATATATTTGACGAATGATAAATAGATTTGATAAAGTAATCGTTATACTGTTGTGTTGTGTGTTATCGCAGGAGGTAATATTTCTGCGTCGAGTTTAATCTGTTTCTATTTTACATGCTTATCTGTGAATCTACGAAGAACACGCACGAGACAAACGATCGAGCTGCGAGAAACGATGAACAAATATTGCTTGCTTATGTCGAACCTTGAACATACCTCTTATATCGAGAAAACCGAACGATTCCAAATTAGTTTGAACCTTTGGAGATGAATACCTGCCAGTTACAACACACTAAACTTGAAGCCTATAAATTATTGCTAGCAGTTAATGGTTTTCTTCAACACAGAGTTGTTTCCGTGCGTCTGAAATTCTGGAGATATCTGGAACCTGCTGCTTACACCAGGCACAAGCTTCCGTGTGAGCTTACTACTCGTATAATCAGTGAACCTAAAGTTAACAAGCAGCGTGAAGGTTTCAAACAAAGCTGAACGGAACGAACAATGCAGTACATTTCAAATTCCTTTTCTTACACTATCTTTATCAAGAACACGATTCTAACGTTCTTATACTGCTTGACACATTAATATTTATGAATAGGTATATCGATAATATAAGAGATAATGACCAATAACACGAACTACTGTTGCATCCATCATGGCTGGTACGTTATGTACCGGGAAAAAATATTTTTCTGCTGCGATACTGCAGCTGCACATCGACAATCGCCGTGTTAGCTGGAAAATCCGCCGCCCCCGCCCTGTCAGCGCCCGCAGTCGCCCTGCCGCCACGTGTTGCAAACTAATTTAGCCATGACAGACAAACTGTTTGCCTATGTCTACTTAGTGCGCAATTTCGATACCGTCCGCGGTCGCTGTTTGACTTTGATATCAACATCAATATTTGTCACTCCGGTGACTGGTTTTTTGTTAGATTTGCGTTGACGTAATTGTTTAGCGGAGCTTGTATTGTTTTCAATAGTGACTAATACAAATAATTTCTTGGCGATAAGACACAATTTTTCTATGAAGAATTTAGTTGAGTTGTGTCGTGTTGTAGCTTTACGACAGGATGTTATATTTGTACTTGGACAAAAACCAATTCATTTTCTGCAGAACGATGACCCAGTAGTTTCCATGGTATTCATTCTCATCCACTACTGAAACTACATATATATATCTGATCGTATTCCAGCTCCCAACTGACCCTCAACTATTCCAATCTATTTCACTCTGCGATTTTACTTAGCAAATTTTATGAGTCGTTTCACTTTGGACTTGCTACCTTTAAGATTATCACACGGCTATCTGTATGCGTTATCTAATTTCGGTTTTCTTTTTACAAATTCACGCGGTCACTCGTTGATACCGGCTTTGCTGTACCAGCACAGTAGTACCCAGGTCCCAGGTGACACTAGATTCATTCCGGCTGTGGCAGGGAATTGACCCTTTAACCTACATAGATCGTCTCCTAAGATTTTAATAAACATAATCAAAATGGTAAGCTGTAAAGGAGACTGTGGTATGTCGTTTTCTGGAATCCACGAGCGTGTAGAGCGACGTGAGCAGTTCCTCGTGTTGCACTAGTAAATCAAAAAAATTACCATAAACCCATCACCTCCCACTGTTGTATCCCCAGGAGGGATAAAACATTATTAAAACCTTTTAAAGTATGGGTCTGCCTCATCCTTGTTGTACATCTGAATAGTTTTGCATCTTCGTTATTAGACATCCACTTCGTCTAGTGAGACGTAATAAATGAAAGTTTAATATCAGACAACACCAGGGTACCGCTGGAATATACCTCTGTCTATTCATGACACTAAGGTTAGCTTGAAACGCATCATGGTCGTGAATCAGCAGTCTGTTCGGCCGTGATGCTCCGTTTATCATCTCATAATATCTGTTTCATTCCACCACCGGTCGTCGTATTTTTTCTTCGGTTGTAACCTAACACGGTAATGCCCTCCTTATATAGCATTACTAATGCGATGCCTTGAGGCGAGTAGGGGATAATCCAGCTCTTGCCGGCAAATTGAAATATAGATGAGACCACAAGGTCGAGTAGAGGTAATATTTTTTATTATAGTGGCACTAGTACGGCGAACTTTATCCTTACAGTCCGACTACATATGTGAATGAGGTGCTTAAGGCAGCTTAAGGTATTTGATGTTAGGTGATATATCATACATTGAGCTAGTATCCATGTTCTTGTTCCGATGTAAGTTTTAATCTAAAGCATTTTAATCTTAATTTTGTAGCCACTAACAGTAGAGTAGATATAGATTATAGAAGTATATTCGGAAATTTCGTGTTGGTTAGCATTATTATAGGAAAAAAATCCAAAGCGATATTACAATTTGCGGGCAGAAACTGATATTAAGTTGAAGACACAAAGTTCTCCGTTTTATAAATTTTTGTGGAACCTCCACAAAATATTTAAGCTCATTTCCAGTACGTGTACGTGCCATTGTTCTTTATTGCAATGCAGACATGCAGCAACGTGAGTTTTGATGTATCTGAAATTTAGGACTTTTTAGGGTTCCGAAGTAAAATCGGAACCCTTATAGTGTCCGAAGTAAAGCGCCGAGACCCTTAGTGCTAGAAAGCGGTAATTGGGTATGGATATGCATATTTATTAAAACTTCAGAATCGTAGAATAAAATATTGAAAAACTTTTTTCAGGGTAAAGGTGTGGAGTATCGTTGAAAACATACATACATACATATAATCACGCCTCTTTCCCGTAGGGGTAGGCAAAGACCACTTCTTTCCACTTGCTACGATCCTTACATCTTTCGCTTCGTCCACTTTCATTATTCCCTTCATACATGCTCTTCGGTTTAGGGTACTCTTGACCTGGCCTTTTTTCAAGACGTCCCTGATTTGATCTCGAAAAGTCCGCCTAGGTCTACCTCTTCCAGCACTTTCATTCACACTCGCCTTATACACTTTTTTCGTCAATCATTCTTTATTAATTCTCTCGACACGTCCAAACCATCTCGGCATATGTACCTTTCTCAATTTTTGTCACTACATCTTCATCCAGACCACAAAGTTTCCTTATCTCACTATTTCTTATCCTGTCACTCAGTTTAACTCCTATCATACTTCTTAACGCTCTCAACTCAACTGCATTTATTCTGCTTTGATGTTTCTTCTGCCATACCCAACTTTCACTTCCGTACATGAGTGTCGGAACCAACACCCCCTCATGCACAGCCAAACGAGCCTAGTTAGACACCTTCCGACTGTTCATAAAATCGTTGAAAAAAAAATATCGTTGAAAAGGTCTTTCAAAAATATTATGGGTCTTCAAAAACTATTTTTGGAATTAGGGGTCCGTTTGCGAAATATTAGGCTTAAAAGTGCTAATTTTGGTTAGAGTCAAGTGCCCCATCCCGTCGGCTAAACGGTTGAGTTAGACAAATGAAAAATTCTCAAAAATAAGTTACAATATGATGAATTTACAAGGAAATCTATCACGGCTATGTTAGCATAAGTATTGTAGTTAATGAGTAATAGTGGATAAACTTACTACTTCGGAACCCTACATTGCGCGTGGCTTGACACGAACTTGCCCGGTTTTTATAAATTGAGAAGGCTGCAAATGTCATCGTGGCCACTTGTATAATTATGTAGCAAATGCTAATTTCTTACCGTAATTCAACATCGGTTAGCTTCTTCCCAATGCTACAGTTACACATGCATATAAACGGTCATGATAACCATAACTGATCCTGAACATAAATATACAAAACTATGTATGCACATTCCTACGTATATCGTTGAGAAATCTCACTTAAACAAGTTGTCCTTTTAATGCGGGGCTATTAACTGTGCTGTAAATAGAAAACAACCCGAGCTCGTGATAGATCACCTCCAGACTCCAGTCCTCACGTCCCTCATTCCCCGCGCGCCGTGCCCGGGCGCCACATGCCCATATATCTTCATCGGCTGCCCGCTGCGCGCGGCCGGCCCGCACCACAGAGCAAACCAGTAACGGACATCACTTTACTTTTATTGCGGCAATTCGCAGCCCTGCAAGTGTTATACCGAGCCGCAACGAATGCCGTGAATGTTAAAGATCTCGGCCCATCCACATAATCGTTTGAACAATATTACTCCGAAGCGCTCGTGCTCGTGGGGGCGTTATTGGAGATGGAATTAAAGATATTTCCGTTTATCCTAACTGAATAATATTTACGTTTATCCTTACTAAATATAAAGAGAACAATTCTCTCACCATATAATAAACGAGTAACCCGCCCTCGCTTTGCTTCGGTTTTCTTATTTTTTACACCTTGGGTTACATTATTGGAGTTTTATTAAGGATCCCTAATTTTTTTGAAAATATAATATAGCCTATGTTACTCGGGGATAGTGTAGCTTCCCAACAGTGAAAGAATTTTTCAAATCGGTTCAGTAGTTTCTGAGCCTATTCAATGCAAACAAAAAATCAAATCTTTCCTCTTTATATATTAGTATAGATAATATCTGCAAAGATTATTAGGTCTTACACCTTTATGTCAGGTACGTTATCACTTTGATCCCAAATTATTTGTCAGCGTTATGTGGAACTAATAAATAATTGGGACAGCTTTACAGATATTATACCGTAGCAACTTAGTTAATGTCGATTCGTCATGCAACGAGAAGAACAGATAAAGGATATTTCGCATTAAACAAACGTTCTAAGATTAAAGTCACTTCAATTGGAAACTTATCCAGTTAATTTACATCCCTCGATCAATTGTTTTTACGTGCTGGAAAGTTTATATTGAGTGCTGCTTCGAAACTGAAACGTTGTTACTAAAAGTTTTGCGCTATTATTTTATCTTCGTTGTTTTGCTATCTTGAACTAAGTAATAAATATATGCCTTTAGTACTGTACAAATCCCTGGAGGCTCTTCCGCCGTGATTGAAAGTGCTCTTATACTTCAATACTTTGTCCCTTGTATGCGCAACGCGCAACCGTCTCTACAGAGACAGAGGTTTCAGCGAGCACATTGTCTACCTAAAATATTTATCGAGGCGCGACTTTACGTATTATAGATGCTTTAGAAATTCCGTACAGAATTTCTCTCACATTTTCCACTGCGACGAACGTTATTGTAATCTGATGCAGAATAATACGATCTAAAGTCGTAAGTATCATAACTTACACTGCTTAATAACATATTTAAAATCTCGAACCGTGCTGTTAAGTTTCAAATCTCCTAGGTAATAAAGCCAAACTGGTTCGCGAGCCAAACGATAGTAGCAGAATATTAATACCGCCTCGACGATTTCAGTTTATTAGCTAGCAGTAATACTCTAACTTCAGTTAAGAAACGGTTGAAGTTGACAGATACAGGAGTAAAGAAACCGTGTAGAGGGCGAGGTTCATCCGGACGGCGCCATGGATTCTGGAGTGTCTGGAGGCCGTATTCCTAGTTTCCTACTCGACCACGTGACCGCGTGAATAAGTGCACGCGTCGGGTCGGTGAATGCCCTACGCATAAATAGATGCGGCTTGAACTAATGAAACGTGTACTGAGCTCTCGCATGAATCCTTCTCTCTGTGTCGCATCATTACTCGTGCGATTTCAGTATGAGATGGGAAGTTGGAAGTAGGTGGAGAATTCAAGATGTGCATCGGCGTTTGGAGTGTTGCCAGCGCGCTGTCGCGTCGCGAATAGTGCGCCCGCGCCGGGTCGACGACACCGGCGCGGACGCGTCTTGCTGATACCGACCAAGGAATTAGAGTGCCTGCCCAGCGAGCGGAAAGGATCCCGACGAGAGGTTTCCCGGTCACTGGAATTGTAAGAGACGTAATCATTGCAAAACTGTTTTGCTATCAATTTTGTTATCAAGTCGAAAAATTTTCAGTCGGTCTCGCAATGCCTCATTAGATCAAATGCATGGTATAGACACTGTTATAAGTCTTTTTAATTTAGCTATTACGGTTGTCGCATATCTTGAATACTATTGTCTAGTTTAGTTAAAAACTAATTTCTCATACACCTTTTTACCTCCATCTCCATGTGATTTATGAAAGTAATGCAAGTAAGACAATCTTAATCTTGATTTACATTTATTTGTGCTAATTTAAATCGAGTTTGCGTGTCTGTAATCAGCTTTCCGAGCTATCTTGGCGACTCGTACAGAACATATTTTAATGAGCAAATGCCTGCCATAACTTTCATTCTGAAACCAATACTTAAGCGGGCGCACCTCTCGCCGAGATCAATAAATCGACGAGAACACTGTACTTTTCTGTACTGTACAATATTATCTCTCGCGTAAGCAAAACTTCCAGTTTCCTACTTCAGCGATACTCAAAGGTATTATAAACTGTAATACATTAATCGTAAGAGATTCAGAAGAAATTTTTTACCGAAAATTATTATTATGTATTATTATTATCAGGTGGATCGTCAGCTCGTTTGCCGGTTATTTCCATAAAAAAAAATAGACGCAACCTCATTGACGGCAAAGTTCAAGTATGCTAAAATAAATTAACTATTAATCAAAAGCAATGACGTCAGCAGCTCCCATGCCATTCGTCACCACTAACAGTAGGTACATTACGTATGGAATGATGATATTAATAAACATGTTAATTCAAACGACGTCTTACGTGTAGGACTGTATGTTAGCGTGCTTTCTATTATTACAGTGTAAAGTACCCTTGGGGCTATTATTTTGTACTTATTGTGAATATAAGTATGGTGTTGACTAAAATATACTACTAACATCAGTCGCCACTTGGTGGCGCCAGTGAGCATATTGACGACATTGATGTCGACGTTAGAGCATAGAACTGAGGAATCGAGACATTCGCCATTCGACAGTCGACCTGGATGGTCGCATGCAAACCCGAGGCAAAGGTTACTTCTCTGTTGAAGTCTGTGATTTTAGTGATAACTTATTTTGTGATAAATATAATGGAAAGTGTGATTAAAATAATTGTGAAATATCGTCGTTTTATTGGGCCGAGCCTACAGTTCAGAAGTGGGATGGACAGATAGAAGAATCTCTCGCCACGCCCCAAAGAGATAAAAACGTGAGTATTTTATTATTTTTTCCGGATGACACGTGCTGAATTTAGGAAAATGGAGAACTATGCGATTATTTTTGAAGGTTAAATGTCTAGCCACGCCACAAAGAGGTGAGGTGAAATAAAAATGTGAGTAATTTTTTTTCTCTCTTTCTTCTGATGACACGTGTCGAAATCGGAAAAATGAAGAAATATAATGGTTTTTTTTTCTAATTTGCGCTTGCTCTTCAATATTTTTGTCTGTCCGATAACGGATGCGAGTTGAAAGTCAGATTTTATTGTGTGCAGTTGATCATAATATATGTAAATAGAAAAACAACAAACACCATGAAAAGTGTACTAAACAGATGCTTTATGTATGTGGCAGCCATTGCATAGTAAGTTATTATTGAGCAGTCAAGGCTTAAGGACGTTGCGCACGCGCTTCACATGTTCAGGTGGAACGTTGGTTAAAAAGTAATCGATCCGTATCCAAGTGATCCGTTAGTATTATAACTAGTAATTGTTGATTTTGTAATCTGTATATGAATGTCTTTTGAATCTACGATTTATTTTCATTATAATGAAGGCCTGATCCCCTCACCCGCCTACCCACGTAAATAATCATGGATACGCAAGAAGACACCGATGCGCCTTTTATTTAATAAAGAAGGGAGGAAAACCAATAAAACTTCCAGGTTATTAAGTAACTTTTATTAGCTAGACTAGAACTGATAATACAAAAGCCTACCTTTTATTATTAGCTACTGAATCAATGTATCAAATTGAATGATAAACGAACTGTGAAACAAGCATCCAAAATATTGCCCCGCTATGATGTGGCGTCTTTTATAGAGTACATAATTACATATTAAGTTTCCTTCAATCCACGGCCAACAACGCGCTTGAGCTCCCTCCATGTCCCGCGAATACATCAATAATTATCAACCTAATAGTTAAATGAGTACTGTAATGCAATGTAAGAATTTTGGAAGCCAAAGATTAAATAAACACCAAGATATATTTCTTACAGGATTTTTTTTATTACTTGAGTATTAGCTAAAGAGGTCACCCAATACAATATTATGTGTATGGTAGTTTCAACTTGATGATACTCTGAAGAGATGGACGTGATGGTAAATCATGAGATGGACAATACAATTATTCTGCCGTTATTGAGTCTCCTTGACTTTGAGATCGTTTTGCTTTATTTTGTTGAGCTAAATTTAACCAAGTGGTGGGTTAACTTTATCTATATACTGGCTGCCCGGACGGACTACGTTCTGTCAACGGTTGTTTTTTATTATTTTGAGATGTACGCTATCCTATCTTTCAGGTTGGATCGAACTGCACACGATGTGCAAATTTGATTGGGAGTCCGTTGCGGACGGACGGCGTGACACGTGATTTATATATATTAATATTATATAAACCGCAAAAAATGCTTGTACGGATGTCTTCTATATACTTTGAAACCATTCAACTGATCTTTCTAACTTCAAAATGGTTTCATTTGAAACGCAGCGAAGATGGTTTGAGACCATTAAAATTATTATTAAGCATTAGGCACATTTTCGATTTCCGACTTTTCCTTTATACAATCTTTAGCCTAGTGGAACACGCCGGGTATCCGCTAGTTTCTCATAAAACAATTGACACATATGAAATCGCAACATACCAACCAATATAGCAAATCCGAAAATGAACATGCGGGTAGTTACACAAAAATCTTTTGCTGTCATCAAAGAAACTTTCCGAATTGTTGGTGGATAAGAAAGAAAAATGACGTGCATTAAGTATATTAGTGATACCTACATGGATAAATGATTTTGAATTTAATTTTTGATCTTTGATGCTACTCCGTAATGGATCTTCTCGAGTCATGATATTATGCACAATAGACGAGCTCGATTTTATTTAATACATATTATAATATCTTATATAAAAAAATCTAACAGAAATCTCGTGTTACGGAGTTTGTGGTGTGTTTGCATTATACAGTCACATTAACCAAGCGCTTGTGCCGCCTTTCAGATCAATTGGACACTGGGAAGTAAGTCAAGTTAACCTTAACTTACAGGATTTGATTAGACACCGGATAGTTGAAAGTGTTGAAATGAAATAAAAGCTTGTTATAAAATAACGGGTTGTTGAGGTAAGACATGTAGTACTATTATCTATTCTGTGGTAAGACATTTTTTTTGTATTTTTGTTAGCAAGCCAAGAGGATTACTTGAGATGGTTTCTTGTGATATCTATTTGATTTACGTAACTAAGGTACGTTGCAGAATAAGATACAATGAATGCACACTTAAATGACTACCGTATTCAATTAATTCGGTTATCATAATGGCTTCTGTGCGTTGCACGCCAAATACGAGCTTAGATGGCTACTCTGGAATATTTTGGTGATTCCCGTTGGATGTTACAAGTATTGTTTTTATGGGTTTTGGTTATGGCGATGCCGCGATGTTTATTGTGCTCACTGTACAGCGGTACAATACGTATAATTGACTACTCAACGGATTCAAAGAACTGGAAAGCGATAGTGACTGAGATTAACTAAACCATGTATTATGATTACAGATTTCTTTGTGACAAGAGATTGCCGGACTGCGGTCGGGATTCTACGGTAATTGATTTAATTATGGAGCCTAATCACACATGAGATGTGCCCTACGTGCGTGCATTGCTCTTCTAAGTAGTTACAAGGTAATGTAAAGACATTAGTGATATTTTATAATGCTACACACTCATAGCCCCACAGCAGTATGTGTAACAGTGTGTAATGAGTACCTTGGACGGACTGAGACCAGCAACTCAAACTTATTTAAATGTACGCTTCAGTGGAATTAAACCCAGGACATGTGGCGCGACAGGCGGTGGACCGTAAAAAAAAAAAATAAAGGCTTGTAAAAAAAAAAATAGACATGACATGAACTTCTTCTTCCTACTCTATCGAACCGACTCCAACGAAATTTTGTGAATGTATATGGTTAGTTCTAGGTTGAAGAGGATAATATTGACCCGATAGATGGCATTTAACGATAAGAGCGATTCGCGGAGCATCGGGCAAACTTTTAGAGACATATAAATTGAGTTTAAACATTGCAATTATTGTTCAATGTGATGGAGTATGGATCTATATGTGTGATGTGACAAGTGTTTCTGCTATGAAACTTTGAGGTATCAAACAGGCTTCAAAGCCAAAGCGAATAGAATGGGAATACGCAATGCGACATCCGTTAATATTATGTATATCAACGAATTATATAGATTTATTTGATGATCATAATTATTTAGTGACTTGCAGTCGAAGAGGGAATTCGTCATAGGAATATCCATGTCTAGGTACTATGTACATAAATATTATGTACATAATTATTATGGTATTATTTGTCATAATATCATATTGATATCCTTTTCCCTTGGAATGCGATTATAAAACCTGGTCAACTAAAATTACTAGACTACTTATCGGGCTATTACTATCCTGGTGGACGATACAGACAGGTAGTACAGATTTTCTTACAGGAGTTTAGGGTTATTTTTCCCTATAATGAAGCGATTATTCAAAAGGAGTGATGAATATTGACATGAACCATTTTATTGGATGATTTGATGTATTGTTGTTAGTTTTTCGAGCATTGAAAGTAATGGAATTTAAGATTTTTTTATTTATTGATATTATTATACAAGTAGGAGTACGTACTACTGTACTAGAAACATTTTATCTGAAGAGTAATTTCTTTTGTTACATAAGCGCCCACTTATTCTTAATCTCCAGATATAAGTAAAAAAATATAGGAATATACTATTGATTTTTAGTTGCTTTGTTTCTAACGTTGCTGGAGACTGGACTGACAGAATACAGTTTAACATGTATCCCTTTTTAATGATAAACATATACCCTGATTCCTAAATAATGACTTGACGATATTATATCATGGAGTGCTTATGATTTATGTCTATTTGCGTTGGTGTATGAATTCGCACTTATACAGTATTTATAAGTTTCAGATTGAATATATACATCGGCGTCAGGGGGTACTGCGACAACACTGAAAACCACGATACTGACGAAATTCGATGAAAAACGATTAAGCACCTGGAGACCACCGGCACCAGATAGCTCTGGTAAAGAACATGCAGTAAGTGAATTGAATCGAGTTGAATTGAATCAACTTGAAACAAATCGAGATTGATCGAATCGAATTGAATCGAATTGAGTTGAATCGAGTTGAGTTGAATCGAATTGAGTTGAATCGAATTGAGTTGAATCGAATTGAGTTGAATCGAATTGAGTTGAATCGAATTGAGTTGAATCGAATTGAGTTGAATCGAATTGAGTTGAATCCAATTGAGTTGGATCCGATTGGGTTGGATCCGATTGAGTTGAATCCAATTGAGTTGAATCCAATTGAGTTGAATCCAATTGAGTTGAATCCAATTGAGTTGAATCCAATTGAGTTGAATCCAATTGAGTTGAATCCAATTGAGTTGAATTGTTGAATCGGAGAAAATTGAAATGAAGCAAATTGTAATGAAGCAAATTGAAATGAAGTTCATCGTAATGAAGCTAATCGTAATGAAGCTAAATCGATATGAAGCTAATCGATATGAGGCTAATCGATATGAGTCTAATCGATATGAGGCTAATCGATGTGAAGCTAATCGATATGAAGCCAATCGAAATGAAGATAATCGAAATGAAGCTAATCGAAATGAAGCTAATCGATATGAAGCTAATCGAAATGAAGCTAATCGAAATGAAGCTAATCGAAATGAAGCTAATCGAAATGAAGCTAATCGAAATGAAGCTAATCGAAATGAAGCTAATCGAAATGAAGCTAATCGAAATGAAGCTAATCGAAATGAAGCTAATCGATATGAAGCTAATCGATATGAAGCTAATCGATATGAAGCTAATCGATATGAAGCTAATCGATATGAAGCTAATCGATATGAAGCTAATCGATATGAAGCTAACCGATATGAAGCTAATCGATAGGAAGCTAACCGATATGAAGCTAATCGATAGGAAGCTAATCGATATGAAGCTAATCGATATGAAGCTAACCGATATGAAGCTAATCGATATGAAGCTAATCGAAAGGCGTCAACTGAATTGCATTAATTGAAATGGATAGAAATGAATGATATAATTTGAAATAAAATGATGAATTTGATGAACGATAGGAGACAAGACGATAGGAGACAAGACGAAATGAGACAAGACGATAATACGAGACTAGACGACATGACTAATACTTTTCAGGACCCTACGAAACAGACAATATTTGATGAAAAGATACACTTATTACCACCACCGGAGAGCTAGAGCAACGGTGAGAAAACTGAGATACGTTCCGGCGGTGAGCTTGAGCGACGACCGATGCGTATGCGATATCACCACGGTAATGATATGGTTCACTGAATTTCTCAGACGGTGAGCAAGAGCGACGTCTGAGGTGCTGCCAAAATGACAGTCCGAGCGATGAGCCTGAGCAACGGTCGGGTTTAGTGAACCAAGTGGAAAAGCTTGGTCGTGACGGACGGTGTGGTGAGCTTGAGCGACACTCCCCATCGCGGCCAAGTATGAATTGAGAGATGGATCTGATCAGAGAAGAGAGCCAAGTAAGGAGCATGACCGACGCATGAAGACGTCCCACGCGGCAAGGTAGCTAGCGATTTGAACACGTACCGCAACCGTAAAGGTTTGATAGTAGGTAGCTCTAACAATAATAGTTATTATAGACTTATTAAGCCATTTTATAGATGTTATGAAAGGTTTTTCTGGGTCGAGTAGCCACTGTGTGGAGAGTGTAACTATATAGCTTCGGTATGATCATCGATTCATGTAACAAGGTTGAAATATCCGTAGTTATAATAATACACAACTTTCATTATTAGTAGTCAATTTTTTGCTTGATTGAAAGAAAATTTGAAATGTTGTGTTATTTCCCATTATTCAGTTAATATGACCCTAATATTAGATCTTAGCAGAATAGTGTGCAAAGTTTACTTCATAGAATACTCATTAAAAGTTTTATATTTTTACATATTGAACATACTCGTAGATGATTACGATGAAAGTCATTAAGTTGAAAGTATAAAGTACCTATTGAACCTGAAAACGAAAATGAATATCGAAATAACAATTGTAATATATGACCGCTCTTACGAAATAAAGATTTTTATAGATGTATATTATGATATCGATCAAGATTTTTCTTATAGATTTATATCAAGTGTATGATATCGATTTGATCATATTATATTTAAATTTTTTTTCGATGGCTCAAAAATTTATTTGAGAAGGATAGTAATTGTTCTTGGGACACTATTATTAAGATCTATTAGTTTTGATTAATAACACAGTTGTGATCAATATATTTATGAAAACTCATTTTCATATAGATACAGGCATAGCAATATTAGCATTTATCATAATTTCTTGGATTGTTTAAAACTTTGATGGAGAGCACGTTTAGATGATGATTGTACAGTATTGAATGCAAAATATAATGTGTATCACGTACGAGGACGTACGAAAAGTCAGATGGCCGAGCTGTTAGCGTGCTTTCTATTATTACAGTGTAAAGTACCCTTGGGGCTATTATTTTGTACTTATTGTGAATATAAGTATGGTGTTGACTAAAATATACTACTAACATCAGTCGCCACTTGGTGGCGCCAGTGAGCATATTGACGACATTGATGTCGACGTTAGAGCATAGAACTGAGGAATCGAGACATTCGCCATTCGACAGTCGACCTGGATGGTCGCATGCAAACCCGAGGCAAAGGTTACTTCTCTGTTGAAGTCTGTGATTTTAGTGATAACTTATTTTGTGATAAATATAATGGAAAGTGTGATTAAAATAATTGTGAAATATCGTCGTTTTATTGGGCCGAGCCTACATGTAGGCAGTACACCGGTTATGACGAAGACGGTGACGTGAGAGATGATTAAAATAGAACCGTTCCTGACATTGATCCTCTAGCGAAATATTGGAACGGTGCGTGGGATGCGATCGCATCTACGGTTGGATCAATCATTGCAGCGATATAAACTGGAAGTAACTGTTGTTTTCATGTTACCGTGGCCAAACAAATATGTATATAGCTATTATAATTTCTCCATGGGGTTCGCCTGGATAGCTACCACCCTTGAACATAAGTCAGCCGCTAAACGACTCGTCGTGTTCCGGCTGGGGGCTTGGGAGCCAGTTCTTTCTTTCTTTTTTTTCTCTTTTTCTTGGCCGGCAACGCATCAGTAATGCGTTTGGTGTTGCTATGTTCATGGGCGACGATACCTTTAGATGGATTGTCAGCTCGTTTGCCGGCTATTTCCATAAAAAAAAGTAGAGACTGTAACCAAATAGCAGGCGATCGTAATATTGTTTGGATTAAAGGGAAAATGAGCCCAGAGAAACTAAAGTATCAAAGGATGCTCTTAGGTAAATCTTCCGCTGAAACAGTGGAATAAAATCGGTATACCTACATTAAATATTGAAGGACTTACTACGACGTAACACATTGTAAATAGTCCTACCAACCGGTACTGTACTGAACCAGATTCATCGAACAATGTTGGGTTCGGATGTATTCTGAATATTCCGATAGAGAGAAGCGGCCATTGCAAGAAATATTCCCGTACCCTACACAGCTCGTTGGAGATAAATCGACAACATTTAGATTTTACGGCTGTTACGCAATATTTATTTGATTTATTGCTGCGTTGTGTCCAATTTCAATCGGGTGTATCGTTTGATACGGATGACTTGGTCCGAGATTCAGCTCACTGTCATTTTGCCAACGAGATAAGGGCCGGTGGCTATTAAATATCTCGATACGCAATCAGCCTTCATTGTTTGTCATCTATTTTCAACGTGGTGTTTGCGCCACCTCGGATCGTTGCGTTGTTGTGTCGCGTCGTTGCGTCGCATGACTAACGGTGACTCATTAGGACCTCAGTCCTGTTACAAGTTACTACTTCTGCTACGAATGTGAAGTAACATTAATGTTCCTACTTATAGTAATACGATTTTGTTTCGTTATTTACATAAGATTTTCCTAGTAATTATTGAAGACTTAGACGCCTAATACTCGGTTGGGTACTCGGAAAGGTTCGTTTATTAAGTCGTAAGGAGTCCATGACTAATTGACATTAACATATATGTATATGTTAAGTATCGGTTCATCTCAGAGAATATTGTCAATTTAATCTTCTAGCCGACAAGCATTGGATAAACTCGTTGATATAGAAGATCTATAAATATGAATATTATCGTAGTTTCCATTTTCATATTTACACAAATGCATCAAATACTTAACGATATGGAAACAACTTGCAAACACATCGCATACGTATACTTCTCGGTAAAGAACAATTTTAGAAACGTATTACTTACACAATATGAAAAATATGTTTTCCGTTATCAACTTATTCAGATTCAAAGAAAATTTTCATAACAAGAAGATAAATTCAATGCAATTTGGTCGTTTTCCCAAGTTTCTCGTAGATGTCGTCGTAGTACTCAGAATTCGTTATTACTTCCATTCAGTGATTCTATTCTAGAATGTTCTCGACGCAGAGATTACCTGCTAAGCTTTTCGTTTCCTTTCTAGGCATAATGCCGCAGTCGCCCTACTTTCAGAATTGAAGACAAAAGCTTTTATTTTTGCTGGTACACGGACCTATTATATAATATTATATTCGGCTTGTAGGTTTTGTTCTGCTGGTAGTATTTACGCGTCCCGGCAACTTACACCGACCGACGCTGCAATATTCCTTATGGCAGGTATGTCACCAAAGGTGGCAAGGTCAGGCCTTACAAGCACAGGTTATAGAATGACGCTAATCGAGTATCAAGTGCGCTCTTTGGTACAATACACTTGATACGTTGACACGTGACATAGCCGTGATGTGCTCAGTGAGATGAGAGCTCCGATCGATATCGTCATAGTGTAGGGCCAGCCGCCAGCCGCCAGCAGCCGCCGGCGGAGCAGATGTTCGGCGTCGGGTTACACCGCGGCTCTAATGGATGTATCACTTACAACATACAAGTATGTCTGTCCTACAGCTCACGTATCAACTTGGAAATATTTGCCCGAGATGGGCCATTATTATTTCAGTTAGTGATTACACGTTTTAGAAGTTTCATGTTAGATTCTCCAATATGTAGCTACTAGGTACAAACGTAATAGAATCTGTGAACAATTTGGATGTATACAACAAAAGTCTTTTTGCCAGAAATAAGGAGAGAATTCGAGTATTGAGCTACATTGCATATGCTCATGAACAGTATTAGGCTTCACGTAGGCCGTGTTACGAATTACTATGTAGCTGCAGCATCAGGAAGTGCGCAATGTGGCCGATGTGGTGGGCGGCCTGTAATAACGTTGGTCGCAATAAATCTTGGTTTAAATGCGCAAGCGCAATTACTCAGCCCGCTTACTAAGCTCCTTCCTCGGAGGCAACTTTAACTAGTTGTGCCTACGTAAGTACGAGTATGTAGCAGAGTAAGTGAACATGCTGCTTAGGGTTGCCCGATGGCAAGACTGAAATATCTGAACAAAACTTCTAAAGTCGGGATTTGTCGGAACAAAAATTTTTTTTTTTTTTTAAATAGCCGGCAAACGAGCTCACGATGAAAAAAACAGCTAGAGAGCGTGCGGCCGGCCGCGGGCGCCGCGACGGCAAACGCTTTCTTCAACAGAAGTTCGAGTGAATTATCGGGACATTTAGTATTTTGTCAGGACTTTGGACATCATGTGAAATGTCGGGACAATCCAGACGAATTCCGACCATCTGGCAATCCTAATGCTACTACTAATATAATTGCACATTAGTTTTTAACTGATTAATACACTAAATTGTCACTGACTGGCAGACACATCTTTAATCACCAACTGAAATTAGAAACATGGAACTTTGAACAACAACAGAGGTTGCTTATAATTTTATGTAAATGTTGATAGTGGTATAAGTTTATTTAATATGGAGATTAAGAAAGCATTTTAAGAAATCCATTCTCTAAATGAATAAAACTTTGAATGAGAGGGAATTGACGAAGTCGTTAAAAAGTCTATTTAACAAGCCTATCGTTAGTAATACTCACACTGAAGCAATCACAGCAGACTTGCGATTGCGATTGACATTGTGTTTATGTGTAGCTGACTCATTGGCAGTGACAAGTCCCAACTACTTAGCTCTATTACGGATTCTTGTCATACTATGGTGAGCGTCGGCGGACGCGTCAGACGCGAGACGCCGATAGCGATACATTCTACATAAGTGGGTGTCCGCCGCGCGTATCACCGTAACGAATAACAAATGTACAATTAATTATCTGTGCGTGGCGATAACCTCAGTTAAATTTACCATTCACGGCGTGCGAGCTAACCACGACACCCTCAGCGCATTGTAATTCCGCAGAATTCCGCTCTGCGCCGTCCGTACATAAAAGATTGCATGATACGTTTACGTTTTTACTTCGTCTGTTTCCCGATGCTTTGCGCGAGATTTTTTAAAGGAAAACTTCTATATAGAAGGGGTATTAGGATTTTTCTGTCACGAAAAAGCGTTACCAAGGCGTGACGTAGACGTAGCCGATATATAGCGTGGAAATATTTGAAATAAATATTCAATATAAATACGTTGCCATTCGTTTTAAATATTTAAAATATTTATTTTTAAATTATTATTTTTTGACATGTTTTTTTGATTATTTAATATAAACCAATCGCAACAAAATTTTAACTTGAAGTTTTACTGGCAGGTTTTCAAATTTGACAAGTACATTAACAATCTGCCCGTAAAATTTCAAGTTAAAATTTTGTTGCGATTCGTTTTGCCACTTGTCCATTGCAATTCGTTTTTTCACTTGTCCGTTGCCATTCATTTTTCCACTTGTCCGTTGCGATTCGTTTTTCCACTTGTTCGTTGCGATTCGTTTTTCCACTTATCTGTTGCCATTCGTTTTTCCACTTGTCCGTTGCGATTCGTTTTTCCACTTATCCGTTGCCATTTGTTTTTTTACTTGTCCGTTGAAGTTTCACTTCTTCTATGTGTCCCAGCGGTAATCTATGGTCCCAGCACACATTTCAATATTTTTTTGTTTTCGTTTACAAACTTCTCTCCCCATTAGGATTAATTGGATTATATTCGTATAATATACATATAATATCAATCTGCAGATGTACTATTCAAAGTCTATTATTTTGAGAGAAAATAGTCCAGTTAGTTTTCTTTTTTAAATTCAAATTCAAATTCTTTACGTATAAACTTAAAATAATTGATTAATGATGGGGGACATTCATTTTATCGCTCTCCAAATGCATCATGTCTGCAAGACACGTCGTGTTTTAATCTCTCTCATTTTATAAGGAAACACGTATCTACTTAACGACAAGAAAAATGTCTGATGGTGACGAATAGGTGCCGATGATGGAGATGAGGGTGATGTGGGTGAAGATAACGAGCAATAACCCGACCGATATCTTCCAGAATAGTGCTTTCCCCAGCTTGCTTCACCATGCTCTCTGAGATCTCATCAAAATTGACTGCACCCAAGAGCGTCGCCAGCCGATGGCCCAGGAGGGAAAGTTGATATGAAGGATGAGAAAAGTATGAAGCTTTAACAAGATACATTAATTATTATATTGCATTTGGCAACTTTTTTAGAATCTCTTGGGGGGGGGGGCAGCTGCCCCTCCCTGCTCCCCCTTGGCGACGGCCTTGACTGCAGCTAGATCCTGCCGAAGCTCCAGTATTTTATATTTAACACACGCGGAAATTCGTAACTAGGCAGGCACTCGTAGCCTTCTAAACTATTTCAATCAGAGCATACCTACAATTGAAAACAAGCTCGAGCAGGACGCGCGTTGTCCACGAGCACATATATGACGCTAGGATTCAATTGGATGATCGCTCCCAAAGGAGGCAGGGTCAATTTGGACCGGTGACCGGTAATTCGCGACAATCAGACGTCGGAGGTCGCCGGCTATTGTATGTTAATTCAAACCATATAGGTAAATGGATTTGAATAATGGACGGTATCGACGAGCGCACGACGAGGTATGGCGATGACGGGCGCACAATGGGTCAGCCTGAGCCTCGCTCGCCGCTTGTCAGCTCGTCCGCTTGACCCTCATTCCTCGACAGCCGTAAAGAATCTTGCTGTGCATTGGATAAATCCAACGTGCATTGGTAAATCCTTCAGGATGTAGGTGTAAGAATGTACAATCCTTCTACTAGTATTTCAACTTTCACTTGTCGGTACAAAGATACGGTAGAAAAACACGTATGCATAATTATAATGATTATGTTACACCACAGAAGAAATAATAGTACTTATAATAAGTAGTTACACATACATACATGTAAGTATGAATCGTAGTATTTTCTATACCAAATGTTTTATAGTTTTATTGTCCTATGGACAACTAACTTCTAGTGCATCAAATTTGATCTTTTTCCTTTCTTATTTGGGAAAAAAAAAATTCACTGGCAGATGCGGAAGTGATAGTTTTGTAACTTTATAAGTCTCATCACTACGAGTATCTGTCGTGAGTTTGAGCTTTGAAATGTAAAGCTGGATACTGTCACAGAGCAAACAAAGTTTAAAATAGAATAGACTATTGTATCATGTATGCGATGTATGTAGACTTTTCTATTTGCATGTAGTGGACAGCTGCTGCCTGCTCGCTCGAGCATAGCTTCCATTTGATCGCCGTCGACCGCGACCACATAACAATATTATGCATAGCCATTGAAGTATAATTTACTAATGTAGCAGACATCCCGAACAAAAATTGTGTGGCGCTGGGAGTTAAACCCCGCTGGCCTTTTTTCAAAATCGGCTGAATCCTCTGAAAATATTTGCCAATTGGCTACTGTTCATTCTGAGAACATCGGGTGCGCGGTGTATGTTCTATACGCCAGTAATAATAGGTGAATGTGTCCCGTGAGCCCCAGACCACGGTCCTCGACTACAAGTAGTGTACCTAGTGTGTTCGTATTGTCATTGCTGGATTTGCATCCGCTCGCCACTCTGCGAATGTAGGTATCCCAAAGCGCGCCATGATCAGCGTTTAACGATTACTATAATTGATATGTCCTGCGATTATAACGGTAACGACAGTTGACATCGATCAATATCATAAGTACAAATTAAAATTTCAAGTGAATCAGTCTTCGATCCACAATACCAATGAAGGCGTTTTTCATGCTCTTTTTAAAACTAAGTTATTGAAGAAACAGTTCGGTTTTATTACTTAGCTAGCTTTTGGCCGCGGCTTCACCCGAGGTAGGTATAGTGGCTTCGTATAATTAAATAATTTGTTTAATTAAATAATTTTTCAATTCAAACCAGTAATTTTTCCTGAGATTAGCGCGTTTAATCAAACAAACAAACAAACTCTTCAGCTTTATAATATTAGTATAGATAGGATATATCAGTAAATCAATAGGATACATCAATCAATCAATACACAAAGTGCAAAAATTGGGCTCATTCTTTGATCTGCAAATTGCAATCAAACCCAATTTCATTTGAATTCAGTGGAAAACATGGAATTCAGAGTCAATACGTTCCGCTTTCATATCTCAATGATGACTCGTTTAATAACTTTATTTTAAGCGATGTAAACATTTGTCTGTTTATGTTTGTTTTACTCCATATTATCGATACTACTTCATTGGAGACGGAAAGTCATTCATGGATGGGAATGGGACTTACCTAACTGCCTGAGACCAACATTGACATCACATCAACATTAATCTAAAAATTACTAAAAAAACTCCGTAGTAATTGTATAAGATCCACTATATTCACACATGTACCTACTATGTTTGTATAAAATAATTGTAATAGTGGGAAGTGAAAATGCTTGTGAATATCGCAAGTTCAACGTTTTATGTGTTTTTGCAAATAAGTTAAATATGTATTTACAACAAAATCTGTAATTAGCCCCGGTAATAAAAACTAACAAAACTATACAATACAATTTATGGGTTGTTGCTTTGCTTAGCTTTTATACTGATACCCGTGCAATACTAACGCGTGTTCGCTGCCCTTCCAGGTGGAGCAGCGAGATGTCCCCGGCATCGACTGCGCGCACCTGGCCATGGACACGGAGGAGGGCGTCGAGGTGGTGTGGAACGAGGTGCAGTTCTCCGAGCGGAAGAACTTCAAGGCGCAGGAGGACAAGATCCAGATGGTGTTCGACAACCTCACGCGGCTCGAGCATCCCAACATCGTCAAGTTCCACCGGTACTGGACTGATACGCACAACGATAAGCCCAGGGTGAGTTGGATAGGTATTCTTTCTGACAAAATAAAATTTATTAAAAATTGTTTGGTTTACAAACGTTTGTTTTAAAGTCATGCAATAGAATTAGAATACTGTAACAGTTTTTAGTTGCCGGCTAAGAAAGAGAGAAGGAAAGAAATAACTGGCTCTCAAGCCCCCAGCTGGAACACGAGTTGTTTGGCGGCTGGCTCAGGCAAGAGGTTGCCCAAATTCTGATTCCATCGCATATCCTTAAATATACCTTTTTAGTACATATTGATTTTAAATAGCACTTGAATGTATTCCCAGGTGTAAAAACATGCCGTCTTTATAATGTGAAATTATGTGAAATTATTTACTTACATTAACGAAGAAATAAAATTGGATGGTACAAATTAATTTCACATTCTTTTTCTTATCTTTTTGGGGTGAATATAAAATAAACTTGACAAGTGCGAGTTAAATTCGCTTGGAGAGGGTTCCGTACGTTGATTATGTATTTACAGTTATTTTTCTATTTTATTTATTTTTGCCCTTTTTTAAGATCATAGACTTCTTATAGGTTTTCCTGTAATATACATATAACTAAAGAACTATTTTCTGCATTTTTCTCAAAAATCTAGCCTCAGTAATTACGGAGATAAGGGGATTTTCGTTCTTTCTTGAATAATTTTAAAAGTACCTATCCATTGTAGAACTATAACAAAAATATATTTAAAAAAATATATTTAAAAAGCTCTTTCATTTGACATGCTACATAATTCGGTTTGTAAAACAGTTCTTTTAAAATCTTGATTTCGTAGGTTTTTTTTTCAAAATTCATTTGTTTTCTTTATACCTTCGTCTTTAGGTCACAAAATAGTACATGAGTACCAAATTTCAACTCATTTGGTCCAGTAGTTTCGGAGAAAATTGGCTGTGAAGGGCGGTCGCCCAGACGCACGAGTGATCCTATAAAAGGGTTCCGTTTTTCGATTTTTCGTTCAGAACCCTAAAAATACGATATATGTTTAACGTTATTTTCATATCATTTCAAATTCTTTCTTTTTTTATGTATACACATTATCTGTAGCAAAGTAAGTATTAGTAAAGTAATTAGAGAGAAGCCCGCTTTAAAACTGTTTGTAGTTTACTCAAAAATCGAAAATCACAAAACAAATTATCAAATTGATTAAAAGCTACAAATTCGATTGGCATATAGGTTTCTGTATGAGCATGCTGTCTCGGGCCCGGTTCTGACAATAATAAACGTGTAGTGCACGGTGTTCCAGGTGATATTCATAACGGAGTACATGTCGTGCGGCTCGCTCAAGCAGTTCCTCAAGCGCACCAAGCGCAACGTGAAGCGGCTGCCGCTGCAGGCGTGGAAGCGCTGGTGCACGCAGATCCTGTCTGCGCTCAGGTTAGTCTCTACTTCTAATTAAAGCATTTTCTCGTCATATACGAGTAGTACATTCCTAAACTGCCACTATAATTACCAAGGCTAGCCTCGGACAGAAACACAGTTGTATTCTAAGTTCTACCCAAACACAAGGTTCCCCGAAGCTAATTCACATAAAGCAGTGGTCATGACTCCATGACGAAAAGCAACCTGCTTACTATTTTTAGCTGGCAGGATATTATTTTGCATGTTTTTTTATTATTTGATGGAAGGTCAGATCTCTTAAAGTGTCAATTCTTGCGGCAGAATTCACTATCAGTTTTGTGATCCGGGTGGAGGACGAATATTAAATATTTACTTCGCCTTAATATAAAGAGAACATTTAATTTGGTAGTTACCTCCACGGCTGCGCGCCCCCGATCGTCCACGGCAACCTGACCTGCGACACCATCTTCATCCAACACAACGGGCTGGTGAAGATCGGCTCGGTGGCGCCCGACGCCATCCACCACCACGTGAAGACCTGCCGCGAGAACATGAGGAACATGCACCTCATCGCGCCGGAGTACGGGTGTAAGTACCGCACCTTCCCGTTACCGTTCACTGTGGGCCGCGGGGGAGGGGAAAGCAGCTTCCGCTGTCGCGGTTCTGGTGCTACCTGACCGTTTTTCCACATCGCCGCTTCCCCACGTTTCACTAATGCTCTCGTCGGCGTGTGGAAAAACACGAAGCGCGCGCCAGGACCGCGACCCAGCGGAGACTGGAGACCGTTTTTGTATTTATTGCAACTTTATTTTCCTCGAATCAGCATCTCAAATGGTGACGCCAGCGATGGATATCTACTCGTTCGGCATGTGCGCGTTGGAGACCGCCGCGCTAGAGATTCAGGGCAATGGCGACTCGGGCAGCCACGTCACGGAGGAACACATCGTTCGTACCGTGGAGTCGCTGGAGGAGACGAGGCAGAAGGACTTCATATACAGGTACTGATCCCGCAGGTGTCGTTCGTAAGTGCGCGATGCGCCGGCGGTAAGTGTCTCCTCTGGGCTATACTCGTATCACTGACTAACTGTGCCTGTGCTCGCTCGCCTGCGTAGCGAGGACTGATGCTCACGATGCGGTCCCGGTGCTTGCAGGTGTATAAATAAGGACCCGGCGAAGAGGCCCACGGCCCGGGAGCTGCTCTTCCACCCGTTGCTCTTCGAGGTGCACTCGCTCAAGCTGCTGGCGGCGCACACGCTCGTCAACACTAGCGGTGAGTATACTATACTAAACTTGCTTCATAATTTACTTACTTCGAATAAAATATTCTAATTTTGTTATGAAAGACGCCTTGTAGTAGCATAAGCATATAAAGCATATATTTCAAATATCAGCGAACATCTCGGAGACGATAACGGACGAGGTGTGCGGTGGCGCGGGGGGCGGCGGGGGGGGCGCCGCGTGGTGCGTGCGCGGCGGCGTGCTGCACGAGCGCAGCGCGCGCGACCTGCAGCCGCACGCTGAGAAACTCGAGAAGTTCGTGGAGGACGTCAAGTGAGTGATAATACATACTGCTGGGCTGTACTACATAAATACACACAGTAGTATATAGAACGATTGCTATGGGTGGAGTTACACTTCTCTTGTCTCTCGATTTTGTGGCTCCGATCTCATCTATGACAAGGGTAAGGCTATGATACACGGCGCCATCTTAGCCGACAATCACCGATGTGTTGCTGGCTGGAAAGATAGTGAAAGATCCGCATTGGCCATGTTAAGGGCCCATTACTGAGCGCGGTTCTCTCCTCTTGAGGGCCTCCGACATGGCTTAACGACTGTTATCTTTTGGACTGTAATGGTATGATAAGTAGGGTAAGCAGTACAATAGTTGGCCCTTTAAAGTGATTATCGACTTTTGATTTATTGTTACAAAATCGTTCCTATTAACCAAAACACAATATTTACACAAAGAACACAAGAATAGAATAGAACAACACAAGAATAGAAATCACAAAATTTTAATAAAAAGGAAACTATTATATATCATTATTTAATTTATGTTTGATTCTTACGAATTTCGTAACAAAACCTCTTTCGTTTCAGTCGCCGCAAAAGTATTTTTTATTAGTTTCACTTTTAAAAACTGTCAATTACGATTGAAAGTATTGTTTTAATACGTACAGAAAATTAAGAATATTTTTTAATACCTCGTAAACCAATAGGAACTACTTTTAATAATCGGGTTTTAAATCAAGGGGCCAATTAATTAGATTAGAATTACACTATGTAATGATGCCTACGTGATCAGATACGGCATCTACCCGCTGACGGCGTACGGCTGCTTGGGGCGCGCGGCGTCCCCCGGCGCGGGGGGGCGGGGCGGGCGCGCGCGCGCCGCGTCCGAGTCGGCGCCCGCGTCGCCCGAGCCGCACGAGACGCGGCGCGTCGTCAACATGATGTGCAGCCTCAAGCCGGACCGACAGGACCAGGACGCGTGCGATCTGCTGGTTGGTTGTTGTACTTGTTGTTGTTGTTGTTGTTGTTGTTGTTGTTGTTGTTTGATATATGAGACCGCTTTTACATTAGTGAGTTTTAGAACCCGCGCAGACAGAAAGACTTCAACCGTTTTGAGTTTTTCGTTCTGCGTTCCGCGTTCTTTGTAACGCATAAGTCAGTCCGCGCCGGTCAGAGTGAACGCTTGCTTTATATTCCCAGAAATACAAAGAACGCGGAACGCAGACCGAAGAACTCAGAATGTCTGGTCAATTATTAAAATTTGACATGTATTCACATTCATCCGACGCGCCATTTGTAGCTTACGCTTCCCGCCCACGTCAGACTTTGTAGGACAGATAATCGGGCCTATTTTTCCTCCCATATTATTTCTGACCGACTTTTTGTAGGACGTGTGCGTTGCACTGTTGCTATCAGTATGTTCTATCTTTCTCCTACAAAAAATCGGTCACCGATTATCGGTCCTGGGCGAATAGCCTTAACGTAATTTCCTTATACTTGTGTATGCTTCCGAAAGTTACTTACATAAATCGGGAAGTACATACAATAGGCATGATGACAGATTTTGAAATACTGTTATATGTTGTTGGGAAATATATTATTATTACAACGTATATCATATTTCGCAAAGGTTTAGTATTTTGATACTAAACTGTCATGGCGTCCGTTGTGACGTCACATGAGTAATAGACAAGATGTCATTGTCAATATTATCATATTCGTTTGTTTATTCAGACGTGACGTAATTCGCTCTGATTGACGTTCAAGATATCGTGGCGGCTTTATTTTATTAAAATATTATTAATCTGACTCATAATAATACAATAAATGCTTGTTTTGTAATCAATTAATAGGGTTTCATTAAATAAATGCATAATTTTAGTTATTTTTACTTACTGTCATCATGCCTATTACGGCCTGAGTGGCAATGTCACCAGATGTCAGCGGAACCCCGCTGCTAGGTTTACATGAGTAAATAAAAAACAAGTGAAGTAGGTGTTTCATCTTGGTAGGGGGATATGGTTTAACTATATCTGTGGTGTGTGTGTGTGTGTGTCAGATGACGATCCTGCTGCGCATGGACGACAAGATGAACCGGCAGCTGACGTGCAGCGTGACGCGCCGCGACTCGGCCGCCGCGCTCGCCCTCGAGCTGGTGCAGCTCGGCTTCATACACGAGGTACTGTGCGCTCGCTGTACTTGTAGCTGTAGCTGACGGGCAGCGTGACGCTCGCCCTGGAGCTGGTGCCGCTCGGCATGTGTGTGACACGAGATGGAGTATAGAGGTAAGGAGAGCCATCTCTATGTATGAAAAGTGTCCGACAATACGCGTCCAATAAGGGTGGCGCTGCGGTAGCTTAGGATAAATTATTATAGAGTATTTGAACTCGGAAACTTCACTCCGTCTATAACAGCTATGTTCATATCGTAGTTATTCCGACGACCCTCTGTTTTCAGTATACAGCTGGACACTTTTTCAACTTTCCCCCCATGTGAGATGGCTCTCCTTACCCTCTATACTCCATGATACACGAGGTGCGATACACTCATGTTACTGTGTATACTCGTTGGCGAGATATGTTACCGTCAATTGATTTTTCCAAAAAACTAAACAAAGGAAGTACTAACTACGTTTCCCTGCGTGAAAATCGTAGATAATGAGGATTTTGAGAGTAGGGACAACTCGATTAACGAGGTGCTGACTTCCTCATCGTAAACGTGATCAGATAATGTGGCTAGTATAATGCAGTTGTAGAGTTATAAGAGCTCTCAAAATGTATAAGACGAACTATCACTAAACTAAACACGTGACTGCTTGCAGGCGGATCGCGAGAAGATCTGCCGGCTGATGGAGGAGTCGCTGCGGAGTAGCTTCGGCCAGCCCAGCGCCGCGCCGCCCCCGCGCGCCCCCCAGCACGTCGCCAGCTAGTCCCGCGCGCCCCGGCCGCCCCGAGCGCCCCGCGCGCCGCCCCGCGCCGTCCCGCGCGACCAGCGCCCCGCCGCGCGCGCTCGCAGCGGCCCGCCCCGCGCCCCACCCCGCGCTACGTCGCGCGCCCCATCCCGCGCTACGTCACGCCCCCGTCGCCCGCGTATTAGCCCCAGCACGGAAGTCTAGCAGTAACGTTTGTAGGGGATAGCCGCGCATGCGTACGACTGGCGACTGGCGACTGGCGAGCCAATCAGTGCTCAGAACCGATACAGCCGCCCGCCCCGCGCCCCGCTTGCCCCCCACGATACCTTATTTTCGACTCTGCGCAATGACGGTCACCGCCAGACTTCAGTGCCGGCTGCTGTAGTTGAATGGTTTACCACCGGGTCTATTATTGTTCGGTTTATTAAAGCTGGCACGTCCAATGCTTTCATGTTTGTGCTTTGGTAGGGTCTGTGTAAAACTTGCCATTAATTAACCGACCGGATCATTGTGCATTTCGTTCGTGGTTAGACACAATGGGGTATCATTATAATAGATTATGTATATGTGTGGCGCGGGGACGGCAATGTGGATTGCAGCGGTGTATTGACTGTGTGACCTTTCAATTTGGCTTCAGGAAACATTAATCATATTTTGCAGTAAATAAAAAAAAATGAATTACCAACTTTAATAGTGTTCATCAAGCTTTGGATAGGATAGGAATCGCGATAGGAAATTCCTTTTATTACACCGAAAGATACAGAATGTTTCTCGAAGCGGTCAAATTGATAGGTGCGGTGCGTGCGGTGGCAGAGGGCGCTGGGGCGCGGTTTTCCTATAATGCATTCACTAGTCGAGAACGAATCTTTATTTTTTTTATTCCGATTTTTTTAACTTGGACGGGCGGCGGCCCCACATCGAGAATGCTTTAGTAAATATAGGGATTTGTATGAACGTGTAAATGTAACGAGATGATATTTAAATAAAATATTTAATTAATCGACTACGTTAAATAATTAATTAGCTACTAATGTTACTACGATACGTGTATAGGGAGGCTTCCTCTAGAGCTTTATGGATATGATTATGTAAGTATACGGAAATTGAACATACTCACTATGGGATTAAGGTTGAAAGTTGTATCGCGGTCGCGTTCGAGTCGCGTCGGGACTGCGGTCGCTCCGTGGTAGTCTGTCGGCAGTCGCCGGGACGGCTCGGTCGCTGAACACTCGCTGCCGACTGCCGGGTGACTGCAGGCTCGCAACAGATGGCGCTACTACAGTTCGACAGCACGACAGTTCGTACAGCGTTCTAAGTGTTCATGACACGGTCTTGAATGTTTCGTAGGAGGATTCATTTTATCAATAATGTATGTTTGCTAATAATTTCTATATGTATATTGAATCTAAAATTGAATAGAGGTAGTCCAAAAGATCATTTTCATATCATTAAAAAGTAAACCAGTTAATGTGACGTCACTTGACACGTTATCACAGAACCTAGTAGCGCCACCTAGTAGCAGAGTTAGGCAGCACACCAGAGACACGCAGGTCGCTCCGCGGACCACACGCGCTGTGGATGAAGTTACACTTGTGTTGTGTATTTAGTGCGGCCGCAACAATCCCGCGAAGCACCTCGTTCCTAATTCATTCACTTTATTTGGTGCTTTCCCCGAACTCACGGGTGTCCTCAGTAGAAACTTTACCCTCCGGAGCTTTAGATGCAAGCTAGTGGTGCCAAAAATATGAGGTGCCAATTGTAAAGGATTTCTGTTTACGCGCGCTCCGCCGCGGATCAATGCGAACATAACTTTGTAAGATGAGCCCGTATTTTTTTACGACGCGATTTTTTATTCAGCCGACTTCTCGTTTGTAGTGTACGTCGAACGCAGGTTAGCTTGTTGCATTTTAGTCGTACTTTAAGTTAGGCGTCCATCCTAATTACACTATAATTTTATTTACATTTATTATTCGTAACCTATTCTTACTTAGTTAGCTCTCTGCGAATTGTTTTAACGACCCGTGTCGTCGCTTACACCTTCCATGTTACCGTTTGAATCGAAATGATGTCGGGTTGAAATAGTGAGGAGGCAGGATGACCCGCTTGGTAAAGTCAAAAGGAAACAGAAGCAGGCGGCGGCTCGAGTTACGTCGATGGCTTGGAGCGTCGCGATGTCGGAGCGAATGTTAGTGTAGTGTAAACGAAAGACTGGCTAGGTAACGTTAGGGCGCGCCGCCCCCCGCCCCGCCGGTCGACACTAGAATATTTCCAATTAGGCAAAACTTAGCAAATTGACCGAGCGGGGGCGCGAGCGGCGCCGGCGGGCAGCATGTAGCTAGCGAGTGGCGCGTTCCTGTAAATAGTCGCTTTTAGTGTTAAAACTTTTATCTTAATCGTAATCGTTCAGCCGGAGCGAGCGCGCGTCGGCCGGGAACCGACATGTTTTGTTTATTTGGTCGTCAATTATCTCCTGGGATAGTCGGTTGGAGCTCGCAGCCGGGATGGACGGATGGATGGTGAGCGGTCGGTTCCGTTACACTGAAGTCAGTAGAGTACTATGTAGCAGATCGCGATCCCGTTGTTGCTTGTTAAATATATTGTTATTACCACTGCACCGAACAAACTGAAATACTTGACCGGAACGCGGTGAATATTATTTTAGTAGATATTTTTGTAAGTATTCTCCGAGTTTTTGTATCCGGCTTAAACAGAAATATTGTATTATGTAACCCTCGAACTTTCTTACTTTTACTGGGTGCCCCTTGTTTAAATTCATCGGTGATGGGACGGTTCTTGATCGGATTACCGAAGACCTTAAACAAGGAAGGTCGTAACGTAAGGTAACGTCACGTTAAGCTGTGTCCACACTGACGTCAAGTTCCCTCCCGCGAGAGACTTGCGTTAGTTTGAACGGAGCTGAAACGCTCGCTGCACAAAATGATATAAATCGTTACCGGCGCTTCCGAGCGGCGCCGCGGCGGTCACTGGTCGATGTTAGATCCGTCCGTGTGACACGGACACTGACTGTATCTCGACGCTAAAGCAAACACGTAGTAACTCGCAAATATCAAATTGTTCATCAGAGCCGAAAAACTTTTTGATCGCTCGAAAAAACATAACTTCTCTATTTAGTAGACAAATGATGAATTTTCCTCTGTTTAGTAGAGAAATCAAAAAGTTTATCGGCTCTGATGAACAATTTGATCTTTGCGGGTTCCTACGTGTTTGCTCTCTAACGTCGATCTGTACTCGGTTCCTTCTTGTATTTGTTCTTGTATAGTTTACTCTACATTGTATTCGACATGTATCATTACGCCTGTTTTTATTTAAGTTTTAAAATGGACACATTTGCGAGTCGCGGGCAGTTGTACATTTGTAATCGGTGTTCTGGAGCTTATTTATATCCAAAGAGGAATGTGTTCATTTGTAAAATTATCTCTTTTTATTTTATTTTGAGTTTTTTATGAATTGAGATTGTAATATAATTATTTATTGGATCCAGAGTTGCATTTCCACTCGACGAGTCGCTCTCCTACCGCTGAGACTACCGCATCTACTATTGTAATTATGCTCAAAATGATGTAGCCCGATTAATGGTCGAACGATCGAGTGATGTTTGCATATTATTCTAAAATGAAAATGTCAATAAAGTGATATTTTAAAAGCCGACCGTGTTTACATTCCCCCCCCCCCCATCCCTCGGATGTCAGAACCCTCTTGCCTAACAATTTTCCTGAAACTAAAGAGAAACCCTTAATTTTCTCTACTTATTGGCAAAGTAAATTACTATAAGGTAGGAACTTACAGAAATCAGTACATTGGGAGTGTATTAATTAAAAAAAAAACCAAACTCGAGGCGAGGGTATGGGGATTACGTATCTGTAATGTTTAACCGACACCGAAATCTAAACTAATAATATAAAGAGGAAAGTTTTGTTTGTAATGGATAAACTCAAAAACTACTGGACCGATTTCAAAAATTCTTTCACCAATATAAAGCTACATTATTTCTCAGTGACATTAGCTATATTTGATCATGAATGTTCTTTATGTTATTTAAAACATGTAGCAGAACGACGTCTGCCAGGCCCGTTAGTTTGGGTATAACTAAATGCGAAAGCAGTAAAGCACTATTGGTACAAGGATATTCCATCCATTATGAATTATGATTGACCGATAGATTTTAAAATTTTGTGATAGAACATCCTATTACTTACTATATAATAAATACATAATTAATTTTTTTAATAGCAATACTGCTCGAGTTTAGAACAAGGTCATAAGCACTGCTTGTTACTATGAGCATGAGAAAAGTCGCTTGGAATTTTCTTTCCACTTCTGCATACCTATCCTTGTACTTAAATTTCATTCAGGCAATACATTCGCAATTGATATTTGTGGGTTCTACCCTCCTATTTTTCGTTCGTCGTGCGCAAGTTTGGTGGATTCCCTTTTTGGTGTGTACATTTATTGATCGTGTATTTGTGCTGTCTAGGTTTACCTGATTAGGTATTAGAAATAAAACACAAAATGGTTTTCAGTGATACAACACAACCCGCGCACTTGACGGCTGGATGGTGACTGCCTCGTGTGCGGGTAGTACAGATACTCTTTTATTATTATGTATGTCACATCTCTCCCTTTCAACAAAATTTTAATTATGTAATTTGTCCACTGATAAATAACTGATAACTTCAGCTTTGATTAAAATATAATTTGTTCGAACAAAGTACACAACTTATTTCTAACGTTCGTAACATTTTATATCTCCAAAGATTACCTTTTTTGTCCAGTTAAATCACTATTTTTACAAAATACAAAAAAATGTTACTATTATAAGGATTTATAACATTATTTTCTTATAATGATTTATTCCTATTTAGTCTCTTTTATTCTTAATATACGGCCCTCTCTGCTTTCCCTTGTTTTTCCTTTTTTTATATTTTTTTTCTTTATTTTTCCTAACGTAACTGGTTCGCTATGTGTTATCGTTGTGGAGAAGAACCAGTTGAAGAAACTCCATAACAACACTTTTTTATTAGGTACAAAATATTTGATTATTTTGTATACTTTTTAGCACCTGACCCAGTACATCGTCGCAGCACGGCTGGACCAAAGGGTATATTATTTCACACTGGAAGTGACCTGCAACAAAACACAACGAGAGCATTTCTCCAAATTTAGTGCTGACCTGGCCTTTAATGTAGTTTAGTTATCAAGTTCTGGTCAGGAAATTCAAACAGGCCTGTCAAACAGGGTATATCAAAGAAGTGAATAAATTCATCCGGACTAACGTTTGATTGACTGTGGCGTATTTCATTTAAAATTATTACGTCAATGAATAACCAAAGTTAATTTATAACCTTATCATTGACTAATTGTAAGTAATTTAGTCTATCGACAAAGCAATATTCACATTCTATGGGCAGAGTATGACTTTGAACTCATTTTTATACTTTTACCTTGCTTGTAATACACGTAAAGAAACTTCCACGAGCTTGTGCGAGTATCATCAAGCGCTTTGATCTCGTCTCTTGCTCGAGCGTTTACCACCAATGCGTACGTGGAGTGTTGAAACACTAACGCTCCTGAGCGTCGTGTTATGTCAACTAGGAGCCCAGCGGCCTCAAATTCTTCGTTATTATCCAAATTCCCCTTTTTCCTTTTCTTACATTTTTGCGGTGTTACACATGGGGATGTTAATAGGATTATAATTAACTAAAACTTGTATTTCACACTTGAAATTCATTATTGTGATTATTGAAACTTAGAAGATTGACGTCATTTTTTTCCATAATGAAATTATTACTTTCAATGCAATTACGTATCAAGTACTGGCGCTGTGCTTACACGGCTCATGTTGTGCAGCACGGCTTATGCTGGGTCTGGGCCTGTTCGGTGGTCACACAGCACGCTGCAGCACTGACACTCATAAGATATATCTCGTGTTGCTTATTAACATTTATTTTTGTTATCCCTTTTTCTTTCTTGTAACTATTTTTTTTTATGTGCTGTAATTAGTACCCTGGAATACATGTATTTTCATTTCATTGTATTTTCATTTCATTGTATTTTCATTTCATTTCATTTCATTATATTATCATTTCATTTCCTTTCATTTTCATTTCATTTCAAGTAAGGATTTTATTAGTTACTCCAAAGTATATTTGTACTTGTAATTGATTAATAAATATTTTTTGTTCGTTGGAACAATTAAATAGTAGGTCCTGAACATGTCGGTGATAACTGTTTTATCACTTATTCAAACATGATTGTTTTTAATTATTATTGAATTTTCAATATTTAGTGAGCAGATCTGGTCCACAACAACAAATGTTGTGATTCCATTTAGCAGGAATTCAGGCTCATACTAGTTAATTCAGGCTTATTACGACGATATGTAATAAAATAAAGCGATAATGTGCAAATATATAGATATTTACTTAGACAGCCGTACAGTGATATCGGTTTGTCATTGATCATTCGGAGCGGTCGTTAGAGGTGCGCGTGTGAATACCTTTAATAACAACTTCGCACGCAAATATATTAAAACGATAAGATTCGTTATTATTAATACACGAATATAGGTATCTTAACCATAGGAAACATTAAATGGTATTCTATTAATTTATGCGTTTTGTTTACATATCCTCCCATTAATAGCCATATCCTCATATTTGTTGACCAGCAGGGGTAATTGGTATAGAAGTTAATAGTTTCGATAGTTATCAAAAACGTTCTTTCAATATTATAAATCTTCTGTTATTGGTCAGTACTTAACTGACGTTTTCGTGACCATGTCATATTTTGTTTTCGATATCATTATTGATATCTTTAGTATTGGTCAATAGTGTAAGTACTCAACTGACGTATTACGGTAAACATTACCTCCCACGATTTAGTGCAACATTGATTTCGAAAGCGGTTCGATACCTCAATAGATATCTTGTATTATTGGTCAGTATTTATCTGCCTTTCGATACCATAACAGATATCTTTTATTATTTTTCAGTACTTAGCTGATTTTCGATACCATAACAGATGTCTTTTATTATTTTTCAGTAGTTGACTGATTTTCAATACCATAACAGATATCTTTTATTATTTTTCAGTATTTGCCTGATTTTCGATACCATCACAGATATCTTTTATTATTTGTCAGTACTTGACTGATTTTCGATACCATAACAGATATCTTTTATTATTTGTCAGTACTTGACTGATTTGACTTGATCGATACCATAAATACCATTTATTAATGGTCTATATTTGATTCAGTTTATTAGTATTTTATGCTTCAACCTTTGCATTTCTAGTACGACATTTAAGACATTTTGCAGCAAAATATTTGATTACTGATAATATGATTATTGGTTCCCATGTCTACTCCATTTAGTTGTCGTTTGATCTCGTTCCAATTTTATGTAGGTACATGAAAGTTAGTTTTCGTTTTTTAATGCCTTTCATTACTTAACGGTTTAACTGTTTGTTCAGTTTCTCAATTCATCACGATATTATTCAGAAGATGCAAAACTAAGCTTATAGGTTGCATTCTAGTACAAACCAGGTAGAATCAGTATTATACCGGCCAATGAAGGAATGTTATAAATTATTTGGGTAACATATTTTTGACTTTTTTCGTTTTTGACTTAAGAGTATAATCCATTTAAAACATAAATTTATTTACAATCTTGATTTTAGTTAGGAACAATATTACCCGGAATGAACTACTTGGTAATCAAGGTGAAACGGTTCCTATAACTGGTTTGTACTTTACCATGAACCAACTTATTCAAATGGTGTAACCAACGCATATGGTGTATATATATTTTTTCAAAAATACAAATTATTCGATTGCCTTGCACTTATCCTCGACTACAAAATTTCATCGAAATCTTTAGAGAATTTTTCGAGATACTGATTACTGTTTTAGCGAGGAATACGCAAGATCGTTTCCGCCGCGATTTGGAAACAGTAATAATTCAGTCCCTTCGATATTTTAGATTATTACAATTGTCCATTTGACGTTAATAATAAATATTTTCAAAATTAGATAGGCGATATGCAAAATTGCTCGGTTATTTAGTAAAATGTTCCATCAATAAAATCGGAAACACGTTTCGATACGATATAAATAAGCAAATACTAATTAATTATGATTATCATATTTTTGTATCTCAGAAACTAAATATCATTTGTTTATCAAATCTGTAATGTATGTTATTATTTTTCCTCTACATGATCATTTTAATGGAATTAGAGCTTAATTAAAATTGGAACGACTTCTTGATTTATATAATCCAATGTTTTACACATGTCAAATATATTATGTTCTTGACGAGTTTTCACTCATCTGACAATTTTGCAGTGTATTTGACTTGATTACATATGTAGTCATTACATATTTGTATGTATGTTTTTCTTTTAATTTCGAAAATGTTTACAGGTACAGTTTCATGTATGTATGGTTAGGATCTTCACTTACAACAGGATCTATCGCCCTATATTCTACTAATAGGTAGGCCGGCAAATTAATGTGCTTAATGCATTGTTTTGGTGGTCTCAAACCATCTTCGCATTATTTGCCTTTCAAATGAACCCTGTTCGGGACACATCGGTTGGATAGTTTCAGTCTAAAGGACATGGCAACAAACATTGTTTGTGGTTCATTATACAGATTTTGCTTAGAATCAATGATATTCAAAAATATATTTTATACATTATAATATCATCGCTTAGAATAACATCAGTAAAATAACATCGTTGAATTTACTTGCTACGTAAGTACTATACTTTAAATTTGGCACCCACGACACAGGGAATCCTAGTGTGGGGCTATGAGTGTGAAGCGTTATTTTAAATAACATAGTAAGTTAGTAAGTATCTCTATTTTTGAGACAAACTATGAAGATACCGTATAGCAAAATCGCTATGATATTGTTTACGGTTATCTTATTACGATATTTGATATATTAATGTGAAGACTGAATTTGGATTTATATTGACATTTTAAATTATTATTATCATTTTGGCAGGTAGAAATATCAAACATTTTTCAACTTACTATAATTAATAATTATCATTGTGAACTAAATATTACTTAATTAGTTTTTAACCTATCACACGAACAAGATCCTTTTAATCGCATTTTATGATCCCAAATAATCCCAATGCTTGTACATTACAAGTAAACTGGCCGTGTCGATACCGACCATACAACAATGAAACAATATCTTAGGTATATATTACCTATTATTGCGCCAACACGCATTGTTTTTATTTTGTACCATTAATATGTGTATTTTGTAACCTATGTGTTATCAATACGAATATCAGGCTACAATATATGGAATGTAATTTAATGTACTAGATGCATTTGTTAAGAAAATACCTTCATAATTCAACAATCAACTTTGTTAATCAAGAATCATCAAAGATTGAACACAAATGCATTTGTAGGTAGGTACTTAGTATTTTATCAAATGTTCTCTTGTCTTTTCTTTTCCCGTAAAAATATACGATTCTTTTAAACTTTCCAAAACTAAACATAGCACAAGTCTCCCTTATTTCAAATAGCACCGACATTTTCGTATGATAACTCAAGGTTAACATTTTGTGAAAGAACCAAAATTACTCACACTTTTTCCTTTTGTTTTTTTTTTCTTACCTCGGTCGCCAAATGTGCTGTCTAGGTTTACCTGATTAGGTATTAGAAATAAAACACAAAATGGTTTTCAGTGATACAACACAACCCGCGCACTTGACGGCTGGATGGTGACTGCCTCGTGTGCGGGTAGTACAGATACTCTTTTATTATTATGTATGTCACAGTATTGACCAGAAAAGGACATTTAAATCCGATTCGTACCTACCGACATTGTAGGAATCAGTGTTCAAACCCATTAATACCCGATTCCCTAGTATTTCGAGCCCGGATTATAACAATCGCCAACAATGAATATCATTGCATTTCACTGTTCGTTAGTCCTGTTGTACGAGTAGTTACCTTATTGTCGTTAGGTAATAGGTTACCTAACTATATGTATCAGGAGTGTTAAATAAAAAACAAACATTAAAATAATATTTTAATTATTACATAACGACACGCCACAACAAAAACACGCAACACATTGCTAAAATATAAGTCTATTCCATCTACTTAATCTTTAACATCATTATTAACTAATTATAATAATGGCGACGGCCTCCTATAGCTGTTTATTAACTATTTATGTGTGTCAACAACAAGGATATTGTTATACTTTAATATTCTTGGTCAACAAGGTACAATAACCCAAAAAATAAAAATGGCAAATTAAAATGTTGAATATTTGAATTGTTGAAAAAGTAGGAAAGTGTAAACCCACGTCCGCCACGCCGCGCGGCGGCGCCGCGGCGTCGCTCACAAGATGTGAAGTGTGATCTGTTTTGGATTTAAGGGTCATTTTTCACTCACCGTGGATACCATACTGAATATGAAATAATTTAAGAGCCCCTTATGTAGGTATGATACTATAATCTTTGGATAAAAGTAGGTTTGTGGAAACGTCCTGTAATTGAAAATAAATAAGTGTATGAAATATTTGATATTGATTATAATATTAAAACTAAGTTTATCTAAATGAAAAAATATTTACAAAATCCCGACAATAAAAAATTCAAGTAATTTTTGCAACCCGAAAGTGCTCTTTGGTAACAATCTTCCTGTCCGTCGCGCCCCACGCGACTGGCACAGACACTCGCTTAATGAATGTGTTAAATATGTGCTTCGTTTCCAACATACCGCATGTCAAAGTATACAAATATAAACACCCAGAGTTGGATATTGATGGAGTGTTTGAGATCCTCTCCCTGAGTGGACCCACCGCTGGGTGGGTCGCTCCGCCCCGGTCGTTTCATAACCGAACCGGTTCCCGCTGCCGTCCGATCGCCGTTAGCTTCCACTAGACCCCAGTATACACAATGTTCTACGTTATATCACAATATTAACTTTCAAATTATGGATTGATGGATAATGACAAATTACGAGGCCATCAATCTAGCTGATGCCCGAGAAGTCGACGACCGACGGCGCGCATCGTACCTTACTTAATAATGTCCGACGTTACATCGAGGAAGCGTCGGCCGGTCGCCAGCTCATAGCCTGTAGCGCGGCGGCAGGTTGATGGGCTTGGGCTCCACCTGCTGCCGCTCCTCCTGCTCCGGCACGTAGTAGTGCAGCTCGTAGGCCGGCGACAGCTCCACCGTTGCGTTGTCGCAGTTGGGATCGTAGGGCTGGCGCCCCAGCGGCTTGTAGTCCGGCCCCTGCCCATCGTACGGCCGCCGGAAGTACGCGCGCGACGTCGCGACGTCCTTGTCGTCGTACCCCACCCCGTGCACGATGCTGTTATTGTACACGACGGGGAAGTCCGACTTGAACCGGTTGGTCCTCTCGTTGAAATTGGCCACGAACCGGTCTAGCAGGTCCTTGCGGAATTCCGCCTCGTAGTCGTAGTCCTCGGTCGTCGTCCGGTCCCGCGTCGTGGGCGGCCGGATGTAGTCGGCCGCGGTGACGTCGCTCGCGGGCTGCTCCGTGAACGTGTAAGGGCGGGGCTTGCCCGCCTCGCCCAGGTACTCCTTGAGGTGCTTCATGACGTACGCCGGCCGGCCGTCCCCCTCCTCGCTGCCGAGGACGCCGAACTCCTCCGGCACCGTGGTCAGCGGTGGAGTCGTCAGGTACAGGTTCCGGTCGAAGGGCTTGGGCTCCTCCTTGAATCTCGCGTCGCCGCTCCCCGGGCCGTCGGTGTAGTACGCGTCGCTGTCGTACGGTGTCGTGAGCTTGTGGTACGAGATCGGTATGACGTGTTTTGGCGAATCCGTTAAGGGGAGAGGGTTGATCTTGTTGGGGATGTTGTTGTATTTGTTTTTCTTCGGTCTCTTGGTCGTGCGGGGTGGGAAGTACTGGATGGTGCCCTTTCTCTCCGGCGTGTATTGGGTCATCGGGTTCGTGTATAAGATCGGCAGCGGCGGAGACGTGTATGGAGTGAACGTCGTATGGATGGGGACGGTGAATTTTTTTAGATCTATCTTTGCCATATTCAGGTAGTCCGCTATGTCCTCGTCGTCATTTTCATAGTAGTCGAATAAGTTAAACATTTTGGGTCGTTTCAGTGTATTCACCTTGGTGGGCTCCCTTTTTGGGGTAGTTTGTGAGTTTTCTGCAGGAGCTGCTGTAGTGGTGAGAGCAGGAACATCGTTTGCATCTGAGCTGGGTGCAGCGGACGTCGACAGAGATGTTGTCTGGATGGGAGTGACGACGGTGATGCCCGGCGTGGACACGTCGGCGTCGGTCGTGGGAACGGTGCTGAAGGTGGGCTCTTCGGTTTGTGGTGTACTCGGGCTCTCTTCTGAGCTGCTACTCTCCTCGTAATCCGTGTAGTAAACATTTCCGAATGAATCGATCTTCTTTTTCTTGGACTTTCTCTTCTGCGCGATCTGTTCTAGTCTCACTCTAAGATCTGGCACCTCACTTTTAACATCTTTCTCAGGTAAGTTATTCCATTCGGTCTCTGTCTTGTTTTTCAAGACTTGAGTGAAAGGTTTCGAAGAATTTTTAGGTTTGAAGACGATTCCAAGGGAACTAAGGCTTTCGTTTCTCCAGCTGTTGTCATCAGGGTCTCGTACGAATGGTTTAGCTGGTTGAACTTCTATTTTCTTCAGAGGTTTATAGTTAGGATTTACAGGATAAAGAACTGTATTTTTTGCCTTATCTGAATTGATTGGTCTGACGCTAAGGTTTTCGTCGGGTGCAGTGGGAGAAGGCTGTAAGGGCTTATCATCAAACTGCGTAGCGTTATCTTTCTGTGTGTCCAGTAAGGCAGGTGTATCTGTTTCAACTTGTTTCCCCTCGTCTCGATGACGCTTTGAAATTTCTTCGTTATCGTTTAACATTTCTTCTTTCAAGAGTTCCTCTTTAATTGCGTCCTCAGCCTGTAATAAAAATATATAGATAGTTTTAATTTTATCGAATATTGGCCGATACTGAAAAATAAAAATAATTCGCCAGGTTCATCAAAAAAATTATAACAAGTATGTTTAACGTACCAATTGACTTTGCGATCCCGTTCTCCTATCTTTATCATCAAGTGATTCGTCTTGTGTGTCGGGTGTTTCGGCATCAAACGGACCTTGCAATGATTCTGTGCCATTTGGTTTTAAGGTAATATCATCTGCTGCTGTTGAATTTATTGCCGATAAATCTAAATAACCAGCACGTTTTGATGAGAATGTATTTGGTGATTCTGAATTTAAATCAGATGGAAAAGTTGTTGTTATAAACGTAGTCATGTCTGTTTTAGTAATACTTTCATCGGTTGCAAATGAACCCGTAGTTGATTCGGTATCACTTTTTGTAGTAAACTTAGGAAATGATAATAAATCAGTTTTTAACTTTTCCAATGATGGAATGTCCGAAGTGATCGCATCCTGCAGTGAAATACGGCCTTGTGCTGATGCTGATTTAACCATTACTTCTGAATTCTCTGTAACAGTTGTTGGCTCTTCAGACAATGTAGAGACCAGATTTTCCATGTTGTCTGTAGACGTATCTGTTGAAGATATTTCATCGGAAATTGTACCCACTCGTTTTCTTTCAATAGCAGTGTATTTCTTCCATGTAGGTGCCGTAACGCCTTCCGTCAATGAAGATAATTTCAAAGTCTTTGCTGATTTAATTGGGATTGTAACTTCCGCATTTGTTATAGGTAAAGTTTCGGTTTCTACTTTTGTATTAACTGTTGATTCTAATTTAATGTCTAATGCAGTGGCTTCTGTGGAACGCTCTAATTCAATTGTAGTAGAGCTATTCATATTTTTAGTTTTATTTTCACTGATTGTATCATTATTATCAGGTATGAGGTCTTGCTTTATTGAACCTTTTTTTTCTAAGGTCTCTGAAATGTTTACGGGATTCGAATTTTTGAATTTAATGTTATTATTTTCAACCGCTTCAGTTTGCTGACTTACTGATGTAATACTTAATGTGGGCGTTGAAAGACTAGCATTTGTAACTGGTTCTAGAGATATTGAAGTTGTATTTTCTACATTTGTAGCGCCAATATTCTGAGCCGTCTTATCTGTTGATGTAATTGTTTGATAAGAACTTTTGTTCACACTTTTCCTAGCATTTTCAGAATCCAGTGATATTGGACTTGTGTCACCCTTAACATTACTTAATTTAAGGCTATTCATATAATTTGGTCCTTTATCGTTACTTTTCAATTCCACCGTTAAACTTCCTTGGTGTTCTAGATCTTGATTGAGTATTTTCGTCGCGATGCTGTCCTGGCGACCCAGCCCCGGCACCGGGCTGCCGACGATAGACAGCACGATTGTAGTGGATACTGCGAAAAACCTGAAAGAGATTGATTACAAAATTATTAAGATGAATTACAATATCATCTCATCTGATGTAAAGTCCCACTGTGGTCTTATTCCATCTCATAGTTAGAGGAGAATTAAGTTTCAAGTTACGTTTGCTGTATTAGTTCAACTTGTAATAGGTACGGCATCAGTTTGTTCTACCGTTCTGTTGCTTAACCATTCGCGAGTATGCGTCGAACTCGTTGCTTTCGGTCACGCACTGTTCTCGCCAATGTTCTAATTGTGGTGCTTACTGTGATCGATCGCGCAGAGGATGGCCGCCGTCCTCCTCGCTCGCGTGTATCGGTCTTATAAATTATTGTTAAAGGAGTTATGCGTACTTCTCTAGCGACCGCGACATGGCGTGAACAATGTATGAATCGAGTATTAGCGGCTGATATTTATAAGTACATTAGAGTATCGGACGCGGCAGACAATCGGTTATTATTAAACAAACGCAACTGCACCGGTCCGTTACCGCACCGTGTGTTATTATTATGTAAGGATTGTTATAATGAGTGTTGTTTGTAAAATATGACAAAAGAACTCGATTGTATTTCGAATGTGTTTTGATTTGTCATTGTATTTTTAAGTCATCAATTTTATAAGCAGACATAGCAGGCAGGTAATTTTGATAACGCTTGTCGTACCCTACCCGTTATTACATTTACGCAACTCTTAACAATAGTTACTAAGTCTGGTTTTCTAAACCGAACGTTCCTCCATCTCAAAACGGGGTTAGGGTTTGAATTCTTCAATCACCTGTTATTTTCAAGTGTGTATTAGAAGCCTAGTGTATTGTCACTTGAACGTGGAAGAAAACGTAAGAATATACCAACCCGTATTTGAGTTGGACTATTGCATGTAGATGGAATGGCTCAGTCATGTCCACTGTCAACTATTTTAGGGTTTGCAATGATGATGATGACGACAGAATGGTTTCCTTACTACTAAACTAAACATACTAGAAAAACAAACAGCTAAACTTGACCTTAATATTATGACCACCAAGAAACGGCCCTAGTTAAGTATTTGAAACTTTTATTTGGATTAGGTAATTTATGCGAACTATCACATTCCAAATAGTAATTTGTTACTTAATTTACATTTGAAGTACTTACTTTAAGTAGGTTCTCTCTCATTAATTTTATTTGGTAAAACTAGACAGTAATTCGTTTAGGATGAGCACAGTTTCCGAATCAAATTTAAATGCAAGTACCTGCCCCCTCTTTGAAAAGGAAATGATTATGTTCCCAATGCAGTACTCAGTACTCACGCAGACACGATACGTTGGAAGGAAATATTCATGTTCAGATTATTTACAAGAGATGTAGAAAGTTAACAGTCACGCCAACGTCCAGCGTTGGATTTTTTAAGAATAAGATTAATATTTCCTGTGATGCGAATGGCATGATGCTTAAACAAACCTAAAATACATTTAATTAGCGTCTAGTAGGTATGCTATGGTTGCAAATGAAAATACTGAGATATTTGTGTCTACAAATATCTCAGTATAAAATAATATAAAAGGTATAAACAATAATATAAAAGGTATAAATAGGGTAATAAGGTCGTGACGCGGCCTTTTTATCTACAACACCTGAAATCACCTACTTGAAGTTAAATAGCTATCCTATTACGAGGCGTGGATGTGATATAAAAAATGTAAACGGACAGCGAAGATATATTTAAAATAAAAAGTTTGTTGGATATTTTATTAAAAACATCAATAAATTAAAGGAAGTTTATTGCACATATAAATTAATTATTGTTATCCAGTATGTACCGATTTAAGCATAATTTTTTTATCTCGGTATCCGTTTCATAGTTTCGCCACACAACATGTTTATTTTTCTAAATGACCTGCTTTATGAAACTCATTTCACAATTAAAATAAGTAGGTACTCATTTACATATTATGCCTATATGTTCCGTTTACTCGTATTAAGTAATTAACTAAAAAGTTACTAAATTGTCTGTTTAACAGTATTAACTCAAAATTTAAATATCTACTTAACTACTTAATACGTGTAAACCGGTCATTAGCGATGCTGGCCCAGGTAGCCCAGGTAGCCCAGGCTATAGAACCTGTCCAGGTTGCTCCGCACACCGGTGCCCTACTAACATTCAGCTATCATGATGAACTACGAAAATTGCGTCATGTTATCATCTAAAATTGAGATATTGAAACGTATTGTTCATCTTCCTTCATCATCGAAGGTTTACAGAAGATTACAGAGAGATGAGCTGAACAAGATCTTGTCAAGTACCAACTGCATAGGCACTGGAGGATTTTCAAATTGGTAATAATGTTTGCTTTTTTGTGTCAACCGATAGCATGTAGGTGGTTACAAATTCGAAAAACTGAGAAGTTATCGTTGAAAACAAGTAACCTACCTACAGTATCGTCCCTATTGGGGAAGGAAGCGCCAGAGGACTAAATGTTGCCCATATTCTTCTACCATTCGCGCTTAAATCGCGCTTCACGAAAACATTGGGTATACTGTGGCATACATGTCGCGAAGCGCAACGAGGACTAGGTGATCCATCTATAAACATATACAATATACATATATAAAAGGCAAAAGTGATTGGCTGATGTATCAGCGCACAAGTCCTTAGGGCTAGAAACTTTAAATTTCGCACACGTATACCTCTTATGACGTAGGCATCTACTAAGGAAGGATTTTTCAAAATTCAACCCTCAAAGGGATGAAATAGGGGATAAACATGATACCTAAGCATAATTTCCGCGTGCGAAGCTGCGGACAACAGCTAGTTATAGCATAATAGAAGTGAGACCTCACACCTACTCCAGGCAGGCATCCTCGTGACCATTCGAGTCACAATCCTCGAAGCGAGACGGACCTTCAGTGACCTCTGATGCCTCCTCTTATCCTCGCTCTACTCTGCCGAGTACTACTGACCTTCGTAGCACTATTCTGACTTTCCTAGGTCACCGTGCATCCTATGCGTGTAGGTATGGTTATACTGTATAACTAATATCTACTATAAGTACGTCTCATATTGAAAAATATTAAAGGCTACACGCTCATAGCCCCACACTAAGATTCCCTGTGTCGTGGCCCTCGCGGGTGCCATGGACAAATAAAACGCACAGACACCCACAACGTGAAAAGAAATTCGAACTCATCATTCACATACAGCCTTACTGGGAACTGAGAACCCTGGACAAGGCATAAACTTTACACCACACGAGTTGTCAATAATAATAAATAAATAATAGAAAATAATAGATTAATGAAAACTAATTTATCGTAAGCATTCAAGATAATTTATATCAACTTGAATACGATTGGAGCCCATACCGACGTTTGAAAATAGAGACAATTTCTCATTTTAGCTGAATTTTGTTAGCGATAAAATCTACGCTTGATTAATTATTTTCAAAATCTTCACCTGGATAGTCCGGCTACGCCGTTAGGGTCTACGCCGTAGCAGCGACCTCGGATCTAAAAGAGGTCTCTTGACTCTACCCAAGCCGTCCCAAGCTTATATTAAACAAATAGATTAATGGGTTTGTTTGTTTATTACAACAAGTTTATTGAGGTGAAACTAAACGGTAACATTAACAGACACTCACGAATCTTTGACTGGAATTTGATTGGAGAGATCGCCTTCCTGCCGCGGGACCGGCAGGCGTGAGTGTAGCGCGTGAGACGAGATGTGTCTTATGTTGTTCCGCCTGACATTCTCGTAGTAAACAATTTACACTGTAGTTTTTTTTTTCATTTTTTAATGCAAATAGCCGGCAATCGAGCTGTCGATCCACCTGATGGTAAGTGGCTATCGTCGCCCATGAACATCAACACCAAAGGCATCACTGATGCGTTGCCGGCCAAGAAAGAGAGAAGAAAAAGAAAGGAAGCACTGGCTCTCAAGCCCCCAGCCGGAACACGATGAGTCTAAACAACAATAGCAAATTGTCTTCCATTTAAGAAAACGCCATGAAGAATAAAATTATGTATCAGATTTTTCTAATACTCTCAGGTTTCTGAAGACTAGCAACCCGCACTTTGCCGGCGTACTTTGGTTTTACGTCGTCTTGTGTAAGGGGGAGGGGGAGGCTTACGATTATGACAATATGAACGGTTCTACCCGGTTCTGAGAAGTGGCCACACTCATCTTACTAGCACTATAATAAGCGTTCTGCAGCAAGTGAAGGGTCTCTATTTGTTCACGAGTCCATTGGAAGAATAAATTCACTGGTCTTTGTGTCTTTATCGGACGAAGACCTTGCGGGCGCGACAAGTACAAACGATAGGAATCTCAGTAAATAATAGTTCGGTGTAGTTCACTTAGAAAGTACAAGAATTGCAGCAACGAGGAATTATATCGATCGAGGCTAATGATGTAATGTCAGTTCAACAGATCGTACCGAATAAATAATTGTCTGAATTACGTATTTGCAATAACTCTTCTAACGATGTAAACAAACAATTCACGTCGCTCGCGGCGTTATCGAACCCGGGTCCGCGCGCTGTCAGCCGGCAGCCGGTCGGGGCGCCGGACAGGGCGCCCGGGCGGTTGTCTTGGTCGATGTAACGCATGCTAATACAGTTTTTGCAGCAGACATCGGTCATGCGTAAACGTCTTACCTTTTCGTATTGTTCTAATTTATTTCGATAACTTTACAAATCGCTCGCATGCATAAAACGTAGCAAATTATCTAATGTAACCGACTTTTCCAATGGCCCTTTCCATTTATATTAGCAATGTATTGAGGGTGCGCGGAAATCTTCAACATAAGCGCGGTCAGCTGAGTCAACGACATGAGTCGTGTTCATGTATCACAAGATTAAATTATGTTTGAATTTTTTGGAAAATTTTAATGAAAGTATCACAGTTACTGTCTTACTTATTTCGTGGAACGACTTGCATTTCGCATTAAAAACGATGAAGACGTTGAATTAAATCACTTAAGGATGGCAGGATCGCGAGGCGATGAACCGTGTCATCGCTTTGAAAAAACTCCTTGTACAAACCGATACAAATTGTTTCCATTAGCCTCGGCAACGCACTGATTCACGTACCTGAAAGTATTGCACAGTGACATCTTGCAGCTGGTTGCATCACTTAACACATGAGTAGCGCGCGCTCGCGGCGGCCGCACTGCGATCACTGCCGCCACCCGCCAGCCGCCAGTGGCCAGCGCCGCCGTCGGACGGTCAGCGGCCAGCGGCAGCTTCCTCCCATTGAGCAACGATACGTAAGGACGTTCCTCCATTACCTGGATTTCCAGTCTCCGTTCCGCAGCCGGCCTTCACCGCAGTTTCCATTCGGACACGGCACCGGTCGTAGCGATTATAAAATAGTTCCGATCACCATCCTATATAGGAACCTATCGATTACAGAAAGCGGCGAGCGATCGATTCAATGATACAGTAATCACATCCTTATTTACATTTTGATTTGATGTGTTACTTATACGGACTTTAATTGGACGCAAGATTTAGTGTGCAAATAGAGCAGACGTCAGGATAGACTTAAAGTAAGTATCGGGGCAGGCTTCACAGGCCACAGCCGACCTCAGCTCAACCCTCAGGAATCTATCTACCTACAACAAGTCTTACTTTACGGCCGTTTGTCCACTGCCGCCGTCATCGAACCGTCACGAGACGGAGATGACGGCGCCGAAGTAGCTTTTCATACATTTACTATGTCCGCCTATCCACCGCACGCCCATCACCCGAGGCGGCCGGGATGATGGCGCTGCGCCGAATTTCCGAGTAATTCGGTGTGGCCGCTATCGGCGCCGAGAATGTCATGGGCCGATGTGACGGCAATAGAAACACCTTCGATATTTGTTCACCGTCGCTGTTAGGTGACACCGAGCCGTCAACTTGAATTGCTTTATTCGCGACGAGATCGGTGGCGGTAAACATCGATCGCCGTCTTGAAATCGGTCCGAAACTTTTTCTCTTTGACGGCCCAGTGACGGCGGCGGCGGTAAACAAACGCAGTCTATTCACCTCCTTTTGTCTCATTTGACATTTTACTATTTGTGTTTTACAAAAAATAACAAATATGTATTCAATTAGACAATACGACACTCACGCCCCAACTCAGAGTCACGGGAAATTAAATCGCTCCTTAGTACAGAATTTGTGTGATGATTCTTTACTAAGAAGCGATTTAGGTAAGTAACCGTTAGTGACTCTGAGTTAGGGCGTCAGTCTATTTCATATGTGACATGAAACAACCGGTCTATAAAAATTTTAATAGTATCTGTACAACTTATCAAAATCGTAAAATGAATTTAAAATTTTATCGACGTTCGTTTCTACCAACACTTTTCGAACGTAACAAAGTAGGTACGCTACGAAGAAGTAGCGGCAAGAAACTCTCAAACACAGTATCGCCTAGAAAATACTTGTAATAATTTAGTTTATGATAATCTATAACCAAAGACTGTGACCTTATGGATGTGATGAAATGAAGTTTGTTATATTTGTATTTTGTTCTACAATCTAAACATCTGGCTAGCCATGAACAAACCACCAGTTTTGCCGAATATGAATTGGAAATTGATAAAGTGTAGAGCACGCTATTTGTCCCTAAAACAATATAATCAACAATGCTGTGGCCAAACTAATTGGACACGAGGCGACGGGTCGTCAGCACCTTGTTCTTCTTATCTTGTCTGATGAACAATAGGACTCGCGGGATCGTTGGAGGTTAGAAGCTAATGTTTCATTGCCTACAGGCTGACGGCGCTGACGCCCTTTTTAAAGGTTGTGATCATTGATTATAGTCCACTGATAACCTCAGTCAGGGCTTCGTATACTATTTCCGTCACGCTCTATTTTTCACAAGTAGGTAGTGAGACCTAGGGAATAAATATTTTAATAATATTAGCAATAAACAATACTGTTATGAAATTTAATACATGACTGAAATCCGAAATTATTTAATGGTTAGGTAATCGGTTAATAACAACCGGTTGATTACTTAATTTTTTATCAAAAAGTAGACGTTTCCAATTCCTAATTAATGTGTCTATAATACGTAGGTAATTTTCATTTCAACTCAAGCTTTTTGGGTGTTACAAGAGACTACTTTTTGATGCCTTAATTATTACAACTTGTAGAAAACTTATCACTGAAAAAAATTGCACAGACGAAATTCAGTCCGAACAAAGCCATGGTGAATCTTGTGAGATTCAACATCACTAAAACACTTTTTGATTGTTGTTTATGAAGACATAAACTGTTACCAAAAGAAAAATGATAATGCTACAAAAAACCTTTAGATAATAAAACATTATTATCTAAAGGTTTTTTGTTAAATTTTTAATAATATTATTTATGGTCGAATTTCACCACTGGAAGAAAACTCGTAAAACTAAACAACGTTAAAGGCCTCTGCTGCAGTTGGTACTGGACTGGTCGGTGGTCGGGTCTGTTCCAGTCAGCGGCCACCGGTAATGGACGATACTCGCAGTCATGTAATGCAGGTTATAATTACAATAATGTTCGGAAAACTGGAATTAAATTTAACGGTTGGTTCGTAAAATGTACCTACCCTACCCTATTCTGTGGGGTATCGTTGTAAAGATCTTTCATTAAGGTTGGTTATGCAATGACCACTTTTCGATTCGAAATCCGTTTGCGATATATTAAGTTTTAAAGTCCTAAATTTTTGATGGAGTCGAGAGTGGAGAATCCCCGTAATTTACGATAGTAATTACAGCGCCCACACTAAGTATTATTATGGTGATGCTATTATTATCAGAAGTACCCGGATGACCTAGCTTTGCACGGTACTTTTTTGACAAAAAACGCTATCTACTGAAGTAGCTTTAGTGTTGCTACTCGCCAATAGATGTCAGGAAGAGTCTTTTGTAGCAATTTTTAATTGCCTGAAAACACGGGTAAAACGACATTTTCTCAAAATAAATCCTTGCTAGATCAATTTATCGCCCTCGAAACCCCCTGCACACTAAATTTCATGAAAATCGCTGGAACCGTTTCAGAGATTCAGATTATACCTATATATTAAACAAGAATTGCTCGTTTAAAGGTATTAGATTAAATGCTGGGCTGCCAGCTGCAAAGAAAAGTCGGTTGAGAGGAGATTGTACCTATGTGGCGGAAATGATAATACGGAGGTGGATGTGTGCGAGAATAATAATAATAATAATAAATAATAATAAACGCTAACACACTCATACCCCCGCAGTAGGTATTTATTACCTGTGTCGCGGGTGGCATGGACGACACATATAACACATCACAATCACACCCATGACCCAAGTACAAATATTTATCTGCCACATAAATATCTGCCCCGGCCGGGAATCGAACCCGGGACCCCTCGCTTCGCAGGCAGGGTCGCTACCAACTAGGCTACAGGGTCGTCAGAATGAAATCGAATTTCACTATAAGGGCATGTGATGAAGCGAGAGTAAACGTATGTGAAGAGAAGAATGATGGATATGAATGTGAATGGACGAAGGGGGCGTGGACGCGTAAAGGAAAGATGGATGAATTGTAATGTGAGAGATTTTAAGGGACCCAGTGTACCTACTTAGAGGTGATGGATAATGGCCTAACCATATCCAATATCAATTTAAAAGAATGAAGCGAGAAACGAGTTTCGAAATCTAAAGTTCTTACGAGTGTATATTTGGTTGTCTTTGTGCAGAAGAATCTCAGCAAAATAAAATGAATGGATCTCTATACACGGTTCTCTGTATTCCGTCGTTTCTTTCTACCCATACTACCATTGTTAAGGTGGACATCTTATATAAGATTTTAATAATAATGATATCATTTACAACTTATATGTATAATAAATGTTATTATTATATTACTAAAAAGATAACGAAGTTCACATGGCCATAATAAAACAAAAAAAAATATATTTTAACGACAAGACTTTCCAAAGGTATGTGAAAAACGAAAACAATACACAAAACATTCTTTAACTGTAGAAAACGACAGTCAAACAAACATTTGAAACAATGACGAGAGACAATACGATGTTGCCTGCGGCGGCATGGCGGCAGTTGGTTGGTGTTCATAGCGAAGCGAGTGGCGAGCGACCCTATCCACCGAGCGAGCGGTCGCGGTCCCACGATCGAATCACTGCCGGAACAAATCACAAAAGGAGTGCCAACCGAACAAAAGATGTTGCTCATTGAGCGAAAAACCACCTCACGACGCGACGCGTTGCAGCATCAGTAATACGTCCACAAGTTCCACAAAGCGAAATTCATGTCGTGGCTGTCGTGTCGTGTAGTCGCGTCGGGGAGAAGACGGTAGGTTAGTTACGTAATACGTTATCCACTGTCTTTCCATCCTTATCCATAAAGTCCGTTTTTAGACGTGTCCTATTTGGTAAACAATTTTACAATGTATTGTACCTGTACTCCAGTCACATTCGGTTTGGACTCGATATAAACAAACCATTAAAATTCCTTTGTAGGGTTTTCACCAACCGATTTGTATTTCGCACACCAAATAACTATTAAAAAACTAAATAATTATAATAACGTTTGTGACATCTTCATTATTTTACTATTGTCCAATAACAACAAAACACTAAAAGAAAACGAGGTAAAAACCAACATATTAAAACAATTTTCATCATTGAATATCTCACAATCCCACATCCTTAATTACGTGAAGCTACTTCAAACCTTTTCACAAAATTATTGTTTTAAGGCAGTGTTGCCAACCCTAATCTAGATTAAAACTGCAAAGAAGCTTTCAAAAAGCTGTAGAAAACTGCAAAATTCTACTTAAAGAACTGTAAATCTACAGCTTTTCGTAATTTGTATTATTTAATAGCAGTAATAAACAAAACAACATAATCAGGGCGAGCCCTAAATAATAGTCGACAATCTATACATTTCGTTATCCCTTATAAATTGAGAAACTATTATACTTACAGGTTTGAGTTTTGACATAGTAATTTATATTTATGTCTAGATATGTTATCAATCATAAAAATATTATTTTGTCCACTTTAAAAAAAATCGATTTTTACTGTATAAGTAACGCTATCTATCGGAAAAGTAAAAGGTCATTTCCACATATTATGTTCCCCTTCATGTATGTAAGTTTTTCTTCTGAAATTGTAGATGGCTCTGATTACATAATAATAATGAAATTTAATATACAGTAGAATCCCGATTATCCGAACCTCGATTATCCGAACATTCGATTATCCGGACTCACGTCACGGCTATAATAAATTGCTGATTTAAAAATTAAAATGTGTGCAGTTCACACGTGGTAGAAGTGAAACCTTCAAAAATAAAGGAATTAATTTAATAACGTGTATCAGTTTTAATTATCTTTCAAAACTATTTTGTACTAAATAAAAATAAAAAGAGCTAACTAACGCTATCTCTTATCATAATATGAAGAGTAAAATGAGCAGCTAGCGCCATCTATCCAGCAATAAAACGAATCTTCTATTTTGTTCCTCGCGCCATCAATGAATACAACTTCGCACTTTTTAAAGTAATGCCGGTCACTCACATTCGCGCGAATACGCGAACCCACAAGTGTGGGACGACCTTCGCGAATGATTATGCGAAGTTTTCGAGGCATTCGGGGTTTTCCAAGCTGTGTCGGTTTTTTGTCGCACATCAAAGCGCGCGAACCTCGAACCTTCGTGTAGTCTCCCACACATTCGTGCGACCAGTTGCGCACACGACTAAAAAGGTGACGTATGTCTTAATTTTTCGTGGTTCGTGGCGTCTAATCGTACTACTATTTATTTTCTGTATTGAAAATGGATTTGAATGACAACAACATCTTAACAACAGCAAGATTGAACATTCGTGAACAAAGTGTAGGAGGAAGCGGAAATGGGCTTGTATACTCATATGCGAACCCATTTGCCTAACCGCCCTTCACATATGTGCAAACATTCGTAAAAATGTCAAACATTTGCGCGCATGTGAGTGACCGGGGTAACACGAACTTAAGAAACACTTTCAAATGACAACAGTTTTCACTTAAAAAAAAATTACCGCGCAACGAGACACGTTACAAGTTTGATACAAGAAGCGTATCAAGGACTTGGCCGCAATGAAAACATAGACCTATAGTTTAATACTATTGAAAAGTTGAAATTAATCATTAATAAGTTCATCATTCATTCATTCATTCATTCATCATTAATAAGTTATTCCCAGTCAAAGTTCTAAGTAACGTAGGTATTATGTGATTCATTATCATTATAGCACGTATTTTTTTAATATTGTATTGTCTGAATGACGTATGTATGTAAAACCCATTACACAAAAAAAAATTGTTTGATTTGACTTTGAAATCGATTATCCGGATTTTCGATTATACGGAATACCCCTGGTTTGATTTGATCCGGATAATCGGGATTCTACTGTATGTATTTTATTAAATATTTCTTCTAAATTACCTTTAAATTATTGCATTGAAAAAAAAAAAAACAGAATAAAAAATTAATTAAAATGTGTGCAATTCACACGTGGTAGAAGTGAAACCTTCAAAAATAAAGGTATTAATTTAATAACGTGCATCAGTTTTAATTATCTGTCAAAAACTATACATAAATGTGTACATAAGTACGCGCGTGAGAAGTTATACTTCTTTGACATCGTTAAATAAATATTTAACACTAGCTGTCTTGGCGAACTTTGTATTGCCTAATAATCAGTGATTCATGTACTTTGTTATTACTTGTTGTTACTTTTATCTTTTATAGTTTTGGTAGGTTTAACAAATCAAGAGACCATTAAATTCCCTCTTCCTCTCCCTCCCGCTCCCTTTCCATAGACCATAGAGCTCTTAGGAGGACTTTGACAAATTAGTTTTCTGTGCTGTTTGGCTCTATATACTCTGTAGTTTGAACGTCAAGTCGTCAGGTACGTCACTGTCAAGTGTCAGTGGAGCGATCTGTTTCCGTTGGATTCGTCCGTTTCAAGTTCGAAGATTTGAAAATATTTTGAACTTTTGAAGTTCGGTTCGGAGTGAAGTGAGACATATTTTACTATTTAAATACTGTATTTAAAACATTAACTATGGAACAGTTTTGTACACCCATTAAAAATAAAGACGTAGGAGCAGAAAACATTATAATCCCACCCTCGCCTTTTCTTAACAGACTGGGTTACGGAACAGGTATGGTTTGAATTAGCCTTTTTGTTCTTCAATCTGAGACTAAAGCCTTATTTAATAGAGTTATATTAAACATAAATCATACATAAATACAAAAAACATATAAATAATAAAGTATTGAATGTACACTTTGCACATTTTAGGAATATCGGTAATGCAGTTGGTGAGGTCTCCTAAAGCTGGTCAAATGCGTTCACCGTGGGCACTCAAAATGCTCAACAGGAGAATCAAACCACTCAAGGTGTACACGGACAGGCTGAAGGCGGAGGCAGAGCTGCTGCAACGGATGTCGCACCCCAACATTGTGGGGTTCCGGGCCTTCAGCAACACTAAGATCTTGTACCTGGGCATGGAAGCTTGTGACTTTTCTCTGGGGGATATGATTGAGAAGAGAGTGGAAGAAAATTGTGAACCCTTCACTCCCAAACAAATACTGAAGGTCTGTATTTTACAATGAATAACATTAATATTTACACAATACTACTTCATAGCTGTGTTTATTATAAATGTTGATGTTATTGTTGTTGTTGTTAATAAAGGATTAAATTTGAGTAATTGAAGCAGAAGAAAGCAGCTCAAACTTCTATTTTATCATTGCTTGACTTTGCTGACAAATAGCCCCAACAGAAGTTTAATGTCTTGATTTATTGTTGCAAATTATGCAACTTACGCTTACATCTATAAAAATAATAGTATGGCAGTGTCAATCGCGTCGTTTGACTTTATCCTTTTATAGGTTGCTATAGACATAGGCAGTGCCTTGGACTACCTACACACTAAGATGCAGATTCTGCACGGAGACATGAAGTCGTACAACATTCTGGTGAATGGAGATTTTGAAGTGTGCAAGTTGTGTGATTTTGGAGTTACTTTGCCATTGGACGAGAATGGTGTGTTAGATAAACAGAAAGCAGGAAAAAATGCTGTTTACTTTGGTAAGAATGTCATGTGTTTTATAATTTATAGCAAATTATACTCAACAGTGTATATTTATAGCAAATATTCTCTCTAGAATTTGCCTTTTATTGTATCAAGGAAACCCAGAGCTTATCCCACAATAATAAGTAATTAATCCTAAATTAATTAATAGTAGTTTGGGTGCCAGCATTTAACAATGACTATGGTAGTAATTACTTTTTAACAAAAAATAAAACCAACAAAAAAAAACTGAAAAGCAAAAAATAAAATAAACCATTTAGTATCATAAATTAAGATCCTAAATTAACTGTAAATAAATAATTTTGAGACCGTGCCAAACAACCAAACAAAATTAATTACATAAAGTTCATTTTATGAGGGCAGCGGCATACGATGCACATGGTTTGGCACCTCCTCAAAATTATTGATTTACAGTTAATTTAGGATCTTAATTTATGATACTAAATGGTTAATTTTATTTTTTGCTTTTCAGTTTTTTTTTCGTTAGTTTTATTTTTTGTTAAAAAGTAATTATTTTTTAATCTTTAGTTGCTATGAAAATTAATATTAAGTTATTGGTGATAGATTCAGTTACCAGGAAAAATGTAGTAGGTAAAATATCAATCATCTCCTATTTTCGTACCTTTATTGGTAAAATTTTGTTTCCAAATTTAAACAAGAGTAACCTCAAGGTATACAATATTCAATAAAAAAAGAATCATCGAAATCGGATCATTCAGTACAAAGTTATTGGGGTAACGGGTTAAAATTCCGTGTGTGAATAATCAATCATCCCCTATTTTCGTACCATTAGGGTGGGAATAAAAAATTTTCAAAAAAATATGGGACCAACTTCAAGACATACCCTATCCACTAAAAAAAGAATCATCAAAATCGGACCACCCCGTGCCGATTGCTGCGTGATCATACATAAAAAATAAATATACGTGTCGAATTGAGAACCTCCTTTTTTTTTTCGTCGGTTAAAAATGAAGTTTCAGTTTACATAGGGATGGTATTAAATCTAAGACAGTTGGATATGGAGATGAAATACATTTGTTTTTATAATCTTCCCATAAACTTTCATTACCATTTAGACTTCAGTGAGCTCAATGGTTTACAGAAAGTTTTTGAGAGACTTTTACTGTAGGCACAGAAGCATGGAGTGCCCCGGAAGTGATCCACGGGGGCGAGATCAGTAGCAAGACGGATGTGTGGGCGCTGGGGCTCACGCTGTGGGAGATGATGGCGCTCATGCCGCCGCACTCGCAGACCGACGAGACACTCGACGACAGTGTCATCTGCGTGGATGACGAGGATGATAGTCTGATGGAAGACTATTTCTCTCCCAGATATGGTTGGTTACTGTAAATACTCACTATATTACTTCACGTCACTCTTGACCTTCATACTTAACACAGCAACACTGTCCAGTCTCACTTAGTTGGTAAGAGAGGAAGAGATGAAGCTACTTTTTGCTTCTTTGATGGGCCTATCCATCCTTTTAAAATTCACTGCTTCTAAAATCGTCGTAACATCGGAAATCAAGAAACAATGTTGTTGATTGAATACAAATTACATACAAAAATGCTACTTCTAAGGTTGTATGGTGGAACATTCATTTGTAATGAAACTCTTACATCAATCGTGAACAAGGCTGATCATCTATTGGTTAGCTACCGCCGCACACGTGTTTGTAACACCTAAGGAAAATTAGCCATGCCATTTTATGGCAAAAAGCTAAAAACCATATTTGAAATTTAAAGTATAAATATTTCCCCTCATGATTATGTTATATTGACATTGCAGGCACTCGACCAGCAGTCCCGGCCAACATACCCGAGCAGCAGTACGGCGGGCCGCTGGCGCTGTTCTGCTGCTGCACCGAGCCGCTGCCCGCAGCGCGCCCGGCGGCCGCTGACCTCGCCGCTGCGGCCGCTGACATGGCGGCACAGACCACGTAACATTGGTTGCGTAAACATTACATATTAGAGCCCGCACAGACAGTAAGAATTCAGCTGTTTTTCGTTCTCCGTTCCGCGTTCTTTGTAACGTTTGCAATAAGTCAGTCCGCGCCGGTCAGAGTGAACTCTTGCGTTCTATTCCCAGAAATACAAACAACTCAGAATGGCTGCAGTCTTTCTGTCTGCGAACTCGAAATCCTAATACTACTTAATACATTCCTTCAGGTGCCATATCACTCATGACGATCGAATGGAACCTTATTCATGTAATTCATAACGTAATTAAATCTTTATTGCGTCAAATATGGTAAATAATAATATTTTAGTAACAACAATATTCCAGAGATCAGCATATTTGGCTGGATGCAGCGCTATGTCAGATTTATAATTATTTATTACCTTAATTATTATACTAAATAAACCTTAATTTATTTAATTAATAAAATATTTTTCTTCTTATTATTAATAGAAATCAGTAACTTGCACTGGTTCAAAGCAGGTTCAAAGTGACACTGAAATTAGGCTGTGATTGCATTCTGTGCTATATTCCCGGCGGAGGAAAGTAAAACCACTGTATATATCAAAAACAACTGTATTACAGTAACATAAGTAAAAATTTAACAAGTTTCACCTTACTTTAGTATACAGGACCTTATAACACATACCTAATACATTTTATATTAATAATAATTTTACTTTACTTTTATAATATAATAGTTAAAAGAACTTGAAAGCAGTGGCGTAGCGTGGGCTCCCGCCGCCCGGGGCCGACCGAAAATTTGCCGCCCTCCCCCCCCCAATAAACTTTGCCGCCCCCATATTATTTAAAATATTTTTTTATTAATTAAAATGCACTTTTCTTGTTTTTTTCATAACACAATGTACATTAAAAAAATATAAAATAATTAATTTTAATACATATTTTTTTTTATTTAAAATCGAGTGGCTTGCCGCCCTCTCTTCATGTGCCGCCCGGGGCCAGGGCCCCCCCCACGCTACGCTACTGCTTGAAAACTGCTTCGTTTTTATTTAAATCGATTAATTGTGTTTTTTTACTATTTACTTTTGCTAATGAACTTCACACCCAAAAGTCACAGGCGATTGACAATCTATGTACTTATTTAAAAATTCAACATCTGTATGTTTGTGGCTGCAAGATTCGAAAATAGATGAATTTTATAGTATTTAAACGTTATGCAATATCGCTCATAATAATGGAGTAATTGACATTCAAAAAGAGTTTGTAAACCAAACCATTTTTGAATAAAACATTTCAATTTCATATTTAAAAGAGATTACATATTTAATGTTTGCCACAGTGACGCATGGGCGGTTTAGCCTGTGTTTTGACATGTGACAGCTCCAAGCACCCTTAACGTCCAATAACGAGATTGATTTAATAACTAATATAATGAGAACTGCATGGAGACTCATATTAATTATTGAAAACTCGAGATTTCCTCAACAGATTATTCACGTTAGTAAATTAATAGATAAATTGTTAAAAAATAAGTGATGTTTAAAATAATAATTAGTAGTTATTATGACTAGTTTTATTTAAAAATTAAAATAATCGAAGTAATAAATAAGATACTAGGTACCGAATGGTAATTTTGAAACAGTTGCTTATATTAAAGATGCATGCATGTTTCATAACAACAATATTTTATGTAACGAATTGAAACACGCACTAATGATGTTATAACATTAGGCGCTCGCGACTCAATATGTAACTACACATATTATGTACTTCTGTAAGTAATGACAGTTCATATTTTTTTGCAAATAAGTTTTTTTATATGATAGTTTTAAGTATGTTTATTTACATGTCGAATATTTTATATTTATGTTGGATCCATTCTCATTTTCAGTATTTTGAATGTATATGTTTCTATCAATACCAATGGTCTTGTTAAAACCAATATTTAAAAAAAACTGCAATAATGCGATGGGTACATATAAAATAGATTGATAAATATAATATTATATTTAAGCTACGAGAGGCGATGTATATACTATATACATACACTATGTGGTGTGAGGTAATACATAAGGCGAGCGATACATAGGAGCGATCAATGTTATTGTTTATAAAGTTAAGATCACTAACAAAATTATTCTAAATAACATCAGCAGTTTATGTACAAAAAATATAAATCGGTTAACTACATAAAGCTGGCATATTTATAGTACTCATACTATTGACATTTTATTGTATACGTACTGTAATGCTCGGTATATTTCAGAAGATTTTTTCCTGTTGACTTTGACTGTCATGACGGTCGACTTCAAACAAAACACTCATAATTGACATCTATTTTACCGCGGTTGTTTTACCGCTAAAATGTTTCCTACATTATCGCAACAAAATTTCATTCTACAGAAAAGTATGTTGGATCGATTCTTGTAAATAACATTTTTATTCACAAAGATGCTGTAACTTGTATTAAGATAATATTATTTATATACATATACATATTATGAATATCAGTAAGGCTCTATACTTAAAATGTAATGAGATTTTTATTCTTAGTCTAAGAATACATGGTACTAAAATAGTGTTGTTTTAGTTTATAATTCGTGGGGATATGGGGACAGTACAGAGTGGTACGAAGGTTACAAAAATACATTCTGGTGTGAAAGTGCTAGTAAAAGGGATATCATGTATATATGAGTAAAATACGCTACGAGGTAAATGGTCTGTACTTGCAGTATCAATCGAGAGTATCCAGTATTTTTTAATTTAGTGTTTTGAATATTTAGGGCGTATTCGACCACAGTTTATCCTGCGAATAAAATATTGTACAGTGGCCGTAGAATTAGCTTAACATTTTAGTACTTTGTAATAGTAACTGTTTCGACGGTTTCCTAACAATATCTATGACAAATTCAAGAAATGTAATGTGACAAGGTACTAAAATGTTAAGCTACTTCTGCGGCCGACTGTACCATATTGTCATATTGGCAATGGTTATTCGTGGGAAAGTTATTCTGATATTTAAGTTGATCGAATCCCCGTGAGTGAGATTACAAGTGGAATCTGCTTCCTTGTGTTAGAGACGATAAATATAGGAACCTTGTTATCTCGTGTAAAGCTAGAGGATGTTTGTGAAGGGTGTATTTCAAGTAAAGCTTAATATACAATGTCCTCCTTAGAATAAAACTATCTCTAGAATACGTTCGGTAGACGGATATAACAATACAAATTTACAATAATATAAATTATAATTTCGGAGTTAAGAGGACGCCATATGGAATTTAATGTATCGCAGTCTATAACCAGCAGACCGTGAATACCCTTCAGATATTTGTTTAGATCAGGATCAGTTTGAACATACATAAGTCACTTAACATTGAGGACGGGCTGAGCTTGCAACCTTGTTCGCAGTAGTGGGGTAATACTGGGGTAACGGCTGGAGCTGTAGCGATGTCCGATGGTTCGCGCGGCCGGTGTGTCCCCGCCCCTCGCCCCTCATTTACATTCACAGCGCGTCTCGCAACGCGCGCGCGTGTATAAAAACCTCAAGCGAGCTCTTTTGGATTGCGTCCAAAAAACCGCTGCCGACGTGAGCCCACGAGACGCGCCTCGGTCTGGTCGGTGTAAGTGGGTGTGGGGCATCAGGAGTGGTGCAGCGTGTTGAGGTAGGCCACGACGTCCCGCTTGCCGGCCGCCGCCGCCACCTGCAGCGCCGTCAGCCCCGCCGCGTTGCGCAGCGCCGTCGCGGCCGTCTGCAATGAACACACGATACACGTTTTACTTATGCTCCAGGCAGACATCGATGAACGAATTCGAGACAAGCTGAACTTTTCTAGTCTTGTTCTTTGGAAGTTAGTCGTGATTTTCCCACGGATCAAAAGGAGGTTTATCCGTTCTCGTGAAGTTGTAAGGTCGCTAAGGCCAGCAGTAACTGAATTCGGAAAAAGGACAGTGTAATTTTATTGTCTATCGTATTTTTTATTTGGTATTTGGTGGCAGTAGAGAGCCAGTACTGAGCAGGTTGCGCTGGCCGGCACGTCATTGTTGAACACTTTCGTGACGTTCATTTGTCATGAACTCATGAGTCATGACGTTGAACAAGTTTATCGAGTGTTGTTCCCGCACTGGATTAACTGGGCTCTTGCATAACGCGACTGTCCCGTGTGGTCGAAGTGTTGGAGTAGTGATGGTAGTGTTATTAGGGTAGTATTATTCCTTTCTGAAGTATACCCGGAGCGCTACTGGACATGGGTTTCTTCTAACAAAAAAAAAGTGTGATGGTGGTATGGTGATGGTGGTATAGTGATGGTGGTGTGGAACGTACCGGCACGCCGTCCACCACGACGGTGCGTCGCGCCAGCAGCCGCACGCACGGCAGCTGCCCGAACATGGCCGCGCCGTGCAGCGCCGACTGACCGTTCTGACGGACATATATTGCTTAATAATACACATACATTGTTGACATTAGCGATGGGCAACTCGACGAAATTTATTCGAGTAACTCGAGTAAACTCTTTGGTCGAGTAACTCGAGTAACGATTTAACGTACTCGAGTAAACTCGGCCGACTCAACTCGGCGACGACCGCGAGTCGACGCGGCGACGCGGTTCAACTCGGTCGGTGTTAATCGTCGAGTTCGTCGACTTCATCGAGTTGCCGCCGACGCGCGTCGCGTCGCAACGATCTTACTCGCGAGCTATACTTACTCGCGAGTATACTTACTCGCGAGTATACTTACTCGTGAGTATATTTACTCGCGAGCTCACGACTCTACTCACTACTCGTAATTTTGACACCGAGCTTACTCGAGTTTACTCGAGTTTTTACTCGAGTAAATGGTTACTTCTGCTCGAGTAACTCTAATTGTAAAAAGTGTTACTCGGCCCATCGCTAGTTGACATAGTGAAGAGACCCTAAACGTTGGGATGGCTTATGGTTAGAATATCCCAATCCCACGCGGGATGGGTGTCGCAAGGAGCTACTAAATTCGTCCCGTTGGTGGTCGAAGCAATAGGCTTTTAGGGATTAGTGGTAATATTGATATTAATTGATCATTAATACCATTATAACTATTATTATTTCTTCATGAGGTCCTTTTAAACTTATGTCATCGCAGACACTGCAACTGTTGCCATTGCAACGTGTCGCACTGACCACGATCAATGTAACTGGGTCGGAATATCAGTATTATTAAATACCTTGAGCGCCCTTTGCATTAAAATGTTTATGAGGTCCGCCTGGATAGCCCCCGTCCTATTGCTTGATTCAGCCGCCAAACGATTTTTCGTGTTCCGGCTGGGGGCTTGAGAGCCTGTTCTTTCTTTTTTTTTCTCTCTCTTGGCCGGCAACGCATCAGTGATGCCTTGGGTGTCGCTGATGTCCATGGGCGACGGCAGCTACTTACCATCAAGTGAATCGTCAGCTCGTTTGCCGGCTCTATTTCATAAAAAAACTTAAAAACTGGTCAATGAGGGAGGAGGGAGTAATGGTCAGTGGTCAGTACTCACGGGTAACACTCCGAGGTTGGGCTTGTACTTGAGCAGCTCGACCACGACGGCGCTGTGCCCCTTGTGCGCCGCCTTGAACAGCGGCGTCGCGCCGTCCTGCTCGCACAACAGGACATGTTAGATAAGGTGAGGTGAGCACGGTGCACCCAGCTTGTGGCCCAAAGTGGAGCAAATCAGAATTTTTTCACCCAGGAGGCCCATCAGCAGCGCGTAGCGAGAGTGACCGAAACATTTTATCGATAATACTTAAGTATTGTGTAAGTATTATTAACAATACTTACACAATACAATGAATTATCTTTAACAATTAAGTTGTACTACTTACCTCATACACGTATCATGTTTGTAATATCATACTAGAGGGCGCTGTTTACAATAACAAAGAGTTAAAAGTAACTCGATCTTTTTCTAACCTGGCAACATTTACAGGCCGCTTCAAATAGCTGGTAGATGCCGCTAGTTATACAATATGCTACCGTTCATTTTATAAGGCTTTAAATAAATATTAAAATAAAAAAATCTTGAATGATAATACGGCTATTGTAGCCGAAAACCAAATACCACCTGTTAATTTAACCTAGTGACTTATTATATTCTACGTAGGTATGGACTCCGATGGATAAAATTAAATGTAAATATTAACATTTCAAAAGACTTCTAGGTGACAGATACATGTGGTGTATATTGGAACAGAACATAATAAGGCCCGGTAGGCCCGGGCCCAGAGCGACCAAACTTTAGGGGCGGCCGGCCAATCGTGACAAAAAATTAACTGACTCTAAGGTGCAGCGCAGACGACGCTCTTTTTGTGCGATCGAGTGTGCGGGCGCACAAATGTCTACACGGCGCGCAAACAGTTGTGCGCCGCACTTTTTGCGCGTCGTATGCGTTACTGCATATAATTGCAAAGGTTCTATTTTTACAGACTTAAAAGTGCGCCACGGACAGTGTGCCGTCTGCGCTGCACCTAATAAACTCAAAAGTACCTAAATATTCTAAAGACTCGCGATTCATCATGTAGTCTACTAGATTATGACGAGTGCTGAGAAAAAGGCGGTTGTACTGACCTACATGGCTTGGGGCCTAGGGCGGCCAAGACTGCAAATCCGCCACTGGTTGTATTGTGTGGTGTCGTGTGGTGTGGTGTACCTGTCGGACGCTGTCGACGCGCGCGCCGGCGGCGAGCAGCACGCGCGCGACCCGCTGGTGGCCGCACTGCGCCGCGATCCACAGCGGCGTGGCGCGGTCGTGGCGCGGCGCGTCCACGCGCGCGCCGCCCGCCGTCAGCGCCTCGCACACCTCGTCGTGCCCGTTCTGCGCCGCTATGAACAGCGGACTCGCGCCGTCCTAATGTGTATTACATGTACTGGTTAGTGGAGAAAAAAACTATACAGAGATAGCCAGGAGAAGATAAGATTTAGCCGCCAAACGACTCGTAGTGTTGCAGGTGGGGGCAGCCAGTTCTTTCTTTTCTTGCCTCTTTTTCACCGGCAACGCATCGATCAAGGAGCTCATTTGATCGTTTGTCAGCAACTTACATGAACAAGAGGGGTCTATCCCACTAGTCCCGTTGAGTTGTTCCGTGACGGAACAACTGGCACTGCTTAACACATCTGAGTCCCACTTGTCTCGTTGTGAAGAAATTCATAGAAAATATTTTTTCCATCTTATGAAAAACTTTCAGAAGCACAGGTTTACTTGTTTTTAAAGCTAATAAACTATTAATAACATGACAACTATGCAACATTAGCATTATTTTTAATTATTAGCACTATTTTTCATTATTCTATTCCTGGTTCTCTACGGAAACTAGATGTTCCAGACTTAAGGAGACCTGTAATGTATCATGTCGGTGTCGCATGTCGCATGGTATCGCACACCCCTGCTGCACTGTGTGGTGGTACTACCACCGTGGCAGTGAACTGACCTTCATGCAGGCGTTGACGTCAGCGCCGCGCCGGATGAGCTCCTCGACCACGGCCAGGTGGCCGCACTGGCACGCCACGAACAGCGGCGTGCCTCCGTCCTGGAACACGTTGCCCACGTATATTACTTTCATCTTAGTATAATTATGATCTTTTCAAAAGAAAAGAGCCCAACAAAATCTATAAAATTGCCAAACTAAATTACTGCACGAAAATGCCCATCACAGAAAACTCATCACGGAGCTTTACAAACGTACCTACTTACCTAAATAAATACACTTTTTACGGATTAGTACCTACAGCAATCGAAACACGTTAAAAATATTTCATACATAATTATTTGTATTGTATTATCTAATCAGTTAGGTAAGCCGAATGACACAGCTACTACTGGAGAAACCATGCACCATTATTTTGGCCGTCTTTAAGAGACAAGCAAGAACAGGAGACGGGAATACCTTCGTGGGACTAGGGTTAACACTTTTGGTCTTTTGTCCGGCCTTCTAATTTGTCCGTTTTTTTAAGATTTAATATCATTAAAAATATGATTTTGTTCAACCAGTTCAAACACAAAATGTATTATTTCTTAATATTCAGCTAAATTCTCCGGTCTTTTCAAATTATAAGTTGATAACCCTACATATGACAGCATCTTAGAGTATGTGAGCGGGTGTAAAGATCGTGTCTCACCGTGCTGGGCGCGTCGATGTGTGCGCCGGCGTCCAGCAGCAGCGATGCGATGTCCAGGAAGCCGCCCTGCGCCGCGAAGAACAGCGCGCTCGTTCCTGTCTGACATACACCGACAATCACACTAGCGATACCGATAGTCTACTGACGTAAAGTTTGTTTTGACTACCGGAAGTTTTTATTCTTCATACAGCCAAGACATGAATACGAAGAACATACATTACTATTAAATGTAAGCCTACACCTATTTTACATGAAGAACGGCCATTATTACAGAACATTTATAATTACGGTTCAGTATTCGTTCACTGAAAGGAAATTAGTTCTATACAGGTAGCGCCGTAAAACGAGCGCAAAATTGTATGCGCATTACACGGGTTCCTACAGTCGGATGTTGGATTACTCCTAGAGCACTGCAATGACGGTAGCTATTCATTTGGCTCCCGCCTCGGGCCGAAACAGACGTAGGTACATAGTATGTGAAAGCAGATAGATAATAATATTAGATTTCTCTGCATCGCTAGCAGCCATGTCACAGTAAATGTTTTATGACGAAAGGATATTACAAATTAGATGATCATTTTAATGATGACTGCTTGGACATGAGTTTTATAAATATAATTTGTAAGTAGTTAAAAAGTGCTATCTGTAACTGTTAAGTTAGATCACATCACCTTTACAAACAGCAAAAAACCGCCACAATCCATCAATCCGTCAATTCGTTCAGGAGCTACCATCCACACACACCTAGGTTTTAAAAACAGTAATATTGTTTACCGTCCTGCAGCAGGCGGGGTCCGCGCCCTGCGCCAGCAGCTCGCGCACGCACTCCGTGTGCCCCATGGCCGCCGACAGGATCAGCGGCGTCGTGCCGTCCTGCAACCAACCAGTAACCACACTCCCTTCACTACGGACAAACAGGCAACGAGCAGCGAGCAGCGAGATTAATGATGATGGCGAGTGTTCATGCTCATGAACATCAGACATTCAGAAATGTACTACTGATGACGGCCCAAAAAGAAGAAAGGAAAGAATGAATCTTTATTTAATGTGTATTCTACGAGTTCTACGACTATTAAAGTTAAAGATGTTTTCCCCACCTAGCTCCAAATGGCTCCAATCAAATAAAATGCTACATATATTTATAGTTATTTGTAACATCGTAGGTGGATGCAAGCAGCTACAGCTATATTACGGTATTCATGCACAGGTCTGCAGAACGTTCTCGTTCTAGTTAGTTCTGGTTGTTACAGAACACTAATCAGTGTGGAATTCCGAGGCGCTGCGCTGAGGCCGCGGAGCCGCCGCCCGCGCTGCCGTCGACGCCGTGGTCCACCGAGCGACACTATTATAGTTATCGTTGGTTGTAATAAAGGCTGGTTGTAAAACCGCTCTAATAAACGCTTACTTTTGCTTCGTTCGCTGTTTTCATAGCTAGAGGTTTTACATAGACGGAAAACTTACACATGTTTCTGAGCGGAGTGACAACAGTTTTGCATTAATCTCAAAAATTGTATTTATGTTTATTAAAACGCAATATTGTTGTGATTATAATTAGTATGTAACTCTAGTGCTAGTGTAATGTAATCAGAGCTTCGTGTTGCAGTTGTTATTGGTCCGACGGCGCGACCCGAGCGCCCGCGACCAACGGAGCGCTTCGGCCGCGCTGGTGATATCGTGCGGAACCAGCAGCCAGCCCGCACGCGATATTACAATAAAACCATTACAATTACCAATATCGCACTGTGTAGTGTGTAGTCTGCGTACAGCGCAATCAACTTCGGTTCTGACAACAGAAAGATGTCCAGGTTTCAATCCTAGTACCACGCTTCACTACAGTGCACTGAACTTACTTTCAACAACATACGACCGCCAATATCACGATAACATAACTCTCCCACTGCTGGGAAAAGTCTCTTCTCACCATGTGCTGGGTATAACATAGGCCACAGTCTATCATGCTGACCGAGTGCGGAGTTACAGACTTCAGGAAGCTTCGAAAACACAATGGAGAACTGTTCGATTCCACTGGAAGCCCTCATAACGATGAGGATGAGGTAACCCTCATAATGTTTTACTTTTAATAATTACTTTTATAGTTCGCACATAAAAAGAATTAGAAGTTCTTGCAGGATTGGAGCTAAGGCCTTCTAATGCGAAAGACTTTGAAGTTTGAACATTAGTTCAAAGTACGCGGATAAAATTATTCCTCAAGAGTCAGTGCTGTGAGTTGTGACCTTTGCCATGAGGCACTGGCCATTATTTACGATACCCGTGGAGGTAACAATAGAGACAGGATAATTAACGATCCTGACAAAGAGGATACGACGCTACTTGGCTAAACTCCAACTGCCACATTACTAAGGTGCAAATAATTAAAACGCGCAACGAAATAGGTCAAATCTGTTCGTAGTAATTTACAGGATTCATACGAAAAGTGTTTGTTAACTACTTTCATATCAAAAAGACTTGGAAACCCTTCAAAGTATTAAAGTAGTACTAACTACTAAGTGGGTCTATATTCATTTCTCACATCACAAAAGTAAGTGTGTTGGGTAATAGAGGCGGCGTCGGTCGTGAAAAACGTGAAGGAACGTCATAAAGCCAATGCATCACTCATAGACCGACCACATTTATGAGTTTTGTAGTGTGGCACAACACACAGTCGCCCAGCGGATTTACATACTGTTTTTTTATGGAAATAGCTGGCAAACGAGCTGACGATCCACCTGATGGTAAGGGGCTATCGTCGCCCATGGACATCAGCAACACCAAAGGCATCACAGATGCGTTTCCAGCCAAGAAAGAGAGAAGAAAAAGAAAGAAAGAAAGAACTGGCTCTCAAGCCCACAGCCGGAATACGAGTCGTTTGGCGACTGACTCATGCTTAAGGGTGGTATCTATCCAGGCGAACCCCATTAAGAAATAGTAGTAATGGTATTAATCGAGGGGCCCTACCACCAGCGGGCCGGATTTAGTCGCCTCCTACGACACCCATCTGACGTGGGACTAGGGTTAGTATTCTAAGCCGCCCCAATACGGCTAAAATGGTTAATTAGATGCTGATTTACTAGGCAACATTTTCAGATATAGCACTAGAGAGTAAAAGACGGCAATGAGATGATGCAATAAATATGTTGATAGTTATAGTATAATATTATATGAGGAGTTACAAGTTTATAACTACAGTTGTAATCCCCACCTCCAGTAAAGACACACTAACATATAGAAGAGCACATAGGAGTTATTGTTCATAATCTCATAAATATCTGCATTAAAATAAATATAATGAATTAAAATAAAGGGTCGTTTTCAACTTTGGAGCCAAAAACGAAGCAATTTCATGAATTTTGTTTTTTATGTATATTGGTATTTTTTAGTATTCAGATGCGTTCATAAATAGAAAAAACATATGTCAATCAAAGATTCCACTTATTTATTTAACAATAATACACATAAATCAACTTTTTGAGTGACACGAATGAGAAACATATTCCTCTAATGATATTTTGTGATTTACTGATGAGAACTCTTGTTACACTAATGATAATAACATGGTTTTTAATTATTCTTTATTTAATTCTTAAAACAAACTTATTTAGATTATCATTACTTAATTTATTATAAATTTTGCTCAATTTCATCATTAATACAATTAAAAAAACGCTTACACACTCATACCCTCACATTAGAAGATGCCCAACAATCAAACAAACCATTCATTTTTTATTTCATTTGTTGATTTGATTTTTTGTCTTTGTAAAAACTATTTTATTCTTGCATTTGTTTAAAAGTGATATGAATTTTTTTCTGTTTTGTGTGCTGCATTTTTAGTGTCCTAACTTTTTTCATCAACGTTTGTTCATCAGTACTTGGTTTAGATTTTTCTTTTCGTTCTATTGCGTTCAACGGATCTACAGCAGGAGTCATATTTTTATCATCACTACTTACTTCACTGATTGTAATAATTTCTGCAATTCTTTGGTTTTATTTCTTTTTATAATACTTTTTGGAACTCTCTCATCATTTTTTTCTTTGCATCCGTTGTTCGCGTGGGCTCATTTCGTTAATGCTTTTAATTTTTTTAGCTTCTTTTCTTTTTAAATAACTCTGTCTTTTTTTTGTTGCTCAGCAGCATACAGTTCTGGATTACTTTTAATATTTTTATATTTCTCTCGTCTAGCTATTCTTCGTCTCTCTAACTCTTCTGCTCTCTTTTGTTTTGCCATTTTTATCAATCCAAATATGAATAAGATTTTATCTATAACAAAATAAAATTAAAATTAAAAAACTCACTTTAAAGACAACCTTTTCAAACTTAAAAAGCTTGAGGCACTGATGGATATTGTCTAGTAAACCAGCATATTGGATAGCATACACCAGTGCCTCGAGGTTTTAAAATTTTTAAAAGCTTGCGTTTAAAATATATTTTTTTTAATTTTTATTTTATTTATTTCACAACTTGCAAAAGTGTGCGATAAGTTATTAGAACCACGGGAAGTGGGTCAAATATTACTTGTAAGATTTGACCCGAACATACATACACTGCAAGTTTATTAATTACTTATGTAGCTGTCTTGGCGAACTTCGTATCGCCTAACAATCAGTGAATGTTCTTTGTTATTTTAACTTTTATAGTTTTGGTAGGTTTAACAAATTCGAGATCATTAAATTCCCTCTCCCTCTATCTCCCCCTCCCCTTTAGCTACTCCTCCCCCTCCCCTTTCCCCCTCTCCCTTTCCCTAATGTATATACAAAAGCTTATATACAAATTTTCACCCTTTTTACTTCAAAACTGATGGAGTTGCCATACTAACTTGCACCCCCTTAATTAACTCTTTGGGGATGATTTTCCAAAAAAATACATTACTGTCACATTTTTTTTCTAATCTTGAGCTAATAATTATATCAATTTTCGTGTTTTTAATTTCAAAAATTACGAAGTTGCGTACTAAGTTCCATCCCCTAAATTAACACTTGAAGGGATGATTTTTCCAAAAAAAATGTTTTAAAATATATTTTTGTTAATAACTATACACTTACATAAAAAATTTCGTGTTTATAACTATAAAACTGACGATTTTGGTTTATATTATGAAGGTGACTTCAAGCCCCTATTTTAACCCCTTGGGGGATGAACTTCCAAAACTCCGATAGCTTATAGCCTTCCTCAATAAATGGACTATCAAAAAGACAAACACAAAAAGAATTTTTCAGTTTGAACCAGTAGATCCTGAGATTAGCGCGTTCAACCAAACAAACAAATTCTTCAGCTTTATATGTATACATATTAGTATAGAAGTATAGACATAGATTTATTACACTTTATTGTACACCATAATCAACGGTCAAGAAAAACATACTGCGAACATACATACAGAACATACAAAATGCGAACGAAAGGGGGTTAATAAAAGCTTGTATTAGACTAGTATAAAATAAACAAAATAATATACCAGACTGCACAAAAAAAAAACAATCGTATAGTTATACCGTTTTGAAATCCTTAAATGAGCTCTTTAATTTAACATAATACCCATATTGCATTATTTGATTTATTTTTATTTTTTGATTCTTCAAACAATGGCATCTCACAGCCACCATATTTGTTTTTTTAATGTCACTTACCTAAAAACACTTGGGTTATCAAGACGAATCCAACGATATCTTAATTATATAAATCCGTTGAGCAGTTTGGAAGATGTCATAAAGAATATTACCTGCATACATACCTTCCTGGCAGTCGGGTAACAAAACTTATCATTTGTACGAAATTGAATATCATTAGTGTGACTGCTCAATTGACACGAATGAGAGTGACACGAATGAGGTTTTCGGTATTATTTGTATTTACCTACAAAATGGAATGTTCTATAATATAACTTAACACGGAAAAAAATTATGCCTGCAATGCCTGACTATTCATATAAATCAAAAATAAAACAACACATAACTATGGACGTAATCTGTTAAGACACTAATGATACAGTTTTGGTACACTCTGCCAAATCTTACCTGATATTTAGATTTTCTCAAAAAATAACAAGTAAATGACAGGCCACCAAGATTGTTCGGAGACGACTTAGCACCCGGGAACCACGCGGGGTGAGAGGCAGGGTATAGCAGGGTATAATTGTGTAATATTAAAGCATTTGTCTACGGTTACATAAATGATATTTAAAATGTATACTGATTATAAATATTAAGAAATCTTATTTTTTTATACCCAAGATTGTAGCAATAATTAATTATGAATCTTATATAAACATATTAAACATTGCAAAAATAAAATTCCATTTTCCTGGATGCATTTTTGTTTTATAGACTAATAGATAAAAAATGATCCTTTGGAACCAGTGACACTAATGAGATATAGGGTAGTTTTATCGTCATATCTCTTTTATTTACAGCCATAACAAGTAATTATAAAAAGCTCTCAAGGGAGTAGTCGATTAGAGTAATTTGAGTAATGCTAATATTTACTTAACGAGAATGATATCATAATTAGTGCTTTTGGCCGCAAATTTGAAAATGACCCTAAACTATAATGTCTTGAGACGCACTGCTTATGACTCGAGCCGCAGCCGGCAGAGTGACTCAAAGTGGGGCACTCATTATGTTTACACAAAAGCTCTAGGTTGTTTACACTATTGGTTGCCGAGATTGCTTCCGCGATACATGATGGTAAATTAATCGCGTTATGTAACCGGTAACTAATCTATTTTAATAAGCAAAACTTATCGAAACTAGATTTGAACACTATTCAAAATGTGATAAAGCAATATAATTTTTACAGAAAAGAATGGTATTGCACTATATATGAAACGCTGTAGCAATATAATATTGTTAAAAAAACTCTATTTTACGACACACAGCAATAATAATTCAAAAAAGTTTCTGACACCAAAGAGTATAAACTCTACATGTCTTTGCTGTTATAAAAATCACTTAATATGCGATATTTTATGAAAATCAAATGGATCGTTGAGTGCCTTTCATATTATTCTTCGACTAATTTTAGGACTCCGAACATATTATTCAGTATATTATTTTTATGTAACCGTTAGGTACTTAGCGATCCATGTAAACTCTGTTTGCTACATTTATGTCATTACTAGAGCATGGAAACATTGCTCCACTACTCCTGAAGACGTCGACCTCAAACCGCCTCACCTAACAATGATGTCCAACCGAATTGCCCTCGAAAACCATGCTAGTAGTTCGAGAGAGTCTCGACTGGGTGAAGTGTGAAGTATCGCCAGTGGCGTGTAGTGCCAGAGCCGGCGTTAGAGCCACTGACGCCCTAGGCAAGAATATTGTGGCGCCCCCATATGAAAATAAAAATCGTCCTTTTTTTCTGGAAAAAATTTTTACTGAACCAATGGGAACGTTTATTAAGAATTTTATTTTCCTTTTTTTTGCTCCTCACCCTAGGCTGTCGCCCCACCTCGCCCCTCCGCCCCCCCCCCCAACGCCGGCTCTGAGTAGCTAAGTGCCATGTGTGCTGTTTTTGTTTACGTACATTGTTGATGATAAAATAATGTCAGTGAAATTACTGTGTTATCTTAAATTGCCCACCTTGATATCTTTGGCAATCCGAAGATGGCGTTTTGATTGACTGATGCTAGACTGTCTATAGTGTATGCGTGCTCAATCGTGGACCACGTCAGACAATCATGCAGCATGAAATGCATTTAAATAGCAGAGGTATCTCTTTAATAATATAATTTAGGTTTGCACGCATTTCGTAAAGCGATTCCTAGACGACCCCAAGCATTTACCGCGTAAGGTTCCCCCACGTGGAGTTGACAGGGATGATGAGTGTCGCTGTTGACTCACCCGGTCCCTGGAGTCGATGTGCACCTTGCCGGTGTCCAGGAGCTGCCGCAGCCGCTCGCAGTCGCCGCGCAGCGCCGCCAGGTGGAACTGCACGTCCGTGCGGGACTCCTTCTGCAAACAACATTGACTTGTGTAACGACACGAGTTTCGGCGTAAGTTTGTGGAAGCGTTATTTTTAAATTACAAAGTACCTACGATAAAAGAATTGTAAGGATTGTATAGCGATTAAGAGTCATCTAAAAAATATGTGCGTATAGTATATTTTATGGCACATTCCAATTCGGTTATTCTTGTAAGTTGTAAAGCGTATGAAATAAAAATTTACCGTTCTCGAGAATGTTAATGCATATTTTTTGTACAAAATTTGTGATCTTCCGCTCTCTTACGTCACACTTAAAAAGTGCAATAACTGAAATACACACTAAACCCACCATGCCCGAGTAAATCCCACAATTCGCTCTTGGGCTCTCTACAGCCCCTAATATTATCATGGCACTGAAGTTTGTCGGTTTGAATATTGTTGCACGAATGTGTTGGATGGCGTTTCAATGTCATCTTATCGGCGTTCACTCAATTAACGACGTTCAATGGGAGTATGTATCTAAACTGTAGAGATAGGTCCATTGTAAATTGTAATGTAATGTATAAATTAATTTATTTGCGTTCTGCAAATCTAAAAATAGACTGCAGTTATCATTGGCAAAACGGCATGACTGGCCAATAGTCACACCAGATAACAAAAAATACATTATGACGTCGTAATAACGCTACAATCATTTCATAGATAGTAAAATCTAAATAAAACATCCCAACGATTACAATGTTCGCGGAAAACTAAGATCTACCTGGCTTCAACCCATTAATGGCCCACTAATGAGCACGGGTCTCTCCTCTTGAGGAGGCCTAGAACATACTCCACCACGCTGCTCCAGTGCGGATTGGCGAAATAAAGATATGTGACAGCAGATGCCGGTATGAAATTATAAAACGATCGTACCATCGACTATTACCAGCTATTATAATGTTTATAAGACTATAGAAAACACAGTGAACTTGCTAGATAATTCTCAAGTTGCCGAAAATAAAAAATGTTTTGATGTTTCTCTCACAAAAAGTATGGATATCGCGTGTCAAACTAAATCGTCGCCATCGTCGGTATTTGAATAAAAACAGACACGCAAGAATTTCATTTATTTTTTTCGAACGTTCGGTTAAGTAATTTTGACATTTGTGGCCTCTACCTGATTCAAATGCTTGCACCGGAGCAGGAGGGTGAATTAAATAAGTACCTAATCAATTAAGTAAACGTTGCCCATGAACTATATTTGTGCGACACCAAAGGCCGTCGACACCAAAGGCATTAGAAATTTTGCGTGAATGCAGTTTATTGACTAGCTCTCCAACATTGTAACTCCAAAATCAAAACGATTGGATGGTGGCTGCCTATCCAGCCAAGAAGCCACCAACCAGGATTACCGTCGGAATTATACAGGATGTTAACAGAACACAGCAGACAAAGAACAGGGACAAGACCCTCGTGCGTCTTTCAGTCGTCAGTTCAAGGTGTATCACGTTCACGACTCACGAGCAGGGGAGGACGTCTAGGACTCTAGGATGGTTGATACTAACTCCCTAAGCTAACCCGATTATTTAAAGCTTTGTACACACATTCGCGCTGGTGAACTGGCTAACTGGTGATAACATAATCGTTCACAGTCTGTTCCACAACATGCGACTCGCGACGCAAAACGCAGCGCAATCCGATCATATCATTCCGCTACAGTGCGCGTCGCTCCGCGGTGGATATTCGATTTCTTGCGACGGTTTCCGTTTACGGTGACTAGCGGCTGGGGCTGGGCTACGGGCACATAATACAAATTGAGTTCCTCTGCAGATCCCTAGCTAATAAGTTATAACATTATAGAAAAAGTGGTTAAATTTGAAAGATTGCTTTTTGATACATAAATCATGTTCAATCACTTATTCGCAGTGCTTCAAGATTAAAAGTAATGGCCTGTGCCATCACGTCCCTTTATGTCTATATCTATAAGCTATATTAAATACCTTCTATCAAATATACCTAGTTTATATCGACCATATTGGAAACAATCACTTAATGGCGTACCGTCAGATCTTTCACATGAGGAAATCTGGATCAGTTCAGCAGTGTAACGCCTAAGTTGGCGAAAAGCAAGCAAACTTTCGACGCGTATCAAATTGATCTGACGCTGCCTAATAAATTGTACATTCAAGGTTTATACCGAAATTAAACAAGATACATGGTAGCCACGACCTTGTTAACCGTCTTCAAAAAAAGGAGGAGATTAAGGCGGATATTTTTTTCTTACATGTGACGCTAACCTAATAAGATACCGTGAATCGAATTCCGAATTCGTTTTATTAAATACGAGTAACCACCCTCGCTTTGCTTCGGTTTTCTTATTTTTTAACACCTTGGGTTATATTATTGGAGTTTTATTAAGGATCCCTAATTTTTTTGAAAATGTAATATAGCCTATGTTACTCGGGGATAGTGTAGCTTCCCAACAGTGAAATAATTTTTCAAATCGGTTCAGTAGTTTCGGAGCCTATTCAATGCAAACAAAAAATCAAATCTTTCCTCTTTATATATTAGTAAAGAAAATACAATTATATATGTGGCAGCAAAGCTATATTTAGGTCGGTATATCATCTAGCTGAGTTGCAATAGCAAGAGTGATTATATCCTACGACATGAAATCATTCATCATCATCGTTAATAAAAATAGAACGTGACAGAGAATGGCGTAACGCTTCATCTACGATCTAGCAGCAATCATTTCATTACAAGACAATAAATGTCACGGCATCATTAGGCATGGGCCATCAGGGAAACGACCGTTTTGTGCGAGTGGCCACGACGTAATCTCAAATCATCGTGGAAATTGACTGTCGACTGTCGTATGTCCCACACTTGCTACGCGCACACTAATGTGACGTAATGTCCCTAACACCATGGTTTCACCTTCGTCAGGTGAATCTCTCGGTTCATTATCCAATCAATTAATTCAGTTCACGTGTTCACTAGAAATAGAACTTACGCCAGTTTAACTTTAACTCGTATAAAATAAATTTCCTTCAGTTTAATCTCCTCTCGTTAGGATTTAGATGAGACTAGGTATAATGTTTCATATTAATATACGTATTTCATATTTTGCGTCACGATCTAAATTTTCTGCTTAGGAAATTCACTCAACAAAAATTACATGACAGGAATGGTGCTTCACAATTCCTTATACGATCGTATGGTAGGAAATATACACTCACAATATGTAGGCCGAAAACGTATGAGCTAAGCAGCGTTTCTGTTTAATTCATTTAGCAGAAAATATGTAAATTCGTCAAAGGCGGTGCAGATAAACTGATCTTTCCCTCTGTTTTAACTGGTTTAAGGAAGAGCCCATCAACCGAATTAGAAGCTTCCTGTTTCGTTTTGTTTACTTTCATCACTCATCTTATTTTTGAAGTTCGAGCAACGTTGGGATTAAAAGAAAAACAACTTTCCTAATTTAGGACTTTCGAGTTAAACATACTTCGACAAACAAACAAATATAACAAATTAACCGTTAAGTTTCTACAGGTTCTTAAAACGTTTCGAAGAAGAAAAAATGCTGGACATTACAAATTTAATATTATCAAAAGGTAAAACTATTGATGTGTATCTGTGTTTGAAGTAATGTTTAGAACTAATGAAAGGATTTGAAAAATATTTTCACAAAAAGCTCCAATCCCTCTAAGTGTAAATCATTCAGTATAGGAAGAGCGCTACTTTGGAAAACGTTTTATTTAAAATTGAATTGAATTATCGAAGGCTTTAGTCAAATAAATTAGATAACTAAGAGACATGATAGCGACATAATGGAGCGAGTTGGTAATGATAATGTGTGAACTGATTGTGAGTGCAACATTCTTCACGTATCCATCACCTACAAAGGAGGCCGAGAGTGCCGCCCGGCACGCGCCACTAGCTAGAATGCTTATTTCGTATCTCTGGTTCTTGGAACAATACTAATAATATCTGTCGTACGTATACAAAACAAACCCATTGGTTTGTCGTATAATTCTACATTATTCATATTTCCAGGACCAAATCTGTGGACAAAATTTTTAAATGGCTGATATTTACGATAGAAAGGACAAGATCCTCCCTCCATCACGCTGCTGCGGTTGGACTGGACTGGTTTTTAAGCGAAGTCAACAAAGTGCTGCAAATTAGGTACCCTTGTATGTAACCGCTAACGTTCATATTATAAAACTGTAAGAGATAGGTATTTCGCAACGGTCAATTTGCGTCGCCTCACGCCGACCCACAAATAGATTTGATATAATATTCGATAATGATATATAATTAAACTAAAAATTGAAGTGAGAGGTTACTTTCTTACCAGTTTTCTAGTTCCGGTTAATGATACTTGCAAAGTAAATGATAAAACGTAGGACCATTTTTAATAAAATAATCTGCTCACGTTTCACTTCGGATACCTACCCTGTAGCCCTGAAGCAGTGAACTTTATAGCTATAGCCTTCCTCATAAATGTACACAATAATCTAATATTTAAAATTCTCGTGTCACGGTGTTAGAAGTTGAACTCCTCCGAAACGGCTCGACCGATTTTCGTGAATCTTTGCGTGCATATCGGCTAGGGTTGAGAATCGGACATCTATTTTTCATCCTCCTACCCCTAAAAAATTTTTGGCAGAACAACGTTTGCCCGGTCAGCTAATAATTTTTAAAATCCGACTGTCTAATGTCAGTTCCAGAGATTTGAGAGTTCAAACAAAAAAATACTCTTCAGCTTTATTACAGATATTTTATCGAAATTATAGTAATTTCCCAACATAAGTAAGTTATGAAAATGGTACAACATATTTTTACATCTAAATATTTGACTCCAGCTTTAACAGATACATAATTCAGTTAATTACCTATCTACACGGAAATATTACAAAATGAAATTTTATATTTTAAGTACCTACATAAAACAAATGAAATACTTGCATACTTCACTTACAGATGGATAGTATTTCAAAGAGACAGAATAGGCAGTAAACATTACGAAAAGTTTAAATACGTAGCTGGTATAACAAAAACCCCGCACAAAAGTGTAACAGTTAAAAAGTTCAAGTGAAAAAGTGAAGCGGCCGTTACGGTACACAGAAACACGGAGCCATCGCAAAGAATATTGTAAACACGCAGAAATCCACTCCACCAATTCAACTTTTGACGCAAAGATAAAATCACACTGTGTTCAGCTAATTTTAAATTAAACCTACTGAAAGTTTCGAATTTGGAATAACACGATAGGTAAGTTAGTTTTATTTTAGCATCAATTTCATTATTGTCAAGTTTTGAGAGTTTACTGTTCTCCTTCTAATAAACATGCAATACAGAGAAAGAGTTTATTTATGTAAATGTTTGTCCGCTCGGGATAAAATTAGGACTGATTTCCACCTAAGCGGAGAACAGCAGAGACGTGCGAAGATGACCATTTTCCACCAATGCGAAGCAGAGCCATGAACTTGTTAGAGAGAACGAAGTACATAGATTATGCAAGCTAGCTAGGCGGAGAGAAAATTAGGAAATAACGATATCATATGGATATTGGCTGTTTATAAAACGTCTCCAATCCGTTTGGTGGAAAGCGGCCTTCGATCCTAGTCTTTATAACAAAAACTGAATCGTCAGTAACTTTATCAACGAGGAGCTTACTATCGACAATGTTGGCAATTTAACCAAACACAAAATTTCTCATTAAAGCTTCACCGATAGGACATTCGTAGGCAACAATGATTCTGCAGTGACGTACTGGTATCTATATACTCTACGAGGGTTACGTAACGTGAAAATCACAATAGCTGCCAAACCATCGCGCGGCGTTGACCGAGAACGGTTGTCGAGCGCCGAACGGGGCGCGAGGTGCGGGGCGCCCGGGCCCGCTGACAGCGGGATGTAAACAACTCTCTGTTTCTAATACGTCCAACAACACTACTCCTCCAAGCTCCTAGTACCAAGTACTAGGTTCGACGCTAAACACTACTCGCTTAACTTCGGGAGAAACTATCCTTATTTGCGTGTGGGATACAACCTAACAGGGTCCCAAGTCTGCTATTTCAATAGTGTCAGAATAGTCTATCATTGATTTCATAATTGTTGATTTTGACAAGTTTGGTAATCTACTAATATATTATCGTCATTATGACTTTCCAATGGTCAGCCACTGACACTCCATTGAAAGAAATGGCGTTTAATGGGTAATCTCGTACATAATGACAACTGAATGACGGACCTATGCAGTAATCTGCTAAAATTTTGACAGTTCCTTTGATCAGTGACATACCATTAGAACGTCATTGTGCAATCATTGCTTTCGATTCGTTACGAGTGTAAACAATTGTGGAAATTGAAGAAAATCTATTCACTACGAGCAAATATTCTCGATTTCTCGAGCTAGCCAACGCAGTGGATGCTAGAGAAAGAAGATGGGTGGAATGCAGAAAACGTCGTCGAGCCCGTCGCTTGACGAGAATGACTACGAACCCCTTCATTGATTTTCCCTAGGCGGAATTTGTAAAAACGTTTCGCCTTGGAAAGGACTCAGTAAGGGGGTTAATTGAAGAACTCATTTGATTGGCCAAAGTGTCCTCCATAATGTTTCACAAATTACTATGTCAAGAACAATTAATACAGTAACAAAGGCATTAAATAAAATATACCATTATACAAATATAATATTATATGGCCTACACAATGTGATGAAAGGAATATTATAAAGGCTAAGTGATAACCATGATGACCCCAATCCTCAATACTGTAGATGGGACACCACAGCATCATTAATAAGTGAAACATGTGTCTGCACGCATGACGCAATACAGTGGAGCGTTGCATCAGTGTATTAAAAGCACATTTCAGGTAAAGAGCATTTCTGGGCAATTGTTTTACATACTCAATAACAGTGTCTATTTTTATATTGAATGAATTTCTTAATTTAGAAATTTAGATGCATTAGTTCTTGTATATGTTAAGAAAAGTAAGTATTAAAAGTCAATCTATTAAGACATTTAGTTAAATGGGGTTGTATAAAAGTAAATTGATGTTTTGCAGGTGTTTGCTTGTAGCACATACTTTACATTATAGTCCAACAACTGCAGGCAAGATTGTGAATGCATGTTGCATACTGCACAATATTGCAAACATGGCAAAGCACCGTTGCCACCTGATGAAGTTTATGCAGAAGCACTTGGCTTGCAACAGGTATGTAATTTCTATTCCACTATTTTGTAATATAATGAAGTTGGAATTTTGAATAATACTACTATGTAAAATTGAAAATGCTCTAATTATTATTTAAATGATTAACTCTTTGTTTCAGATCCACAGTGCAATACTGTACAAAATATGATTTAAAATTTTTAAAATAAATGAATACTCTTCTTATAAACACTGTTTTATTTAATCATCTAACATTACAGCCATTTGTAATCCACTGCTGGACATAGACTCCTCCTAAAATAGATATCATAAAGGTAAATAATTGGGGCAGTCCGCCGATACTGAATTTAAAATTTGGGCGCACTCCAACCAATACTGTTTAGATAGACTGCGCCCTTCATTGGTGCGGCTGCAGTGGCAAGAGCCAGGTCTTTGTGGTTTTCTAAGAAATCCATAAGAGCATAAATTAATAAAATTGTAATCTATCAAAAATGGATCGACACTCCAAAATCAATCAATATGTATCTCTCTCTCAAACGTCTGTAAGCAGTAATGTCACATTTGACTTTTGACAGCTAAACAGATAAAATATTATTGCGTTGCTCTGTTGCGTTGTGAGTTTTTTGCTATTTACGAACTTCCTACTCCTTCAGATTGCTTTTAACACTAATAAATAACATGTAAAAATATATATAAATGTAATCTGGCATGAATAAATGTTCAAAGGAGGTGGCCAACATCTGTATGGGCGTTTGCCCCACTTGTGAAGTATAATGTACACATTTTATTTTTACCTTACATTAAAGCTTACAATATCTACTTTAATAATTTTATCAATAAAAATCTGTAAAACTCGGTATTCTCCTTTTACGAGCAGTTTTAGCTCTTGTAGGTTGACAGTTTGATAAACATAAGTAATCGTGGAAATGTGTTTTAAAGAGAGATTTTTATATTAAATACAAACTATTTATCTTTTGGATAATTCATTTATTTATTTTACTTTAATTATGACGTGCCCACCCCAAATACCAAACTAATATAATCACATGAAAATCCCATACCTGTGCTGCAGTGATCCATTCTACCAATTGTTAGCGTGCTTTCTATTATTACAGTGTAAAGTACCCTTGGGGCTATTATTTTGTACTTATTGTGAATATAAGTATGGTGTTGACTAAAATATACTATTAACATCAGTCGCCACTTGGTGGCGCCAGTGAGCATATTGACGACATTGATGTCGACGTTAGAGCATAGAACTGAGGAATCGAGACATTCGCCATTCGACAGTCGACCTGGATGGTCGCATGCAAACCCGAGGCAAAGGTTACTTCTCTGTTGAAGTCTGTGATTTTAGTGATAACTTATCTTGTGATAAATATAATGGAAAGTGTGATTAAAATAATTGTGAAATATCGTCGTTTTATTGGGCCGAGCCTACAGTTCAGAAGAAGGGATGGACAGATAGAAGAATCTCTCGCCACGCCCCAAAGAGATAAAAACGTGAGTATTTTATTATTTTTTCCTGATGACACGTGCTGAATTTAGGAAAATGGAGAACTATGCGATTATTTTTGAAGGTTAAATGTCTAGCCACGCCACAAAGAGGTGAGGTGAAATAAAAATGTGAGTAATTTTTTTTTTCTCTCTTTCTTCTGATGACACGTGTCGAAATCGGAAAAATGAAGAAATATAATGGTTTTTTTTTCTAATTTGCGCTTGCTCTTCAATATTTTTGTCTGTCCGATAACGGATGCGAGTTGAAAGTCAGATTTTATTGTGTGCAGTTGATCATAATATATGTAAATAGAAAAACAACAAACACCATGAAAAGTGTACTAAACAGATGCTTTATGTATGTGGCAGCCATTGCATAGTAAGTTATTATTGAGCAGTCAAGGCTTAAGGACGTTGCGCACGCGCTTCACATGTTCAGGTGGAACGTTGGTTAAAAAGTAATCGTTCCGTATCCAAGTGATCCGTTAATATTATAACTAGTAATTGTTGATTTTGTAATCTGTATATGAATGTCTTTTGAATCTACGATTTATTTTCATTATAATGAAGGCCTGATCCCCTCACCCGCCTACCCACGTAAATAATCATGGATACGCAAGAAGACACCGATGCGCCTTTTATTTAATAAAGAAGGGAGGAAAACCAATAAAACTTCCAGGTTATTAAGTAACTTTTATTAGCTAGACTAGAACTGATAATACAAAAGCCTACCTTTTATTATTAGCTACTGAATCAATGTATCAAATTGAATGATAAACGAACTGTGAAACAAGCATCCAAAATATTGCCCCGCTATGATGTGGCGTCTTTTATAGAGTACATAATTACATATTAAGTTTCCTTCAATCCACGGCCAACAACGCGCTTGAGCTCCCTCCATGTCCCGCGAATACATCAATAATTATCAACCTAATAGTTAAATGGGTACTGTAATGCAATGTAAGAATTTTGGAAGCCAAAGATTAAATAAACACCAAGATATATTTCTTACAGGATTTTTTTTATTACTTGAGTATTAGCTAAAGAGGTCACCCAATACAATATTACGTGTATGGTAGTTTCAACTTGATGATACTCTGAAGAGATGGACGTGCTGGTAAATCATGAGATGGACAATACAATTATTCTGTCGTTATTGAGTCTCCTTGACTTTGAGATCGTTTTGCTTTATTTTGTTGAGCTAAATTTAACCAAGTGGTGGGTTAACTTTATCTATATACTGGCTGCCCGGACGGACTACGTTCTGTCAACGGTTGTTTTTTATTATTTTGAGATGTACGCTATCCTATCTTTCAGGTTGGATCGAACTGCACACGATGTGCAAATTTGATTGGGAGTCCGTTGCGGACGGACGGCGTGACACGTGATTTATATATATTAATATTATGTAAACCGCAAAAAATGCTTGTACGGATGTCTTCTATATACTTTGAAACCATTCAACTGATCTTTCTAACTTCAAAATGGTTTCATTTGAAACGCAGCGAAGATGGTTTGAGACCATTAAAATTATTATTAAGCATTAGGCACATTTTCGATTTCCGACTTTTCCTTTATACAATCTTTAGCCTAGTGGAACACGCCGGGTATCCGCTAGTTTCTCATAAAACAATTGACACATATGAAATCGCAACATACCAACCAATATAGCAAATCCGAAAATGAACATGCGGGTAGTTACACAAAAATCTTTTGCTGTCATCAAAGAAACTTTCCGAATTGTTGGTGGATAAGAAAGAAAAATGACGTGCATTAAGTATATTAGTGATACCTACATGGATAAATGATTTTGAATTTAATTTTTGATCTTTGATGCTACTCCGTAATGGATCTTCTCGAGTCATGATATTATGCACAATAGACGAGCTCGATTTTATTTAATACATATTATAATATCTTATATAAAAAAATCTAACAGAAATCTCGTGTTACGGAGTTTGTGGTGTGTTTGCATTATACAGTCACATTAACCAAGCGCTTGTGCCGCCTTTCAGATCAATTGGACACTGGGAAGTAAGTCAAGTTAACCTTAACTTACAGGATTTGATTAGACACCGGATAGTTGAAAGTGTTGAAATGAAATAAAAGCTTGTTATAAAATAACGGGTTGTTGAGGTAAGACATGTAGTACTATTATCTATTCTGTGGTAAGACATTTTTTTTGTATTTTTGTTAGCAAGCCAAGAGGATTACTTGAGATGGTTTCTTGTGATATCTATTTGATTTACGTAACTAAGGTACGTTGCAGAATAAGATACAATGAATGCACACTTAAATGACTACCGTATTCAATTAATTCGGATCATAATGGCTTCTGTGCGTTGCACGCCAAATACGAGCTTAGATGGCTACTCTGGAATATTTTGGTGATTCCCGTTGGATGTTACAAGTATTGTTTTTATGGGTTTTGGTTATGGCGATGCCGCGATGTTTATTGTGCTCACTGTACAGCGGTACAATACGTATAATTGACTACTCAACGGATTCAAAGAACTGGAAAGCGATAGTGACTGAGATTAACTAAACCATGTATTATGATTACAGATTTCTTTGTGACAAGAGATTGCCGGACTGCGGTCGGGATTCTACGGTAATTGATTTAATTATGGAGCCTAATCACACATGAGATGTGCCCTACGTGCGTGCATTGCTCTTCTAAGTAGTTACAAGGTAATGTAAAGACATTAGTGATATTTTATAATGCTACACACTCATAGCCCCACAGCAGTATGTGTAACAGTGTGTAATGAGTACCTTGGACGGACTGAGACCAGCAACTCAAACTTATATAAATGTACGCTTCACTGGAATTAAACCCAGGACATGTGGCGCGACAGGCGGTGGACCGTAAAAAATAAATAAATAAAGGCTTGTAAAAAAAAAATAGACATGACATGAACTTCTTCTTCCTACTCTATCGAACCGACTCCAACGAAATTTTGTGAATGTATATGGTTAGTTCTAGGTTGAAGAGGATAATATTGACCCTATAGATGGCATTTAACGATAAGAGCGATTCGCGGAGCATCGGGCAAACTTTTAGAGACATATAAATTGAGTTTAAACATTGCAATTATTGTTCAATGTGATGGAGTATGGATCTATATGTGTGATGTGACAAGTGTTTCTGCTATGAAACATTGAGGTATCAAACAGGCTTCAAAGCCAAAGCGAATAGAATGGGAATACGCAATGCGACATCCGTTAATATTATGTATATCAACGAATTATATAGATTTATTTGATGATCATAATTATTTAGTGACTTGCAGTCGAAGAGGGAATTCGTCATAGGAATATCCATGTCTAGGTACTATGTACATAAATATTATGTACATAATTATTATGGTATTATTTGTCATAATTGATAATATCATATTGATATCCTTTTCCCTTGGAATGCGATTATAAAACCTGGGCAACTAAAATTACTAGACTACTTATCGGGCTATTACTATCCTGGTGGACGATACAGACAGGTAGTACAGATTTTCTTACAGGAGTTTAGGGTTATTTTTCCCTATAATGAAGCGATTATTCAAAAGGAGTGATGAATATTGACATGAACCATTTTATTGGATGATTTGATGTATTGTTGTTAGTTTTTCGAGCATTGAAAGTAATGGAATTTAAGATTTTTTATTTATTGATATTATTATACAAGTAGGAGTACGTACTACTGTACTAGAAACATTTTATCTGAAGAGTAATTTCTTTTGTTACATAAGCGCCCACTTATTCTTAATCTCCAGATATAAGTAAAAAAATATAGGAATATACTATTGATTTTTAGTTGCTTTGTTTCTATCGTTGCTGGAGACTGGACTGACAGAATACAGTTTAACATGTATCCCTTTTTAATGATAAACATATACCCTGATTCCTAAATAATGACTTGACGATATTATATCATGGAGTGCTTATGATTTATGTCTATTTGCGTTGGTGTATGAATTCGCACTTATACAGTATTTATAAGTTTCAGATTGAATATATACATCGGCGTCAGGGGGTACTGCGACAACACTGAAAACCACGATACTGACGAAATTCGATGAAAAACGATTAAGCACCTGGAGACCACCGGCACCAGATAGCTCTGGTAAAGAACATGCAGTAAGTGAATTGAATCGAGTTGAATTGAATCAACTTGAAACAAATCGAGATTGATCGAATCCAATTGAATCCAATCGAGTTGAATCGAATCGAGTTGAATCGAAATGGATTGAATCGAGTTGAATCGAATTGAGTTGAATCGAATTGAGTTGAATCGAATTGAGTTGAATCGAATTGAGTTGAATCGAATTGAGTTGAATCGAATTGAGTTGAATCGAATTGAGTTGAATCGAATTGAGTTGAATCGAATTGAGTTGAATCGAATTGAGTTGAATCGAATTGAGTTGAATCGAATTGAGTTGAATCGAATTGAGTTGAATCGAATTGAGTTGAATCGAATTGAGTTGAATCCAATTGAGTTGAATCCAATTGAGTTGAATCCAATTGAGTTGAATCCAATTGAGTTGAATCCAATTGAGTTGAATTGTTGAATCGGAGAAAATTGAAATGAAGCAAATTGAAATGAAGCAAATTGAAATGAAGTTAATCGTAATTAAGCTAATCGTAATGAAGCTAAATCGATATGAAGCTAATCGATATGAGGCTAATCGATATGAGTCTAATCGATATGAGTCTAATCGATATGAGGCTAATCGATGTGGAGCTAATCGATATGAAGCTAATCGATATGAAGCCAATCGAAATGAAGATAATCGAAATGAAGCTAATCGAAATGAAGCTAATCGATATGAAGCTAATCGAAATGAAGCTAATCGAAATGAAGCTAATCAAAATGAAGCTAATCGAAATGAAGCTAATCGAAATGAAGCTAATCGAAATGAAGCTAATCGAAATGAAGCTAATCGATATGAAGCTAATCGATATGAAGCTAATCGATATGAAGCTAATCGATATGAAGCTAACCGATATGAAGCTAATCGATATGAAGCTAATCGAAAGGCGTCAACTGAATTGCATTAATTGAAATGGATAGAAATGAATGATATAATTTGAAATAAAATTATGAATTTGATGAACGATAGGAGACAAGACGATAGGAGACAAGACGATAGGAGACAAGACGAAATGAGACAAGACGATAATACGAGACTAGACGACATGACTAATACTTTTCAGGACCCTACGAAACAGACAATATTTGATGAAAAGATACACTTATTACCACCACCGGAGAGCTAGAGCAACGGTGAGAAAACTGAGATACGTTCCGGCGGTGAGCTTGAGCGACGACCGATGCGTATGCGATATCACCACTGTAATGATATGGTTCACTGAATTTCTCAGACGGTGAGCAAGAGCGACGTCTGAGGTGCTGCCAAAATGACAGTCCGAGCGATGAGCCTGAGCAACGGTCGGGTTTAGTGAACCAAGTGGAAAAGCTTGGTCGTGACGGACGGTGTGGTGAGCTTGAGCGACACTCCCCATCGCGGCCAAGTATGAATTGAGAGATGGATCTGATCAGAGAAGAGAGCCAAGTAAGGAGCATGACCGACGCATGAAGACGTCCCACGCGGCAAGGTAGCTAGCGATTTGAACACGTACCGCAACCGTAAAGGTTTGATAGTAGGTAGCTCTAACAATAATAGTTATTATAGACTTATTAAGCCATTTTATAGATGTTATGAAAGGTTTTTCTGGGTCGAGTAGCCACTGTGTGGAGAGTGTAACTATATAGCTTCGGTATGATCATCGATTCATGTAACAAGGTTGAAATATCCGTAGTTATAATAATACACAACTTTCATTATTAGTAGTCAATTTTTTGCTTGATTGAAAGAAAATTTGAAATGTTGTGTTATTTCCCATTATTCAGTTAATATGACCCTAATATTAGATCTTAGCAGAATAGTGTGCAAAGTTTACTTCATAGAATACTCATTAAAAGTTTTATATTTTTACATATTGAACATACTCGTAGATGATTACGATGAAAGTCATTAAGTTGAAAGTATAAAGTACCTATTGAACCTGAAAACGAAAATGAATATCGAAATAACAATTGTAATATATGACCGCTCTTACGAAATAAAGATTTTTATAGATGTATATTATGATATCGATCAAGATTTTTCTTATAGATTTATATCAAGTGTATGATATCGATTTGATCATATTATATTTAAATTTTTTTCGATGGCTCAAAAATTTATTTGAGAAGGATAGTAATTGTTCTTGGGACACTATTATTAAGATCTATTAGTTTTCATTAATAACACTGTTGTGATCAATATATTTATGAAAACTCATTTTCATATAGATACAGGCATAGCAATATTAGCATTTATCATAATTTCTTGGATTGTTTAAAACTTTGATGGAGAGCACGTTTAGATGATGATTGTACAGTATTGAATGCAAAATATAATGTGTATCACGTACGAGGACGTACGAAAAGTCAGATGGCCGAGCTGTTAGCGTGCTTTCTATTATTACAGTGTAAAGTACCCTTGGGGCTATTATTTTGTACTTATTGTGAATATAAGTATGGTGTTGACTAAAATATACTATTAACATCAGTCGCCACTTGGTGGCGCCAGTGAGCATATTGACGACATTGATGTCGACGTTAGAGCATAGAACTGAGGAATCGAGACATTCGCCATTCGACAGTCGACCTGGATGGTCGCATGCAAACCCGAGGCAAAGGTTACTTCTCTGTTGAAGTCTGTGATTTTAGTGATAACTTATCTTGTGATAAATATAATGGAAAGTGTGATTAAAATAATTGTGAAATATCGTCGTTTTATTGGGCCGAGCCTACACAATATGGATTGAAGGTTTCTTGCTAGCGAAGATATTGAGTGACTTGCCATGCGCTCAATATCTACCGCACAATTAATGCACCTCATGACAAAAAATCAAACACAATTATTATTTTGTAGAAATCAAACTCAAAATCTTCTTTTGGCATTTGACAAATGGCAATATAGCATATATTCGTATTTCTGTCAGTCAATTGTCAACCTCCAGTGATAGCAATGGAGGTAGTAGAAGATTAAGTGTATACAACACAACTTATTATTATTGTTAATTTATTATAACTACTCACTGCGGAGTTCAGAAGAAAATTAAAATTCTAGTTATGTTATAATAAACGGAAAACATGTCTTTTCAGAGGACTCAAACCTTGTACAAATAAACTTATTTTAACCATTTCCAGGGCAGTGTATACAACACAACTTATTATTATTGTTAATTTATTATAACTACTCACTGCGGAGTTCAGAAGAAAATTAAAATTCTAGTTATGTTATAATAAACGGAAAACATGTCTTGTCTGAGGACTAAAACCTTGTACAAATAAACGTATTTTAACCATTTCCGGGGCATATGTTGGCCACCTCCTTTGTAGTAGTTTTTCGAAAATCATTTCTACCAACGGGTTTTATAATAATGGCAATACTACAATGCCATCCTAACACAATTCTATTACGACACCATTGTCCGGCCAATGATCGACCATTATGAATTAACAGATTACGAACTTTTAGCAAAATAACAATGGGGTCGTGTTGGAATGACGAACATTATAAAAATAGCAGACTTGGGCTCCAGGCCGTCTGTGATAGGATGTCGCCGAGGTGAGGAAAGAAGGACGAAGTTATTTCACATTCGAAGGTCTACATTCTACTTTCGATCAACTTCACGAGCTATGTAGAATAATGTAGTCTTGAAGTCTTGAAGAAAAATCTTTAAAATATGTACCTATTTAACAATAATTATCTACAAGAAATTATAAAATCTTAAATAAAAATTCATTTGCGGCTCGATACCAACACAAAACAAAGAGACAATAACGACGCATCTGAAACGTGAACCACTTATGGCACTCACACTATGTACATACATAAACGTATTGATAACATAATTATTGATGTTGACATTGCATACGTTATATAAGTTACATTCCACTCAAAAGGTTCAAGTTCACATAACAAATTAAAATGATATGCAAATGCAAGATTTACCATATAAGCAAATTCTGTGAAGACCACAATGAGTCACAGTATTTCCAATATGCATAATCATGTTACCAAACACGACAAATTCGTCTCAACTGATTGAACTTCTTGCGAAGAGTTTCATAACATTTCATGGATTTCGATTAACTCACCGAATAATTACTCACTAATTGTTATGCAACTTTTATATGGCATCGCAATCAAAAAGTACGGGTTAAGTTTACCGGTAACTTTTTTCGGTAAAAAGGTTACCAACTTTCGTATAATTTCAATTGTACGATTTGTATCAAAAATGTAATACAAACGTTGCATTAACAATATGGTCGACGGAGCAGAGCCATCATAGTGGCGTGTAGATAATTTTTATGAGCTTTCTAATGCGCACATAATAGCCATTCCGTGATACCGTAATTCCGGCAGCGAGGTATAAACACATTAGCTCGGTGGTCTTCCTATTTGTTTCTCTGACCGTCATCAACAGCTTTAGATACGGACGATTATTGCAAATGTTGCACATCGCAATTTTTGTTTACACTAGTCACGGGCGTTACGCTAAACTCGCTTTTAATTTGAAGCAAAAACTACATGCGAACGAAATATACTTTTAGCGTTTTAATAACATAATCATTTGAACTTCCTCTGAAGCGCTGGATGAACATAATTAAATTGTTGTACGTCTTCAGTTTTACGACAGCAAGTTGTTTCATAAAGTGTTAGTAGCAAACTTAATTCAACTAATTTTCCAACTACGGACTCTTAATTAGTTGATAATTACTCATCTAAGAAAACAATGAGTATTCTAACTACTATGCGCTGTCAATCAAATGGTATGTACTAGGTATTACTTGATTTAACAAAAAGGCTTCCTCCTCACAGTAACCTGGATAGAATAAAATAGGATACACAATTATAACGATAATACAGGGAGAAGTAACATTCAAACTTACTTGAAATGTGCAGGGTATATAACGCATTATACTTATGTCTAAGTAGATAACTTATAAAACAAGAAATACAATAAGCTTATTACAAAATATTCATCAAATGCTTATTGTTTTTCTAGTTTTCGAGAAGATCATCAGTGGGTGTAAAAAAGCCACGTGAGATGTACCGTCTCGTACCTTCCTGTCCGCATACACTTAACGATTGCTAGAAAGCAGATTTTATGACGGAAGGACCATAATGTTCATAATGGTTAAGTAAATTAATTAATGTTTAAACTTTCACGAAGACATTAAATCGAGACATTTCACTAGCTCATTTAAGGAGATGAACTCGTACAGAGTTCAAATAGTTCTTTAGAATATTTTAGTAAGAAACATAACGACCGTAGATTTATTTTAGATCGAATTCTGTTATAATCCATTTCCAAACTAAACAACATTGCGTCGACGAAGTCAAGTCACCATTCACCATGACTGATGGTTGCCAAAAATAACTCGTCACTTACTTTCTACACACTGTCTACATTGTCATTTGTTTTCTTGTTTAAAGTAAAAATACTGTCATCTGCATACTTTCCCGTGAACATTTTATGCAAATTGTTGTCGTTACTAAACTCGTAGGTATCAAATCAACACTTTCTAGATCTCAGATACCATAATCGTAGGTGTTTACATGCGACAACGTGGTATGGTATTATCGGAGAAAGTTTACACATGCTGATAACGTAGCAGAAGATACTATATTAAGAAATGTCCTGAATACATAAATATGTAATAGTAAACTGGGAACATGAAGCTAAAGACCCAAAGAAAGGTTTAAAAATCTTTCTTTATCATTGTAATAACTTTCCTTCTACACGGTTATCTTTTCATGTTTACCATATTTTCACCGCTTGCTCTACATTCTAGTTGCATTACACTTTACATAATTTATCTCCATATAGCAAGATGACGGAATGCTGTGTGGTGTGTACCGACTTCATTGCATCTGATAAGATGTGCTAACTCAGCGTGGCAGATAACCATGGAATTTTCATACCAATTGTTCTAACAAGGCGCGTATGCCGTCAGAAATTATTCTCTGTATAGTATAAAAGTATTATTTTCTAAAGAATTTTTCATTAGTTCCGTCGCTAAAATAAGAACTAGTACTAGTATCGTAGCAGCGTGTTCACATTTAGCATTGATCCCTATAGCAGCACAAGAAGGATTTTCGTTTTCCTAGAAACCAAACAATACAAACGTGAACCATAGTTATAACATAGTCGCCTATACTCATCACCGGCAAATCTTTACTTTGAACAACCTCAAATTACGGGTAACAAATTTAAAAAAGGCGTGCATAAATCACGTCGGAGGTCATTACGTGTGCATCAGTATTCAATGAGAGCATGCGCCCGCGCCGCGCCGCCCGCCGGCCGCGGCTGCCCGCGCGGAGGTCGCGCGGTCGCCATGAGTCAGGGGAAAGTGCGGAGTTCTATCGGCGTCGCGTCTCTACGGAATTATGATTGAACTCGAGACACACATTGTCATCGATATGGATCATTGTTCTACTGTAACCTTTGGAAGTAATCCGATAGTAATACTATTGTATGAACATAAAGTAATTTTATGAAAGTACTATGCCATTATGACACATAATCATTATGATAAATAATTTATTCATAGACTTACAATCATCACTTTAGGAAAATCTCAAGAAGGAACTTGTAACAATGTAAAAGAAGCTAGAAAAGTATCTGAGGTACTATGAAAGCAACTACAAATGAAAAGATGCGTTATGAACAATAATGGGAAGTGGAAACGAAAGCGCATGATGCTATTGTCATTTGGAACACGATCAATATTGGTATTGGGAAAGCCAGGTGCGTCGGGAAAGCCCAATACAATAAATCCTCAAGGAAGCCCTTGCTTGTATCGTGTGGCATAAGTTCCTAAGCCAGTTAAGTGGAAGAGATTAAACGGAGTACTTAAGTAGGCGCTTCGTTTTCGTTTGTAACAAATCTAATTAAGGGAGTTAGTAACATTTTCAGTTTTTCACCTCTAAACAAGAGCCACGTACTTTACACAGAGTAAAAAATATGTTTCTTTTCTTTGACCGACAAATAAATTATCGTAAAGAGAACTCTCATAAAAATACCGTTAAATTTTTTTTATGAGTGTAACTGTCTACGCACTCGGAGCCAAGTTGTTTGTGCAATATGTTAGGTTTAATTGCACCCTGTTTACCTTGACTGCAATATGACAGGACGTCCCGTGTGGCCGTATCAGCATTTGAATACCACGCGGCCGCGCTTGCAGGCCCCCGCCCCGGTTCACATTGCTATTAAATAATCTTGTTCATACTGCGGTACGCAACCTTCACCTTCAGCTGTGTGAATGTATGCTAATACTGCAATAATATTGATAAAGTCGAGTATCATTATATTATTTAAGTATCGCAAACACATTTTAGACCACGATACATAGAACTATGTTATCGCCCTATGGCGTATCTTCGGCGTTGATTTTTCTGTAGGGAATTAATTTAATCGTGCCATACATACCTATATATCCCGTAAAACTAAAGTGAGGCTGGTACGTACGTTGGTATTCTCGATTTTCTTTTACGGCGCCGAATCCTGGACAATCAGAAAGAAGGAAAGAGCAAAGATCGACGCTTTTGAAAGGTGCTGGGGCGGATTTTACGAATTCCATGGATTGCATTCCGGACCAATGCATCTATTCTCAACGAGCTCCGAATAACCACAAGGCTTCTGCTTCGAGCGAATTCTTAATTACTTTGACATGTCGCTCGTAGAAACACTGACAACCTCGAGAAGCTCATGGTAGTGGGCCCGGTCGACGGGAAAAGACCACGAGGTCGCTCTCCAACCCGCTGGTCTGACCTAGTAAGGCCAGATCCTCACTATAATGCCGTTCACAGTTCGTTCTCGGTTTGATAAAATATTATGAAGTATAAAATATATGTGGGCATTCATACTATCCGTGACAGTCCAGTTTCGCTCCAATTGTATAATTTGTACGTAATACGACTTTACCAGACCGAGATCGGATCGAGAACGGACTGTGAGCGGCATTATAGTGAGGATCTGGCCTAAAGACGCTCACCGGACTACCAATTGCCGAAGCTTTTAAGACCACCCAAGACAGGAAAACGTGGAAGAGCATAGTGCACCAAGTGACCGACACTTCATGCTAGAGACGACCTTCAGCATTGAAGATAACGACTAAGAAGAAGAACAAGAAGACATACCTATACTTATAACACTGCACATTTAAACAGATATGTATATGGCAAATGAGTTAGTTACTTCATAAATAGCGAAAGAGGCAAATCAGTAATTATGATTACTACCCACGATGGTTATTTTGCCCGCAGAATACAAGCAGCTATTGAACCGACCCAAATACGTCCCCGTATGTAGGCAGCTGTTCAGGTTTAATAGCTAGCAATGATGAAAGAGAATCACAAAAAGCATCTGCATTGTTTCCCAACGGTCGGGGTTCAATGGTCGCGGTGGACGCGTACTTGGATCTGTTCCGATGCACCGCGCCGCGCTGATACCGCGCCGATACCGAGTCAGTACCGCCGCCGCCAGCTGCGTATGCAACCGTTGCATAACCCAGCTCGCAGTTCACACTCACTGCCCTCAGTGCCGAGATGGATCTTATTAGCATACAGCGATGATGGATTATTGATTGCTCCACTATTGAGATTCGCGGAAGTCTTACCGGTACTCACTTATGAACGTAATTAAAACCATTAGAACTTTAAATAGATTTCATCAGTGTTCCAGATACAGTTTGCTGCGGGTTAAGTTGGACCATCGGACCGCGTGCTAATTTGCTGAAGTGTTTCAGCAAAGTCTATTGTTATTACACTTTGAGCATAGTCAAACCGCGTACGTGTATCTTTTGCCCATATCGCATCTATTCGTTTCTAGCAAAATATAATAGTACCTTCTAACAACTTCATTGTGTTTCGTGCTTTGTATTCGTTCAATGGTAGTTTTGAAAGAATGAATAAATAATAATAACCTCGTGTATAAAAGTCACACGGCCCACCGACCATTTGGGTGGTACTAAATACTAATTTTACGTAGCTACTCTCAGCTGCACTACCTTATTCGTTTGATTGTAAGGAAACTAAGGAAAGACTAGTTAAGTGATGGCAAGAAAGTTGAAGAGATTGTCCATGCTAATGTCGGTAATGCAGTTTTTCCATTCGCTCAATTAACATTCTCTAATTTATAATGGAAAAATTCCTAATGAGGAATGAGCGCGCGGGCGCAGGCTCGGACCGCTCGCGCGCTCGGGCGACAGGAATCTTGAATCGTTTAGCATTTACTATGAGTGTAATCGCTTCTATGGCATGCTCTCTCTATGGTTTCTCTCGCCTTTAGTTATTCATGAATATTCATCATTTCATCATTAAACCATTAGGTATTGCACTTTTCTCGCGATTAATTTGTTGATAGGTACCTATTGACTACTTGCCTCAACATTATTTAGGCAGTTTGATTATACATTTTTTATTTTAATTTTAAATACTCACCCGAATCCCATGCCGACATACCTACTAGGGTCAGCCCGCTTACATTTACTCCGACGCGGCGGCTATTTACCATCAGGTGGATCGTCAGCTCGTTTGTCGGTTAATTAGTGATTAAATACAGTGCCCGGGAGTTGAAGGCATTGATTTATTAGGGTTACCACAAATATAACATGCTGCAATCTAGATAATTAACAGCAAATTCCTAATTACAGAAATTTCAAATTTTAAAGACATGATGACATTTCAATTAAAGTTTTTGCTATCGTGAGTGGTGGGCAGTTCGTGTAGTCACGCAGGCGCCGATTGTTCACGCCTTTATAGGATTGCATTATCGCAAATTTTCTAACAATTTCTTGAGTTAAAACGTAACAGTAATATGTATATTGATTGATTAATGATCATAAATTCAATTTTAATGATAGCGATTAAGCGATAAGTAGCCATCTTTTAAGTCATCGTCAAAAACGATTGACGCCTTCCATAGAGAGCTAAGAAAATTGCCATATTAGAGTCGCACTCATCCTCGCTGTTCCGTACAATCACAGCGTGGTTTTAGATGAAAATATGTATGTACGTAAAATTATGTCTAAACTTCTATAGACTTTTCTTTTAATTCAGTTTAAAAAATTACTCTCGTTTCATGTTTGTTTTTCAATTTTTAAGATATCAGAACGAAATACATGTATTACTTTTCTTCTTTGGATTACAAAAATCCCCTCACATGTGAGTTATGAGCCTTAGAGAGCGATTTTAGCATCTTTATAAGACATCTCTAAAAGAACTTTATATTATCGTCCTAGAGGTGTAAAAACTCACACATAAATACGACATAAACATGTTTGCGCCGTACGCGTAGTGTTTTGGAGCAAACACAACTCCACATGAATTATGTATAAGTGGCCGAGGAGTGTTCTCTGCTCTGCATTCTCGCCAAGGTCACGTCGTGCATTCATTTCGACGCCATTTTTGTTTTTTAATTTCTTAGATGTGTGACGTCACGCGGCCTTTCCACCGTTTTTCAGGAGCCTTTCGACGTTTTTTGTGCGCTGACTAACCGGTACTGGTTGTATACATTTTTTGTTCTAAAACTAAGCAAAACATTTTGAGAAACTTAAAAAATATGAAACATTCTAGAAGGTTGTTTTAAATAAAGTTATTTCCTGTTTACGTCATGTTTGTTATAACTTATAAGTTGTAGATACCTAGCTTATATCCTTATCACACAGTAGCGTTCATGACCTAGCGTACAAATAGAAATGTTAAGCAAGTAGGTATGAACTATAGTGTACCTCGTTTAATTACTTATTATGTATGAATTAACCATCATGCCATCAAAAACAAAACTTGTAAAAAAAACCAAGTCTCGCAACTCAGTTCTTCTACCGTAAAAAGTTGTGAGATCCATGTAATACCAAGTCGGTTAATTTATTCAGTTCCTACTTAAGGGTTCTTCTGTCTTAAGTTATCACGTAATTAGCTAACCTAACAAGTAACAACATCTTATAGTGACCATATTATCAATATTAAAAATCTTTTATGTTTTAAATAAATAGATCGACTTGACCATCGCATGAAAACACAATATATCTCACAAGTAATACCTACATATTATATTAAAGATTGTTTAGTGCGATTGCCAAGTCAATCTATTTATTTAAAACATAAAAGATTTTTAATATTGATAATATGGTCACTATAAGATGTTGTTACTTGTTAGGTTAGCTAATTACGTGATAACTTAAGACAGAAGGACCCTTAAGTAGGAACTGAATAAATTAACCGACTTGGTATTACATGGATCTCACAACTTTTTACGGTAGAAGAACTGAGTTGCGAGACTTGGTTTTTTTTACAAGTTTTGTTTTTGATGGCATCTCATTTCTTTTTGTAGATAGTTCTACTTTTTTTCCTTTTATAAGTTACCTTTGAACATAATTATGTCTAGGTACCTATCTACACCTATTATTCCATTATATTATATACAGGTACACTGATTCATTCGCTGCAAATGTTACTTTGTTATACAGGTACAGTAATTCATTAACTGCAAATGAAACTTTGTAATCCTATATATTTATATGGGATTACAAAGTTATTTATGCAGTTGATGTATCTACACTATATTCACATTCGAATCAGAATTTATATAATCACTGTGTTGCCTAGCAACCACAAACAAACAGGTGCATGAAACTTTTGGTCGTATAAAGTACGTTTGAACTAAATCTGGAGTTCGCAAGTCGCGTTCCGTTCCACTCTTTGTAATTTTATTTTATTTTTAAACATAATATTTATTTTGCAAAAGTTTAAAATAACACGGAATAGTTACGTATAAAATCGATATAGACTGTTTTAAAATACATAAACATAAATATAAAATGTTATTCGGCTTTGTTTAATGAAATTTAACTTATAAATAATTTTATGCTCATGCATATTGAGTGGAATGAAATATCTGTATAATCTGTACAGTGCCATCTCTCAAGAACTTATTTGTGACGTGGCGAAAATTGGAACTAATGCCATCCCATTCATAAATTACTACTATGCGCACTATGATTGGTCCAATGCGTCCGGCAGCGCCCTCCTTATAGTCACAGATAAGTTGATTTCACTGTATTTCGAAATATAATACGACCAAGTTGCAAAGCATGTAAGCGCCATTATAGCTGTGAGGTTTTCGTAGTCATTTCTATTTATAGTCATAGGTAGGCCGGCCTCAAAACAATACGTTTCTACAAAGGTTTGAAGTCGCTTCACGAAATTAAGGATGTGCGAGCGTGAGTTATTCATGACGAAAATTGTTTTAAGATGTTGGTTTTTACGTCGTTTTCTCTTAGTGTGTTGTTGTTATAGGTCAATAGTAAAATAATGAAGTTGTCACAAACGTTGTAATGATTATTTCGTTCTTTAATAGTTATTTGGTGTGCGAAATACAAATCAGTTTGTGAAAACCCTATAAAGGAATTTTTACGATTTATTGACAAGTATTCTGATACGAGTTTGACTCAAGTATAGAAAACTAGACCGAAATTGCAAAATGTTTTAGTTTTTCCTTGATCTATACACTAAACACTAATTGTGTTCCAAATTTGAAGCTTCTATGTCTGCTAGAAGTGCCTTAGAGTTTTGATGATCGGTCAGTCAGTCAGTGAGTGACGAAATTAAGAAACTTTGACTAGTTATAATTCTTAAACTACTGGTTCAAATTGAATGAAATTTGAAATATAACGTGTTTGTACAATGCCTGCTTGGTTACTAAAAATTCAGGCTTCTAGCTTTATCCACAACGAAGTTATAGGGGGTCGAAAATGGCCTGAATTGCTTCGAGAAAAGGATGGTACGGCCGTGCCGCTTTTTTGCTCGACTTGGCGGGGGCACTGCCGTGCCCCCAGATAATAATTAAACTATCAGAACACTCACATGTTGATAACCATTCATTGCGGTTAATTTTATTGGCAACCTAGGTGGAAAATTGTCTATTAGGTGGAAGGAAATTTTTCACTAGGACCGTTGTCCATTAGGCCACGGTCTAATTCAGCGATTGTTTTAGATTTGATTACACCTCTTAGATTTGATTACATGAAACGAGTTTTTTTATAATTTGTGATTTTGAGTTTTGCTAATTAATGGGTTGCGTGACTTGCTTGTTACCCATACCAAAGTGCGGAAGTTGTATTTAATAGAAATTCAGTTGATATTTATAGGTGCTTTGTACAATACTTAGCGTGTGGCATGTGTACTGCGTATTGACTGTTGTTTCGGTAGGTATGCGGTTGTTTCCACGACCTTGACTTGATGGATCATAAATCTTATAAGTTGCCGCTGCTACTAGTGTTTCGCCATATCATTGTAATTTTCGACCAAGTACTACTGCAGGGTTGTCGTTTTGAAAATGGAAGTATTTTGATCTGGGATACCCTGAGACTTAAAATACGATGACGCGATGCGCCAAATAGGGTACAGTGAAGAATGCAGTTTGCGTACCTATTTGGGATAAGATATGAGATGACATTTGAATTTGGTCTAGTAGATTAGATAAATAAACTACCGAACGTCATCTTAGTTTAGTTCATTTTGAATCAATACACTGACCACATATCTTACCGTACAGCGATTGGCACCGTTAGAGATTTATATACAGTGTATGTTTATCCTAATTTAAACGCATCTTGCCTATCAACATTTTGCGTACAAACTATATTATTACCAGTTATCTCATATCATACAATGATATTTTAATGTAAAAGAGGTAGATATGTCACTAGCGCGCCGACGATGAAAAGCGTAAGAACAGGCAATTCACAGTAACTCGTAGTCGCTCTGTCAATACAAGACGAAACGCACGCTTTTGTTGTTGTCAGAAGTGCTTGACATACAGCGTTAAAATACCTTCGTGTATTATACGATGTGATTGGTGTAGTGAAACAAAAGATACCTAAACGTGTGTGTGTTGTAGCTCTTTTCGGAACAGATTTTTTGTGTGATTTGTAAGGGCATAACGTATTAAATAGAGTGATTCTTTGATTTTACTAAAACTAAACAAACCACTCGTCTCCCTACAGCAAATTGGAACGCGACAAGCGACAACCCTAACAATCAGCTGTAACACAATAAAAAAGATTTATTTACTCTGTTATTTGCAATCTGCAAACCCAATTATAACAAGTCGGGCGAGGGCAGGCCGGCACGGCAGCGGACCATTCATTAATAGATGCTTTATTGAGTTTTCCCTAACTATCCATGCACGTTTATTGTACAATCAATATAATAAAATAAACAAAATATCTTTTAATTTTCGTTTCATTTCGAAATCCTTTAATAACCTGCTTCCTGGTCCTCTTTTTTTCGATTCCCTTTTTTTCAACAAATAATGCTTAACCACAATCCCACCTGATTGTAAGTGAAGATGTGGTCCATGATGGTGAGCATACTGAGCACAATAACTTAGTAAAAGCCTATTCATTCTTTTTTTGTAAGACATCCACGTCATAGGCAGGCGGAAAAGCCGACGCAGGCAAGTTATTCCAGTCCTTCGCGGTGCGTATAACGAATGACGAGGCAAACCGCGTCGTCCGTACCGGCGGGACGTTCACGACAAAAGGATGGATACCCGAACAGGTTTGTCTAATCGTTACACTAATCAACCATTGACATGAAAAATCCGAAGACGAAAAAGTATTTGCAATTGACGAAATTCTTCGCGAATTATCCGACAAAAGTAATGAAAGTATTCATGTGATATTTACTACATAGTATCTATACTAGTAAGTACCTACCTATATTATGTAAATGGTGTCTCAGTAAGAGTGCACTTTTTCATTTTAAAATAAAAAAACAAATATTTTATGACACAGTTGTGATATTTTTATTGTATTGTAAAGACGACATGTTCCGATTAAGTATGGAATAAAATATCCGGCAAATGACCCCCACGGCTCCGATGACAGGCCATTACTCTTTTCATGAAATTTTGCATGACTTTTTCACAGAGATGTGGCTGTATCTCACCGATGACGCGTTGGATTCCCGATATGAGTTCAGGAATTGTTTCGGGTTTATTTGCATAAACGCGAGATTTCACAAAACCCCAAAGAAAAAAATCGCACGGCGTTAAATCGCACGATCTTGGTGGCCAGTTGACATCAGAATTTCGTGAGATAATGTGTTCTGGAAATAGTTGCTGCAATAAGTCGATTGTTTCATGCGCGGTGTGGCAAGTTGCGCCGTCCTGCTGAAACCACATGTTGTCCAGATTCATGCCATCCAGTTGAAGCCACAAGAAGTCCGTTATCATATTCCTGTAACGAGTGCCGTTCACAGTCACTGCAATTTCGGCCTCATTTTCAAAAAAGTAAGGTCTAATCACGCCGCCTGACCAAAATCCGCACCAGACAGTTACTCGTTGTGGGTGCATTTGTTTCTCATGGATTGCATGAGGATTTTCTGAGTCCCAAATTCGACAATTTTGTGTATTCACGAAGCCATTCATATGGAAATGCGCTTCATCGGAGAAAATGACTTTTTTCGTAAAATTGGCATCAACTTCACTTTGCTCCATTACCCATTGAAAGAATTGCCGCCGCTTTCCGTGGTCTGCTGGTTTGAGCTCCTGAGTTAACTGAATCTTGTACGCATGAAGGTGGAGATCTTTAGTCAAAATTCGCTGCGTAGTGCTTCGTGAAATTTGAAGTTGTTGAGAACGATGTCAAATTGATGTTTTCGGGTTTTCGGCGACACTCTCGTTTACAGGAGCAATGTTTTCAAGAGACCGACCGGTACGTTGACGCAAAGGATTCTTCTTATCCATAATTGACCCAGTTTCTTCAAATTTTTTGACCACTCTTCGAATGGTTGACACATTAGGTGCACTTTCTCGGCTGAAAATTTGGCGAAGTTTGCGAGCGGTTTCAGCGTAACTTTCCCCATTTTTGTAATGAGTTTTCACAATTATAACGCGTTGTTCTTTCGAAAAGCGCTCCATTTTTAAAAATCGGAATAAACAGAGGTGCCAACTGTCAAATTTCAGAGTCCATGAAAACTTCCATGAAAAAAAAAATATTCCAATTTTAAAAAGTGCACTCTTACTGAGACACCCTATATATGTAATAATATATGTATATGAAGAACTTTATCAAAAGTCCGGTTGTGGTGAAGATGGAACGAGACAGGAGAATATTGATCACAGAACTTTTTCTAGGAATGTCTAGAACACATCTAAACATGTAATGGGTTTACATGTTGTAAAGAGAACAGTATTGTAAAGAGAACAGGGAGATTGAAAGGGGAATTAAAAAGACACGAAAAAAAATTAAATAGTGTGAGGTATAAGCCGACATAATCACTCAAAACCTTCCCAATAAAGTTCGACGATCCTAAGATGACGATCGAAACCTCTAATATACCCCTGTGCAAACACTTGAACAAATACTACTACATATCGGCGACTGGCTTACACCGACTGACCTGATAGTACCGTGCTCGGACAAAGAAAAATGCAAATTGTATGATGTCACTCAAGTTGAAAGTCCACTTACCTCAACAAAATTCAGTCAAACTTGACAAATAACACAATCAATGTAGCGTTTTTAGGAACCAAACTTGTAACACAAAAACATTGGGGTTTTAGAGATGGAGTCAGGTCACATTTATCGAGCAAACCTCAAGCCAAGAAATTAATAAATATAAGCAAGAAGTTTAATTTTACCTGCACCTGATAGGTCAACGCTCTCAAAGGTAAACACTGGCAGACGCCATGCGCCAGTCCGCAGTTGACCAGGATATACTAATGTCTGTGTATAAATATGACCTGTACTTCAAAAGTTTCGAGTCCAGCAGTGGAAGTATGGTTTTTTTTTAGCCGGCAAACGAGCTGTCGATCCACCTGATGTTAAGTGGCTATCGTCGCCCATGGACATCAGCAACACCAAAGGCATCACTGATGCGTTGCCGGCCAAGAAAGAGAGAAGAAAAAGAAAGAAAGAACTGGCTCTCAAGCCCCCAGCCGGAACACGACGAGTCGTTTGGCGGCTGACTCATGCTCGAGGGTGGTAGCTATCAAGGCGAACCCCATGGAGAAATAATAATAGTAATAATGGTATTAATTAAGAATTAAAATCAATATTACCAATATAATCACTCGAGGGGCCCTACCACCAGCGGGCCGGATTTAGTCGCCTTTTACGACACCCATCCGGCGTGGGATTGGGGTTAGTATTCTAAGCCGCCCCAATACGGATAAAATGGGTTGCGATAATTAGTTAAATTATTCTCAGTTTCAAATCATTATATTTTTCTTTTAGTTTCTTTAAGCAATTTAAATTAAAAAATGGTTGTCTGTAAAGTCGGTTTACGGACGGTAGTTTAACGTGACAACGTCATGACAAAGCTCCGCTCCGCTCCGCCCAGCCCCACTCCGCTCCGCCCCGCTCCACTCAACTACGATCGCCTACGGCTCGCCTACGGCATCGGCTACGATACGCCGATCGTAGCCGATAGTGCCTCTTTCTCGCTTTTGCCGCTCTCTCGCTCGCGGAACGCGACATTTTTTCATAGATGCGCCCGGCGCTCATCGTTTTAATAGACATTATCACGTCAATAACAAGCTAATAAGCTGCTAAGGAGTAAGGATTCTATCCATAAAATAAAAATATTTTTGTGGCAATAAATATAATGCAATATGAAATCCCGTGGCGTTCCAAGAAAAGGAAGAGGTAAGAAGACGTAAGCTAAGACTCCTACATGCACACCGGACATCCCACCAGCGGAAAGGACGAGTAAAGGCTTTCCAAGCGGCATGTACAAGAAAAAAAAGGGTAAACATAGATCGATGGTAAACATCGACTCTCGGTTTGAATTCTGTACGCAAAAAGAAAACCAATATCAGTACTCAATAGTAATGAGTTCCTTTGATCAAATAAACAGGTATATAGCTGTTATTTTTAAACGTAAACTCTCTTTGTGCTTGTCAGTTCAGGCAAACGAATCTATAAAATAATCTAAAACATCAAAAGCTGTAAGCCAATTCACTTTAATGAAAGTTATACCTACAAAGGGAGATCAGGAAAATTTACTGCGCGTTTAATCTTAACTTGTGGCAAAGAAGTAGCCGTATATTTCTTTAACGACTAATTTTTGATATTTTTAGAGGAAAGTTACAGTTTCACAACTTCTCAAAAAGTTTTTAATGGAGCTACGAGTATACTCTACAAAGACTAAAAAAACCAACCCTTAAAATCATAAATAACTAATATGATGCAGGCAGGGAACGTGGTCCGTGAGCGAGGTAACGAGCTATACATAATAATATTCTGATGTTATTTGCTGATACGGGACAAATGGCTCAAAATTTATGTTTATCTTGGTTGTGCATCAGAAGTCTTAGTTGGCAGTAACTTATTGGAAACCTGTTTAAAACTGTTATACCGGAACCAAAAGTGAAAAATGATGTATCACAACAACATAATTATGGAACTATGGATTCCCTACTCCAAACTAATAACGTCCGCGAAGATAATTTTTGGATCAAGTAAGATGCAAGGAACATTCATTCCATCACAACCGTTTTAAGCAACCGGAATCTTGATTGGAAGAAAAGCTTTGTAATTATTCAAAGGCAATCTACTCCCGTGATCCTTATAAGGGGTCCCAAGCTCCTCGATCAATACGCGTTTGATAAAAGCTCCATTTACGACGTAGCCGCTTGGAGCCTTCGTAAAGTTTTCACAAGCGTCGCACTTGCCGCCGCCACCGCCGCCGCCGCCGCCCGGGCGCGCGCCCTGCGTGAGGCCTGAGGGGAGGCTTTGTGCCCGTCTCCATTATTCGAGTTACGTTTACCGACCTTTTGTAGCTCAAGTTGCCTTTGAGCCGGCATGCGGCACTCGGGACACGGTAGTACCCAAACACTTTAATAAAATATTACGTGAAGCATCAGCTACACGTGGATATTACGTGTAACAACTAAGGACGTTAGGCGGAAAATTAATTTTCTTAACACATAACGTCTCTGTTTATATGGAAATTGATTTCAAGGAAGACGAACATGTGGAATGTTAACTGATTCGTCTGTACGTACATACCTGCTTCTTTAGTTTAGGCTAAAGTAATAACATGATTTATGTCAATAACATGTTTAAAATGATTTGACATTAATTTGGCAGTTGATATCGGTACTAAGAATCTACTGTAGCTACGAAACTTCTATCATGTTGTGTATAGAGAGAGAGAGAATATAGAGAAAGAGAATATTAATTTAGCGTGTAAGTTAATACTTTAGGAACGTAGAAGATACTAAACAATTTTAACTTACAAAAAAAGAACGATTTATATTGGACAAACGAAGAAATTAATTTGAAAAGTATACCTTTTTGAAGCGTCACAGAAATGCCATAAAAATCTTCACCTTTTCCATATCATAATATATTACCTGAAACATAAAAGTAATTTATTAATAAAAGTTAATAAATTTTAAATGTTTCATTTAATAAATCTTTACTTTTATTTATAAGGGCAAGCAAAGCTGTTAACACCCACAGGATCGGGCAATAGGTTCCAATTGCAGTTCATCGACACCAATAACTTAAGCCCTGTTTAACATCGATCATAAATTAACCTATTGTTTCTTCAGAGGACTGCGATAAACACATTTATAAACTAGCTCCAAAACCGTTTGAACCAAAACGCATAATAAACCAGTAGCCACATAGCAGATATATCATTGTTTGATTTTTGTGATCAACTATGTTATATTTGTTTTTGGCCTCGATATGAACGGCTTTACGAAGTTCCTTAAATTGTTAGCGCCATAATCGAAATCAAACACGAGCGAGCTATAATAAGTCACAAAGTAGCAGCAAAAAGTAAACAAGTTTGAGCCAACACGCAGCCTTGTCACACTAAGCAGTATTTATTTAGCTCCGCAATCCGCTTATGTCACACATTTACATCTGAACAAATCTCCCCTCAAAGGCGAGTTAACATTCCGTTGATGTACGGGTATAAAAAAGTGTTTGGCAACAAACAGCCCCTAAACAAATCGCTCTAATCTTTATTTCATCATGACCTTCTACGAATGCAATGCAATTTGTGTCTCTAAAATAACATGCCAAAAAAGGACTGAGCTAATGTGGACTTGCGTTGAGGACAGTATTCGATTTATTATTAAAGGGAGTAATCATAGAAGATGAGCCTATGAGAAGGTGAAGAGTAGTTCAAGTAACAGAAGTATAATATACAACTGCGGTTGAGCAAGGATGAATATTGCATCCGCTGCAGCTTATTTAGTTTATTCATTTCCAATTATAATTTAATTGCCACACATTACCCATACAGATCGAAAGTGCATGATATAATGCCCAAGTAGTTCTCATTTAGCCGTATAATCCTCTTACGGCACACTTATACAAGCAAACAGCTTACTGTAAGTTGATTTAACATGCCACTGAACCCGCTACACTACAGTCGCACGAATGGCGCTGTCAACTGTAACGAGGTGGTTAAGATCCTTCCTATGGTATTCCTTCCTAAGGACCCCCCCCTTAAAGGGGCTAAGTGAGGAAACACATAGTTTTTGAGTTTTTTTTATTTTTATTTTGAAGTTAAATCTGTGAAAACTGCTCAATATTTGTCTTAAACTAGTCTAAATTAATGTCAGGTGGTGGAGGAAGAAATAAAGTTACGACCTCCGTATGGGGAGAAACACAAAACGCACCAATTTTATAAAAAAATGACAAATCATTATAATTACAAACTTACAGTGTAAGCAATTTTAGGGAGAATTTAGGGGTTTTTGATACACAAACAGGCTTCCAAACGTCTCCGGTGCTGCGGGAAGTGCAGCCCCTCCGCCCTTGCGTAACAAACTGCAGGCACTCCGCCCTTGCGTAACAAACTGCAGGCACTCCACTGCATGCCTGCAGTTTGTTACAGCGGGCGGGGGCTGCTCTCCCTCCGCGCCTCCGGGGTTTACATTCACTCTAGGGGTAGGGCAGACTAGTACCACGTGGGGTCGGGGTTGACTAAGTCGGTTCTGTCACCAATTTTCAAAAATTTAACTAGAATGTACTAAATAAATTTAATAGAGTACGACATAAACAGTAAAATTTATACATTACATTATGTAACCTTTCTTGTATTTCCTATTTCCAAATTTCATGTAGCTCGACCACCTTCTCCGGGCCACCAATTTAATTTATTTATTTATTTAATCTTTATTGACCACAATAAAAATATTACGGTACAAATGGCGAGCTTAATGCTTAATGCATTCTCTACCAGCTAACCATTGGACAAAAGAGAAATGCACGAAAGGCGGTTAATAAAGTAAATTATATACATACATACAAATACCTACATAAAATATACATACCATAAATACACATATACACATAAATACACATATACATATACAAAATAAACCTACATAGATACATATTATATAGGCTTAAATAAAAGATCTAAGATGAAAACTTCTATGTTGTCAATGACGATCAAGGAAAAGAGTCCTGAGGTCCTTTTTGAATGATGCTTTACTAGCAGGTCTTCTGATCCCTTCGGGGAGCGCGTTCCAGAGGCGGACTGCCTGAACGGTGAAAGAATTGGAGATGAACCCAGATCGGTGCAGCGGTACAGAGAGTTGATAAGATTCAGTAGAGCGAAGCTGCCGGTCATGGGAGGAACATAGGAACTGGAATTTAGATTTAAGATAATCAGGAGAATGGGGAAGAAAAAGGATTGAAGAAAGGAGACAAAGTAATCGAATGTGCCGTCGTTTGCGGATGGGAAGCCAATTGAGCTTGGAGCGCAAAGAGGAGACATGGTCATACTTTCGGAGACAGAAGACGAAGCGAACGGCATTATTGAGGAGACGATCCAGCTTGTCAAGGTGAGACTCATTCATATCCAAAGTGCACACATCACCATAATCCATAATTGGGAAGATTAGCGCTTGAACCAAGCTAGCTTTCGTCTCGGTAGGGAGAAAGTTTCTGAGCCGGTTCAAAGAAGTTAGCGAGGCAGTGACGGAACGACAGACTGCGCTTACCTGCATGTTCCAATTCATTGTATTATCAATAGTGATCCCGAGGTCTTTTACACTGGCTTGATATGGGATAGCGCAATCTTCGAAATTAATACAATCAATCTAATCCATGTCAACTTTGGCTAACTGACGTGGGCTACCAATGACAATAGCTTGGCACTTATTAGCGTTAATTTTTATACCAAAATTGTGAGACCAGTTACTAACACAGACAAGATCATTGTTTATATCGGTGACTGCTCTATTAACATTAGCAATTTCTGCCTGTTTATAAATTTGCAGATCATCTGCATATAAATGGTAAGAGCAGCCAAGAAGAGGTGTGAGAGAGTTAATAAATATAGAAAAGAGCAGAGGCGATAAGATACCACCCTGTGGTACGCCAGAGGTAAGGTTACACCAGTCGGATTGCTTACCATCGAACTTAACGGCCTGCTGGCGTCCACGAAGATAGGAGGAGAACCAATCCTGAGTCAAGGAAGAGAGCCGCAGTCTCGCAAGGAGAGCAAGGAGGATGTCGTGGTCGACCAAATTAAAAGCATTGGAAAAGTCAATTAACACTAAAATGGTGACCATTTTACTCTCCATGCCCTCACGAATATCCTCAGTCACTTTGAGAAGGGCAGTGGTGGTGCTGTGTCCAGGCCTAAAGCCGGACTGGTAGGAGCAGAGCAGGTTATGTTTGTAAATGTACGATGAGAACTGCTTATGTACAATAGCCTCTAATACTTTCGAAAGAAAAGGAAGGAGCGAGATAGGTCTGAACTCCTTTATTCCACGGGGGCATGCAGTTTTTGGAATTGGGATAACCAAAGCTTTAAGCCAGACCAATGGAAATGTCCCCGATGTTAACGAAAAGTTACAGATGTGCGTTAAAGAAGGTAGGATGAATTTGAGTATAGGCATTATCATTGCACGATTGATCTCATCGCACCCCACTGCACCTGACTTAATTGAGACAATAGCTTTGCGGATCTCCTCCAAGGAAACAGGAGAAAAGGAAAAACCATCTGTAGGAGGTAGAGCCATGGAAGTAATTGCAGAAATTGTCGAAGACTTAACAAAGGTGTTCATAGTAGATAAAGAGGTAAAGTGAGAATTAAATTCATCAGGAGAAAAAGAAGGTTTAGTGGCTTGGGAAGAGGTCTTCCCAATGCCAAGAGAATGAAGAAACTTCCAAATGTCAGCTGAAGATGAGTTGGAAATGTTGCTAATGATATAAGAGCGTTTGGCTGCTCTCACCATGTTGTTGCACCTGTTCCGAGCCATTTTATAAAAGGACCAGTTTTCAGCGCACCTGTCTCTTTTGTACTTTCTGAAGGCATTGTCACGCCGCGTCATAGCCATCCGAACTGCCCTGGTTATCCATGGAGACGGTTGCTTTTTAACTCTTATTGCTTTTACCGGTGCATGCTTGTCAAACAATTTAACAATAATATTATTTAATTCGGAAACTTTCTCATTCACCGTTGACGCGGCATACACCGGGGAAAAATCAACTTTAGAAGCGTCATCAAGCTACTGGTATCAATGTTAGCAAAACAACGCATCGTCACTATCTGAGGTTTTAATTTAGGAGGTCTTAATTTATATGACAAGTAAATGGCGTCATGACGAGAAAAGCCAGGCGCTGACAATTGACCATGTTGGATAACATGATCAGGTGAGGAAGTCATAATCAGGTCGAGCAGGGTGTCAGAAGTGTCAAGGTTATGATGTGTGGGTCCCGAAGAAAGAATGGAAAGATTGACCGACTTGATAATATTGTGAAGCCTACTGGAATGAGATGTGTTATTGAGAAGGTCAGTATTCAGATCACCCATTATGATGTGGTGCACGTAGTCAGAACAGTGAGCCTCAAGTACCAATTCAAGACTGGAGAAGTAATCAATAGATGGGGGGCAGTATACTACCCCTAGCAAAGCTTTGGCTCGTTTAACCTGCACCTCCAGGAACAGATATTCGGCTGATGCCGCATATGCGGAGGGGGAAGTAGCAATCACCTTATAAGAAATGTCGCTGCGCAAATAAATTGCTACACCCCCGCCGCCCTTACCCGTGCGATCATTTCTAATTAAAACATAACCAGGTATGCTGTATGAAGTACTGGAGAGCGATGGTTTGAGCCAGCTTTCGGATATAAGGATAGCGTGGGCAAGGGTAGGGGGATGAGAGGCAAAGGAATCAAGAAGGTCCGTATAGTGCGCTGGAATGCTTTGTGCGTTAAGGTGACACACATTAAATGCTAGGGGAGAATTGCTCAAAGCATCACGCAGTAAGTCACCAAAGGTCTCAGGATCCTTAAATGAATCTTCACTTGTGAGAGATTGATAATCAGAATTTACAGAATAAAACGAATCATCGTCAGACATAATGTGAGTAATACAATATTAAATATTAATAAATAAAAAATATAATAAATAAGAATCTTTCCAATGAACTCCTAATTACTATAATTATAATATATAATACAATAAAATATACCTAATAACATAAATTTTATAAATAAGTATCATAATTCGTGTTGTATTTTTTGGAAATAACCTCAAAAATTAAAATTGAGATTTTTAAAAAACGACGCATTACCTCACAAAAACCAACTAGATTATGATTAGGGGCATCACTGCCTATCGATTAAAGCCAAAATCACCCAGATACCGATGCCGCAGGTTTCTAAAGTCAACCCCCATAAAAACGTAAAGAAAAACTACGGAACTTCTATTTCTGAGTGTATAGTAGAAAATGGCAGACGTCCAAAGGCCCAAACACATTACACACTAGTTGCCTTTATGGCTCTCGTCAAATTCATAATGGAGAACCAAAAGAAAATGAAGCCGAAAACTAACATAACAGTACCGAATAACTCTTTAATAGTAATGAACATGAAAGCCGACAGAGGACAAGCGAGACAGATGGCAGCCGGCCAAAACAGTAGTCACATGTGACCTTTCGACCGACAGTAATAAACGAATGGACTTTATCAAACTTGCAAAAAATTTTACTGTTTTGGCACTGTTATTTTTGATATTTCTAGAAGAGCATTTGAGGACACTTGGATATACGTTCATGTTACAAGAAATTCGAACTGATAAATATTTTTGCGATATTGCAATATCAAAATACCTATGTATGTATATCAAAATTTTTGGTAAAATACTTACTATATGCGAGTTTTACGACCAGTACACTTTAAACGTATAAAATGGGAAGGGCCTCAAAATCTATTTTATAAATTAATATTGAGAGGTCTACACAGTAAATAAGTGTTTTATATGTAACTCATTCTTCGAATATAGCGTGTTTACAAACAACCGACAACTAGTTCGTCCAACCATTGGTCTGGGACCAATGGACCGTGCTCGCCATGCTCACAAACAGTTATCAACCGGTTCCTACACCGGTTGCGCAACCACTTAACTGTCGCGAATTAGGAACGCAGTAATTATATTTAACTGATGGTTGCGACAATTTACTGTAGATAGTAGATAGGCAAGATTTTCTTATGTAATCGGGTGTGACAATCGACCTGTTATGTGACAAGTGGCCGTAATGAAAGCGATGTCTTGGTCGAGTTTTCGCTAACTAGCCCGACAGTTAACTTCATTACCAACCTTACATCGTCATGGGAAACATTGCACGTAAGTCACCTTAGAACCCTGTTTAAGGCATCTGGAATTGATTAACGTGTCACATTGCCTAGAATACCTAGATTACATAAATCCGTAAAATCGTCTAGGACATGCTCGTAAACATTCCTGCTATAATCATAAATTATGTATTTAATGTAACAAGAATATAAAACAAGAACATTAAACGGACAGAGGATGTCTGCTGTGCTCTACCAAACCGAGCTAAGATCTCAAAGTCTCATCGTTACCTAATGTAAGTTTTGGTTGACTATAAAGTCAATTAAAAATATCTCAAAAGTGAGATACATATTAAAATTTTATTAGATTGCTTCTAAATAAATTGTTTGCATAAATATTCACAAACAATTTCACTCGGTAGATACAACGGTTCCTTATTATTGGGTCAAAAAATTCTAAATCTCTGATCCAAAGAGCGATTTTGAAACGAAATAATGTTATCGATACTTTAAAATCCTGCACAAACTTTACCACAAACTTTAAATATAATAATAATAAAGATCATAACCATGCATGATTTCTTTTGTAGACGTTAATACTGTTTCCATTTTAATGTTAACACTGTGGTCACTGGTCAGTGCAGCTGATTTCTCTAGGAAAACCGCAAAGTTTCTAATCAGAATGTTCTGGTATTCCACGATGCGAGTAGATTGCGCAATGTACCTCTCACATTTACACGTGTGTCACCTAAACCCGCGGTTTCCTGGACACAGAACTCCTACAGCCTTTCCTAGGGAGTGGGGCAACGCGACTGAAATGACTTGCTGCCAAGGATTCTAAAATTTTGGCAAAAATGTCCACAAACTGTGTCTACAAAGTCACGTTTCAGATGCAATGTCTTGCAAGCGAGTTTATAGTTTCTTCTCGGTGGGCAATTCATCAGTGACTCCATTGGTTTTACAGATAGGCATACCTACTACAGGTAGATTAGGCAATACCACGACTCCACTAGCCATCTGATCTGGAAATCCGTTATCTGTTATGGTATTTTTTTCTATTTGTTTTAGGAACTAACATGATATTAGAGGCATTTTAGTTATTAAGGTTTAATTTCACAGGAATCATCTGACAAGCGACCCTTTGTGACAACTCAATCTTTACTGTGAGTCCATGACCGACTTGACTACCAACGGTGTTTATCCGTGCGTTATTAGCCATAAACGGTACAACGCTGGCGTTACAGCTTTTTTATAGCCACATACAACAATATAGCGTTCCCATGACTTCACCGACACAGACTCTTGCTTGCCACTTGCCGTCGGTTAAATTATTAGTAGAGACCGACCGAAGGTTCGGTTTCGGTTTCGGTTTCGGCCAGTTTCGGCCAAAAAATCTAGTTTCGGTTTCGGTTTCGGTTTCGGAAAAATTTGGCCGAAACTTTCGGCCAAACCGAAACTCTGTGTTCGTGAATTTTCGTGCGTCGTTCGGTTAAGTTCGTGGCTAACCCGTGGGCGCTGACTTTTCAAGTGAAGTCATTGATTTAACATGTTTATTATATTTGTTCATTAATCTGAAGAGCGTCTGACAGGGCACAGGGTGCTTTGGCGCTTGATTTTAGTCGTTTTTTGCTCGATATTAATAACGGCAACAGGTAGAAAAAAGGATATAATATAGTGTCTAATGCTGTATAGATAATGATACGGAACTCATATCCAAGCATGGTATAGAAACTGTACCTGGAAGATATTTAAGTAAAACTTTTACTAGGGGTATTAATTAGACGTAATAGATTATATAAAAAGTAGTTTTCGTCTATTTATCTGTGCGTTTGTTCTGGCTACTCTCAGGAACGACATAACAGATTTACCTGCGGTTTTCACTCCCTTATAACTTACAATACATACGTATTGTAGTGAGCTTTGGTTAACATTTAGTGGTTGGTTTATTTCAAACGGTTTACAAATAAATAAATTACTTTATGTCAATTTCGCCCATACTTACATTTATTGAGTGAGGGCTTACAGAAAGGTTTACGGAAGCAAAGCGAGGGCATTCACTAGTAGTATTTTCGAAGTCTAAATCCCAAATCATCCATTACAATGAAACGGTAACTGATCGATATGTCTGTACACAAAAATCAACGCAAAAGAGACCATAGCAATTATTTTTAGAATTTTCGTCTCTTTGTATTTTATGTGCGTTTGTTCAGGGTAATTTCAAAATCGGCTAAATCAATTTGCATGCGGTTTTCACTGACGTATTTTAATAAAATGGGGCTAAGATTTAAATGATCTATTTAAATGATCTTAAATTAAAATTTAAAAAACCCCCGACAGTTTGATATACACTAAACAGAGCTAATTACACACTCGATTAAGTCACCTTCATGCAAAAAATAACTAGATCAAAATCGGTTCCTCCGTTTGGGAGCTACGATGCCACAGACAGACATAAAGATACACAGACACGTCAAACTTATAACACCCCTCTTTTTTCGTCAGGGGTTAAAAACATCTATAGGTACCCACATTTTTTCGAATTTTGTCGTTTACGTTAAGATAAGTTTACCGAACTGAAGGCAGTTAATACACATAAAAATGTACCTACAAATAAAAATGTGAAAAAAAACACGCAAGATTTCAGTACCTATACAGGGTGTCCCGTAAGTAGTGGGTCAAACTTAGGGACAGATAGCTTGAAGGTTGACCTAAAAAATTCGGCTCCTTTAACCTACTTTTTTCTGTTGGGTCCACAAATGAGCAGCTCAAAAAATACCCTAATGGTGTAGCCATACGAGCGTATTTTTTGAGCTGTGCGTCGCGTAAAATAGCGTAAATCGTAAAATCGCGTAAAATACAAATTTCAAAGAATTGAATTAGATCTTTTGTATGAAACCAGCTCATTTCACGTGACTCACAGCACCAAAAATACGCTCGTTTGGCCTCACCCTAAGTTTCGGTTTCGGTTTCGGTTTCGGCCGAAACTGGACCTAAGGCCGAAGGTTCGGTTTCGGTTTCGGTTTCGGCTGAAAAACCAGTTTCGGTCGGACTCTAATTATTAGTATGCGCGCTGTTGTCACGTTTGGATCTGCCAATTAGTGTTAATATCAGAGTTAGTTGCTGTGATAATATTACACGGATATTACGTGGCGATGAATAATGTATTTCTGTTATATGAAACCACACATTACCAGGATCGTACGCTAATAATAAAAGATTAATAAAGATTCGAGGATTACCTATCTCAAAGCTTAGGTAAAGCAATTTTGTTCTGTTGCAAACCTTACACAACTTTACGTACTTTGAAATGATGGAAGCTGATTCCGTTAGGCACCAGATTTACAAGAAAACATCGGTGTCATTTTTAGAGAAAAATAGAAGCATTAGAAGTTACGTAAATATATTATTTGGGTTTCCTGAAGTAAAATAATTATAATCAACACATTTTATTACGGTTATCCATGCTTTGACATTTTGATCACTATTAAATACGCGCAATACAATGTTATACTAACCAGTCCCTTGACGTTTGCAATGTGTTTTATTTACGATGATCTAGATAGCACTTACATAAACTATAATCGTATTATTTATCAGTCACGAATCTATTTCGTCATGAGGTTTCATTAACAGCTCAGAACAAAAGAATTTCTCATACTCCTAGTGAAGTAATTAGATTTTATCTTCTTCGTCGTGAGATTGCTTCATTAAGTTATCAAGTTATCATACACACTGACGAATGAATATTCTGGCGTCCGGCAACATAATAGGGATGTTGACACAATTGTAAATTAATATAAAATGTTAAGTATTAGTAGTAACATTTAAAGGCTTAAAATATTAGTATTTTATCGAAATCAATCACAATAAACATCATTAATTTAAAATGTTAAAAATAGTACTCACTGTCACGTGACCTCAACGAGTCATTGTTCGCATTTTAAAAGCAAATTCAACAAATTTCATTTATCGGCTAGTGTTGAATATCGGTTAGTGACGTCACGTGACATTTTTGGTGGGAAATTTGTGACAAGTGGAAAAAATCTCAAATATAGGTCATATGATGAATTTACAAGGAAAACTATCACGGCTATATTAACATAAGTAGTAAATGAGTAATAGTCGAAAAACTTACTACTTCGGAACCTTACAATGCCACACATTGCGCGTGGCCTGACACGCACTTGCCTGGTTTTTTAATCTACCAGCTACTTGAAAACACAATGTTGTGACGATGCCTGAAGTTGCCAGTCGGGAGACGGGTCCGAAGTGTCCGAACAGATTATTAATTACACATGACATGGCCGACTCCCAGCAAGAACTGCTCGAGCCAGAACGATCTGTGGGGATTATCGTCTGGCGAGTAACATGTCAATAGAAACGAGCAGTCAGTAGGTGACCTATTGATGGAGACTGATGGCACGATCTCTCTCTAAATATGGACCGTAGGACGTGTATGGCGGCGGCGGGACCCAGTTGCCGTTAAATTACAACTTGTCTGTTACTGAAGACAGTGAGCTACGATATGACTGAGAGCTGCCAGGATTTCTATTACCTATGGCTCACTATCCAAATGCTAATGGTTTATAGGAATCTTTTTAGGGTTCCGTAGCCAAATGGCAAAAAACGGAACCCTTATAAATTCGTCATGTCTGTCTGTCTGTCTGTCCGTCCGTCCGTCCGTCCGTCCGTCCGTCCGTATGTCACAGCCACTTTTCTCCGAAACTATAAGAACTATACTATTGAAACTTGGTCAGTAGATGTATGTATACCGTAAACCGCGTTAAGATTTTCACACAAAAATTGAAAAAAAAGCAATAAATTTTGGGGGTTCCCCATACATAGAACTGAAACTCAAATTTTTTTTTTCATCAAACCCATACGTGTGGGATATCTATGGATAGGTCTTCAAAAATGATATTGAGGTTTCTAATATCATTTTTTTCTAAATTGAATAGTTTGCGCGAGAGACACTTCCAAAGTGGTAAAATGTATGTCCCCCCTCTGTAACTTCTAAAATAAGAGAATGATAAAACTAAAAAAAATATATGATGTACATTGCCGTGCCAACTTCCAACGAAAATTGATTTGAACGAGATCTAGTAAGTAGTTTTTTTTTAATACGTCATAAATCGTAAACCGCAAAACACATCGATCAAAGTTACAATGAAGTACAAGAACTTTTATATTATGTTACTTGCTGCTACGGAACCCTTCATGGGCGAGTCCGACTCGCACTTGGCCGCTTTTTTTATATTGGTTGTCGGCTGTGCTCCTCATACCACCCTGCTTAATAACAACGGTAGTTATTTTTATATGTTGGTAGCATTTTTTACCAGATTGCCGCTTGGCTAACTACCACCATAATTTTTTTACGATTCCTCCACTTCTTTTTATGGCTAAACATGCATCGGTGAAGCTTTTAACAGTTTTAACTCGGTAAAAAAGTGCATAAATTGCAATCAATATAACTGAAAACTTCAATTGAATTGTGCTGAATATCGTTTTGTTAAAGCTGGAAATGATTAAAAAAACCCATGCACCAACGCTCGCAATGAGAGCAAAAAAGGAATAATTCATGAAAGCACTGCAAAAGCAAAATAGAAAAATCAGCGCATTCATCTCCGCCTCCCATCGAACGCGTGTAAAATATTCATGGAGCCACAGACTAATAAATCTCATCATTTCGCACAAGTGGCAGCTGTCTGCCGGTACCGTTCTGGAACATTTACTTTACAACGATTTGAGTCTACAACTCCACATCGTTTTATGAGAGGAGCTATAATATAAGGAGCTAATAAACACAGATTTACATCTATTGGGATTGAATTGGGATTTATAATAAAGACACTTTGTCCAATGACGTAGTCATTGCGAATTAAAAATCTGCTCATACCAAAATAGCCCCATAAATAAGTAAGAAAGAAAATACGTCAACAAGAACAACACAAACACGTAACTTATAACTTATTAATTATAATACTATTTACCACTTAAATCGTACCAAATGTCCCAAAGTATGGTGTCAAATATTTTATTCTATCAAAGAGTTTTAATTACAGTTTAATGAATTTACGATTAGTCGTGAAGGTTTAGCCCCGACCCGGTGTTATTTCAGACTTACCAGGTATAAAGGGTACGGCTCGTAAATAGATAATTTACGTTTAGTTTGGTATTCCACAGCAATTACGGCACTGACGTTGCTCTTCATGAAAGGCCACCACAATTAGCTATGATGACCCGTAGCAAATCAAAGCAATACTGAGAATAAATCTCAAAGGAATTAGTTATGATTGCTTCAATTGAAATACTGCGAAGGTTATGTCAAGTTATTCACGGTAACTCCTACGACCTATAAATGTTGTCCTCATGTATGTGTCTCTGAGTAAAAGAAACTAGATAGATATAACTGTTTCTACAATATTGTGACTGTGACGACAATAATTACCAAACCGATATGTCAGAAACATTAAAGTTTCCCTTTCTAATCTAAATTCATTCAGGTTTCATAAAAGCGCAAGTCGACAAAAACAGGCTAAAAAAGGTGTTTGTGAATTTTTCAAAGCCGTTCGTTTCACCTGGGATCGACATGAAGGTCGTTTGGCTTTGCTATTTGGGAATGAGCTTGCAATACACTGAAACGTCGTAAACGTAAAAAATATGAACGAAACTTATTCTAAAATTTCAGCAATGACAATATTTAAAGAGTATTATTTAAACGGATTGTTCGTTAATTTATGCGATAGTGTCATTATTGTCATTATTCATTTTCAATATATAAGTTATTATAGTTATATAGTACTAGCTGCCCGGACAGACTTCGTTCTGCCAAAAGTTTTTATTTTTTTACTTTGAGATGTAAGCTATTCTATCTTTCAAGTTGGATCAAACTGCGCACAGTGTGTAAATTTGATTAAAATCGGTTCAGCAGTTTAGGAGTCCATTGCGGACAAACAACGTGACACGTAGTTTATATATATTAAGATATGTTGGAATATCGGGGCCGGGGCGTGTGCGACAACCTACTCTCTGGTATGGTATCCCTATCAGATCTATGGGACACAGACACAGAAAAACTGGGCTAATTAGTAATTAATTAAACATGCGTCGAGCGGTTGGCCAAGCTACAGACTCCTGTATGGGTCGAACTGAAAATCAGTGCCGTTATTATCACGGCTTTCGCTGAGTTCGGTCCATTTTGCGACTTTATACCGCAGCACAGATTTCCTACTTTAGTTGGTGGAGGGTAAAAATAATAATTGTATGTTTTTTCCGTTTTCTTATTTTTTTGGTTTTGTTAAATTTATGTTTGACTTTTTTTTGTTTTGTTTTGTTTCGTGTTGCTTTTATTTTATTTATTGCTTTTAAGATTAAGCATCTTGTTTTTTCTTCTTCTCTTGATAAATTATTTAAATCTGTGCTTTTTAAAGTCGTAAATAAATATTTTTTCTTTCTTTCTTTCTTTCTTTCTTTTTATTATAAACATAAGTGACACCAAATAAGGAGAAGCCAGTCTAGAAAGATGACAAAAGAAATAAAGTACCTACCAATAACAACAAAAGAGCGAAGGGATTCAAATCCACAGCACTATAAGGGTTATTGTTTCTACTTACATCATTCGCCGTTACATTAGTGTGTCAAGTTCTTGATACTATGATATTCAAACTTGAAATGAATTTATTAACGTTAACATTAACTTAAAATATAGGTACTACGGAGAAAAATCAAGCAATAAATAGAATCCCTATTTTCCATTCTCATGTGAATTTATAGTCGTCCTCAATAACGGCGCGTGGTCTAAAAACGAAAGGGCAATGTAGGTCGACATCGAAACGATTCCTAATAGATTTCACCTCGATAAAATTGTAAAAACATTGATTTTAGACGCTCGACTTTTGGAAACCCCTCTAAGAGAAAGTATAAAATCTAAATATGTAGTTCAAAATTCAATGTGTCGTTAATCTTTAATTTCATCTCAATAATATTTTGTACAGTAATTTTAACTGTGTAGACACAGAATAATATTGTAGTGTTTGAAGAATGAAAATTAATCTTTATGGATGTGAATCTTTTCTCGAGATGGTACTGGTTTTAAGTTTAAAGGTATTATTATTATATTCTCAGTATTTTGATTCTTATCACATTTCACGCGAAGAAATCTATGACCCTTCTATCTTGAAAGGAAACAGAAGCCTGTTTAAAGAAATAAAGATGAAGTCACAAAAGTTTAGATCATATAAAAAGTCCTCTTATGTTGGTAACCATTAGGTACGACTTAAATAGTACGTAAATACCAGATCTGCTTAGATCGAACGTAGCTGATGACCTTTCCAATTCTGTGAAAGGCCACCTGTCATTGGGACAGAATATATTAATAGGTCTTAGAAGCTTATACTGGCAATTGCATTACAAAAGTTTTATGTAACAATTTTATTTGTTTCTTAACTTGAAAGCATTATTTTTTGGCGCAAGCAACACCACTTGAAGACTTTTATGCTTAAAACGACAAAAACATCACTATCTTCAACATTAGGACAGACAATCGTACCAAATGCTTTAAGGAACATATTGCAGTTATTTTCGATCCTAGAAAATATCCGCAGCTTTGGTAATAATTTTTCATAGGTTGCAAACTAATCTATTCTACAGTGCCACTTCGCGCTTCGTTACAGTGCCTAATACTAATTCTTGTTCAACGTCGAGTTCTTTTAAGGTGATCCCTTCGATATCCCTGCGTAATTTATTTTCTTTAGTTTTTTACAAGCTGCAGCTGTGCCCTATGGGTGACATCGTCGCATTGAATTTACTTTTAGCTAAATATTCCTGAGGAAAGTGTTATTCTATTAAACATCCGGGATAACGTTAGCGACAACGTTCTTGGTTTAGGCGCGTATCACATTTAAATCAACAAACGGCACAAAACGGGCGAAGCTCAGGAGCAATTCGCAAAAAGCTGAGAATTCAAGAATTTCGCTGGATTATCGAAGGGCGCGGTGTGATCTCAATATTCACAAAACTGGGTTTCTTTGGTGCTTGAGTACGAGGAGACCCAATGAAAATATCGCACGCAAAAAATACAGAGCATAGAAAAAGGTCTAAAGAAAAATGTTAACCGAATAGAATATTAAATAGTTGTTTGATATTCCCAATAAAAAATCGTAATTTGCTATACAAAAATAAACTTAATCGTCGAAGTTCTCTGTATTTTCAGCGGTAACAACATATTTTTTTTGAGAATATAATACGTATATGATTTTATTAAAACTTAAACCGGACAGATATTGAATTTAATGTGTATATTTTGAATAACCTAAGGAAAACCCTCAAATTAAATGTTTATTCGCAATCTAGTTACATTGTTAGCAAAAATATGCTCTGCAATTTTGAACCCTATTCAGCGTCACGTAAATGTAACATTAGATTAGCGCAGATATGCGGCTGTGTGAGTGAAATCAACGTTTTTAAATCGTAGTCATACCGCGCGGTATGAGTATGAAGAGAGTATGAAGAGTATGAAGAGATGCTTAAGTAAGGTCTACTACCTGGCCATAATAAGTGTTTTTTCGCATTTCTTTATTTCGCACAAAGTAGGACATTTGGTATTTTGCGAGCAGAGCGGTATCGAGGGTGGTTCTATATTTAGAACGCCGCCGGCGGCAATACCGGTTCCCGGAACTGGTTGCTCCGCCACACCCATCAGCTGAAGTCGTCTTGAACACTATGTAATAATAATTATGTTTTTCATTGGTGTCACTGTTCATTGATAACACATGAGTTTTTTTATACCCAAATAAAATAAAAACATAAATAGTTATCAATCATTCATCACCTATGAAGGTCAAATTCTACCTATTAATTTTCACGGAGTGATTTAATTTTTGTGGAAAGCAAAATTGTTATACGTGTAGCAATATCATTCCTTCACTGCTCTGTCTCTACTATTTTGTGTTTCCTCAGAAATTGAAAACTACACCTAACTACTTCACGCCATTACACGCTGCACTGACAGAAGGGACCTAAATAGGACCTATAAATAGGACCTATCCGAATAATTAATTATCTTGTGGAGTGTGGTGCCAATGCCGTGGCAATGGACAAAAAGTAAAAAAATGTTTTTGGAACTCCGTTAAAAACAAACTAGGCTCCTAAGTTCAGTGACTGCGCTGGCTCCGACGACAGGTTTGCGGACTAGTATCGCGGCCGCGCTCTAAATATGACATCGTGAGCACTATGCACACTTGCAGTTACTAATAATATACTAATTTATTTACCAAAGGGTATTTTGTAGCTAGTTGTAAGCTTTGCGAGAGTAAGTAATTTTTTTGAAAATTTACAATACATATTAATGAGTAGAAATACCTAGAATCTATGGCTCTACGCCCATGGGCATCAGTAAGCTAGAACGAAGTGGGAGATACATTATTATTACTATTGAGAACTGCTACATCCAATATGGACATCGTGGACATCCTCGGATTAAACTGGGACGGACAGGGTCCAACGACCTCCAGCATGAAAGATCTGGCGCCGTAGCTCGGTTGTTCGAGTGGAGGAGAGCTGTAATAATGCTAATATCCAGGTTAAGAAGCCCCGATTCCTGTAATAAGTGACACTAATATAAAGACAGACCAGCTTAACGCACATGGATTTTTCCTAGTCACTTAGTCAGATACTGACATAGTAAATGCTAACATGACTTCATAAATCCATGTTGGGTTATGAGTGCATTAGTAGACCGGTAGTTAGTAGAATTAAATGAATGGTCAGAAAAATGGAGTCACCCATATTGGTGGTGGAGTTACAACTCTACTATTAGAAATAGGTCATTAAAAATAATTTGAAGTTAAAAAAAAATTATATCCTGTATGAATCAATCAATGAAGAAGGAAAATTTAATGCAGTTCTCTTTTATTTCATTTGGCTTAATTTCTGCAAGTATTTGTTATTTGTTTTAAAATATTTGTAACACAATGATGAAAGAATAAATTTATGAAATTCTAACCGCGTGTAGCGGATCGTCTCGTGGCGCGTCCGTAAGCCACGCCCCCTACGCGCGTGTGAACACCGCGCGAGCGCTCGCGCGAGCCCCTTTGGCCGCGCCTAACACCGCTCATTTACACGCGCGTGTCACGGACCGTCTCGTGGCGCGTCCGTAAGCCACGCCCCCTACGCGCGTGTGAACACCACGCGAGCGCTCGCGCGAGCCCCTTTGGCGCGCGCATACAAAACCGCTCCCGACGCGAGCCCTGCGAGCGCGAGACGCGCCGCGGTCTGGTCCGCGAGCGCCCTGTTCACACGCGCGCGTATGCGCGCTTCTCGCGGATTGTCTCGTGGCTCGCGCGCGCGTGTAAATGGGGTAACAAACCGCTCCCGCCGCGAGCCCGCGAGCCACGAGACGCGCCGCTGTCTGGTCCGCGAGCGCCCTGTTCACACGCGCGCGCACGCGCGCGTCTCGCGGATTGTCTCGTGGCTCGCGCGCGCGTGTAAATGGGGTATAAGAGTAGATAATAGAAAAATAGAACCTTGTATAGTTGAATGTATGCATAGGGATAGGATGATGATAAGAAAAAATGTTCTTTGGCTTAATTTGTGCAAGTGGAAAGTAGTTTATTTAAATATTGTAACAGCTACTTGTAAATGGTTTGATTGTCCACTTACATTTACAACATCTCATGAAATATATTAAACCTATATAAATAAAACACAAAAAATGTTTCAAGTATGGATGTCCTCTATAGACTTTAAAACCATCCAACCGATGTGCCTCAAATCGGTTTCATTTGAAAGGCAATAATGTGAAGATGGTTTGAGACCACTCAGTGGGGTAGCGTGGGCTCCCGCCGAAAATTTGCCGCCCCCCCCCCCCAATGAACTTTGCCGCCCCCATATTATTTAAAATATTTTTTTATTAATTAAAAATGCACTATTCTTGTTTTTTTCATAACACAATTTACATTAAAAAATATAAAATAATTAATTTTAATACATATTATTTTTTTTATTTAAAAATCGAGTGGCTTGCCGCCCTCTCTTCATGTGCCGCCCGGGGCCAGGGGCCCCCCCGGCCCCCCCCACGCTACGCTACTGAGACCACTAAAACAATGCATAAGACAATTTTCGATTTTCGACTTTTCCCATACAAATTTTTTTAGCATAGTGCAATAGTAGAACAAGCCCAGTATTCACTAGTGGTAAATAAAAATAATCATAGTATTATGCTTAAAACTAGCAGTGCACGAAATGTAGTCTAAATTAAATAACAAAATATAGGCCTATGAAACTAGCGTGAAACTTTGTATACACTTCCTTTTATAATATAGAGGAGCACTAAGCATGGATTTTAAACAATTCATCCCCTAAAGGGGTAAAAAGGGGGTAGAAGGTTATATGAGTATAAAGCAAATACATATTTCTGTGGACGAAGTCGCAGGCCAGCTCATCATTACTACCCAGATCTTACATCAGTCAATGCTCACTGAGATTTAGCAACATGTGTACGAAGCACACTGTTATGAATATCAGTGCATTGCTACTCTTGACTTTATGATACAATGTTGAATCGACTATTCCTATAAAATATCTATTATACCAATATTATGTGGTATTGTACAACTATTCATATGCTATATATAGACAGATGGTAGCCCTAAGAAATTGTTCCAGTCTTAGAATGTGGGTCTTCCCATCGAGCGAAATTGTACCATAATTATAACACTTTAGAACAACAATCCTCATGACTAGCTCATACACACAAATATGAACCTGAGTGCTTTAATAAGGTCCCGTTGACCCCCTTGCATACAGAACCCTAAGAAATTGTTCCAGTCTTAGAATGAAAAATTGTACCATAATTTATTAAAGATATTCACATACTTATAACTTATTTAAACACAAACATAGGCCTTGAAGCAATATGTTTATAGCACAATGCAATCATTCTATAACATATGCATGCCATGCAAAATAATTATAGTATTTACGCCTTTTAATACTTACATATTAAATAAGTGAAATCAATTCAAAATTGTAAGTACATTCATTCATATTTCCTAAGGCTAGATTACACACAATACCGTAGGTACAGATTTGTTATAAAACTACCTCGAGTTTAATTAATTTTAATAAAATAAAATGTACCTACTTACAATCTTATCATGTTTAAGAAAGCCTTAAGAATTGTTTAAATAAAAAGACACGTTATACTATAGTCGTGATAAATATATGATTACTTACCTTTAACGACATTATGAAATTCAATCGATTTTCTTTTCACAGCACGTGCAAAACAATCATAATTTTAAATCACATGTAAATTTGCAATAAAAATGTTATTACACTGTCATTCTGAGCATTCCTGTATTACGTAACGTTATATTCGCGCAATGTTTTATTTACAAAAGTCCTGTAAAATAATTGTCGCCTTTCGATTTCGACGAGATATTATTACATCAAAATATATCAACAATACGCGTCCACTACGACCCGCACCCGATCTAATCTATTAATTTTTCCCTCGGTTTCTGTATGTTCGTTCTGTTTGACAGAAACAGTTTGTGTTGCCATAATAAAGTGGCTGTCTGTACCATAAAAATATCAAAGAATCATTGATTTATTTTTATTAGCACTCGCTTTCAAAGACATAATCGTAACTGGATATTTTGCAACGGTGATTTTTTTAATATCAGAAAGCTGGTGTCAATGAAATTATAGCATCATCACATCACATCAGCTAAGCATCATAAAATACATTTAATTTTTACGTATTGTTATGCAATTGTAGTACAGCGTCATCTATACGCAACTTTAGTAGTCTTGAATTCATACAGAGATGGAGTTATTCAGACATAAAAAAGTGTCGTGTAAATACCAAAATTCATTTCTTTGGGCCTAGTAGAGATTTAGATAAAAATAGATCGTCTACAATCTACACTTTAAAAACGAACGTGGCCCCACCGAGTTTGCACAGAGTTTTTAACTTTATTGTTTGTTTGAATTTGAAACCACAAATCAAATCTCTGGAACTACTCTCTGATTTGAAAAAATACTTTAGTGTATGATAACCACAGTCCACCCACTTTCATGAGGAATTGAGATAATCTAAATTTTACTAAAAAAAAATAACCGACTTCAAACTTACTCTAAAACCACATGTCAGATCTCGTTCAAATTTATGTGGGATTATATGACAAGCACCTGCTTTCGATTAAAAAAAGAATCATCGAAATCGGTTGGCGTGATATTGAGTTATTCGTCCATTTGTCGCGCTTACTTAATACAAATTTAAGACTTATATGGTTTTATCATGGATACCATTGTCAGATCTCAATAAAATTTATATGGGACTACATGACAGCTACCAGCTTTCGATTAAAAAAAGAATCATCAAAATCGTTTCGCCCAGTCCAAAGTTCTGAGGTAACGAACATAAAAAAAATACAGTCGAATTGAGAATCTCCTCCTTTTTTTGAAGTCGGTTAAAAAAGGATAATAATATGCTTCAGGGGATGATTTAAGAGGTACTAGAGTCCCAAAACTCCCGAATCGAAGCCAGGGCGGGTGCCGGGTACCTTACTAATGCTAATACGATCAAAAATTCATTGTGCTATTCCTAAGCTTTTGATTTTATTTCTCTTTTCTTAATAACATTAAATTCACCTATTTTGTTTTATAACATCCACGGGACTCAATTTGTAATCCGGTTACCAATGGTCCGAGGTATCAAGTTTCTTCAGGTTTTCTGCTTGTCTTTCATAAGGTGTGTTTTAACAGCCTCAGCAGCTGATTTAACATCATGTTTATCAGTGTGTATTGTAATAAAATGATTTTTTAATTCTGTAGCCATATTTGTTTCATATTTACAGAAATTGCAATGATATAGGAAGAGTCCAGTGTGGCGTCCGAATACATGTTTCCGCAGATTTTCCTAAAAAATAATGATATTAATGCAAATGTTTCAAAAATATACTATTCTTTTCAGGAAAAACTAAAATTATGATGTTTAAAAAAACTTACAAGACTTCCACATGTAAAGTCGCAATGAGGACAGCCGTAAGGCTTAATTCCTTTATGACAGACAAGATGCCGCTTTAAATGACTTGCTTGATCGGTTTTGAATGGGCAAATTAGGCATTCGTGTAGCTTGATCCGTTCTCCATGTGACCGCAGGTGTCTGAAAAAGGCAAAGAAGTAATTTTAAATATTGATCCATGGAAACTGCACAAATACTTGATCGGATCGAATCTTCATCAGAAAACTTGGGCGTATCGTGAGGGATAGGGTTGGGGAGGGGGGCAGCTAAAAACTGAAAATCTTAAATAGCCGACGGACAAACACAGGCGAGCAATCTGATGACAACGGTAACTGACACCTATTATAACCGGTATACCAGTAAGATTCAGTAACAACTAACAGGCATCACTGGCAAAGAAGAAGAAAAATGCGGGAGACTAAGTTTTAGCATCCATTTTGGGCAAGAAATATACCTTTTAAATGTATTACGTTAAGACTGAAAATGTTGAAATGTGCCGAACACTTTGGTTTTGTACATAACTACGTCAAGCTCGATTGATATTTACACCTTATTCTCATTAAAATACTGCCTTCCTTTCATCGCATAAAACTGCAGGTAATACATCTATGTACTAAGCACACAGCGCTATCTAATTAAGAGACATCTCGTATCATACCACAACAACTTTCAGCATGTAGTCAGCACTGTGTATTGTAACATAGCTAGCATAGATGGCGTGATTTACAATAATTTACTTACATTGCCTCATTATTTTTCATACATTTATTTCTTTACGATTTATATTGATCAAAATATAAATATTATTCATATTTTTAACTTACCTGATAACACTTTCAGGGGTAGACCCCACGTAAGTGCATTCTTCATAAGGACATTTTTTTTCTTCTCTATTGCATATCTTGTAGTGTTGATTAAAAGCAACTCTGGAAAAGTAAAAATAGAAACTTAAAAATATGGATTCCAGTCCTTTTGCATTAGGTAGGTACGCCTAACGTATAGCAAAAACGCAGCAGCACAGCTTCAATACACATCATATCATGCCTAAGGATGATTTTCGTGACGAAGATTATGGACACACATGCTTTGATAGGTTGTCATTGGTATAGAAATGTCTTAAAGTAAATAGCAAAGGTTTTTGGCCGACGTTACCATCATAGATTATACACTATAATATATACCAGAAGTTACCATTGCATTGACGTTACCGACACGGGTAAAACACAGCGGGTAACTGTAGAACTGTCCAATATCCTTTCTAATAGCAGAGCAGAGTACGCTCGAGACTTCCTTGTTGTGGAAATATATTCTTGTTCTCTAGTGTGTACTAGTAGTCTACCTACCTATAATAAATTATATTATACTCTCTACTGTTATGCATCAGTACAATACTGAAACCATACATTCTTACCAGACTCCAGTTGTTTGCTCAAAAATGTTAAAAGGCAACAAAGTGTCCCCGTGAAGGTGTTTGGAGCGAGCATTCTGCACTAAATCTGCTAAACAGGCGATAAATACGGGCGAGTAATTACAGACGGGGCAGCGGGGGGTCGAGTGCAGCGCCCAAGGAATGCGCCGCTCTAACGAGTGTGATGAACAAAAAAGTGATTCCGCTCTCTTAGGATTTGGGAATATGCCAGTCAGCCGATTTGCAACACTCGAGCGGTCAAAACGGCTAGCTTTTGCTTTTATTAATGTGCAATGTGCAGTAGGTACTCGAGAGGCTTGCAGACTTGCAGCCTGCAGTCCACCTTGTGCTAAGTCGGTTCACTTCTACACGAAAGTCTACCATTGTATGAATTTTTAGATTTACTTTTGAGCTGACATAAATTTGTTCGTGACATCGTGTAATCTTTTTAGGATTTTTATCGGATTAGTTACCGGAATTTGACACTAGCTTTGTATTAGCCCATCCCATTGATGAATACTTCTCTTGCTTTTAAGTCGTATCCAACTAAAATCTGAGGTTTAATGTATAACTCACAAAATCTATTTAAGACATTAGATAATTATTAAATTATGAGAACATTTTATATATTATTAACAATTTAAAAATACACATATACCCAGACATCTAGTACCTTAGGAGGTACTAGGTTGGAAGTTTTTTGTAAATGTAGAATATTCAAATAGCTCGCAAATGTTTCCACACTTGGCGAGTACTACAGAGTCCCCGACAGAGGGCGTTGGAGTGGCGAGTGCATTAATGCAGTCGCAATAACGCATAAGATATTGTTTAACTTGGCTCATCAGTGGTGGAATGGCCGCGATATGCTCAAACTTGGGCTATTGAGGTGCCCGCCTGATTCATGCTGCGGTCTGAATTAGATCTTAGGGCTTGTGGACTCGGGTGCAACTACGAACACATTTATTCTGCTACTAAAGTTCACGGTGACTTCACTTAATCGCTCTAACTCCGAGATCTTGTAAAAACTTGAATTAGAATATTAAAATCGTTCTTCTGAAAGCACATCAAACATTCTCAGATACACGACATAAAATGCTGATTTTGAAATCAAAGCTATTTTAGTTTGAAAATCCGGTCTTTCGTCAACTGCTTGATTTGATATGTAGCTGTGCGTTAAAATTAGAAATCAGGGCAAAATAAACTGATCGCACATCAGAAATGATGCTCTATTTCATTATGAGTCAAAGATTACAGTCAAAGAAGTGACAAGATAAATGTTACATCACTTTAAATAACGTGAAGTTATTTGGGCCGTCATAATCATGAAGCCGGCAGCTTCTTACAGTAAATAAACGGGCGATTTAGCACGATCGGATCACATCAACGTGCAAATCCACATAAGTTACAATGCGAGCACGTGCGTGCGATAAAATCAAAGTGTCGCCGTGTTTCTGCACTCTACTAATATTTTGATCCGGCGTCGCTCAAAATACTGAGCATCCGGGGGGGAATTTATGACAGCTGGGAATAAAAACGTCATCGTTGGCAACACTGGGCGGCGGAATGCGTCGCGTGCGCGCACTATCAAAGCGCTCGTGTCAAATTATGAATGTTTCCCGATATTTGTGAAGGAGTTGTGTGACGGGAGACATGGACGCATCCGCCGCGTGCGCCGTTATTGCCGCAAATTGATGTTGACGTGGCTCGGATCGATGCTCCGTTTATTTTTGTGAACCGGCCGAGCCCACGGCCTCCGATCCGCCTAGAATAGGACTCGTCATGATGGTTGATAGATTTAATTATTTGATTCGAAGCCTTTCTTACACCCAAATACCTATTATGTATTATATGTTCTAATCAGGGGTTACAACAGATTACGTTAATACTCACTGGTTGGAACATTTCTTCTTACATTTCGGACACGTGTGCTCTGTTACCTTATTATCTTCTGTCAAAGTGTTTTTGGCACCGTCTTTTTCTTTTGAATGTTCATTTTTTATATGGTTTGTCAAGCTGCACTGTCTTGTAAAATTCGCTCCACAAACGGTACAAATAAACGGTCTCTCATAAGTATGCTGTCTTAGATGTGCGCGGAGGGAAGGTTTCTTAAATGTTTTTTGGCAAATTGGACAAGGATATTTTAAAAGCTTTTGGCCAGTTTTGGAAGTTTGTGTGATTGGATTCGAGTGTAACACTTCATGATAAAAACATTCTGCTTGAGAATCTGTTGTGAAAAGGCATTGACTGCAGCTCCAAAAGTTTGAAGGATTGGAGTTGCTTACACTTGGAAACTGACAAGCATTCTCTTTGATATGATGGCTTACTTCTTGGGAAAATACGAAAGATTTTCCACACTTGGGACATCTGAAAAAATATTTTAATGAGACACATTGTTCTACACTCTGAGCATCTAATTTACAAACTAATGATACAAAATCATAATTACATACCTCTTTTTGAGATTTGGATGTTCTCTTCGCATGTGATCCTTGAGTTCCAATAAATTATTCAAAATAATTTCTTCGGTGCAATAAGGGCACTTTTTTGTCCAGTCTTTTACAGAAAGTCCGCGCTTCTTCATATTTTCCTTTCTTTTTATTCGGTGTTCTGAAGTTTGACGATGTCTTTTCGCTTCTTCAGAAGTCGTGAAAGTTAAACCACATACCAGACAAAAGCAAGCTTTTTGTTTATGCTTTGATTTGAGGTGCGCGGCTAAAGTTAAAGAAGTCTTAAATTTCTCTGTACAGTGTTGACATTTGTGTAATTCCTGATAATTATCTGAAGCTGAGTGCGCCAAAACATGTCCGGTTTTAGTACAATGTCGCTTTATTTCCATATTATATCGAAACTCCTTTGAACAAGTCTCACAACGGAGGATAGTTTTCTTCCTGATAATTATGGGCATAGATCTGTTTATGACAGCGATGACTTCACTATGGTCGGAGCTGGTTAGGTGATCCGACATTTCTTGTGATGTTTCACATTCATATTTGCAAAAAGAACACCAATATCTTCCGTCCATTGTCATCATTTTATTTTTATGTTCTTCAGACATCCAGTGCTGCATGAAATTCGGAAACCAATTTGTATAGAACTTACAAGGACTACATTGAAATGGAGACTGGTGCACGATTGCGTCAATGTTGTCTAATATTAGCTGTCTATATACACTACTTTGAGTATTTGCCGCTTTTCTAAAGTGATAATGGGATATAAGATGTTTACCCATAAAATAGGATCTTACTCGAGATCTGCACCCAGAACATTGCACGAAGAAAGGCTTACGTTTGCGTTTTTTCTTTTCAACTTTCACATTTAAAGATGTTTCTGATAGTTTTTGGCGTTTTCTTTGTGGATGAGAATAAATACTGTCGTTGACGAATAAGGAGGGACGAGGTATCCTTTTATCAGAAATATTTTCCATTGGTTCAAGATGTCCTGAAAATTCTAGCTCCTGTTCAGGAAGAACTTTTCGTTTGTGTAAATTAGACATCAGATGCTTATCATAGATGGCTCTGGAGCCAAGGCGTCTGTTGCAAGGCCCACACCAATATTGTACAGCTCCTTTTCGTTGAATAGTAGTTTGCATTATTTGAGCTTTTTCGTGAGCTCCTGGTACCCATTTTCCTTTAGTGTGACCAGGGGGTGGAGCGTCGTAGTCTTCATCACGATCGTTTCCGTCAGTTATATTTAGTGGTTTCCATTTCCCCCCAGTATGCTCTTGTTCCTCTCTAATATCCCATTCTTCGTGTTCAGGGGACGCTGGACGCCATTTTCCACCAGTATAATTCGGAGGAGGCTTCCATTTACTAGCATGCCCTGTTTCCTCTTCATCTTCTTCCTCGGAATCTTCAGATTCTTCAGAATCATCATCACCTTTGTAATCATTATATGCACCGATACTGTATGCCACCGACTGAACATCCTTTTTGACTGTGCCGCTTATGCTTGCTACAGCATTGATTAACTTTGTCTGGTTGTCCTCATTACATCCAATTCGTAAGCTATGACCACCGATCCAATCTTCACCTCTTAAATTGCTTTCCAGAGGACTCATTCTGGGAATATCTCTTGAAGTCGACGGAACCGCTAGAGTTTTCCTGTCGATGGTACCTTTTGTGATCGGGGTAGGAGGGGTGAGTCGGGACAAGGAAGACTTCTTAACACTGCTCTGCAATTCTAAAGACTGGAAGAAGACATCAGCGCCCAGGCTGTAAGAAGGCTCTAATGTATCTATAGGAGGTAATCCTGGTTTGATTACATTTTTAAGCTTGCCACACCTTTGCTTTCGGTGCTTCACGTAGTTGTCGAGGCCGACGATGGTGGTGTTGCACTTGATGCAGAGATGGCTGTCGTCGTCGTCATCGTCTCGCGGCGACAGCATCTGCGAAGTGGGAAGCACATACATAAATTCAAAGCAGAAGATAAAGCATCAAGATAGATGGCCGGGGCGGGGGCGGGGTGGGGTGGTGACATCGTCGCGGGGTGGAAGTAACTCGTTAATCGCGTGGTGCACAGATATTAAGCGGTGACGTCTCGTAGACCGTCACAGCGAACTGGGGCATAAAATAAGTTTCCAATGCGAATAATTTCAGCTTGGAATACTTTGTTTCGTGTTGATCGATAAATGTATTCAAGTCGCCGTGGACTCATTACTGCGGAGTGCGGAACTTTGTTGCAATAGACATTAGCATAAGGCGATCTATCACTCTATTAGCGTTAACAGTTTCCAGCTGTATTGGGGGAGAATGTGATTGTTTTATTCGTTGACAACTTAGTTAGGAATTCAACAAAGGAATAGCTGCATTATGACGGTCCAAGAATAATGAATAGCGAGACTTTCTTCGCGTGGAGGTGTTTTAAGTCGCTGTATCGATGTCAATAGCAACGAAACAGCGATACAAAGGAAGTTGACAAGCATGAGTATATGAAACAGGCGTCATTAATAATGCGAGATTCACCTGTCCAATCACATCACTAGTCACTACTAATGATTCCCGAATTTATACATAACAAACTGAATATAAAGCAGCAAACTAAAAAGTTAAAGATTCTAATAAATAAAAAACAACTTAATGTGTTATACTCAATTCTCAATAGAAAATCCTAAAGCGTAGATTTAGGCCGTCAGCAAAACTAAGATTCAATCTATAAACACAAACATTTATCTACTGAACTATACTCTTTCCGCAGCTAGATTATGTTACGCTTTATAATAAATTGTCCCAAAAGTAGAAGTCAACATCAAAACAAACAAACAACAAACTCGTCAACTAATTGTAAGTTTAAATGAACTGCATTACATTGTCGCACTGCAGTGATACTTCGACATCATAATAATATTTCAATTTAATAACATGTAGGTAGGTAACATATCAAAAATAAAAAATAAAAATACTTGTTGCTCTATGAGGCACTGGTAAGCAGCACAGCATGCTCACTTAAATAAGAGGGATGGTTTAATCATCAAAATACAGATGTCGCTAGTTGTCGCTGATGTCGGTGGTTTATTTTAAAATAAGAAAAAAAGCGGCCAAGTGCGAGTCGGACTCGCCCATAAAGGGTTCCGTAGCAGCAAGTAACATAATATAAAAGTTATTGTAGTTCGTTGTAACTTTGATCGAGGTATATTGCGGTTTACGATTTATGACGTTTTTAAAAAAAAAACTACTTACTAGATCTCGTTCAAACCAATTTTCGGTGGAAGTTTGCATGGTAATGTACATCATATATTTTTTTTTAGTTTTATCATTCTCTTATTTTAGAAGTTACAGGGGGGGGACACACATTTTACCACTTTGGAAGTGTCTGTCGCGCAAACTATTCAGTTTAGAAAAAAATGATATTAGAAACCTCAATATCATTGTTGAAGACCTATCAATAGATACCCCACACGTATGGGTTTGATGAAAAAATTTTTTTTGAGTTTCAGTTCTAATCAAATCAAATCAAATCAAAATCTTTTATTCATATAGGTATCACTGATACACTTATGCAGGTCATTTTTTATTCTACCAGCTTTTCGGAAGGGTGCTTTGTCATGGAGGAGAAGAAAAGCCGAAAGAAACTCCTCGCACATCTTTTAAAATCATGAGAGGTTACATAATATTATGTTATAACCTACGCGGAACTGGATGCGGCATTAGTTTCCAGGCGTCTTTGTCATTAATATATTCATTTATACTATAGTATCCTTTGCCTACTAGCTGAGATTTCACATATCTCTTAAACATTTGGATAGGTAAATCACGTATTGACCTAGGTAATTTATTGAAAAAACGTCCACCGAGCCCCATATAAGAACGTTGTACCCTACTTAGGCGAAAAGATGACAAAACCAAATTATGTCTGTTTCTAGTTAAATGATTATGCGTATCACTATTCTGCTTGAACATGCCTAAATTGTTTTTAACGAATATAATATTGCTGTAAATAAATTGAGATGCTACTGTTAATATGCCTACTTCTTTAAATTTCTCACGCAGGGATTCGCGTGATTTTAATTTATAAATGGCTCTGATTGCCCTTTTCTGCAAAACAAATATAGCATCAACGTTAGCCGCTGAGCCCCACATCAATATACCATAGGACATGAGACTATGAAAGTATGCAAAATAAACAAGTTTAGCAGTTTCTACATCAGTCAACTGTCTTATCTTTCTAATGGCATAAACTGACCTACTTAGCTTACTCGCGAGAGCCGTTATATGGGTGCCCCATTGTAGTTTAGAATCTAAGGTGACACCCAAAAAAACCGTGGATTTTTCCATAGTTAGAATTTCATTATTTAATTTGAGGCTTTTACTAACATTCCGTACATTAGGTAATGAAAATTCAACACACTTAGTTTTTTAGCATTTAGCAGCAAATTATTTGTAGTAAACCAGTGTGATAAACGAGACAGAGCACTGTTTACATCGTCAAAATTCATTTTATTTCTATTCGTCTTAAATATAAGGGAAGTGTCATCAGCAAACAGGACAATCTCTGCATATTTGTTAATATAATACGGCAGATCATTTATATATACTAGAAAAAGAAAGGGGCCTAGAATTGAGCCCTGAGGTACACCCATAACAGATTGAGATCCCGATGACTTGGTATCATTTATACTAACACATTGGATTCTACCCTTCAAGTACGATGCAATCAAGTTGAGTGAATTTTCCTTGATACCGTAGTGACTAAGCTTAAGTAGAAGTGTTTCGTGTTCAACACAGTCAAATGCTTTAGATAGGTCACAGAATACCCCTATGGCATTTTGTGAATTCTCCCAGGCCTCAAAGATGTGTTTAAGAAGCCTAGCACCTGCATCTGTTGTACTACGGCCTTTGGTAAAGCCGTATTGTTCAGGGTGGAGTAAGTTATAAGTGTTGAATTGCATGAGCATTTGATGTAATATAATTTTTTCAAAGACTTTACTAAGAGTGGGTAAAATAGAAATAGGTCTGTAATTATTAACGTCTGTTTTATCCCCAGATTTAAAAATCGGTATAATCTTACTATACTTCATAAGATCAGGAAAAGTACCTAAATCTACACATTTATTGAATAACCTAGTTAAATAAGGGGCTATCACATCTATTATATTATTTAAAATTTTAACAGACATTCCCCACAAATCACCCGTATTTTTAATGTGCAATGCACGAAAAGTTCGAACTATTTCCAATGAGGAAGTATATTTAAATTTAAATGAAACACTACATTCATCAACGGTATCTTTTAAAATAGAATGTGCTGCTGCCGAGGATGAAGTCAGCGATTTAGTCAACTTAACAGGAATATTTTGAAAGAAGTTTTCAAATTCATTAGCCACCTCTTTATCAGAGGTTATTTTATTTTGATTAACTAATAATTCATATTTAGAATCCCGAAAATTATTACTACCAATCTCGTTACCAATAATACTCCAAGTGGTTTTTATCTTATTGCTTGATTTGACAATTTTTTCCTTGATATGCATAGACTTAGCCATAATACACACGGCTTTAAAAATTTTCGAATAACACTTTACATGTTCAAGGAAAGATGGAGAGTGGTTGTATTGTTTTTCTCCATATAGTTCAAATAATCTATCCCTACTTTTAAAAATACCTATTGTGGCCCAATCACTAAACTTCAAATTTTTATTTAGTTGTATCTTCTTAAAATTAAAAATTTTATTAAATTCATTATTTATAGTAACGAAAAGGGCCCTATATAAGTTATTGGGATCAGTCTGTTTCAATGATAAGGGGCTGTGGATTCTGGCGGCGACTCCTAGTTTAAAGCGCGTCATTTTGCTTTTAGTTATAGGTCTATATTTTATTAATTGTTTGTTTGCAATAAAGTCAGTACTAACCGAGATGCGCTGACCACAGTGGTCGGATCTGGGGTCGAATATGGGGAACCCCCAAAATTTATTGTTTTTTTTTTCTATTTTTGTGTGAAAATCTTAATGCGGTTCACAGAATACATCTACTTACCAAGTTTCAGCAGTAGGTACCTATAGTTCTTATAGTTTCGGAAAAAAGTGGCTGTGACATACGGACGGACAGACAGACAGACAGACAGACAGACAGACAGACAGACAGACAGACAGACAGACAGACAGACATGACAAATCTATAAGGGTTCCGTTTTTTGCCATTTGGCTACGGAACCCTAAAAATTACTCTATATTTTTTTCAATCTGTGCCGTTATGGTAAATCGTTTAATGATGCAATTTTACTAACAATAAGTATATCGAATCACATTCACAATTCAGAGTAAAATGCAACGCATGCAGAGGTCATCTAAAGACGCTGGGCTGACATTCGAGTTAGCAGCGACTTCCAGTGATAAGGTGTCATGTAACGTGACGTGACGTGGCATGACGGCTGCCACTCATGGAGACAAACAGCTGACAAATGACACGCAACGACCTCACGCCTCGGACGATATTGACTTCAAGAACTCTACTAAGGGTCAACGCACATTTATTCGGCGCCATTCGCGTTTCGCCGAATGATTTTGGTTACACTTATTCGGCTCGGCGAATGCGAACGGCTGCGTACGGCGCTGAATACGCTGCCGTAGAGAGTATAATATGTTCCTTGGTTCGACGTCGTACACGGCGGAACAGCGGCGTACGCGGCCGAACGATAAAACACATTTGTCGTCGTTTTCTACTTGTTTACCGCGAAAGCGGAATCGACGCCGAAAAGCCGAAAGGATGCGTACGCATCTCCATACAAAATCGTTGTTTACTATGGACAAAAGCCGAATGGAGCTGAATAAATGTGTTTTGACCCTAACTCAGCCGTTCGATTTACTATGACTACTTAGAATGTTTATTTTTATTGGCTTCGCATGACAAAACAGGTTTATAGTGTTAACGTAAAAAACAGAAAAATCATTATTTACTCACAATCAAAATAAATAACATGCACTCATGAATTCTTGGAATATCCGTACTTATATAAAAATTACGCGATAAAACTTTCACTTGTAAATAGCCCTGCAGAGAGGTATACGTACTTATACTTGAACTTTCTTAAATTAAGTAACTTCGGGTGTAAATAATTCTTAAATCCGTACAAAGTCTCTGACAAAAGGATAAGGTTCGATCTTTAGATAAATAAAAATATCGCGTGAGAGCTTTTTTAGCCGTACTACGTTTAGAATACCCAATAACCCCAATCCCATTAGGGAAAATTAAATAGTGGAATACCTAATCCTGCAACAGGCGAGTAATGTACAAACTTGGTACTGGACCTATAAAGCTAAAAAACTTAGATGTATGGTTTGTCAGAGTTATTGAGCCGAGCCGCATGAGCCGCGCCGCGTTAGTCGCAGCGGCGCACGACGGCGGCCGGCGACCGCGACGTCGTCAAAGGCTGACGGCCGAATAACGACGTCGACATCGATCCGCGCCTGACGCCCTGACGCCCTGACACGCTGTCACCTTCGCCGGCTTTTGAATTAACCCTCCAACAACAGAATCAGATAATACCTACCTAGTTTACAATGTTCTTTAGATTCACCAAAAATATTAACTATTGTACCTAAAGAAATTCTTCACACACTGACCGATAACAGAATTCATGGCCTTCAATGTTTGGGTACGACTATACAAATAACCACAAACAAACCACAAATTGATGAACTTTTCACAAGCAGGAAAGAAACTGAAGTTTTTCAGGACTTAATCTGAACTGGAATGCGTTTGCTACAGATTCCAAATAAACAACAATGTCCTTGTTGGTAGTTTAGTAACTCATTTCCCCCTATTTTGAACTTACCTGCCTGGAAAATTAAGGGAAGCATTCACGATTAGATAGTCCTATTCCTAGATCCAGCCAGTCCTACATCTCCCGTGCAAACGCTGCCTAATCGTCTAATCGGGCAGGTTTGTCTGGCATGTTAGAGGTGATGCTATCGGACCGGGTACAAGCTACAATTAGCGCATTAATCAGTTGTTCAATTACACATCAATGGTCCTGGCTGGCGGCTGGCGTATGGCGCATGAGGCCGCTAGATTGCGAACAGTTGCCCGGACAAGGTGCGTCCTACGAGCGGTGCATTCTTCAGACGCGCCCATAAATCCACCGGCCCCGCCTAAATCTAATGGGAATTATAATTGATTCCCTCCCAAGCTGGTGGGTAACGCTTTAATATTGCTTATTGTAATGAACAGACGGACAACCGGCTCACAGTCATACGTTGTGTAACGTGGACATCGAAGGTTATATGTAGTTACAGTCAAATACTATGTCTCCTTTAAATGGTCAGCGACCAGAATTGAGAGCGATGTAAATAAAATTACTTACAATAGCTGCAATGAACAGAGACCTGTTAGCTTTATATGACACAGCTGCCTCATCAACAAAGCACTTTTCCTGATATTTTTTCTCGAGGGTTTCTCCTTGCAGTAGAAATATTCTTTATCAATTTTCTTGACATTACACTCTTGAAATAAGTCTTCTTCTAAGTCCAAGTAAGACACGTGTATAATCACAGAAGACATATAATTATGTACATAATAATATAACTCTTATTCAGTACCTACCTAATTTCAGTGTTTCCAAATCAAATCAAATCAATTCATCGTGGAATATACTTCACGTTACGTTAATTAGGTACAATTAAGGAGCAACTTCAAGAGGATGTGTATCTAGACTGGCTTAATTGTGAGGCCTACAGAAGTGGGGTTGTAAAAATACAATAAGAACACAAGTCAGTCGTCAGTCGACAGTGATGCCATATCTACCAACTTTGTGGTAGATCTACCAATTTTCACTTCAGTCTACCTATCTACCACCCTAGACCTAAAAACTACCTATTTTTTAAATTAGTTTGACTTAATACCACTTTTTATAATTTTTGTATCGAAGAGCGACGTTGCGATGTGTTGCCTGAGCCATGCGACGATGCACGCGATGCGTCAAGCATACATAGAGTCCAGGCTATAAACCACAAAAAAAACGTCAGCAACAGTTCGCCTTTCGCGCCGTTCGCGCCATTTCGCGCCCATAACATACTTTTCTGTGACCCATTGCTAGGGTTCGAAGTATCGGCCTCTGGTATCGATACCGAGTACTTGTGCGGTATCGAGGGTAAGGTATCGATACCCAAAAAGTATCGGTCCTAAAGTATCGATACTACTCAGTATCGATTACTCACGAGGGATCACATAATGAGCTAAAAAAAAGGTCATCGGCACTCGATTTCATATCACTTTCTTGAAAAATAGAAACCCAATGACCTTTTTTTTTTCGTTCGAGCACTGAACCGATACTAAATATTGGCAACACTGGACACGGCCCACGGTAATGTACACGACCGTCTCAAAACTTGCATTGACAACACTGAAAAGTACTTAGTATTATAAAAGTACTCGATACCGACGTTTCATATGAGTACTTGCGAGTGAGTACCGGGTGAGAGTATTGAGTACTCAGTATCGAGTATCGCGAACAAAAGTATCGATACCTACTCAGTATCGAAAGTATCGTTCGAACCCTACCCATTCCCGGTTGGTTTGTTGCGGAATCAATGGTGAATCTTTCCTCCTGTTTTGTGTTGTTTTGTTGTTAAAACTAAAATTAACTACATACTAATGGTCCTGATTGCTGTTTGTTCTGTGTTGCGTGCATTTATTTATATCGACGCTTGAAAAGCAAAAATTACCAAGCGACATGTTGACAACTTTGCACTACAGCATTTTAGTTTTTAATTTTAGAAAAAAAGATCGTAATAAATTGCGTATTAGTCATAGCTACTTCATACCAATGAATTTTAAATACAGTTTAAATGCTTAATAAAGCGATTTTTTTTTTCCTAAAATTAAAAACTAAAATGCTGTAGTGTAAAGTTGTCAACATGTCGCTTGGTAATTTTTGCCTTTCAAGCGTCGATATATTGGATTCTGACAGCAGCAAAAGCGAGTTCTAGGTTAGGAACTCCGCCACGAAAATCTAGAAAAAGCCACTATGACCAAGAATATTCGAAATTATGAGAGAAAGACAAAGAATTTGCAGGATGGGTTCAAGAAAGTACCAAGGGTGAAGGATATTTTTATTGCAAATCATGTAGGTGTGATCTTAAGTGTGCTGGTGGAAGATTTTAAAAATAGTTCATGCATTTTTAATCTTAAAAAATCTTCTAAATTGAGGTGGTAGATCTACCAATTTTGTATTTTACATTCTACCAACTTCTACCAACATTTGGCACATAATCTACTAATTTCGTAAAATTCGGGTTGGCAACACTGTCAGTCGATGTCTGTAAGCAGTGGAGTGGAGGAGTGGACGGACGCGGACAGGGGACGGACGGCACTGGACTCCAGGGACGGATCACGGACGATTCATTAGCAGTGCACTGTACAGTGTACAGTTTATACTGTCCAGCGTGTCAAAACTCCAAGCACCGCATGATCTATCGGCACTCTGAGAGTTCTTTAACCCAATTATTAACTTATCATTTAACTACGGCTCCGTCCGCGTCCTACCTACGTCAAATCTGAGTCTTTGTTGATTAGTAGCCCAAAAGATTTAAGGTACCTGAATCCTGAATATTTGATGTTTTTGAGTACTAGTCAATGATGTTGTATTGTAAAAAGAGGTAGATATGTCTCTAGCATGCCGACGATGAAGAGCGTAAGAACAGGCAATAGACCATTCTGCTCGTAGTCTCTCTGTCAATACAAGACGATACGCACGCTTTTGTTGTTGTCAGGTGTGCTTGACATTTGACATACAGCGTTAAAATGCCTTCGTCGAGTGTATTATACCAATGTGATTGGTGTAGTGAAACAATATATAAATGTGTGTGTGTTGTAGCCAGTGTTACCAGATTAAAATTATACACTACCGTGTTGACAGGTTAGAAATACGGTGTTTCAGATCCAAATTACCGTGTATAGATTTAAAAAATACCATGTAAATTACCGTGCAAAATAAAGAGAAAATGCTATGATTTTTCGATATTTTTTATTTAAAATTCAATCATCTAAAATAACAACTTCTTTCTCGTATATGGCTGCAGTCATTTTTTTTAAGATGTTAGAACATTAGTAGTCGTAAAAGTCTCTGAAAAAGAGTGCGAGCAAGCGATTCATTCATTCATTAATATGCAACAAATTTTCATAAACATTGATTGTTTGACTAACGGTATAAACTAACACACTTTTACATTTAGACGTATTGTGATGAATAAAATATTTAGGGATTTCCCCGGTAGTAGTGAAACGAAATGGCGGCGACTTGATGCTACCATGGCATAGAGAGCTAGATTTTCGTTTCGTTTTACGTATCTTTTTTAATAAAATTAATCCTTCTGAATAATTATTTATATATTGACTGTCAAGGTAATTCATAATTAAAAATACCGTAGAAAAGTACACGGTAGTGAAACATTACCGTAGACCGTGTTTTAGCCAAAAATACTGTGCATCTACGGTAATTACCGTGTACCTGGTAACACTGGTTGTAGCTCTTTTCTGAACAGATTTTTTGGTTGATTTGTAAGGGTAGTTTGCATTTTCATTCTAGACTTTAATAAATCATTTGAATTTAGTAAGTATTTAATCCCATATTTCTTTTTACACCTAAAAAAGAAGGAAATTTCGTATTTTTTATTAACACGCTTTTATTATAATAAAATTTACGTTCTTAAATATCATTACCATCATAACAATAACATACGTAAACTAAGTATTGCCTTACCTAACGTAGTAGATATTTACATTATATCGAGCGTGTAATTAATATTGCACAAATCGATATCCTAATTATGTGAGGGAGATCCCGAACGAAACTTGACTAACTTCATAACTTGTCCGTGGAGTGGTCAATGAATGCTCCTCTTGGGATAGAGCGATACGTTACCAACCACCGACAATATTATTTGTCAAACTGCGGATTTTGCTTATGAATTTCCGTTGAAATTTTGGCTTGTTTTTAGATAACTTCAAGTACGTAAACGGAATTCGTTCTATTTTTCAGATGTAATATCAGATTACCAGAAGAAGTAAGGACGCGAATTATGTTCTTTGCTTTGATCCTTTTATGAAAGATTAGCGTTCTGAATTAATCGTAGACTCGTAAAAAGATTTGCACTAACAATAAGATAGATACAAAAAAATCCATTTGATGACTATATCTGGATCTAGTCTGGAGTAGGTCAGGATTTAAGGTATTTTTGAAACATCTTTCTTATATTTAAGGTTATAGCCAAAACTTCTATGACGCTATGCACGTAGCCGCTACTCGCGCACTGTTTCATGTGAGCAGTAGCGATCCCGAGAGCTGCACAGGCACAACTCAAATCAAATCAAATCAAATGTTTTTATTCAAAATTGGTTTGGTTTACAAACACTTTTTGAAAGTCATGCAAGTTATGCCAATGCTTCAGACAAAGCCCTACTGTGAGAGGGCCCGGGAGAAGAAGCAGCAAGAAACTTCCGGGTTTGTTTTTTTCCTGCTCACAGTTACAGATAGCACTTATCATCTACTACAATCTATATCCATAAAACTCATGTCCAAGCAGTCTTGTCTTTAAAATAATCATCTAATTTGTAATATCCTTTCGTCATAAGAATGCTTTTAATATGAGTTTTAAATTTAAGGTAAGGCATTTCTGTAAGTTTCGATGGAATTTTATTATAAATCTTTACACATGTACCCATGAACGAGCCACTAGTTTTACATAGTACTATACCCTATAGGTATATTTAATGTATTCTCATGACTCCAGCACCATTCGCCATTGCACGCGCCAGTCATGGAGTTATCAGGGGCGCGCTCATCTCGCGTCGCGTCTCGCGGACTCTCGCGGCGTCGCGAACAAAGGCGAGAACATCGCGGGTATGCGAGTTCACGTTACCGGAGATGGGTATCTGGTACGAGCCGTACAAGTATATTACGAGCACAATGGGGCGCGAGGGCCGCCATCCGTCATTGGTTTGCCCGGTGCTCGCGCTGCCATCATTACTCCGCGTCGGGTGTGCGCGCGGGAATCGACGTCCGCGCGCGCGGTCATTACGGCGGCCAATCAGCGCGCGGCGCGAGCGCACCCCGCCGCGTTCTTTATAACGCGCCCGCGCACGAATATATCACGCGTCAAGACTGAAAAGGGGTTTTTACAAACGTATCTCGTATTCGTCATCGTTAACTTGCCGTCGGAGGCTGGCGCGCGCGGCGACCAATAAATAATCACACGAAACAGACTTATTTATAAAGCTTCGTGTCGGGAGGGTGGCTTCGTTTTTTTAAAGTCACGTTCGATTCTTGACACGGATTTGTGGAAATTGATGCGCTAAGGCCCGCAGTCCGCACTGACCTACGGCGGCTCCGGCAGCCGGCGCCGGCCGCGGCGATGTGGCTCCTAAGTCCTCGGCGATAAATGTCATTTCTTCATTAGCGGCGTCGCCTCTATATTTGTTTTTATGCGACCGGACGAGATGAAAATGACTGAGGTTAATATTATTCATGGATACGTACTTAACGACAAGACGAACGATACGAGGAGCCCAATAGGAGCGTATGCGGATAAAATATTCCATAATGGCGGACAATCGAGAGAATTATTTGGCTGCTCGACGACGTCCCGGGGTGCTTGATTACGGACCAACTCAATTTACTGTTTTAAGACTCTGAGGACATCACGTGCAGCCTGCAGCTTAATATTTAGTCATTTTTCGAGAATGCGATTTTGGACGAATCAGCAATGTTAATTTATGCAAGTAAACACTTTACACTCACAATATGAGTTCATTATATGTATATTGTGTCTCTGTGTGTGTAATGTAATACACACATTGTGAGTATAACCACAGGAAACCGGCAGAGCAAACGCGCCCAATCATTGCAACTGGAGAGTGAACAGACTAACAGCATTATGGACCGAACGCAGACGTGGGAAAGGTTTTCAATAAATCCGCCTTTCCTCGTGGACACGACACGCAATGCCACCATCAACAACTGTGGTCTGAGACCGTCAGCTGCTCGGTCTCCAACCCCAGCGCCAATAACAACTTAATCACCAACGTTGGTGATCCAGAAGTTGGATACGCCTATGTACGTACATAGGCGTATCCAACTTCTGGATCAAATTCAACTCGGAAGAAAATCACGTGTAGAAGGTACGCTCGTGCTGTATGCTAGTTGTACCTAATATTTAACGACATTTCCACCAAAATCGACATCGAAATTATCATCGACAGACCAAGAGGTACTGTATGCAAGCTTAGATAATTAAATACCTAAAAAGAATTTTAATAAGTAATACTGTTTAAGTATCTAAGTGTGCAGGTATGGGCCTTACGCCCCAACTCAGAGTCACTAACGGTTACTTAAATCACTCCTTAGTACAGAATTTGTATGGTGATTCTTTACTAAGGAGCGATTAAACTAACCGTTAGTGACTCGGAGTTGGGGCGTAAGTGTTAGAAAGCTGTAATTTGGCATGGATATACATATTTAAACACCAAAATAGGATAGTATACTAGTAGTAGTGGTATACTAGTACGTAGAATAAAATACTGAAAAATATTTTTTTCATGGTACAGTCGGCCGCAGAAGTAGCTTAACATTTTAGTACCTTGTCACATTACATTTCTTGAATTTGTCATAGATATTGCTAGGAAACCGTCGAAACAGTTACTATTACAAAGTACTAAAATGTCAAGCTACTTCTACGGCCGACTGTACCTCCCCTATAGGTAATGTGAGGATGAAATTTTTTTCGTTGCGTACCCCATAGTGTGGGGTGTCGTTGAATTATAATGGGTCTCCTACCATTTTTGGTTGTTTGCGACTTATTTGGCTTTAAAATTATAATTTTGGTTAGAGTCAAGTGTCCCCCCCCCCTGCACGATGACAGTTAAAACGGTTAAACGGTTAGAGTTAGACAAGTGTAAAAATTCTTAAAAATAGGTTACATGATGAATTTACAAGGAAAACTATAACGGCTATGTTAGCATAAGCAGTTAATGAGTAATAGTCAATAAACTTACTACTTCGGAACTCTATATTGCGCGTGGCCTGACACGGACTTGCCCGGCTTTTTATGTGAACAGCCGCAAGTGAGCAGTGACGAGCCACCTCGAAGTGGTCATCGTCGCCCGTGACAACAGTAACACCAAAGGGATCATTGCCCACGTGTTACACGTGTTGTTGTAGGTAAATGTTATAATATTGATAAAATTGATCATTGCCCAATCCTTACCCACCAAACAGAATAATTTGAGCAGTGGTTTGATTTTATAAGTCACTATTACCATAATTATAAAGGCAGTATTTCACTTCACACAGTCACAAATGTCACAATTTAATCCCCCAGTCTTTATGCCAAGTTTATCAGCACATATTTAAGGTTCACTCAGGTTTCAACCTTCGCTATAGAAAAGTATCTTTTGGCTGAGACGATATCGCCGCCTATCTTGATGAGCGTGACAATGTCTAGCTCTAAGGAGAACTGAAAATAGGTTTACAAATACTACTTTAAGTTTACTATCAATTCTAGGCAGGTTTATAAGTATTAGAACTAGAAACCTATAGATCAGTGCCGAAGCCTTTGAAAACGGTAAAAAGTGAAAAAAAATAGTAGGATGAAACCCATTGCAAAAGGAAGAGAATATAACAAAAAAAACTTGAGAGGTGTCAAGGGACACCGGGATGGAACGAAGTTCCTTGCAGTAAGTACTAGGATAGCAAAAACATGCAAGCGAGTGTGCCAAAACAAATCTGGGGTATTAAATTTCTCATCGGCTTTGTTCACCTAGTAGCAAGCTACTAGTAGAAAGCTGCTAGGTGAACAACACACATAACACACTTGCTGCATGTTTTTGCTATCCTAGTACTTACTGCAAGAAACGAAAATATCTGGCTTGATTTCTATAAGAGAGAGAGAGAGACAGACAGAGAAACATGCGCACGCCGCACGACATGTAACGACGCCGCACGAGTTGTAACGACTAACGACGGCAAAAAGTATCGTTACAACTTTTCGTTACCAAACTTTCCGCCTAGCCCTCTTTCGCAACGCGCGATAAGGAACTTCGTTCCAAAATGAAATGAAACTAATTTACGGGCGATCTGAGGTCGGGAAGTGGGGGGAGGAGGGGTTTAAGGGTAAAAACGGTTTATCTCAATTTCCGGCAAAACTACAAGTCTTATGGAAAAAAGTTAAATGGCAAAGTTGTACACTTCGGTATTTACTCCTTTATACATAACCTGAAAATTTTAAATGTGAAAAATTGAAAAAAACCAAGTTTTTGGTTTTTTTTTTATCTTTAAAAAAAAAAACACGAAATTTAGTGAAAACTTACCTTCGTAGGTATGTCCCAAACATACTGTAATTTTTTTGATTTTAAATATTTCTTTTTTGACCTTATTTTGACTTAATATCGAAAAGCACCCTAATTTTCAATCGAAAATTCTCACGTTAAAATATCTGCTTTTTTAAGAAAAGTCGGTGGGCTTTTTGTTCATTGAAATCTTTTCTTTCTGATGGTATATAAAAAAATATAAACTATTATGGGAAATGTTCTCAGAAAATAGAATGAAACGACAACTACTTTTTTTATAAATAGAGTTAATTACACCTACCTTCTCTACTGCTAATTACAATAAAATACCAATTTACTTAAAAATTAGATACCTACTATAAAAACAATTTTTAGGCATGTAACTAGTTTTGGAGCTTAATTTGAAAAATTATGCAGTTATAGGCTACCTAGGTAGGTCGCAAATTTGGTCCATAATTTATTTTAATTAAGTTGTGATAGGTACTAATAATTGTATTTAACATAAGTACTATTATTTCTTCTGTGATTTAACTCACTTGTAATAATTGTACCTTGAACAAACCTTAATTTATAAGAATCATTTTAGTGACCCACTCAGGCAGTCAGGTGGAGTCAGGTCGTAGCATTCCAATTTCCAATATTTGCAATTTAACTTGCAGGTTCAAAACGGATCGAACAACTTCACTATCAAGTCTCCACTCCATTTAAAATCAAAGTCACACCAACAGCCAATAGATGGCAGCACGCGGCACGCGCACAAACAAACGGGCCATAGACAGATAATTGCATACAAGAAAATAGCTCCCTCAAGAATGGAGCGTTTCGACTCCATTATGCGCGATTTACATTTCAATAAGTACAGTAGCGAGTTAAGTAATCAGACAGTTAAGTAATAAGTAGTAAGTTGTAAGTAGCGTCCAAACGTAAGGCGAGTGAGTAATCATAAGTTGCCGTTCCAACAAGAAGACTGGTCGCGCGCGTGTGTTGTTTTGTTCCACCGAAACCGTTGTTTTAATACAGAAAATGGATGTTGAATTACTTAATACCAATTTACGAGATATAATAAGAGATATAGTACCAATACTTTTACAAAACATTGAAAATGAAATATTATTAGAATTGAATAGACCTAAACGCATATGGGAAAGGAAGTGGATTGCTAGAAGAAAAGAATGTGGAGCCAGCAGTAACCTTCTAAAGGAATTGTCTGTAGAAGACATCGTTGAGTACAGATATGCTTTACGAATGAACGAGCCCTCATTTCTATTTTTATTAGATAAAATTTCGCCTGCGGTTCAGAGGTCAGATACGTTCATGAGATGTGCTTTACCAGCAAAATTGAAATTAGAAATTGTACTGTACATGCTTGCTCATGGAACCAGTTTGCGTACTTTAGCCCACATGTTCAGAACATCAAAAGCTAGCATATCCACAATGATTTCTGAAGTATGTGATGCGATTTACATAGCGCTCAAGGATTATATACAGGTAAGAAATAAAAAAACCTTATATGTGAATTATGTTATTATTAAGAATTAAATTATAAAAGGTTAAAGCAATTCAATTTCGTTATGAATAGAATTGAATCTTCGAAATTACTAAGTTATTTTACAATGAAATGATGGAACCGGCTTTTTGATTTATATTATAAAATTTTATTGCATGCCTCACAACGTGTTTGTAGCAAAAAGTGTCTGTAAAGCAAAAACTGTCTGAAAAATTTACATTTACATTTTATAAAAAAAATTAACTAACTTTCAACGCTATTTTACACTTCACTTCAAACATTGATTAATGGGACTTAAATATCAAGAGGACCATAGGTATATTACATTATTATTATTATGTATTTACAGGAAGCATACATAATTTTATTATGAAATTATGAAAATATAAAAATTATTGTTTCATAAATAAACAACCTCTAACATTTATTTTAATTTTAGTTTAGGTAATTCTAGAATGTATTCAAACTTAATTTAATTTTACACTAATGTGTCAGTCTTAATCTTCAGTCTTAATGATATACAAAAGTCCTAGTCATTTGATATTGAATTAATAATAGCCAATTCCAATATATCACTATGGAGGTCATTAGAGCCAACTACTGTAGATTCGTTATTGTTACTGTCTATGGGTGATGAAGGTATATGATATGTTGGTGGTGACGCTGCTGTAGGAGAATATGCTTGTAGGTTCACTGTAGAATTGTTGTCCAAGGAAACGGAGTTATTTATCGTGGAAGGCGAAGAAATATATGTGGTGTTAGACGGAGGAGAAGGGGAATAAGATTGAAGGTTTAACGGGTTTGCTATGGAATGCATCCGAAGGGATGTTAAATAATTCTGGATATGTGATTGCGCTTGTAATGCCAGCATAAGAGGCATGGCATTCAATTGCGCAGCGACACTCCTTCCATAAATACAAAATTCATTTTCATTGTTTATAATTGGGGTTTGAACCATCTCTCCAACAGCTTTGACTTTGTTTACCAAACTTTCTAAGCATTTGATATTTCTTTTGCGACTATACACAGGTTTCTTAACAGCTTCTGTTTCTTGTTTAATAGTATCTTGAGCATCTTTGCTAGTTTGGCTGGTACATTCGTCGACAGCTGAAGCGATCTCTTCGATTGAAACATTCGACGACTTCTGAAAAGTATTTTTAGAAGCACTTTAGAAAAGGGAATTACGCCAATTTTGATAAATAAAATTTTGGGGGGGGGAGGGGAGGGTTGATTAAGTCACAGATACTATGTGACTTAATCTACTCTAGTAACGCTGTAATAAGACTACGTCACAGATGTCAACGGAACCCCGCTTCGCGGGGTTCCTATTTTTCTTGTACATAAAATCAGACAACCATAACCTAACTTCTTTCGATTTGAGTTCAGTTGTGTTTTCATAGCGGGGGCTTCGCTACAGATATCGACGGAACCCCGCTCCGCGGGGTTTCTATTTTTTTTGGTAAATAAAATCAGACAACCATAACCTACCCTATCCTTCTTTCGATTTGAGTTCAGTTGCTTTTTCATAGCGGGGGCTTCGCCACAGATGTCGATAATATAATGATGTTGTATAGTTAATTAGTTAAGTAAAATGTAACTAGAATGTAACCCGTAACTCACACGACAAGTTTGCTGTGCCCTGCCAGGGTCATGTTGATACCAATTGTATAATGTTATCCTAACACCTATGTAACACATGTTATAGCAAATAAATAAATAAATAAATAAATAAATAATAATATAATATTTTTAATTGTATAAATATAGGAAAAAGTCGATTAAAATTCAAAGAGTTTAAGTGGGACTTTTTCTATATTTTAAACATAAATAAAGCACTGTGAATGCAAAATACCAAAAAATAAAAAGTATTTATGTTTTTAAATTTGCGTTTCAGGTTCCAAGCGATGAAATACAGTGGAAGAAAATTGAAGAAGGTTTCAGAAATAAATGGAACTTTCCCAGATGTTGTGGCGCTATCGATGGGAAGCATGTTGTAATAAAGGCGCCATTTGAAGCAGGAAGTCATTACTATAATTATAAACATCAAAATAGCATAGTACTAATGGCTGTGGTTGACGATGACTACAGCTTTTCATATATCGATGTTGGTTGCAACGGCAGAGTATCTGATGGAGGCGTGTTTCAAAGATGTAGCCTCAGCAATCGATTGGAAAGCATGCTACCAGAAAATCACTGTATCGTAGGGGACTGCTTTTCCGTTGAAGACTTATTTAATGAAGCCGTATGGCGAAAGCAGCGATATGACCACTGCTCAGAAAGTATTCAACTACAGACTTTCTCGAGCCCGTCGTATAGTTGAAAATGCATTCGGTATTCTAGTTAGCCGTTTTAGAATATTCGAAAAGCCTTTACCATTTCATCCAGACAAAGTTATAAAAATTGTAAAGGCTTGTTGCGCTTTGCATAACTGGCTCAGATATTTAAAGAACGTTGATGACTCTGTGACAATCGACGAAGAAGATATCAACACTGGCCAAACAATACTTGGTAATTGGAGAGATGTGCCAAACGATGGTCTCATACCCTTACCTAAAAACAGTACCAATCATTCTGCAGCGAGAGCTCGTATCGTGCGTGATAATTACGCTACCTATTTTGTCGGAGATGGTTCTCTAAGTTGGCAACAAAGAATGATACATTGAATATTTCATTACTTATCATTTAATAAATAAATAAATAATAAAACATTCTTACCAAATTACTTTGACTTTCATTTGGTGTCAGATATTTATCCTTCATGATATTGTGGTACAATGTGAACCATTTTAGTGTAGGTACGTAAACATCGTCGGTTCCCGTTCCACTTTTAGTAGATTCATTCATTTTTTTAAGTTCTTGGCTGTATGTAGACCTTATACTTTTTATTTTCGAGAGAGCCTCCTTCGGTCCGAAATCACTTATTTTCATAACCTCACAAATATTAATAATAGCTGCATCTCTAGCCTGTTTTATGCGGTAACTGTAGCATTTAGAATTATATAAACATTCATGTTTTAAGTACTCTTGTACAAAGATAAACGTAGTATTATCAGACCACTTCATTTTTCATTAAAACCTTCCCGTGTTTGTGGCCGCAGTGTACAAACTTATGCACTGTACTAAACTCGCCCGTCTAGGCCGTCTACATGGCGGCCAGTTAAGTTAGCGGGGTGCGGGAGACGCGAGGGAGGGGCCTACTTCGCACTGGACTCGCCAAAAAATAGGATCGCGATCTATTCCAAAGCGAGTTAAGTAGTAAGTACTACTTAACTCGCTTTTGCCGTTCAAACGACATTAACAACTTAACTCGCCGGTGTCGTAAGTTAACTCGCCACTGTACTTATTGAAATGTAAATCGGGCTTTACCCGCGCGTCATGCGAGATTTATGTTTAATTGAAATCCACCAGTTTATTGTGCCACCGGAGATTTACGGCGCTCACGTCGCGCGCTCGCAATAACTGATTGACTATTTAAATGATGTACAATTATCGATTTGTAATAATCGTAACGCAGTCGTCCCGGTCCCGGCCCAGCTAAACTACATGTTTCATTATGTATCGCCAACGCGATTCACATTCACTATCTCATCAGGACCTATGGTTTAATTCATCAGTGGGTCCATTTATATTACCCATAGATAAATGATAGACAATGTCACAATTATGTTTATACGTACTTAGGTATATTTAGTTTATGTCTAATGTATTTATTTATTTATGCTTTAATGACCCTTAAGAAAAAAGTTGTACAAAAGGTAGACTATACTTATGCAAAATAGCAGTCAACCTCAGGAATGTGTAGAGAACAATAAAAGCGGTACAGGAGAGAAGAGAATGTTTTTTTTATAAATCGAACTAAATTCATTCACAACATGCAGGCACATACGAGTAGGTTATAAATTATGACTTTATCTTTTTATTGCTCAAAAATATAATAATGTAGCATTTACTTAGTGATATTACGCTCATGGAGGTTTTTATGTTAAGTATCGTAGTAGCCGTATTGGTGCAGCTTTAGAATACTAACCCTAATCTCACGCCAGATGGGTGTCGTAAAAGGCGACTAAATCCGGCCCGCTGGTGGTAGGGCCCTAGGAGGGATTATATTGGAAATATTGATTTTAATTGTTAATTAATACCATTATTACTATTATTATTTCTCCATGGGGTTTGCCTGGATAGTTACCACTCTTGAGTATGAGTCAACCGCCAAACGACTCGTCGTGTTCCGGCTGGGGGCTTGAGAGCCAGTTCTTTCTTTCTTTTTCTTCTCTCTTTTGTCTATCTTGGCCGACAACGCATCAGTGATGCCTTTGGTGTTGCTGATGTTCATGGGCGACGATAGCCACTTACCATCAGGTGGATCGTAAGCTCGTTTGCCGGCTATTTCCATAAAAAAATCACATCACTTTCCTGTAAGGTCTATCAGTCAATTTATTCATTATGACTACATCTTTGTTGTGCACTTTAAGAGCAAAATTAAGAAATCATGCAAATGTATTCATGCAATGCAGACAACAAAACAAAAAGTTATGTAGGTATACCTACTAAGAGATGATTTGCAGACTTCGCCGAGTTGATAATCCTGGTTTTCCTGGTAGGAAATAATGTCTCGGTTGTAGGGAATTGCAAATGATATGGCAATATTTATCATCGCTCAATAGACAATGTTTATGTAAATGGGGAGACGATTACTGCTCCAGTGGTGCAGGCTGGCGGACTGGCAGCCGGCAGGCTAACCTGGCAGATTGTTGCAGGAGATACCAATCATACATTATGGATACCAAAATGCCAGAATATTTTAGGTTTTGGTGTTTATTTACGAGTAGGAATTTACCCACAAATTATGCAAAAAACAGCACTTTACCATGAAGTGTGAAAGGCAAAGTTATCTGGGTGCAAAAAACTATACTATTTCACCCTTAAAAGCAACAAATTCACTAGACATCATTTCAATAGAAAATAATTATGTAGGTATATGTGAATGCATGAAAAACGCGATCGCGAAGAAACATTTCACCTATAATAAAAAAAAGTACCTAAATATGTAATTTGAAATAAAAAACTTGTTGTTTATATTATTTAGAACATAGGTACATCGGAGATGTATAACCAATTATTTATTTTAAAAATATAGTTAAAGCAGGACATGAGTAGTGTCCCCTAATTTGGCCAGGGACTGTATGTCTTCAGTTGCCGAAAACACAATGAGAAATATCATTAGTATGACATCATCTTATGAAGGACCTATGATGGACACTGGTATATTGTTGTTATTGATGAGATCAGCTGCTCCATGGTGAATTTAGAGTCTAGAGACCAATCAGAATCCGACAACAACTTTAACGATTAAGTACCTATCATTTAATGATAACAATACTTCTATCAGCTCTAATACCTAACTATAAACAACTACAATAGGGGATATCCGGTGTGTGCCGCTACGCTAAATTATAGCAATACATATAAAATCAGAAAAATTTTTGTATGGGAAAAGTCGAAAATCGAATATAATTTTATTATGAATGGACCGAATGTGCCAAATGCATTGTTTTAGTGGTCTCAAACCATCTTCGCATTACTGGTTTTCAATGAGACCAGTTTGGGGCACATCCCATCGGTTGGATGGTTTCAGAGTCTATAAAGGAGATCGGTACATTTTTTTGTTTTATAAATACAGAGTAGTAGTGGATATGCGGTGTTCAGAATATTGTGTGAACGTCATTTTAAAACTGAAAGTGTTGCAACCTGTTCTTATTATTTATTGCGGACAGATCAGATAGGTATTTAAATAGATATTTTTTAATGGCAGCCAGTGTTTTTTCATGAACATTATAACCTGTCATTCAACGGCATTTTCTACGGATATGGAAATGACTTGGCGATTTTAACCATAGATTACAATAGTATACCCACTTGCTTGTTAAATTTCATACTTAATATTATGTTTTTTTTATTACCTTCACTTTTTAGAAAATATACTTATTGTTAGTAAGTGTAGGTAAATATCAAACTACCTATCAAAGTGAGGAGGAGATGACGGGCATAGATCAGGTAGGATTTGCCCACTGCCCATATTATCTATATTTAAATTCAATTTAATAAATAAGGGTGTCTATTTTACATTTTAAAGATAACCTGTTAGATCTGGATAGAATGTTTGAATTTCCGAACTTGCTACTTTATAACGTACGAGTAACCGCCCGCGCTTTGCTTCGGATTTCTTGTTTTTTTACATTATTGGAGTTTTATTAAGGATCCTTAATTTTTTTGAAAATATAATATAGCCTATGTCACCCGGGTATAGTGTAGCTTCCCAACAGTGAAAGAATTTTTCAAATCGGTTCAGTGGTTTCGGAGCCTATTCAATGCAAACAAACAATCAAATCTTTCCTCTCTATAATATTAGTATAGATTTCCGTATGGTCGGCTTACCTATACAATCTTCTACTGGAAAGGCATAATAAAATTTGTATTGCTTGCTTGACTTCAACCCATGAATGATCCACCACAGGGCACAGGTCCTCTCCTCTTGAGGTAGTCTACAGCATACTCCACCACGATGCTCCAGTACGGATTGGTGAGGTAGAGGCCAACCTGAATGCCGGAAGACTCGGAAGTATTCATACCACCCGAAGGCCGAGGGCCTCCGACATGATTGTCTTTTACTTTTAATAACAAGCGAGACTTTACATGTCTTCCGAAACGCTCAATAAATTTTTGTCATTAGCAATCACCCATCCAATTTCCAACTACCAACGGCGCCCACTGCAAGTAGGTTGATAAACACAGAGTATTAGCGTTGGTTTAGCAAATTTATCAATAGATGGCGCTACACGTTGCTATTCACGATAATTTGTAAATCCAATTGAAACAACATAATTTTGTAGAAGTTGCATAGTTTATATTATTAAAATTGTTTTGTTCAAGTAGATATTTAATGGCTTTTAAAAACAAGAAATTAAATGATAAAAAATACATAATTATCAAAATAATTAATCTCAAATTATGAAAAAAAAATTATAACTAACTCAAAAATTTTGAAATGCATTAGACATACGTTTAAGATTATTTTACTTAGTAAAAAAAAAAAACTGAAAAAGTTAGCAGAGCGTGGTTTCGATCCACGGACCTCTGGGTTATGGGCCCAGCACGCTTCCACTGCGCCACTCTGCTCTTGCGAAATAAGTTAAAAATTTGGTATAAGACATGCAGTAAATTTTTTGCTTACACAATTAAATTGGTTTTCGCATTACATTAATGATAAATTTTCTGATTTATTTTTTTACTAAAAATTATAATCGTTACCAAGATACAACCACTACAACGATGCGTATCTATCTATTCTGCTTTGTATGAAGAACATACTCCAAAGTACAATACAAAAGCAATTGTTTCTTTGTTATGTCACTTTTTCATTTCAAACTTAATAAAAAAAATTAGTTACTCCAAAGTGATATTTTCGGCTCTACATAACAAAATAGGATGCACTGAAAAATAGCGGCCTTGTCGGGTTCTGCGCAGCCTCGACCAAGTGCCAAACATTCCTAGTTTAATTTATTTTCGTCATGTCCGTCTGTGTTGGAATTAGGGGTCCGTTTGCGATATATTTGACGTTAAAGTGCTATGTTAGCATAAGTAGTTAATGAGTAATAGTCGATAAACTTACTACTTTGGAACCCTACATTGCGCGTGGCCTGTCACGCACTTGCCCGATTTTAATTTTAAAGCAGCTAATGTTTATAAAAAAATTACATTTTTATAATAACTTAAAAGTAGTTAACTTACACAATAGTAAGTAACATAGTGTGTAAAACTGAATAAAGTTAGTGGTAGGTAGGTGGATGTAATAAAATAAAAAGCTGGGGTATTGTAGCGAGCGGTGCTGACGTGCTTATTAACGGAGAAAATTGAAAATTGACTTCGGCGGATGATTGGCAAGGGAATATTAGCTGATGTTGGCTGGATGCAATTTTCCCGCGTCTTTGTTTGCGTTTTAAAAAAGAAAACACGTGCGTGACGTTGATCCATCATTTTCGCGCGCAAGTAATATTAAATACGAAGGTATTTTTAGTCTGTATTCAGTCACGTGGAAGATTAGGAACACGCTTTATTTATTTTAATTGAAAATGTCTTTGCAATAATTTTCGTATTTGTATTTATAAAACAAAAGTTCTTCATCTCATCGTGTTATAAGCATTTTATTCGTTGGAGACATTTTTTTGTGCTGATACCTATAACTAGGGAATTGTAGCTCCCTGGTAAAGACATTTAAAAAATTGTAAACCGTTTGTATGTAAATAAATAGTTATACTTCCACAGTTCGATTTTCGGCGTACCGACATGCTATTACTGTATATAGTCTATGTGTACAAATGTTCTATTGTTCTTACTATTCTAGATAATTTTATGGGCAAAATTATGAGTAGATCATGATAGGTGAATTAAGTCTACTTATATCAATTCACCTCGATCCGTAAATTTAAATCACCTGGGTGCATAGGTGAATAAAGTACACTAGAAGTAGACAAGACACCTGGGTGAATTAACTCAGGTGATTAAAGTCGACGGCACCCATGGACCTAAATAATATAGACACGCTGTTCAGTACTTACATTTTGTTCACCTGTGTTGACCCCAACTGGGGCCAACTCAAGTTTAGTCGGCTGCGAGCAAGCTACACAAGTAAATGTCACGTTAGAAAAACTCCGACTGTTCAAAAACACTTAATAACGTATTATTGTTTATTGAGCACAGTTAAAACGTTCTCATTATTTACGTTTGAACTTTATTTCACTTTATTTAATCATAATTGGTAAGTAACTATATTTTTATTTACAGTCTTAAAAATTATTTAGTGTCAAATATTTAATACCGACATCTTGAACCAAACTTGACAGAACGAACACAGAGTACTTAATCACTACGGAACAGGGTTGCCAGACGTCGCGGAGTGAGAGATCGTACGGTGGGTAAATAAAAGTCGTATTTCCTAAGATGGCTCCAGAAAAAAAATAGTACGATTCATTTAATGTAGGTACTAAAACTTTAATTAGTTTTAGATGGCGGTCTACAAAACTAAATTGAAAGAAAAGTAATAAGTAAAACTATAAATTAAAATAAAATCTTCTTATCTTTATATATATAAATTACGTGTCACGTTGTTTGTCCGCGATAGACTCCTTAACTACTTAACCGATTTTAATCAAAGGGCTTCCAACAGTTTTGTATGGAACCTGGCATACCTACAAGTCCGCCATTTTGAAAAAACCTCGATTCGGCGGCCAGTGATGAAACATGTGTCAATCGATAGAGTAAATGATTACGATCAAAAAGTATACAGTGATGAAATGTCGTAAGTGGTATACTTTCTGAGATATTTGAGTTCAAACCCGTAGAAAAATAAAGTAAAAAACTTTGTTTCGGCGGATATTGATAAAATTTGTGTCAATCGATAGACTAAGTGATTACGATCAAAAAGTATTAAGTGATACAATGTCGTAAGTTATATACTTTCTGAGATATTTGATTTCAAAACCGTAGGAAAATAAAGTAAAAAAACTTCGATATACCTATCTTCAGCTTACGTAAGTATGACCACATTTCCCAGTTTGATTCCTAACTTAAATGGCTACCAATTCGACACAGGTGAAACTTCAGAATTCTCTCAACATTTTATGCTATTTTGAATAATGTGTCTTCTCCTGTTTATTTAAAGAAAACCCATAGCACTGCTTATTTCGGGAATTCCTTTGCAATACTGTTCTGGAACTACTTGCTTGTAGACATCAAAAGACTACCAAAAGTTCCTTCAAGAATCACGTCCGGCAGCACTACCTGAAGCAATTAGAATGTCCTCGCCCGTGGTCTTCAACCACATGTTATATACGTAGTTATAAATATTTATGTACTTAATATATAATATAATATGTATATATGTAAATATGAATAAATATGTATTTATTTAGTTTTGTTAATGATATTGTGATATTTTATATGTATATAGTTATAGTGTTGATCCACTAACAAATAAAAAAGACAATTACCAATGTTTTATTTTTCTACGGGTTTGAACTCAAATATCTCAGAAAGTATATCACTTACGACATTTTATCACTGAATACTTTTTGATCGTAATCACTTAGTCTATCGATTGACACATGTTTTATCAATATCCGCCGAAACAAAGTTTTTTACTTCATTTTTCTACGGGTTTGAACTCAAATATCTCAGAAAGTATACCACTTACGACATTTCATCACTGAATACTTTTTGATCATAATCATTTATTCTATCGATTGACATATTTTACATCACTGGCCGCCGAATCGAGGTTTTTTCAAAATTGTATGCCAACTAGGTTCATTGCCCTTTGCACACCGTGTGCAGTTTGATCCAACTTGAAAGATAGGATAGCTTACATCTCAATGTATAGTCGCCATATTATTTTATTGCAATTTTTTTTTGATAGAACGAAGTCTGTCCGGGCAGCTAGTTATAATATAAATTTACATAATAACATACAAAATTATAAATGTAGAAATATCGGGACATAGGTAATTATAATGTGCGCCATCTATTGATAAATCTATGAACCTATAATAATTATATCATGAACCTATTATACTCGTACATAATTTTCTAACAATGCATACAAATACATATTTAAATTATTAATGTTTACTTACGATGTTAAAAAAATATATAGTAGTCACTCCGAGATGAACTGGAAAAAGGCATAAATCGTATGATTGTCGCCATGGATATAATTATAACTTTTAACTGGATACATAACTTCGAGGTACTTGAAGACAGATGACGTCACAACGGAATGACTATTTGACCAATCGCAGACCGGATTGAGATTATCTTTCATAATTGTGGGGTGTTATGTCCTATTTTCCAAATGTTTTCTAATAATTTTTCTGGTGGTAAAAAAATATATTATTGTATTAACACATTTTATTATAATTTCTTCAAAATTGTCCTTACGTCATGAAAACGGATGTTGAAGGTGATAATGAAATGAAACAATGTAATTTATTACGGTACATTTCTTTTATTTTAAGTGCATAACACTTATAAAAAAAAATTAACACAGCTGAATGATATATCCTGGGATTACAGATGCACAATGAATGGATGAACACAATGGTCATTCCGTTATGACGTAATTAATCCTCAGGTACCTCTACAAAGTAATCCAGACAGAGTAATATATCCATGGTATATGTCCAGTTATAGTAATGTATCCATGATCTCTTTCGGAGTAGGGTGTTGGCAACACTGGGCGCATATTGACTCTGTGATTGAGTACTCTGTGGCACGAAAGCGTGACACGAAATTTGTTAACAACAGCGTGTCTATATATTTAAGTCTATGACGGCACCTGAATAAAATTATCGTATCTAGAGAGCATTATACTTAGGTACCTTATACTTATACTCGTAAGTGTCAAAATTACAATAAAAGAAACATGCAATGAAGATGCGACTCGTCGTGTTCCGGCTGGGGCATGAGAGCTAGTTCTTTCTTTCTTTTTCTTCTCTCTTTCTTGGCCGTAACGCATCAGTGATGCCTTTGATATTGCTGATGTCCATGGGGGACCCGGGACGATAGCCACTTACCGTCAGATGGATCGTCAGCTCGTTTGCCGGCTATTGTTTTCATAAAAAAAATGCAATGAAGACAATAAGGAGCCGTCACAAATAGGTACATATATGAAGATGAATGAAAAAAAAAGAACATCGAACTGGCAGATAAGTAATTTAAAAAAATGTTGAACGTTCGATTGCTAGATGCTCAGTGCACACATGGCCGGCGACGGCAGCGCCCCTGGCGGCGGCGGGCCCAGCTGCGTCCCATCTCCCTATTACACCTTTATTATTGTCGCGATATTTCCAATATTTTCACCATCTCATTACTCGACGCGTTGACGGCGTTAATCCGTCGGGAGACGCGCCTTAATGGAGGTGATCATGTGTCCTAACGCGTAACGTATTGAAACATGACGTATTGCCTCCACCTCGGGGATTTGAGCCTTAATAAACGAAAAAAACACTCAGCAGACGAAGCGTATCTCGCAATAATTTGTGGAACGACAGCCCGATGATAAATCAAGGCGACCGAGAAGAAATGCCAATAAATATAGCGCCGAAATCCAATAATTACGAACCAATGAGCCGGCCGGCCACAAATCAACACGGACGGACGCGCATACTAATGTCTTATCCTAACATCAGATTAAAAACATCAATACTTGTCAATAGAGGTCGCCTCCCACGTAATTATACCCGAGAATATCCCGGGGAGGCTCGGAGTCCGGCCGAAAAGGATTAACGTATATCAAGTCGGTTATAATTGAAGGAATCGATTAAATGAAGAGTATTAATTGGTGATGCGCCCGCGCCGCCGCGCCGCCGCGCCGGTCGGTGCCGCGGCCGATGCGATCGCGGATGACCGCGGCAGCCTGTAATGTAATATCCGAGTCACGTGGAGCCGTCGCTACGTGCATTCGACATATTTGTCCAATGATTAGTTTGCAATCTATTTTCCCGTTGACTTGTGTGAGAATGTCTGCTCGCCAGCTCGCCACTACGGATCCGGTGTATCGCTCGTTTATTACAATTTCTCGTACCTACCCACCCCACTCGAGTACTTGAAAGAACTGTGATAAAATTATTATCAGCTAGATAATCTGTTTCCAATAGGTTGTAATAACCTACTTATTTTTTAATTTTCCGTGACCATCTGCGGAGTCTTTCACATGCAAAAGCTAACTTTTGAATTTGAATGTGAGATGGAAAATGGACCAATCAAACGAAGTACATTTCCCGCCGCGCCCGTGTGATTATCTATGCGTCAATAACTTTTAATTCGTAGCGTTTAGCAAAACACCATTCGCGATTAACACGGTTAATTCGCAATTTAAAAACCGAACAAACAAATGTATGTAAATTGCGCAACTCCATGTAAAAGCCGACGATAACCTCGGCAGGCGGCAGGCGAGGCGGCAGGCGAGGCGGCAAGGTGAGGCGAGCTGGCGTCGTTTTAAAACCGACTTTACTTCCCGAGCATTGGGTGCGAGGGGTGTATCGACGTCGGGCGAAGCGAACCCGAAACAAGCACGTTCAGAAACTGCTTACACGAATTAGCGCATCAAACCGGGCGCAGGGGGCGAAATTAGAAAACTCTGCCCCCCCGCCCCCCGCGCTCGTTCCGCACGTCATAAACTGACAATTTACGATAACGCCGGGATTAGCCTGTTTGTCTGTTATGCATTCGAGTAGGAGCGGAGTGTCGGAGTGGCAGAGTGGCGGAGTGGCGGAGGGTACGGTGTACGGTGCGAATTGTTCGGCATTTGCATGCGCAGCCCATCGACAGATTGATCAGCTCCGCGCCGAGCACCGACTTGCCGAGGTGAGAATAAGAATCGTTCTCTCGCTGCTTACACTTTTCAATCTATTTATAATGAATGATACCGATGACATAAATTGCTTAGTTGCAGGTGATGCTTCGTAACATCAACGCGGTACGTGAGTACGAGAGATAAAAAATATTTCATAGCCTACTCGCTTTCCCCATTCACTTCATGTTGAAGTCAAATTTCCTTGGCCCAACTTGATAATTCAAGAACAGGCACAAAACGAGATCTTAGATATTGTGAAAGACTCGATCATTAATAATAATCGCAGCCGCTTTTTTAGGGTTCCGTAGCCGAATGGCAAAAAACGGAACCATTATGGATTCGTCATGTATGTCTGTCTGTCTGTCTGTTCGTCCGTATGTCACAGCCACTTTTTTCCGAAACTATAAGAGCTATACCATTGAAACTTGGTAAGTAGATGTATTCTGTGAACCGCATTAAGATTTTCACACAAAAATAGAAAAAAAAAAACAATAAATTTTAGGGGTTCCCCATACTTAGAACTGAAACATAAAAAAAAATGTTTTTTTCATCAAACCCATACGTGTGGGATATCTATGGATAGGTCTTCAAAAATGATATTGAGGTTTTTAGTATCATTTTTTTCTAAACTGAATAGTTTGCGCGAGAGACACTCCCAAAGTGGTAATGTAGTGTGTAGCTAAGACACTTTATATAAGTTAGGTTAATTCTAATCAATAAGGAGTACTAATAAAGACATCGTTGCAACAACACGTCTTATTATTTACACCGCACTGCGCACGACATCACATGGCGACCCTGCCTGGCCGGTGCGCTGTGGCGATGCCGCGTCACATGCGCACCGGAGGGCTTAAAATGTGAAAAATTAAACAGCGAAAATGAAGAATAGAAAAAAGAAGAGAAAAACTTAACATAAACATGATGGAAGAACAGAAACAAGAATTTCAAAAAAATATATATGAATAAAATTTAATTATTTATGTACTTACATGAATTAAGACGAAAAAAAAGATTGTTTGACAAATTGAAAAGGATTGAAAAAATGGATTGAGGATATCAAATTTTGACGCTGGCGAAGACAGAAAATAGAATGAAAAATTATAAGATAATTTTTTTAAAGAACGAGTCAACACTGAAATGGAGCAAACATTGGATCATTATTTTCATCCTCATCGTCCAGGACCACGGCACTACGGCGTCCTGTTCCCGGTTTCAGTCAAAATTTCAAGAGAAGTTTCAGTGATCGTGCGTGTCAAAATTTTTATATGTTTAGTGAAGTGAAAAGTGAGAAAAAAAAATCGGTGTGTAACTAGTGTGTAAAAGTAGCAGTGGATTAGTTTCGTAGTCATTTTTTTTTTCTTCTCTTTGTTTAAATAGGTAGTAGATTTTGTTTAAATTGCTGACGTACAACATAAAGTTTTAAAGCAGTCAGTAAATAATGTTCAAAGTATTTTAAATCAATTCGCATCGTAATGTTTATGAAGTTTGTCTTTTAACCACTCATCTGTGACGTAAGCGCGCTGTAATTTGATCGCATAAATAGTTTATGCAGTTTTACGAAGTATTCATAATTATAATAACATTTTAAAGACTTGTTTGTTATCAGTAATAAGTAATTTTATAATTATGTTTCATCAATTTCATCATAACTTACGCGAACTCTTATTTCGCTTACACTTAAAATGCATCCGTAAAGGATTGGAATGTTTGTCACCAAGGAATCGGATTGCGATGATGCAAACGCCGTTTCTTGTTGCAGTCATGTATGGTAACAATGTTCTCTAAGTAACCAATTAATATTGTTTGAATGAAATTTGAGTACCTAATTCATATGGACTTGTTGATTGTTGTTGATTTTTTTAATAACGTGTATACCTACTTATGGGATGTGTTTTGATAGTTAGGTGTCAAAGGAATAGCATAGAAGGATTTTGAAAAGAATGAAAGTATTGATTTTTGTTTGAATTTCTTCTTTAAGTTAGTATTTTTGCTAATGATCGGGATTGATCCCCCGAAAGTTAAGAAAATATCTAACGTATTGATGAAATAATATTGAGTGTTGGTAAAGTTTTTTTTATTTGGAAAATTGGATGTTTATATAGGATGTGAATGAATTGTAATATTATTATATTATCTTTATCGTGCAGTACGCGAGACGTCTGTATGAAAGAGTGGATAATTTTACAAGAATATGACAAGAAAGAAAGAAACAAATAATATTGTGTTAAGATACTCTTTGTGTTGTTAAGTAACCATTGTCTTGATCGTGTTGTACGCGAGCCGTCTATGCGAAAGAAATGTGTGAAAGAGCAATAAATGATGATAATGATAATAACGAAGTGATGAAATTAAAATAAATATTAATGTGAAAAGTGTATCTAATAACATGAATTATTGTAACGAGTAAAAATGAAGTATAATAAAATATACAGAGTTATTATGATTGAAAATGATTCAATATGAATGGAAGAAATAATAATGATGATGTTAAATGAAAATAAATTTACCGGATATGACAAATGGCCACACACGGACTTGAAAAAAAAAACTGGATTATAACTTTATTACCTGGATGTGACATATATTATCGAACTATGACATATAGATTCTATATTAAGAACATAGTGTAAGAAGATTTTAATGAATAAGGTTTTATTTTAAAATATATTTTTTACTATTTTTACATAATGTTTAACATGTAAAAGTCTTAGCACACATTGTACCTTCCGAGTTTTTAACAAAAAATCAAACCTAAAGATTTATTTTTTCTTTAAATAGCCCCCGGAGGTGTAGTGTGTAGCTAAGACACTTTATATAAGTTAGGTTAATTCTAATCAATAAGGAGTACTAATAAAGACATCGTTGCAACAACACGTCTTATTATTTACACCGCACTGCGCACGACATCACAGTAAAATGTGTGTCCCCCCCCTGTAACTTCTAAAATACGGGAATGATAAAACTAAAAAAAATCTTTGATGTACATTACCAAGCAAACTTCCAACGAAAATTGGTTTGAATGAGATCTAGTAAGTAGTTTTTTTTAATACGTCATAAATCGTACACCGCAAAAAACATTGATCAAAGTTACAACGAACTACAAGAACTTTTATATTATGTTACTTGCTGCTACGGAACCCTTCATGGGCGAGTCCGACTCGCACTTGGCCGCTTTATTTCTTTTAAAACGGCAGCGTCATCTTGTATGTTTCATTAGTGACATTATAAAACATTTACGATCACAATGTTTTAACGCTGCCCCCGAGAACACGCATCTATGAATTGAAATGTCAGAATTTTATCGTAAAATTTAATGCCGACCGTGTTAAAGCTCCAGTCTCTATGTGGAGTCATTAAGCTAACACGGCGTCCATGCTTCATACGCTACCCCATAAAAATTAACTATGGCCACCCCTTTCCGGGGCACTCGTACATTACGAGTGTTCTATGTTAGTTAACGGTCTTTGCAAGAACTGCGCAGACAATAATTAGGAGAATCTATGATTATGGAGACTGTTCAGTACATAATAAAAAAAATAGAGATACACAATTACACATGGAACACCACGTTGGAACAGATTTCTTTCGATAAAGTGATGTCATATTAAATAAGCAAGTAATTATTTCGGTTAATAAATATGATCAATAGGATTGACAACGTACCTGTTAACTGTTTCCGTAAACCTCCTCACTACTCATAGCTACCGAGTACCTGGTTTTAGTTCCAGTACAAATTAATATTTTTTTTTGTTAAACTGAAAATTACATAAAATAATCAGAATTTCACAACAGACTTCAAAATAACTCAAAAACTACTCGTCAGATCAAATTTAAGCGGGAGCACATGACAAGCACCAGCTTTCGATTAAAAAAAGTATCATCACAATCGGTTTACCCAGTCAAAAGTTCTGACGTATCAAACATAATTAAAAAAAATACAATTGAATACCTCCTTTTTTGAAGTCTGTTAATTATTAAGTGAATGGGCTATTCAAACACTTTCGGTTCATCATAGACTAAAAAAATAAATTCTATTTTTTTATGTTTATAAAAAGTATTTCCTTGCTTGCGTTACTTCACTCTTCGGCCATAGACAACAGGCGATTTCTTGTATCTTCTTCCAGGTAATAAAGAACTCCGTTGCCAAAACGCTAAAAGGGTCTGTTTGTTGGCGTCATTCTCACCCAAGCCTTTGGTGTAGCTGTAGATAACAACACCACCTAAATCATAGCAGACGTACCAGGATTTCAATCAGCTATAGCAGCAAAACTTTAAAAAGTCCACGTAATATCAGAAGATTAGAACTCTCCAGTCATTAAGCGGCACGAGGCGCCCGTGTATCACATGTAACCCATAAAAATTAACTACGGCCACCCCCTTCCGGGTGACGCTCGAATTTCGCGTGTTTTCTCAATATTTCACGGAATATTGGTCATTACTTGTACGTTAGAAGATAATCGGCACTTCCTCCACGGAGCCAAACGAGTTCTGCAAACGATGCAAGTTTGGTCGCCGACCACTTGCAGCTTGGGGATCAGTTTATTTTATGGAAATGTCAACCGCTCAATTTATGTTCATTATGATATGAAAAAAAAATTAACATTTTGTATAATTTCTAATTAAAGATTTGTAGTCAATAGAGTCCAGCTATTATTTTATTAACATTTGTCAACATGTGCTTTTCCGGTTGCATGGCATATCGCCATAACCATAGTGAGTAGGAGGAAGGCTTGTCGAGCTTCTATGCCGACACGAGTCGATACGGGTGTCACTGGACCAGCAACAGCAACTGATCGAAGTACGGAACATATAACAATCGGACTGCTATCTTCCTCCAGCGAGATTCCTTCCATCGAAAAAGACGATAGTCTCTAATTTCTTAAAGGCACAGCGCAACCGCGCTCCGTGAATAATCACGGCGTTAAAAGAAACCCCAGCAAATCTCGCGATTAGCATAAAAACCATCTAAACAGACCGCAGGAAGCGTCGCCTTCCTTCCGCAATATTTATGAAAAAATTACACACTTCCGTCCGACATTTTGTCTCCAACTCGCGAATGAAGTAACGAACGTTAATTGCAACCGGCGAAATATATGTACCTAATTAATGAAGCGAAATCGTGGAATGGACGCCGCAACGAGCCCTGCTTACCAATAATAAAGGTGTCTTCGGGGTGGTCGTAATAGTTTATGTTTATTAAGTACATCGGCATCGTTCAAAACAATTTTATATTTCCACATTAAGGTTCTTCACTTAGTCGTTGTGTACTGACAGGTACCATTCAATTACGTTTATATTGGCTTTAGCGTTGACGATAAAGTACAGCTTTAGTGGCTCTCGTATGAATGGCTCTAACTCACAAACCTGTTTCTTATTATGAATAGAATTTCGATTAAAAGTAAAAACGGTCAAAACGAAGCATATGTGTAGGCAAACCTGCGTGAGTCATTCAATTATACATTCAATAATTATTATGAAATGTTTTAAATTAATTAGATTGTAGATATGTTTTTTCAACACCATTCCGTTTTACAACACCATTGTGTCAGCACAGATTACAAAGAGTATGTACGAAAAACACAAAATTATAATTTCTTGCTTTCGGTAAGTGTAAGATACTTTGAAATAATTTGATAAACGAAATGGGGTAAATATTATGAGGTTATTGGTATTAGAATAGAGGGCGCGAGTGGCGCATGGCGCGGGCGGGTCGTTCGGTGGACAGAAAGCAGACGGTACCCGCGGCGCCGCACCGTTAAAATTGGGATATTATTCCGGCACAGGCAGCGCGCCCAGCCCAGACATCTGTTCCGATTCGCAATAAACGTAGACGGCGGCAGAAACATAGAATTTTATCACGGCCCTGTCCATCATAAAGCATCCCTCGCCGGGGAGAGGCGCATAAAAGTTTACAGGCATTCGGCTAATAAATCGTGTCAAATAAATAAGTGTTGAGTCGGTCGGCGGCATATTGATTCGTCATGTGCCGCCTTGGAGCGGGGTGCGCGGGCCGGGGGCCGGGGCCGGGTGGTCATAAAGGTGCGTAATGGCCGCCGTCGGAAGACAGCGCAGTGGCGCGCATCGATTAGCGTTCGCCGAGTCGCCGCCGCCGCCACCGCCACCGCCGCGTCAGCCGCCGACGCAACCGACGCTCACTCGTCTTCACATACACGACGAGCTTCACTTCTTCAGTCTGCCCTCGAATCATCACTTTTGAAATTAACCTCCACGCGCCCTGAACTGAGCGCATCAGACCAACTTTTAAACACTCGACCCTCAACCTAATGTCCCCCCAGCGCGCTAGATGGCGCTAGCTGCAACCGGCAATAAAAATTAGCAACATCGGAGCCGCTAATGTGCATGTTTGTGAAAGGTGCATAAAATATTGCACATTGTGATGAAGCGGCGATACTGTCCGCCTTAGTTAATAAGTACCGTAAATCATAACGCAAGCCAGCGCAATTGTTTCGAAATATAACCTGTCAATATTGTAAATAGCCGCGCATAATACTATTTCTGCGGGTAAGGTGAGCAACGACTTACTAAGAATTTCAAGTCTACGAGTTCTACGGCTTAATCTTCGAAGTAGGACGTTTTGACTTCAACACGTAAGTAACCAATTGAAAGGCACTGGTGTTACGCGTAACTTATGTTACTTATATTAGATCGATTTTACATTAAAAAAAATCGATAAGGCTTAACGAGTGCTCTCGAACGACAACAACCAGGACCGACGCGCCGCATAGAAGTTCTCATGATTTTGCCATCAGTGGTCCTTACTGTACTTCGGTATATTTTATTGACTACAAACCGAGTGCGATGTTGATCAACACAAACCAATAAGCTATGCTGTCTTTGGTAATATTGAAATGAAATACATTCCAATCGATAAAGAAATTAGTACGCGATTTATTAATAAAGGATTGATTGATATTAGGTTTAGTGATTATTACAATATTACATTACAATATTCGTCCTAAAACTCAATTGTTTCAGATTTCCAATTACACAAGCCAACTGTCCCGCGGGGACTATCACCTACACTGGCTACACTACAGGATGCTCCGTCTTTGATTACTATGACGTACTTAATATTTCACAAATTGTCGTATAATATTGTAATGTTGTGCCGTGTAATTTCGAATGAAATATTCACACATTTTTTACGATGCGCAAATTTTTCTAATACGAAATAAATAACACTTATAATAATCATAACTTATAATTAGGAAGAGCCGATGTCCCCCATCGGAGAGGTCGCGAGCCCGTTGCGCGTCGGTGTGTCATTAATGGACATGTAATATGAAACTCAAAACGTAACATTTTTAGTATTTTGACACGGGTAAAGTTCCATCAGTGGGAGCAAAAAGAAATGAAAACTTTAGCCACATAAATATCCGTAAGAAGCGAGATCGTGTAGATATTCGCGATGTGGTTGAGATATATTCAGATGTGTTATTGATTAATCGTTTCAACTTAATTGCTCGCATCGGGCATCCTGTGCGCGGCCGGGACTCGAACGCCAGACCCCGACTTATTGCCTGTGCATTCGGACGTTGATTAAAATCTCTCACTACATTCACACAAAGCCTTACTTTGATATATGTATAAATCTTATGAAACGTCTGCTTCGACCCGGCGACCTGGGCACTCGGCCGAGCGAATATCGACCGTACGAGCGAAGGCATTAGGCGCTAATTAGGGAATCCGGGCGGGCGCGCCTGCCTACCACCTGTCAAGTGATATATTGGCTTTAAATAACATATCTTATTTATGTTGAATCGGAAACAAAATGTATAAAAAGGTTTTATTATAAATAATCGAGCGAGTCGAGTGGGAGGACGACTAAATTTGTACTCAGCCTTGTAATACAACTTATTGTCGGTGCGTGCGTCTGTGGCTGCGTTGCGCGTTGCTAGCCAGCTGTAGATAAATTGAAGCAGATAGTGTTTCTTTCTCTACCCAATAAGCGATCGCAGCATTTGTAGCGCAACTATCGCTCGCAATAATTGTTATATATTAAACGTTGTAAATATCATTACCCGTATCCAATAATCGATCGCCCATTTTGTCTGTGCGCTCGTCTTTTTACATCCATCCGGCAAATGAGAACTTGAATGCAATTTTAATGTTCTTAATGAATGAATTGTCGTATTTTATTTTATTACTTCACATTAGTTTGAGGCGATATTGCTTTAAACATCTGCGTATTTTTTTGGTCGAAATTGACTCTACAAAGATACTAGACGATGGTGGTGATATGCCATGTTTTTTCTTACTTCCTATATTCATTTATTTATAAACAGGGGGCCATCCATAATTTACGTCACACTAATTTCATGACTTTTTGACCCCTCCCTGATGTGACAACACAGCTGGTCACATTTGTGAGCCCTCCCCCCCTAGTGTGACATCACAATCATATTATGAAATTTTACACCTAGAAATTATTAAATTAAAACAGCAGTTTCGAAATAAGTTTTATTTTCATTAATTGTTTTTTTTTAATATTTACCTATACATATCAATTATTCGATTTTGAAATGTGACGTCACGAAATTTAGGACCCCCTCCCACCCCTTGTCACACAATGTCGCACTATATCGACCCCCCCTCCGCCCTAACGTGTGACGTATTTTACAGATGGCCCCCAAGTTTTATTAATGGCATCATGAAAATAAACGACTGATAGTTGTCTACAAACATCAAATATAGGGCTTCTACACTCGGTACAACTAAAAAAATCGCGTCCATACAGCAATCAGCAATACTCGATTGAGGAATGGTGAAGGGGCTGGGACCTGAGTATCATGTTTTTAAGATGCTCGACAAGGTAAACATTTCTTATATCAATCTATTACAGTCGAGGCAAAGCATGGAAGAGCGTAAGCTAGCCGTAACCCCCCACACCCGTCATTCCCATCAACCGTGAAGTCGCAGATTAATTTTGTCGGTCACTTTATTTCTATGAATACTGTTGAATACCGCTTCAAAATTAGTAAGTGCTCAACATCTATATTATAAAATTGTATTATAAAATGAGGCACTCGGTCGAAACAAAAGGCATCCATATTTGGATAATACAAATAGGGCGATATATCAACGAGCCTTCGGACGTACAGACCGCGGAACCATTAAAACCGTTCATATTTCAAAGCAGATCGAGTTTTCAGCTCCCGAGTCTATGACACACTCGCTAAATCTCTCGGAAGGCGGTCTCCCCGTCCATAAATTTTTATTTGGTAAATAAAAATAATGAAAATAATAAAGCCCCGCGCACCGGAAACATTTGTCCCGGAGCGTCCCGGGTAATCCGCCCGTTGATTTATTATTAATTAGCTCATATTATATTATAAACGCACTCGCGTCTATTTTTGAACAACCTGTACACTTTTGCGACGATTTTGAGATTTACATGATTTATTTTACGTTCCTAATTAAAGTAATTTTACTTTATGTAATCATAAATTAAATTATTTATTTTAATATTTGCATACCTCAACAGGTGGAACTTGGCGGACATAAAAATCTAACGTAATCTTTTATGAATATTACCCATGTTCATGCAAATAAAGATATTGTATTGTATTTTATTTTATTTGTGTGTGTATGCTACTTACAATACCATTCAATCAATATTGAGTTTAAGCCTATGGATTTACTAGAAGCATTTCTCGAAACAGAATAGAATAGAATTGCAGTAATAATTATTAATAAACTGGCATTACAGCAGCAAGCAAATGTAGGTATTGTTGTCGTGCGTTGCAAAATTATGTCATTTAAAAAGTATACTTAATTATGTCAAAATAATGTAAGTAATGTAACTTATAATGTAAGTACTAGAGCACAGTTAAACACAGTACAGTACTACAGTTTTCAATAAATGAATTATTTTAATTAGTATTAGTATGCAGGAACCTAAATGTGGGGACGATATGACAATACATTATTTAATTTTCCGTCCGTCTGGCCTGTCGCGAACTTTTAACTTGTCAAACAAAAGTCCGTCTATTTAAAACTATACATAAGTATAATGTTTACTAAGCGAATAACATGCGAATAATATTTTAACGCTGTAGTAGAGTTTTTTGTTCTATCGTCACATCTCATTATTAACTCTGTAATTAACAGTCATTATTATCCATGTAAATGGGAAGCAGTAACAATTCTACGATTGTTGTTATTATTCTTATATTAACAGTTTCCTTCACGGGCTTCAGTGGCCACTGAACGTCATCAAACAACTTTCCTAGAGCACTTACATTATGATAAATATTTAATTTACGCGTAGTAGATTTTAATTATTACATACATTTAATTTATGAAATAATATAATTAATTTCTACTGTCATAAATAAAAGATTCTGAAATTATGCAATCAGGTAATTTATTACCTAAGGAGTCAACCCGTGGAAATAATTAAGTTTGTATCGGTCGTAAATCATACCTATAGAATTCTGTTCGTGTTCATACATTACGAGATTTTGGAGATATAGATCGATTGAATGGAATTTTGTATATCTACAACATAAGTTTAAGTATAAGCAAGGCATCTTATTCAAATGTATATCTATGTATCTATTTCCAGTATATTTATCTTATCAATCAACGCTCTACTGGATCCCATTATCCTACACAGTCATTCATACAATACACAAATGTCATAAATGTATTTTGTAATCAAATTATGTCATCTCGCCAAAAAATTACGCAAAATTACGAAATCGTATGTCGTGGCAAAGTTACGCTAGCAAGAGTATGTAATTAATAATAACTGATTATCAAATTAAAACCGGGGGTTCCGAAGTAGTAAGTTTATCGACTATTAGTCATTAACTACTTATGTTAAGATAGCCGTGATAGTTTTCCTATTTTTTTATATAACCTATATTTGTCAATTTTTTCACTTTTCCAACATCAACCATTTAGCCAGCAGAAGGGGGATACTTAACTCTAACCAAAATTAGCTCTTTAAAGCCAAATATTTCGCGAACGGACCCCTAATTCCAAAAAATATCTAAAAAGACCCATATTATTTTTGGAAGACCTTTCCAACGATACCCCACACTATAGGGTACGTGACGAAAAAAAATCATTCTCACGTTAACTGTAGGGGAGGTACCCTGAAAATGTTTTTCAATATTTTATTCGACGATTCTGGAGACTCAATAAATATGTATATTCATGCGAAATTACAGCTTTCTAGCAGTAAGGGTCTCGGCGCTTTGCTTCGGTTCGGACAGACGGACGGACATGACGAAACTATAAGGGTTCTGATTTTACTTCGGAACCCTAAAAAGGTGTTCTAAGCAAGGTTTAACTTACAGAAGGTATAAGGTCTGTACCTTTTTAGGGTTCCGTAGCCGAATGGCAAAAAACGGAACCCTTATAGATTCGTCATGTCTGTCTGTCTGTCTGTCTGTCTGTCTGTCTGTCCGTCCGTCCGTCCGTCCGTCCGTCCGTCCGTCCGTCCGTCCGTCCGTATGTCACAGCCACTTTTTTCCGAAACTATAAGAGCTATACTGTTGAAACTTGGTAAGTAGATGTATTCTGTGAACCGCATTAAGATTTTTACACAAAAATAGAAAGAAAACAATAAATTTTGGGGGTTCCCCATACTTAGAACTGAAATTCAAAAATGTTTTTTTCATCAAACCCATACGTGTGGGGTATCTATGGATAGGTCTTCAAAAATGATATTGAGGTTTCTAATATAATTTTTTTCTAAACTGAATAGTTTGCGCGAGAGACACTTCCAAAGTGGTAAAATGTGTGTCCCCCCCCCCCCCCGTAACTTCTAAAATAAGAGAATGATAAAACTAAAAAAAATATATGATGTACATTACCATGCAAACTTCCAACGAAAATTGGTTTGAACGAGATCTAGTAAGTAGTTTTTTTTAATACGTCATAAATCGTAAACCACAAAAAACATTGATCAAAGTTACAACGAACTAAAAGAACTTTTATATTATGTTACTTGCTGCTACGGAACCCTTCATGGGCGAGTCCGACTCGCACTTGGCCGCTTTTTAAACATCGTAGGGTCTGGCAACATTTAAGTCTTAGTTATTTACCGGGTATGTGTGCCATTTTTGGAACAATCTACGAAACGTTTCTCACAGCGCCAGTGGCGGCAGTGGCCCGTAGGCCGTGGGTACCGCTGCCGAGTGCCGAGTGAAAGTTTTTTGTCCCTGCATTATAACCGTGGGCCACTATTATGCAACTCGCTCGTAAATCTGTCGCGCCAGACGTGCGTAATCTGTCCTTTATGACGAGTGATGCATTACTGTCATTGTTTGAGAGCCACTAGTTTTTTGCCATGACACAGTATTGGAATGGTTTTGAATATTTTATACGTGGTTTCTGATAAAATATGTCTTTAAATCTTGTCATTAAAATTTAAATATAAGATTACTTAAAAATCTTAATCTGCACCGGGTTGGCAGGTAGAAGAGAGAACCCCGAGTCGCCTGGAGTGAGACCACCGACACACCTGCTTATCCGCCGTGAAGCAATTCGCTTCAGCGAACTTATTGTTTTTTTCAAGCTTGCTGGGGTCAAAGATTATTACTGAATCACGTTGCCACAATGGCCATCTAACACTAGCTAATTCTTTATTAACATTAATTTATGTTCAGTAAAATTACAATAAGCAATATTTTTAGATCGTTGTTTAATGATACCTAAATTACAACAAAATTATTTTTTACGTCCAAATTGCACCTAATTATGGTCGTAAGTGTTCCGCTCTGCTGTAGCAATATTTTTCCGTCACTACTGAAAAGGATTTGGGCAGGAGGGTACAACTGCACACGGCATCGTCACAATTTTCAGTAACACGTATGACAATAGATTAACTGCCACAAACACTTTTATACAGTACATGCCTGTGCAACTGTTGTGTTTCCAAACGCGCGCAAAAATAGTCCGAAGCGCAAGGCAAGTGGCAACCGCGCAGCGCACGACACGCACGGTTGTGCAAGCCGCTCATACTCATAAACATGTCGGACGTAATCTGTCCTTTATGACGAGTGATGAATTACCGTCTTTGTTTGTGCGCCCATAAATTACTAACTATTGTTTTTTTTACTGCCATTCAAACTTCTCCGACATGGAATTATGTGTTTGAAATAGCTTTATATATTTTAATATGACTTGTTTAACCACATTCAAGTAGTTAGATTTGAAGGCGGTTAAATAATTTAAATAAAAGTGGGAGAAGTTTCTTATTCATATTTTCGTGGTTACTGGTTTCCATGGACGCGTGAAACAGTGATAAGCTTCGAAGTAATAATGATCTTTATCCGAGAAAATATCTGTTATGAAATCTGGAAGGAAAACAGAGATTTAAAGACAAGTAAATTATAACAAAGACAACTTTAAAATAAAGGAATTTTAAATGTTTCATCATCAACAAGGGCGAAACGTGAAATAAATACTAGATTAAAGTTTTCAGCGTCCCTACTTCGGCTGGCTGTATGTTCTGGCTGGTCCCCCGCTGTGTCTGTGGGAAACGCTTGCCATTATGGCGGTATATAATCATCCGAAGACGAACAAACAGACATTCTTTGGTTTGCTCTAGACAATTTGCATAAAAAACATTGATAGACGATTTATGACTGCGAGCGCGAGTGGAGTAACGAACGTAAATACGTCAGGGCCGTGAACGCCTCAATGGCTATATTAACATAACTGGCGTGTTAGAAATTGTATTCATTTCGCACTGTCAGGTCACAACAAGGAATCATTCTTTATGGACGTTCACACTGTCCGCCGTCCGCACTGAGCACTCGCAGCTAGCACCTAGCAGCTCGCAGCTCGCAGATACTATAATATTGTTACATTCGTAATGACGGGACTGATTTCAAATCTGACTCTTTCCAATGGCTCTTAACGTGTATCTTCTAAACTATTAAGTCTAACGCCCCATCTCAGACTCACTAATGGTTACTTAAATCGCTCCTTAGTACAGAATTTGTATGGTGATTCTTTACTAAGGAGCGATTAAATTAACCGTTAGTGACTCTGAGTTGGGGCGTTATGAGACAAATTGTATGTATCATTTAATCATTTAATGTCACACGCCTTTCGCGTAATCGAAACTTCTTCAAATTTATCCGGCTCAGGGTCAGCATTTTGTCCGCATTGCTGCGGAGCAGGTTTGATACCCGGTGGAAGCATGTAATTGATGTAATAAACTTAGGTATTGCTGTTTGATTTTGATAATTATTAAAAGTATGACATCTATTTTTTAATGCTCACACGCTAAAATACGGGGAGCATCTATTTGAATTTCTTGTGTAGCGGGTAGCATGGAGAACACAAAATAATAAGACATCACTACACTGGACGCGACGTTGAACCCGGGACTCCGTGCATTGTTTCTTATATTAATTAAAGATTTTTGAAATTAGGTCCCGTCTTTTTGTTACTTTTCTTTAGGATCAATTTAACTTTGCTTTCATATTGAAAACCGGGCAAGTGCGTGTCAGACCACACGCAATGTGGAGTTCGCGAAGTAGTAAGTTTATCGACTATTAGTCTACTAGGTACTCATTAACTACATATTCTAATATAGCGGTAATAGTTTTCCTTGTAAATTCATCATATAACTTATTTTTGAGAATTTTTTCACTTGTCCAACTCCAACCGTTTAGCCAGTAGGAGGGGGGGGGGACACTTGACTCTAACCAAAATTAGCACTATAAAGCCAAATATTTTGCAAAAGAACCCTTAATTCCAAAATATAATATTTTTGGAAAACCTTTTCAACGATACCTCACACTATAGGGCACGCGACGAATAAAAAATTCCAGGGAGGTAGGTACTCTGAAAAAATTTTTTTTTCAATATTGTATTTTACGATTTTGAAGTTTTAATAAATATGTTGTATATCCGTGGCAAATTACAGCTTTCTAGGACTAAAAGTCTCGGCGCTTTGCTTCGGAAAGACGGACGGACGGACAGACGGACGGACGGGCATGACGAAACTATAAGGGTTCCGATTTTACTTCGGCACCCTAACAAGCAAGATTTACCTGTATGTAGAGATTTCTAATTTCTCTAAACTGTACTTTTATTTTATGACAAAATGTCTGTCTTATTCAGTGCCAGGTTCAACACAAACAAATGCCACATTTTTAATAGTGCCAATAGTACGCTTCACCCGCTACGATTCTCTAGAATTATATGAATGGACGTGAGCTTTTAAATGTAGGAAAAGCTTTCTTGGGGGCCTCTTGACAGATTTATTGCGTGCAAGAACGCATTCAGTTGATACTCCGAGGGGTTTGGTAAATTATTGGACTGATTATATCAATAGGTACGTGCGAACTGTAGTCTTCAAATTCTGAGTCAGTAATATCATTGTTTTTTAACAACCCAAGAGTGGTAGGTAACTGTACCATCCATTCCATAGGTAAAACTTTTGTTGATGCTGCTTATCAATGTGATAAATTAATTAATAAATTAATAATGTTAAAATAAACCGATAAACCATGTAGAATAGGTTATAATTGTTTTATTTATTTATTTATTTATTTATTTATTTATTTATTTATTTATTTATTTATTTATTTATTTATTTATTTATTTATTTATTTATTTATTTATTTATTTAAGTAAGTACTTAATTATTAAGTATACATGGACAAATTAAGAGGTAGGTAGTAGGTAGATACTTATGATATTTGTTCAAGCAGCCGTAGGTTTGAATTAAACGTGGAGATAGTTTTAAGTTTTCGGATATTAGTCAGAAGCGAATTCCATAGCTGTACTTCATCCATGGAAAAGGAAGATTAGACAAAACCTTTATGTGAAGAGAATTTGAGTAGCGATTTAATGTGAGTTCTTGAGGAGCGACTGAGGGCTCTATCAGCTCAGCTGAAATACCTACTCTCGCAAACAGGATGGAGCAGTAGGAAAACGGAGAATGGTTAAGAAATAAAATCCTAGAGTTTCGGCGAAATTAATTGGGAGCCTTCGCGAAATTGAGAGAAATGGTCAAATTCACGAATAGGTACCCAAAATTAAACGAATGCAAAGGTTTTGCAAGCGCTCAAGTCTGTTTAATTAGGTAGGTACTCCTCTGTGACATCTAGATAGCAGGCATCAGCACAGTGTATAATGGGCCGAGTTAAAGTTAAAGCAACTGAAATTTTAGTTTTGAATTGAAGGACAGCAAACAGCACATCAGGGAATAGTGACACCTCTCTTGTTTTTTGTAGAAATTCTTGAATTTCATGAATTCTAATTTAAGGTTATTTATCTTAGTTGGATGTAAATTTTATGTCAGTAAGTAGGTATCTAGACTCAACTAAGAATAATAACTATACTTAAGTAAATATTTTAACTTATAGAACGTTGATCTAGGCTGGCTGCCGGCCCGGCTGGTGCGAACAGTCTTCAGTTCGATAGATTGACACGTGGCCAATGAGCAGTGAGTACATAGGTACCTCGGGGGTCATAATTGATTTTAGATAAAATCATGAACAATATGGTATAAATATTACACGTGATTGAAATAAATTGAAACTGAGTGAAATTGAAATAAATATAACGTAAACGGTAAAATTTATTAAACTAGAAAGTATATTTTTTAGATTATGAATTTATTACGTAAAATTTAGTTATCAAATAAATTTCCGCACAAGAAAACTTTTAAATTATCGAAAAATAACAACAGTGGCGGCAGACGAGCTACTCAAACTCCGCCCACTAACCACTAACGCCATCTCTTACCAGCTATGTAAAACTCTCATTCTAAACACTTTGAGGTTATCTTTGCAAGGTGAATAAAATGATTATGTTACTTTAAATTCACCGGCATATGAGTTAAAAAAACGAAATTGTACTTTTTTGTCTTTACAATGATGTCCCTAGTTAAGACTGCTTCAGTCGCAAAGTGTCAGACAACACTTAAAAGTACAGACGCCTTGTCAACCACTCGTAATGATTCTGGAAACAAATTTAACGTCAGGTTGACGTTACCTAAGCTTACAGACGCGTGATACAATAAGCAAAGAATAATAAAAAGACTTACCTTTCCGTATAAGAGTAGAAACGTAAACAAAATAACAATTAAAATGCACGTTGAACTCAGTTGTGGCTCAGGTCACCTTGTCACACGGAGCGAGCCGAAGTCGGCCGAAGTTGTTCGAGGCCCGTCCCTCGGGTCCGCCCCTGGCGCGTGACGGATCGCAACGGATCGCAATGACAGCAGCAGCACAGCGTCACAGCAGACGCGCTAGACGCGTCGCATGTTTTGTACGCGTGGCCGTGGCCCGTGGCGCGAAACACGTAAATCGCGCGCTCCATGCCGAATTCGAAAATCGAACCGAATGATTTCAACTCCCAAACAACATAGCAAAAAGGCTGAATATGAATACGAAAATGTCTATGCTACATCGAATACGCTTACCTAAAATATTACAGATGAAATGCGAAAACATTTGGCGCGCAAATTTTGTAAAGGAAAACTATTTTTTAAAGTGAAAACTTGTGTATCTGTGTATACGACTTTTTTATTTGGAAGGTTGTGTGCCTTGATTTCGTTGTTTGTGCTATATTGAGGAGTAAATAAATTATTGGGAATAAAGCAATAAGAAGGCGGACGACAGGGCTGTAACCGGTCGGCGAAGAGATTTAAATCGTCGAGCAGGTAAGTCGGACAATGGGCATGGGGGCACGATTCGCTTAATTAAACATGATAAATAAAAACAACATGAGCGCACTGCCCATCGGACATCCAAGATCGCCAGGACGTTTTTAATTTTTTGTAATCCTACACACGTTTTCTGCTACTGGAGTATCACTAGTTTTTAGAAAGATACTTAAATGAACATTATGAGCGGATAAAACACTTTACCATTACCAACCTATTCAAAGGGATATCATTCCTCTTATTTTATTAAGGATTATCCTTCTTCATAATAATTATGAAATTAATGTTTAGATTTCTTTTTCTACTCTTCTACTAGTTACCTACCCAAATAGCAAATAAAAACTGTTCAAAGTAACAACCTATCTTCTTCAGTTAGGCGTATATTTTAATATCTCACATTATATTATTTTATTGTATAAAGCCTTGGGTAGATTAAACCGGCTTAAATGAGAAGACATGATAATTTCTAAATCATACAAGTTTATGGAACTTAACGAAACAAAGCCTCTACTTTTTGTTTCGCACCTTATCAATAGATGGCGCTAGTAATACTGAAACGAATGGAAATCCTAAACACACTTTGAATTTTATTCCGTTTAAAAAGTATATAAACTAGTATGTACCTAGGTAGTAGCATTTTTTAAAAACGTATTTTTCTTAGTTTCAATCGAATTATGGTTTTGTTACTTAAGCGCTATTTTTGTAAAAAGTTGAAAATAAATTTAACAAAGTTTACATAAACAAATCTGTTAGGTACCTTCACTTCGTGAAAGATCGCAGATAGATGATGCTCTGTCTAAATGCTAATTGCACAATAATAAGTAACCGATTGTCTTTTCGACAGATTCCGAGATTATCGTGATTGACCCTTTGAACCTATCCCATTAGATTGACTCGCAAAGTTGCATCACTGTCTATCTTATTAGCGCCTTTCAGTTAATTATTACGAAACAAACAATTTATATGTTTATTTATGACATTACTGATTTATTTGTGCGTTAAACTCATGGAATAAATTTTCTGGTAATATTTAGTTTTGCATTCCATCAAAAGATGTCGCTGCAAGGAAGCAAATAGAAAATGGAAATGAATATAGGTTACTGATGGCTTAAAAAAAGAAAAACGAAAACTAAGTCGATATAGTACAAACTAACACGAAAATTATATTATTATTCTGTTTTGATTCATAACAAAAAAAAATCTTATTCTAACGACACATTGGCTACAAGACAAAAATCTTTTATAATTTAAAACGCACTGTTGATTTATTCAAATAAGTTAGAGAACTAAACGTTTGGTAAAACAAAGACCATTCCCAGTGTTATTACTGAACTGGAAGACAATACAAGTTTTGTTGTTCATCAAAAATGCAGGCGGGCGGGCGGAACGAAACGGCGTTCATGCCAATTCATTAAAACTTCGCCAGTAATGCCATGACGAGCTGACGGCCACATCAGCAGCAGCCAACGAGCCAACTTAGATTGGGGACGGACCGGGATGTTTTCCTCGGCCGCTTCCATGCTCTCGGATCAAATTTAATGTAGGTACTTAGACAACAAACACTAGGTAGGTACTTATTTCTGATTTGCGCGTAAAAAGAAATTCTTGAAATTTTTGCGAAGGTACAGTCAGTTTTACTGTCAGATTTTCAGATTTTTCAGGACTCATCATGGAACCACGAAACCAGTCCGTAACAGTAACTGTTACTAATCCATAACCAGTTCCACAACTAGTTTCACACATGCAAATAATTAGTTTTGAATTATGTTCGAGATAGATAGACATTAATGATTAAATCATCGTCAGGTTTTCCATGTAAGTATGTATTACATGCATTATGCATGAACAAATACCTTCTTGACCTGAACAATGTGATTCTTAAAATAGACAATCCGTCAATCAGTTTAAAAGCATTGATAGGACGTCGTCGCTATATAATCAAGTTCTCACCGTGACTGATTTGTACAATGTCACGAGTGACACAATGACTGAGTTGACGACTGACGAATATCTGACATGATAACAGCTGTGATCGACATCCACTGTGCACTAGGCGCCCGCTCTTGCTTTACGCACATTAGAGGTATTTACATTATCTTCTTAATTCTTAAATAATAAATTAATCGATGGAAGACTACGAGTATGCAGTATAATAAGTTAATACGACAAACAAAACGCTTGCTCTTTGAATATGGGATAACTCTTGATTGGCAACAGTAGCAACGCGTCGGGGATGCCTTTGGTATTCTCGCTCGATGTACATGAGCGACGGTGACAAGTTGTAATTAGGTGACTCATTTGCTCTTTTGTTTGTTATTTATATAAAAGTAGGTCAAAGACGTATTACAATCTAGAGATATAGATTGCCATCTTCAGATATAGAACAATGTTTTGGAATCGTTAGCTCTTTAGTCACTAACCTTGCAAAAGAAATCCGGGGTAGCCGAAACAATTTTGTTTTACTTCAAAATTACCGGTGGTGTCACCAAGATGTTGGCTAGCCTAGTGGCTCTGCTCCAGCAAACCATACATACTTACTAAGTATCGACGATACCTAGTAGGGACTCCCTATGTACAATCCCATAAGTGGTAGATAAGTAATTTGCACTTTTTGCTATCGTATATTAAACCTTCATACCAAATTTCATGACTTTACACTAAGTAGAACACGATTATATACATGCTTGAAACTTTGAAGTGCTCTCCTGTAAAATTTGTAGTTAGGGGTTTATACTGTGGGTTTATACGTAGGGACCGTCGGTATTACCACCTATTTACATCTGACATTGATGTTCAAATAACTAAACTGGCTTGGTGTTAGCGATGTACCTATTAGCTCCAATCAGACGATGGACACATGGAATTGTGGACGATGGAATGGTGTTCACAAAAGTCGTGAGGGAAATTAAATAGAAAATTTTACAGATACTTGGTAGGTCCTTTCCTTTTTTACCAATTTGGCATTTGTATATTCCAAAGACTTGACTAAATTTTTTCGTAGATTCGTCGTTTTTTTTTTGCAAAATTGCAATGTACAATCTTAGAGGTACGTCTACCACTCTAGTAAGTACGATATGTCTAATTGGTGATTGTACAAAGAGTTATTGGCATGTCTATTGAGAGTTAATGAGCGCTCGACACACCGACATGACGGAGCTTGTGCGTCAGAGTGGTGCATAATGTTTTCAAAGCCGTCTAACAAGCTCTGTTAATTAGTTCTTGGACGACGGTAACGACCCCCATCTCCTCTCAGAACTCCAATTCTAAGTAAGGAATATCCCTCCTATACGAGTAGATAGATCTAAAGTCCTTGCGTATTTATCTGAATTTAATCATTCAGTAATTATGAAATTCTTATGGATCTCGAATAAAATAAACTTTTGGATGCAATGTAATCTGTTGTTTATGTGTTTTTTTTTTAATGGAAATAGACGGCAAACGAGCTGACCCTATCGTCGCCTATGAACATTAGCAACACTAAAGGGATCACTGATGCGTTTCCGGCTAAGAAAGAGACAAGAAAAAGTGAATAACTGTAGAGTGTAGATGTTGTCATCTCATGAGTCCACGTCAGATGTTGGTTGCACGGTGGGGGAACGAGGTATCTACCCTCTACCCCGTCCTATTCCATGAGTACATGACTCACAAAGAACTACCGAGCGGACCGCGAAGCGCTTTCTAGCCCGGTGATTTTATATTTATGTAGAGTCATTTATTCAGGTACCTAAATGCTAATTAATTTTCTATTAAATGAACAAACAATCAAAATGTCCTATCACCGGTAGAGACGAGGTATCGTCCCAATATCAGAAGTGTCTGTTATCGTGAAGATTCGCTGAGCACTCGAGAAGGTCGATTAGCTAATAGTTACTGAATTCAACGTAGCTACAGTGGCTACAATCCTTTGTTCTATAATCTGAAACTATAATACACTAAATGCAAGTCAAGGCGAACCTCACAGCCACCTGTCTTAAGAGAATCCTCAAGAACTGTGGTCGAGGAAAAGAAAAGCCAATTTAGAAAAACTCATGGTGCCCAGAAGGATCGGAGCAAAGCAGCCTCGCGGACGATATCTATGTCACGATATTTATGTGAAATGTTTCAAGTTCACCTGGATTAATGGATTGGTTAAAGTTTAAGTACCGCTGCTTTTACATATCTCGTTTCAAGATCCACTGCTACTACCTACCTGGTAATACGACGATAACAGTATTTACCCATGACTATCATCAAGAATGAGGAACAGGAGGAACAGCATGACAGTTCTATTAACTTCATTGTTGTCTAGCCATCAAAAAGAGTTTCACTGTGACGTCACACCTCGTTAAGTTGCGACGCGATGCTGATTTGTGAATGTTAACAAAGTTGTTAGAGAAGTATTTCCTTAATAAAGGTATTCAGTCATTCTTCTCCTTAAAGGAATTCCCCTTGCAATGTAAGTGCGCGGTGTAACCATACGTATTCTTTGTTTTACTTCGGTAAGGAGATAAAAGTATATTTAGTAGTTATAGCGAGTATTTTGCAATATTAATTTTAAGCGTTTTTATAGAATAAAACATAAATGTACTGCTGCGTATACTTTGACATATAAAGTGCCGTTTAAACACCAGTGTTGGGAAATATAATGAAAACTAAACGTGCGTCTGTCTCTAATTGGGGTAGTGTTGTGGCCGCGGCTTACACGCGCTCAGGGCTGTTCCGCCCTATTACAGGGCCATTATGTAGTACATCCCTTTGAGAGACGATGGCCTTGGAGTGTGGGCGCTATGCTTGCTCATTTTATAGGACAGGCTTATGATCGGCGTTCGTTCATGTCATGGAGATATAAGTTTTTAAATAATAAATAAATAAACGCTTACACACTCTCACCCCCGCAGTAGGTTTTTACCTGTGTCGCGGGTGGCATGGACGACACATATGTGTTATATGGTATATTAATCACAATAACAACCATGACCCGAGTACAAATATTTAACTGTCACATAAATATCTGCCCCGGCCGGGAATCAAACCCGGGACCCCTCGCTTCGCAGGCAGGGTCGCTACTAACTAAGCTACAGGGTCGTCGTTTTAAGGGCTACAATAAAAACCTCATTAGTAGGTATGCGCATGTTGTCCATACATTAAATTATTTATTTCTGTTCATTCGTATCATTATTTATTAGCTAGAATATTTCCTCAGTATCCAAAACAACATATATGTATTTCAAAGTAAAATTCATATTATTTCATTTCATATACTACATATAATAAATACACTTTACGAGCGAAATGTACGACGAGTCCACATATTCTGATAGCGATGAAGAGAGGTTAGAAGCTAAAAAATAATAGGGACTTTCCTGGAGAACTGTTCTCGCATGGTAATTGTTTAGGGAGCATGTCTATTTATGTGTATGTGTACCTAGCAATAACACGACCCCTGCCGGCCGCGGGCCTCCTACATTATCCGCGATATCCCGGTCAATGGGCCACAGTGGCGCAGGCCAGCGGTTACTGTTTCAATTGGTACCAACACTTATACCTTAATGCCGTCGTGGCCAGTAATTGATACATTAAATTGTTAATAATACCGACGAGGACTCTGCCGCTGTTATTCGAGTTTCATTACTACGAATAATTCATGTGTAGTCCACCAATCATTTTAGCAGCGTGGTGGAGTATGCTCTTTCTTTTACGCCCCAACTCAGACTCAGTAATGGTTACTTAAATCGCTCCTTAGTACAGAATTTGTATGATAATTCTTTATTAAGGAGCGATTTAAGTAACCGTTAATGACTCTGAGTTGGAGCGTTAGTCTGCTTACTGCTCAGGAGGAAAGACCCGTGCTGGAGTGTCCCGAGCCAGCATATCGTGGATCATTAATGGGTTAAAGTAAATCATATATAACATCGATCAAACTGCTTCACATAAAATGTTAGTTGCATGTTCACTATTCATTAAGAAACAGATGATGTAAACTAACTATACTGAGTTTTAGCGCTGTTTCTTGTAGCAAAAATACCCTGTAGCAGTGAAAGGAGGCATTACAAATGGTTTGTGATACGATTCACTTAATTTTTAATTGACAAGTTGTAGAACCAAAGAGTTTATCTGTTATTTAATTCGTGTTTAAATTAATATTGCGTTATGAGCTCTGGTCTAGCGTGAGTATTTCGGTCGGAAAGGTGCGGAGGTTGAAACAAAAGGCGTTACAGAAGTTCAAAAATGTCGTTTTTTAATCAAGATTATAATAAGTAGATTAAAAAAACACAACCATAAATGCAATTGTTTCAACTGCAAAATACCAAGCCATTTTAATTCGAAGAAGTCAAACTAATAACGCTACCGATCATTTCGATAATTCTTGATTTATAGCTACTTAAACTATTTAGTATGGACGGAGCAAACAATACGGTAGATATCGACGGACATTCTGTAAGTTCACGTGTGTAGTTAAAAATATCTTGTGTAATTTGGTTCGTATCGGAGGCTATTAAGAGGCAGTTTATTATAATGCCCACCACGCAGCGAGATTTAATCGAGCAGCCGACCAATAGGCGTCCGCGCGCGATGACAGATAGGAGCGAAATGCGTTTAACATTTTTTAACCCTCTCCTTGCGGACGTGGCAGTCGTGGCACTGCCGACGTATTTACACGGCCAATTGTTACTTTAATGGATAAGACCGAACGCGACGTTTCCGACGCTGTAAACAATAAGTTAACACTTTGTGTTGGCACTTATAATGTAACTCACATTTATTGTGTGCAAAAACAATGAAATTCAATTTAAAAGATAAAAATATTTATGTACTTGCGTATATAAATGTGCGCACGTTGCTATTTTCTTCATTGTTATATCAGTTTATAAATATTCATAGCATATACATATTTTAAATATGCCCATACTAACGAACACACCGCGTGAAAAGATCACCCGAGTGTAGCCAATGAAATACGATTTGACTAATAAGGAGTTTAGCAGTGACGGATAAACACGTTCCTAGCAGGGCGAGGGTTAAGAGTTAAGACGGTTGGTTGTGCACTTGTGCGTGAGCATCGGGCATTGCGGAGAATTCAGTAATGAGCAGGTGAGCGGCATATCGCGACATGCGTGTCAACTTAGTGTCTCGGTGCTGAGGCGAAATAATTAGCTGCCGTTTTGTTGCTGGTGTTGTGTGGGTCTTTGTGTGTCGATACTCTCGGTTGCCAGATGCTCTCAGTGGCAACCAGGCTCCAGTGGTCTTTGGAACCGAATTTCATGTTGTGCCGTTAAATCCTAACGATTTACGTCAGTACATTTTATAATGACATAAGTTAGTTAGGTTTTGCAAACACTTTTTAACCCTCGCTGAAAACGAGGGGTGTTGTAAGTTTGTCGTGTCTGTGTATCTGTGTTCTGTTGTGGATCTGTATGTCTATCTGTGGCATCGTAGCTCCCGAACATATGAACCGATTTTGATCTAGTTTTTTTTGTATGAAAGGTGACTTAATCGAGTGTTCTTAGCTATGTTTAGCGTAAATAAAACTGTCGTGTTTTTTTTAAATTCTAATTTAAGATGACTGAAAGTCAAACCACGTCATCGCTTCACTAAATCTTTACGGCAATAGCGATAGGCGGTAGGTAGCTGAAGAAAATGCTTTCTTTTGTTAAGACATGACAGTCTCATGAGACTATTTTTACATGAGTTTCAAGTTTAATTTAGTATGGTTTAACCATCAACTGTAAATTAATGAATAAAGAGGTCTTCATGAGTTGTGCAACTGTCGACTCTCCAGTCAGCTTCAGATCTTGCCATAGTGTAGGTTGCCTCTTCCAGACCTTCGTATTCTTCGTATTCTTCTTCATATTTGGGTATCTAATGTCATCTTATTGCAAAAATGGCCCGCTTGAAATATTTTTTTAAAATGTCCATAAGATGTAATCCTGTATCAAGTTGCTAAATAATACGTAGATGTCCGTGGGCGACACTGGTCACAATGGTCACTACTCCAGCATACGTAGCATGTCCGATATTCACCTATCATTCCGGTACTAAAAATAATCGTCTTCAAACATTTATTCAAAACAATCTTTTGCTTTCACATATAACGCAATCCTTCTCTTCCAGTCTACATGAAAGCTTTAATTCTGTAATGAAGGGCCAAGTAACCTATGCAACTAAGGTGTGGAAACCTTTTTTCTCTGACCAGATTCAGACAATGTATCTATATGGCAGGAATCCTTAGCACAGGACCTGTACAAACCGATCGGTAGTCCCTTAGTATTAGCGTATGTGGACACAAAGCGAAAACAGAAACAAAAAAGGTCCAGCAAAAAATGTCTGCCGCCGCGCTATCTACAGCTCGCGATCCTGTCTCAAATACTGGCTCCGCGCGACCGTGGAGTCGCCTTGTACTATCTTTGCATTATTAAAGCTAACCCATGACCCATTAAAATATATTATTAGAAGTTAGTTCGCTTATTTATTGTATGCGATTCAGATAATTATTTATAATAAGCAACCTCAGAACCAGAAATTAAGCCAACAATCGAGGAGACGAGCCATCTGTCACGTCGCCCTTATGCACAGTAATATTTTAGGCATCACCGATGCGTTGTTGGACAAAAAGAGAGAAGAGAAAAGTAAAAAAACTACTCAATCACCAAAATTTCATTAATAGATAAAAAAATACATTTTTTTTAATACAGTATCAAATATTTAGGTTTATTGGCACAAAAGTTTCATCATCTGCCAAGAATTTTACGCTAGTGTAATATTTGTCCAACTTCATCAACAAGGTGATATCACTTACGGAGCTCCAATGTACCTTGTGCAAAAATACATGGTATAATACAATAAAATACATGGTACGGTCTGGAGTAAAGATTAGTTTGTTCCTTGTTGTTTTTCAATATTCTCTTTCCTTCCAACGGATTCCTCCGTATTCCCACCATATGTAATGGGCATAGTTTTAGTTTGATACAATAATATTGGTGTGTAGTCAACAAGTCGACTCCACAGCCGGCCGGTTCGGTGTCGGGCGAGTGCCGACACTGCCGACACTGCCGACCCAATAGAGCACCCTGCGTCCCTGGTCCCCGCTGTCCTCAGCCACGTAAATCTACATCAACACGCTGTCCCCTTCGTTTTGCTCTCATTCACTTAAGGTTCCCCGTTCCTCCCCGCGAGCCTTATTAAGGCATGCTGAATGACGGAGCCATCGGATAACTTTGAGTATACATCACCGCGGATCGCCCGGGATATACGTATACTGGGATATATGAGTATACAGATTATACCGAGCACCGGCCGGTATTGTTTCTGCCGAGATGCCCTGATAGTTTTGGAATTTGTTTGGAGAAAAGGAGCTATAATAAGTTTCAGGGAACGACAGTTTGACTTATATTAGTTAAGGTTTTTATTGAACGGAGAAACAAATTTCGCAGTGTCATGGAAAAACAAAGTTGCAGATTTTAAGTTGCATCGGATTTGGCAGCAATGCTTCCTTGACCATCGATGTTATGGTTATCGTGACTTAAGCTGCAAACATACTATAAGCCGCGTCCGATAGGACGCGGCTGACAGCCGCGACTGATAATGTGCACATGACAAAAACATCCAGCGCGCCAGATAGCTCTTGGACGTCCGAACGCCTTAAGGTGCCTCAAAGTCACGTCCGCGACTTACCTCCGATAGTTTGCACAGCTCAGTGTACATTCGTTATCTAGATACCTATTACGTCACATCCTTCAGCCGCGTCCGTAAGCCGCGTCCGACAGTTTGTTTTTAGCTTAACTGTTACTTTTCATCAAACCAGTTCATATTTATAATACCAATTTTTTTTTGTCATAGTCTGGTATCAACCTGTTGCTTCAAGTAAGCCGGTTAGATTATAATGTAACTGATAAATCGTGCAATGCATTATGTCCACGTACATTTGAAGTTATTCATGATTCGTCATAACAGTTTATCGATGGTAACTTGGACAACTGCACCCATCAAACCTCATTACGTTTCAATGTTTAAACATATTTTCAAAGAATCGTATCTACAAAGTTTCAATCAACTGACAAATAATCAAACGTTGGTTTACTATTCAAATCAAAAATGATCGAATACGTCAGAACCATGCGATCTAGTTTAGGCTGAGTAGACACGAATTTCAGCCCGATTTTGCGCGGGAAAATAACCTGTCAGCAGCGGATGACACGGCTGGAAGCGGCGTGACGGCCGCGCGTCCCGTCACTGTCAATCGCTTTGTGTGAATTCATAGCATTTTCATACTTGCGTTGTTTTCACGTCTACTTAATAACGAATCACGCATATTTCACAGTTTAAAATGGTAACAAGCCCTGTTCAAGCATGCTACGAAATTAAAAAGACTTCGGACGAGTTTTTGGAAGTAGAAGTAGTGAATTAGTTCTCGAGTGGTATGGGCACATTCTGTTTTTGTCTTCGATCACTTATGTTCTGTTATAAGTGATCTAAGGTTTTTGTTTCAAACTGTGTAACAATTATTGGTAGTGAGTCTACTTGTCGAGTAACTGGTAACATGCTATTAATTTTTTAGCAAGATTGGATATTTAGTTTATATTTAGATAATATAATTTGATATTTTAGATAATATGCCATAAGTATTTTACGTTCGCCGCTGTAGCGTCGAAAGCGGCGAACGTAAAATATGGCGTCTTTGTCAAGGCATTACTTTTGTAGGAGACTCCAACTGAACAGCTCATGATTCCTCTCGCGTCTTCTGTCGCCAGTATGCTTCGCTAGTTAGATCTGTTTGACGCGCGCTGTCAGCTGATGTTGACGGCGCATCAGCGGCGGGAAGCGCGCGTGACAGCTGCCGATAAGATTCGATGTTTGTGCTCGGATTGTGATGCGATATTTTTAGACATCTCGCCTTCCGATGTAGTTCGACAATGATGTTGTTTGATATCTTTCGCTTTTTACACTTGTAAACATACATAGGGAAAGTATACCGGCTATCTAATTAATGTGCTATAATTATTTATGAAAGTCTTTTTAAATGTATACACATGAATTTTATTAAAGCTATGGTTTCATTTCAATAGGTCTTCACGATAATCGTATATAACTACAAGTATTAATTATTAATACTCCATATTAATACTCCATGGCACCATTGATATTGGTCCGAAATCCGATTGAAAATTTTTAATACTAAAATATGTCACTATTTTTTACATAACTCGTATACAAATTTACGGTATCGATATTTGTATTGAAATTACAGTTAGGTACCTACTAGCCGCATAGATCGCAGAATTAGGCTTAGTACCTACCTACGCTTAGTTAACTAAGTTACTGGCGAAACTTTCTGGTAAAAGTGGCGTGTCCGTATTTTCAAAAAGTTTATTGAACAAGAAGAAACATAAAATAAATATTAAAAAAAAACTAGAAATTTTTGAAAATTGAAACGTTTATTGAGACGGGATCAACCGAGAGCAGTAGTAGCAGTACATATAATTATAATGTAAAAATAAAGAAAACAAATTACATTTAATTTTGTTTTCATTTAATAATAACCAAGTAAGGTTATTTTCAACTTGGTAAATTAGAGTTTTGCTTAACGGAAACATAACGTAATATGGTAATATTAAACGTGGTCATTTAGATTGGTTAGTAAATAATTTATCGCCAGTTAAAGTTATAAAGTCAATTCAGGCCAAGCGGCAATCACTCTGCGGGGAAACTTGATTTATGCTAACGTAGCATTGGACACAGTTTTACCATTCATTTTCATAACATTTATTTAAAATTTGATTAATGTACAAGCTATAATTTACAATTGATGAAAGTTGAGAACATGCTATCCATGCCTTTTAGGTTTCATTCTGGATATACCTTTATTATTATTATTTTTTAATTCATACTTTGGCAGTAATTTTTCAGTTATTGTTTCCCATTCATCGTCTATTATCCCATACTTGAGTGTTACTGCACACTTACAAACAGTCAACTTCTACAATCGCCAGTGACAAGTCAGGTTTACGTGCTGCCCCAGTCGGGAATCGAACCTGAGATCCCTTGTTTCACAGATACGGTCTCGACAACGGTTTGTAATAGCTTCTAAAAGGCTATTTATCGGTACAAAGTCGTGAAGGTTTATCTGATTTACTCACTGCTTACATAAACTGAAAACAGTCTCAACGTTTTTCACCTAATATATTTTCTTGGACTTGGCTTCAACCCATTAATGGCCCACTACTGGGCACGGGTCTTTCCTCTTGAGGAGGCCTAGAGCATACTCCACTACGCTGCTCCGGTGTGGATTGGTGGATTTCTTGGACTATGTGAACACAATTCTGTTAAACAAATTCTGTTTCAAACGTTACGGGTAAGTTTCCTCAAGTGAATTAAAGATACAATTTTTTAATAATTAACAACAATAATAATTGTCCTCAATGCATACAACTTTATTCAAGTTTAAAGTCATTTCACCTAAAATGGTCACCACAACAAAGTTGTTTCATTTATTGAAAGGGAAATTATGAGCACATTTCGAACATTTCTCATTCATTTTAATTACTATTATGATGTTAATTAATTATTACAATGCAGTTGGAATAAATAAAAAAGTAACGTAGAATAAGGTGCAGTTCAGACTTGGATACTTTATAAAACAATAAACTCCGCTTTATGAGAACTTTGACTGATGTGGCATAGACTACGATTTCCGATTGCTTCGATCAGAAAATCAAGAAAGATGAATTAGCATAACATACTATCATAGCAAACAATCATAGAACACATATTAACAATACATATGTACATATGTCGGTATTCGACTCTCCTCACGACCTGGAACTGAGCACTAAAAAGACTGGTCTGAAGGTTCTAACAATCGAAGATAAATAACGAATACAGAACCGATGTATTTGTTTTTCGATTCTTGACAAAAAATAACCGACTTCAAAATAACTCAAAAACTACTGGTCAGATCTAGCTCAAATTTAAGTGGGATCACATGGCAAGCACCAGCTTTCGATTAAAAAAAGAATCATCAAAATCGGTTGACCCAGTCGAAAGTTCTGAGGTAACATAAAAAAAAATACAGTCGAATTGAACACCTCCTCCTTTTTTGAAGTTGGTTAAAAAGCGGCCAAGTGCGAGTCGGACTCGCCCATGAAGGGTGCCGTAGCAGCAAGTAACATAATATAAAAGTTCTTGTAGTTCGTTGTAACTTTGATCAATGTTTTTTGCGGTTTACGATTTATGACGTATTAAAAAAAAACTACTTACTAGATCTCATTCAAACCAATTTTCGTTGGAAGTTTGCTTGGTAATGTACATCATATAATTTTTTTAGTTTTATCATTCCCTTATTTTAGAAGTTACAGGGGGGGGGGGGGACACACATTTTACCACTTTGGAAGTGTCTCTCGCGCAAACTATTCAGTTTAGAAAAAAATGATATTAGAAACCTCAATATCATTTTTGAAGACCTATCCATAGATACTCCACACGTATGGGTTTGATGAAAAAAAACACCCCCAAAATTTATTGCTTTTTTTCTATTTTTGTGTAAAAATCTTAATGCGGTTCACAGAATACATCTGCCTACCCATTCAATGGTATATCTCTTATAGTTTCGGAAAAAAGTGGCTGTGACATACGGACGGACAGACAGACAGACAGACAGACAGACAGACAGACAGACAGACATGACGAATCCATAAGGGTTCCGTTTTTTGCCATTCGGCTACGGAACCCTAAAAACTATGTAAGTAGTATTGCTGATTTCAGTTTTGTTATTGTCAGCTCTATCTTGTAGAAGCTTTATACAACTGCAGGTCGGCAATGTACGTGTTTCACTGGACACTCGTTTGTGTAGTGCCTTACGCTCCCATAGGTAGGTATGTACATGCGTATTACATGGGCTTGCAACATTTTGATTATACCTGTTTATGATCTACGTACTATTTAGTGTGTAATAATTAGTAATTCTTTAGATTCTGCTTTAAGAATATCTCCTGCGTATCTATAAGCATCGCCTTTAAAACATAAGTAATTTAGACAACAATACTAATCCAACTAATTCGGACCACTCGTTCGACAACCTATCGCTACCAACGAGACCACAAAGTCGACATACTTAATTAACTTATTACCTAAAATAATTAAATCGATCGATCACACTCCGAAGTGTAATTTAAAGTGCAATTTGAAACGCAAAGTTAAATACCGCTTTTAAAAGAAATCAATTAATCAATTCAATATTTACCGCAACACGTAACAAACCCATTTACAAGAAAAATATATTGACTTGTGCAGTCCGTCAACATTTTCTTTATCTCGGTCTGATCCAACTTGTTTACATAAAAACAGAGATTTGATTATGCATCTTGTACCTACTATCAGATGAATGGTTATAGCTTTTTAATTAGATAAGGAGCGCTTCATACAAGAATAATTGAAACATCGTTGCAAACAATAATGTCCAACTTAACATACATAACTTCAACTTTGAGAATAAAGTTGCTTGTGGAATACAGCTCGTATAGACATTTCGTTCGGGGAACTGTCGAAGTAGTTAAAATCGACGTAGGGCTTATCCCCTGGTCTCATAAGTCTCGCAGCCATGAAACGAAGGCAGGTGTGATCCTTGCAAGATCGACCGCTGAAGTGGCAATGGGCTGGTCACTAACATTAAAGTAGACGTTAGATAGACGATAGTTGACTGCGGAAGATTCCAAAATTTAAAAGAAGTATCGGACCAGATGGATTGAGAGCCTAAAGGAGGTATACCCAACTAATGGGCTCCTTCCAGGACTCCTCAAAGATGCTCCGCTTCGCTTGTCAATTCAGCCATGTGACTTTTTATCACGATTCACGAACCAATAAAAACAAAACAAATAGCAATCGAGTATTTAATCCTGTCAGATTTTTCTCAATAATTTTTTTTGTTAATTCAATCCATCCATTTATGTAGGTAATCTCTAGGAATCATATCTTCTAGAATGCAAAGGATGTGATTTTCATTTCATATCATCAGATTTCAGAGGAGGTATTTATGCATCGCATAATTATTTCTTTCTAAAACAATGGAGTAGGATCAGTTATTCTCACGATATGCAGTCACCCTAACAATCTGTGAGCATGCTCTTTTTCTAGCGATGTGCAAATAGGCGATATATTGCGTTGTCGGTCTATCGGTCTGTCGGTCCGCACGGCTCACTAGCCACAGCCAGCCGCGGCCGCTACATCCGCGCCGACCGCACCGCTCCTGTCAGTCAAACGTCATTGCTGCGCTCGTAAATTATGACGTTTTTGCTGCGCCCGCGCACGCAAATCAGGGCCATAGATTAAAAAATGCGTGTAGATAGTTACAACAACAAAATATGATTATTGCCCTCGCAGACGCGAGACAAAAGTCCACACAATCCACACAATCGATGATCGACGGTACAGTATCTTCTGTCTTCCAAAATGATTGCTTATTAGTTAAGTCCTTTATATAGACCCGGAGGACTTTGTTACGGTTCGGTGGACTTGTACGGTGTCCTACAAAAATACATTACTCGTACATACGCTCGCTAAATTTGTATTAAATTTGTATTTGTTTTATAGTACCCTGACTTGTCTAGCATCTAAAATATTTGGAATTTAGAATCCCTTTAATGCACCTGAGGATATTATTATTATTATAGGTTATTGGCCGTTATCGATACTAAAAATATTATGTTTGTTATGTATTACCAAGTATCAGTTTGAGTATCAGACCTTAGACCCACGATTCATTGATTATTCCAGAAAATTTGATTGTCATCTGAAAAGTGTTTTGTAAAATATCGTGTCTAAACTTACAGCTCAAAGACCTTCTGCACTACAGATCTGCTTCTCGAGTTAGTCTGTGGCCGTATGCCTCTCACGTACGCAAGGGTGGGCAAAGCCGGCCCATTAGCATATTAATTATCGAATCCCCGACTATCTAGTCATGCTCCTTCGCGTGACTCCAGCGGCTTACGAGGCCTCCACGAACATCACCAGTTAGACAGATTAATCAATTTCTGTATTGCTCAGGTAAAAACATCTGCTTATTAATGATGCAAGGAACTCGATTAGAATATTTGCGATGACTGCTAACGAGTGAGTACTGGATGGTGTCGGTGTACTGATGGTTCTTAACGCTTGCGATCATCCGTTTTTTGCATTCATTAGGTACAGAGGAGGGTTTCGTTTCCAGTATTGTTCGCGATACGGAAATCTATGGTTCACGGTTGTTGAGTCTGTGGGTCGGTCTGTCCCGGCTTATGAGGAGCGGAAGTAAAAGTTGAGATGTTATCAGGTAGTTGTAGAGATGTCACTAACCTGTGCGTGGACCGACTGGAAAATATTCACATAATTGTGGTTCCCCATATGGGTTTCATATATGAACAACTTTAAACAGATTATAACTGAAACAGCTGATCATGGATGGCGCTAAGCTGCAGTACCTACCTATATTAAGCAAGTCACTTGATCCATGCAATGCCGTTAAGAGCGTCTAATCTAGTAGAATACAAAACCATAGTTCACCAACACCCTGCAACAATCATCAAGTCAACTATCATCACGATCCACATTCCTCAGCGCAGAATAGTATTTTCTCAAGCTTCCCTCGCCCGCAACTCTCGCAAGTACTATGATCCCGACAATTAGCAACAAAAGCAGATAGTGTTACGATCCGGCCAGTGAGAGCTCTGCACTGTTTCTAACTATCAGCCAGCAAAGTAGCCGGTACAAGTGGTTGCGCTGTAATCTGCGCGCCGTCGCCAATAAATTAGACCGCGGCCATAAACATGCGGCGTCGAAGGTAACCTCGTCATCTGATACCGCGGACATTGTCATGGCGCGGGCGCGTTCTCACTCGCGGCACGGCAACTATATTCTATCTAAGGTTTAAACCTCATAAAACACGGTATCACGGATATTCTGCATTACACACAGCAGTGAACTTTAGGTACGCCATTAGACCTAAAATTTGGTATCTCAACACGAAACACACTAACACAAAATTGTAATTTATCCATGAGTATTACACAGTCTCTGTTTAAGACAAAATTACGAATACGGGATAAGGTGACCATGTATAAAGTAGACACATGACGCCCGCCGTTAAAAAAAATATAAAAAATTAAAAATCACATGCTTTGATGTAAGAAAATATCGGAAGGAAAGCATGCGTAAACTTCATAATTTTCTCAGAAGGGTCTGCCAAGCCGCAATTGGCTAGCGCAGTGAACAAGGGCCAGTACCCCTCAGCCGCTAACATGATGCGAGATAACCCGAGCCCAGCGGGATCATGGATTGCAAATGACCATTGCAACGTCCAATGGATGTGATCGTGGGTCCGTGGAAACGGGGCAGCCAACAGGAGCGCTCGGCAGTGGCGGCGATCGCTCGCCGGTGGCAGGCTGGCAGCGTGGCGCGGCGTGGCGGACCCGTGGACGATAGCCGTTACTTAGTTGTGCGTTGTGCAACGCCGATCGGATTCCATCGCCAGTCGGCACCTGCACCGGGATAACTTGCTCCTTCCTTGGATGCGAAACAAATACCATTATAAATTAATGATTAAACTTAATCCCTCTTATTGTTATCCGGAGAAGGGTCGAATCTCACAGGTTCGCATTGGCAACATCGAGGTGGGTAATGAATTGACCCACACTGGCCAGCAATGTGCAACTCCCAAAACATGTAATTGACGTGTTTATTGAGATTTCATTGCGGCACATTTTAACAACTCGTAAGCAACGTAGCTTAAGAAGGGGTGTTGTGACTTGCACTTGTTTATTGCTGGCCCAGTGAAGAAAACAAACAAAACCCACCAAACAGGCGTTACGTACCGGAATTAAGTGTAAGAGACAATCCATCCATCCGTGGGTTCAAGTCCCCTTGCCAACCAAGAGGCTAAGTTAATCTCAGCGAGTTAGATATATGACCAGCTATCAGTCTCCCAATAAAAACGAATGTTTTAAGATGTTTCCACAACAAACTTAACTAAACGAGTGCCAGTTACGGGTTCATATTATAGTTGTTCATAGCGCTGCTGCAATGTCCTTGGAAGTTCTTTTATCGACTGTCTAAATCATGTGTGTCTAACCTTTACTAACATACGATAAAACTAAATGGTGGTTACCATGTGGTTCCCATGGTGGTTACCATGTGGTTATCATGGTGGTTACCATGTAGTCAGGTCTAGGGGTAAACCTATGATGAATCTAGCCATTTAGTTGTTCATACATATGTAGATTAGCTAGGCCGTAATAAACGTAATGAAAACAGAGAGCGTCGAATACGTAAGCTGTCATAGCCAAGCATGTGTTGAACCGGACAATAAAATATAACCAGTCGCAAGGTTGCAACGAAACAATTAATTAAACAATTTAATATGTAAAGCTAATGGCACGTTTAGCGGCTCCATGCAACAGACTGGGAACGAAGGGTTTGCGTTATTTTATTTTTGTTTCCTTCGCGTATTGTGTTGTATGACGTGCGATTGCCATAAAAATATTAAAGTAAAGATATAAAGATGTTAGTGCAAACATTAATTAACCCTTACACTGCAATTGTAGGCCTTTATGAAGTGAAGATTAATCGCTTGTTCATTTATACTTATAAATAGTAAGCGAACTTTGAAATGTTCAGCGATGGAGTCGTTGTTTTCGCTTTAAAACTAGTTCCCTTAAATTGTTTTAGAAAAACTCGAAAAGTAATAATCTAAAATGGAAATATGAGTAAAAGGGTAAATAAGTTAAACTATAGAAAGTGGGGATATCTTGTCGTCAGTAACTGATTATGTATGACGGGTGATATGGATATTCTCTTGGACCACAATCCACATACAGCATCTATTATTACGAGTATGAAGAAAACAGCTAATGAACCTACGAAGTACTTATACTCGAATCCATAATTCGACGGACCACTTTGACAACTAAAATGTACAAATGTTGCAAGGACATTAGGCATTTCTGTCCTTATCGACATTATGAAAATTTCTTATCGATATTTTGCGTCACATTTAAAATCAAATAACTTCTATGATAGTGCTTTTTTCGTAATAAAAATGTGCCTGAATTTTGTTTAAATTAAATACAACTTAACTGATTTTAGCTGGCATCGAATCATTAAACGGAATATATTTTAACTAGATAAGAAGTACAAACACATTAATCGAACACTATTTTATCAACGTAACTAAAGGTTTTCCATTGCACGCCTAAGCAAAACGTTTTTTCACCGATCACTTTCTCGGTGAATCAAGCGTCGACACTGAAATATCGACATTTGCCTCTCACTATTAATTTTCTGCATTATGTAGCAACACTCTATATGTCAAAATGGTCCGTCGAATTATGGATTCTACTATAGTAACTGTATTACGGAGTAATCTGGACCGTCTTACTGATTCGCATGACTTATTTGTGATTAGCTGACCCGGCGAACTACGTATCGCCTAACAAACTGTATTTTTTTTTCTAAAATAAAAGTAGCCTAAGTTACTCCTTGTTACATCAGCTATCTACCAGTGAAAGTCCCGTCAAAATCGGTCTAGCCATTTCAGAGATTAGCCGGAACAAACAGACAGACAGACAAATAGACAGACAGACAGACAAAAATTGCGAAAAATGTTGTTTTGGTATATGTACCGTGTAAACCTACATCCATATGCACTTAGTACAAAGCGGTTATGTTAATATTACAAATATACCTAGTCTAGCCATAAATACTGTTACAAACACTTCACTAAATATATTTTTTTGGAATTAAGATATCTGTAAATTAATTATATAAAAACAAAGGTAGTTAAATGTTAATTAAAGTTTTGTTTCGGTTATTCAAAATACCCTCCCTGGTTTTGAATGTAGGGCCTCAACCTCTTAGGCCAGTCGTCAATCGTAGCATGTACAAGGTTCGTATCTATATCAGCCACTGCTTTAATCATGGATGCTTTCAGAAACTTAAAATTTTGGTGAGATTTAGCGCATGCTTTCTGTTTCCATTGTTGCCATATTTTGTTTCCAACGGATGTAAGTCTGTGCTTTAAGAGGGCCCCTCGTTGTGCCCTATAAAGTAAATTTTATGACCAATCAGCCAGTTTTGTATCCTGCTTTCTGATGATCTGGCGCTGAATCTTATTGGAATACTTATTGTGGATTTTCGATAATTTTTTGAAGAAGATGTTCCACAATCTTTGCAAGGACAGTATTTTGATACTCAAAAATACTGGGCTTCACTTCTTTTTCACAGAGAAATATCACAGATGAGCCCGAATATGAGACACCAAGTCAAACCATGATTGACACAGGATAATGCCCACGCTGGATTATTGGCATACGCCTGGTTGCTTCTTTGTTCACGTGGGCATAATATTTTATCACTTTGTTTTTTGTAACTTTCTTCAATGCCAAAAAATTTTTCGTTTAAAATAAGAATTTGGCGGTTTTTTTTCTCGCATACCTTCTTAACAAAGCTGGTCATCTCTCGAGCCTTAATTTTTATGGAGGTTCATTACGGAAATTCCCTGTGTGTCGTCGATAAGCTCTGGGTACAAGGTCTTCATTTAACATTCATTTGATGGTAGTTTTTCTTAACCCTACCTGAAGAGCTAAAATTTTTTGCTTCCGGACGGGAATTCGTTTAATTCGCGCCTGTACCTCTTTGGTGATCGCTGGCGTTCTAACCGTGCAAGGTTATGCGCTTCTTCTACGGTTTTCGAAGCTCGAAACTTCAGGGAATCATTTGATAGTACGATAAAAAAAATCCATGAGTAATTTTTCAAATTTTCAGCAATTTAAAAACCTCAAGCTGCATAGCTGTAGCGGTGCAACTTAATAACCCGTGTGTGTCTTATTTTAACGTCCACTCATTTTTTATTAAATGACACAATATCAATTATTTCTTTATTTTAAGATAGTGCAATATTTCCTCATTCGTAATCAATCGAAACATTTCTCGCTAGTATTTGGTACTTAAATTAAACAAGGCTGTAACAGTATATCTGGCAAGACTATGTACATTCCAATTTTATTTATTTGTATAGATGTAGGTATAGATAATTTTGCTTGTTTCAGAAGTTCACTGCTGCAATTTATTTGGTAGATTTAGTTAACATTACATTATTACGTTACATTACATTACATTATACTATTACATTATATTATATATATATATATTATAATATACATTATATACCTTACTTAACTCTCTTTTTTATCGTTAATTGTTATCGTATTACTGCAGTGTGGATTGTCATCAGTAACTCACCCAAGTGTCGTATGTTTGTATGTATGTCGTATGTCTTCGAGATTAGTTTGTTATATTAACAAAAACGCTGCTTGCCGAAACAGCCAAGCACTCAAGAATTATTGTCACCCATCCAACCACTGACGGCGTCCATATTTGCTTAACTTGGTCGATCAATAAAATTATGAATCTTCTAAAAGACACAAGCCGCAGGTCTACTAGCGTAACATACATTTTATTCTACTTTACCGACTATAATTATACGATTCAAGAGCACCACTAAGTTACATTAGCAGTGTTGAACTTTTACCTCAGCTGCTGCCCCTTAATGGTTATATGTCATGATGCGAGTCATAAACTAACTTTAACTAATTACTTGTTAAAAAACGTATTTATATCTCGCGATCTGTTTTGAAAACGATTATACCTAGTTGGAGGTCTCCGACTGTCCGACTGCTCAGACCTTGACTCGCGAGGTCCTCAAGCAACTAATTATCATTTTATGGCTTACTAATTAAACCGTAGGTACAGACAAGTAAAAGGTCTTAAGTGTAAAACAGCTCATTACAAATTTTCCGTTATTTTACGTCAAAGTGAACTCAACGGGATAAACATAATTTAGAAAAAATAATGTTTGAGGTAAATGTAATAAGTTAGAGACACCTGGTAGTCATAAGTACGGTGCATAACAAACCAGCCACACACAACTGCACTACCGCCGCGTCTCATGTGTCCCCGCGTCGTCGTACAAAGCAGGTGTCCTATCAAAGCTTCGATGACCCATGACTAATGACAAACCACAGCTGATTTGCTCATAAATTCCAGTGTCTTTTAAATCCAAGGAAAAAGCCTTAAAGGCTAACAAGGTGTTAAAACCAATATTCAGTTGTAACTAAGTTTTTGACTGGGCCATTTGTGTGTGGGCAGTTGGTGAGTAAAACAAAAGACTATCGCAACTTTGTATTGGCCATTCAACAAGCTGGCACATTCACAATTCTGATCCTATCCACCGGTTAGTGTTCACCTGGCTTCAGCAACAGACGCTTATTAAGAAATAAAATTTTACGATTTAAATTTAAAAATTAAATTCGTACCCATGCCTGTCTACTATTGTGAGTTCCGCAAAATGTCAGTTACCCACTTTTACATGCAGATCGCAGATAAAATGTTGCATTTTGCAATTTGTTTAGCAAAACAGCGTGAGGGGACACTTGTCAATTAGGACTTGTCCCTCGCGCACGTCATGCGATGGACATTTGTGGAAAAAATAACGCCAAATGAAGTGTAATTAATGCAGGCATGCATCGCCAGCGCATTTCATATTATAATAGAAACGTGTGCGGACTTTGTAAGTTTTTGTTCGTTAAACTATCTATTAATGTCTGGTTTAGTTTAGATTATTAATGTTAGACTTCCGCGAGCAGCCTTTTTTTAAATGAACCTATGTTTCTTCGATAACTGAAGTCGAAGGGAACGTACTAACTAGATACTAACTAACCGACGCACATGTTGTCTACCAAATTATATGACTGTTCAGTCTAATTAACTGCTGTGTTAAAATGCGTGTCCGATTTGCAAATGGAAAGGACTAATTATTGAGGTCTAAAAAACTCTCAACCGACCGAACCATGGAGCTCCTTGTAAAAGGCTAATATTGCTAATACAACTAAATAATCGAGTATTGATTACATTACGCTAGAAGAGGCCGTTATTTATAAGATGTTATACAATAAGTTGTTACTCGCTTCGAATAAATTTAATTCATGAGCTTCAGGACTTAGAAACGTGCGATAGCGATAGGTATTACTGAATGTAGATAACGTAATAACCAGATGTATATCAATAATTGAATGGAAAGTATCCGTCAGTCGCCAGATGCTAGTCGTCGGACTCGCCTTCAACAGGCTTTAGGCACTTAGAAGATACTAGATACGAGATCTAATCTGTGGTTTCCTTACATACCAGACGTGATATTTGGCGAAGTTCATGTAACGTGTAGTGATTACTGTTTGCTTCTTGAACTGGGTGTTCCATTCTAGGTCGAAGCACAAAATTATATCTGTTTTGTGGTCGATGTAAATTTTTATATAACACATATGTATCTACTTTCCTAAGTGTGATGAGTGATGACTGTGATGTCTTATTTATGCAATTCCGAGTGACAAATACAGGGTGACCTAGTGCACCGTATGCTGAGGACGTGTGCGCATCATTCACATCACACGTTTAATATATAGACAATAGAGACTGAATAATTGTTGACATTGACTAACTGAAAATAAAATTTACTTTATTTATTTATTTATTACTTGGTAGTCTTGCTTTATTTTTACATATCTTAATCTTAAATTGTACTTAAATCTATATTTTACTACCAAAATTATACCTAAATAAATGTCAGTAAATAATAAATTCGTTCTTTTTTAATTAATTATTAGCGCGAAGATGAATACTAGTACTTAATAGATGACACGCATGGATAATGAGGCAAGTAAGGTAAGTTGGCATGCGCGGCACGTTTCGTCATTCGCCGGCCATTAATCAGGGGATAAACGGCGAGTTATCACCGTCATATAAACAAAACTTATCATCGAGGCTGCCTGCGACCTTTGTGCACCGCCACCTGCCAGACCACACGGGCGCTGGCCCCACCACGGAGCCCCACGAACCAACGCCTGGGGCAAGCCGTTCAAATCTCTATACGAATGGAGAATTGATTTTAGGGCTTGAGCAAGCTCAGATTTTGTTACTTAATACAATAGCTCAACCACTTTACAAATGCATATTTTATATTAGACTCCGACGATGTGTGTTTGTTTATCTGTGCGTTTGTTCCCGCTGATATTAGAAATGCGATGTTCAAGGATGTATTGTACTTGAGCTTGATAATGTATTTCGTGTAATGCAATCGGTTCACAAATGAAAAAAATTCTAAACAATTTTCGATCGCGGTACTAAGGCATTGGTTTCCCTAGGTAGCGAAGCGAGGGCAATTACTAGTTGAATAATGGTCATAAAAAGCCATTTGACAATCAAGGTATTTTTTTACGTATTACATCTTAAGTCGAGGTAACATTTGTCCTAGTGAAAAGATGTCACTCACTTCACCATTTATTTATTGGAAGAGATAATGTCCCACTGATAATATACTCAGATCTGATAACGACGAGCTCAGATTAACTGCCATTAATTAGAGTTGACAGTCGTCGAAATGAGAGACATTGACATCATTGGCTTCCCAGCAGTAGTCTGACGTTTGGAATACTAACAGTGCGACCAACTTATCTGTGAACTGAGGGAGGGCGCTGTCGAACGCATTGGACCAATCACCTGGACGCAATTCGAGACGTAGTAAATGTCAATGAATGAACACAAAGAACTTATGAATGGAGCGGCATTAGTTCCAATTTTCGCCATTTCACAGATAAGTTGGGCGCACTGTACGTGTTACAGGTGTAGTTACAGATTATAATGGCCATTGAATTCAGTGCGAAAGCCATATCCTCTATTGTTCATCAGATAATTGACATGAAACTGGTTTCTTCACAGAATGCTGGTTATTACCAAGTTAGTAGGGAAGCGGAGGTAGGTACGGCACAGGTCAAGTGTGGTAAGTGAGAGGTGACCGTTGCCACCTGCGTGGTAATACCGCATTTACACGGAAGCGGCGCTGGCGGTTGTGCGGTGTAATGGTGGAACTCATCAATCTACCTCCTGCACCCTGACGCACACCATCCAGTCACGAACAATTTTAGTCGCGGGTGGATGTGACATGGCTTTTAGGTCGATCTTGGAATCAGAATTGTATTAAGAACAAGGGCCTACTTCTGGCAGTTCTGGTGCAGGGGAGATCAATCAGATGGTTTTGGCCAAAGTGTGGGGGAGGGGGGGGGGCAATTTTAAATTTATTTTGGCTAAGATGGGAGCAGATGGAATTTTTCAGAACTTGTCGCATAATTTTGTGGACGACCCCCCGTGCCCCCTCCCCTTCCTCTCGTTATGCCCACGTTTATAAACCTTAATATAAAATGTCTTAATATTGCTATGACATTAATATTGCTATGACATTCCTTAAAGAAATTGGAAGTGTACCTTACCTCATACAATAATTACTATGCAAGGTTTTTTAAACATTGAAATTAATATTCCCTTCAACTTCCGTGACTGATCACCACACTAAAACAGCCTCTCTAGCATGCCTCATCCAGTAGGAGAGTGGTGCCGCGGCAAGTGGCACCTGGTAATTAATAGCCGGTGTCTCAGATTGATGCGCGGCTGATCACCGTGCGAACTGACAACACACCAGCACCGCGGCACCGGCGAGAGCCCCGACCTCCGGAACGCGATTTATTAACCCCAACTGTACTGAATTACCATTTATTAAGCCCCATCTGTGATGTATTGGTGTCGCGTGATTAACGGTGCCTCACTGCCTCAGCTAGGCGCTCGAACCCTTTCGGAATGTAGGCTTTTGTAACCGTAACTACCTGGATGGTATTAACTAGTGCTGTAGGCCGTTGGAAAAGTACTTTCATTGGAATTATAGACATTACCGTCATCAGTCATCAATAATCCTATAAAAATATTTTACACGATTTTGTAAGATAGCCGTTATAAGGAGCTATGTTTTATGTTATCACATTATTTTGTTGGTAACAAGCCGACCAATGACCTGCTGTAAGGCTATTCTGTTTTGTAACTCGACAGCGGAATCCGCGATGAGTGTCAAACTTCAAACGACTAAAGATAGGATTTTGACACTCATCGCGGATTCTGCTGTCGAGTTACAAAACAGAATAGCCTTGCTGATCCACCTGATGATTAGTGGCCACCGTCGCCATGCGTTGCCATGAGTTTAGCTCAATAGTTCAAGCCGAATTGAGAACCTCGTGTTTTTGATGTCGCATAAAAAAAGCGCATTCCTTCGTATCGGGTTTCACCTCGCGTGTAGAAGTCGAATGACTGCGAAATACAGAAATTGAAAGTATTATACCTGAAATATTATGAAATCAAAACATTTTGTTCATGAAGTCATAAACTGACGTGGACGGAACGTCAGTGGAGGGAGGCGAGGCGGGCCGAATAAACCGTAACAAGTTACTGTCTCTCATGTTCCTCGCACAAAGTTTCATAACTTGGGAATCTACATACAGCTGTAAAGTGTAAGACGAATTTTGAGTAGTGCCGGTGTACTAAATTCCACGTAGATACCGGCGGATGCAGGCCAATAAATATATCGGTTGAGGGGTTCGCGGCCGGTGAATAAACATGAACCTGTACTGTTGGCCGACAAAAGTATCGTGAGGGTAGTTCTATTATAAAAAATGTTGCTTAAAGATAGTGTGTGTACGTTTCTTTTACTTTACTCTTTATTTGTTTTGTAATAGAGTAGAGCTGTACATTTTACTCAGTCCTAACTGCTTTTCTTTAACAAAGTTAGTCACACTATAGGCATTATGAAAGAGAAATTCTAATTCTATGGAAATAATTAAATTCTGTAATATTTCAAACTCAAAATCTTACCAAAAGCAAGATATATTTAAATATTAAATTTAAATATTAATTTATATATTATATATTTTATCATAAATCTTTTACTGTCTCAGCTGTACGTTTGTGGAACTCCTTACCTACCTATATTCGAAAAGCGCAAAATATCAAATCCTTTAATAAATTAGTTAAAGAGCTCTACCTATCTATGTAACTTTGCTAATTTCTTTACTTCTGTTCTCTGTTGTCTTTCAATCTTTTCTCATGTACTCAGATTTTTTCATCTACATACTTTGTTTTTCCACTCCTTTGTTTTTATTACCTACTCCCTGTGCCTTTCACTATTGTGGTGAAGAATGATAGTTTTTCCTTTCACTGCTGTCGTATGAATTATTTTAAATTTATTTATTTTTAATATTTATTTATTTAGTTTTAATATTTATTTATTTTTTGTATTTGTTTTGTGCTTATTAATTATTCTGTTCTCCTCGTATCACTGTTTATTCTGTGGTGTGCAAACAATAAAGAGTTATCTATCTATCTATCTATGTATCTATCTATTAAATACTTCTTATTAATAAACATTCCAATTGCTAGATTAACATAACAATCGCCCTGGCATATACTGGAATCTGCTGCATAAAATGATACATCTTTTTATCAGAAATAGTCACGAAACAGTTCTGATGAAATTTAGAAAAACTGCTAAAACAAAGAAACCAGTAAACCTTGTGCGAATAAACGCGCCGCCCTCGCGCCCTCTCCGCGGCCGGCGGTGTACCGCTCGTTCTCGTAAGACAGGCCTCACTCAATATCGGATATTGTTCTTGCAAATGAGTATTTATGTCATCGTTTGTATAAAATGTGCGCCGATGTGGGCCGAACGCGTTTTTGCCGCTATCGCGAAGTGCCTCCAGTTTGTTTATTGGAGAAACTTCCAGAATATTTTCTTCTTACACAATTCTGTTTACGCCTGGTGGGTAGCGTACAAAACATCGCAGGCGAATGTTCCGAGTGTGCCTAACGGCTCCTGTTATTATTTTTATTCTGTACGATCGTATTGAATTAATCAAGGGTGTGCGAGTGTTATTCAATTAGGATAGTGCATAATTATCTATACGATGTTATTAGGTCGTTGGGTGCAGGTAGTAGTAGTAGGTGGACGTATGTGAGGCCCGATTGGATATTATGGCTACATTAATAGACCAAATTAACGCTGAGAGCAATCACTTCCAGAAAACCAAAGGTTAAAGGAACTTTAGAAAAAAGAAATAGAACATTTTCAATCCTATCCATCCTCATTAGGCGTGTTTTGTAAAGTACGTAAAATTGCAAAGAATATGATTATATTTCATCTAACAATCGAAAGTTCAATATACTATTGCTGGAGTAGATTGCGTGAGGAAAACTAGGTGGTATTGATCCCAGAACCGATAGTGTATGTACCTGCGTTGATGGATGATGGCGGAGGATGACGCGTACCTTCCAGCACCTAGATAATTAGCAGCTACAAAAACTAGTATTCTAATAGAAGACTGCACTGTCTGCACTGCAACGAAATGATGGGACGATAGTTACGCCGCTGGCGATCATCGATCACAATTATACCGACTTTTGATTAACATCTATGTGTCAAGGAACTCGCGGATTAAAATGTAGGTTCGATAGTTTTATAAAAATGTGGTAATTAAAGGTTTATTGGTCGACTGTTCACAAAGTGCAGCCATTCGTGTCTAAACAAAGTTTTTAATTAAGATGCTCTGGGCGTACATTCTTCATAAGCTTGGACCTAGCAAATATTCATTATAAGCATTAGAATTCCGTGGCAGATGACTAGCTGTTACTGAATGACGGACAAAGGACAGTTTAAATCTTTGTACAGAGGTTCCTTACATAGTGCAGGAGAGCAAGCACTAAGGAAGGGATTTTAGAGACGGGTTGAGAGTTCAGTAGATATGACGAGTATTCTCGAGCACCAACTCATACTTTATAAATTGACTACTAATGACATACAACGCATAGCCTAAACTAATGGACCTAGAAAAATAAAACTTGGTAGGTGCAGAGGTTTCTTATATAGGGTGTGATGAGCACCAAGAAAGAATTTTTAAAATTCATTCTATTATAATACTTTCGTGGACGAAGTCGCAGGAAACAGCTAGTCATGAATAAAATTAATAAACACTTTTACTCATATATCAGATCCGAGGGTTCACGGTATCGACCTCAGACCGCATGGACCACTCGAATTAGACGTGTTTGTTCCAACATCCACGACTCAAGAACAACATTAATTGTCACACCGGTAATATCTGCCCTATTCTTGTCTAGCAGGCAGGTTTACAGTGCCACCAACACCAAGTTTATTTATTTATTTATTTACACTTTATTATACCCTTAAAGCTAAGTGGTACAAAAGGTGGACTTATCTGTGAAATGGCGAAAATTGGAACTAATGCCGCGCCATTCATAAGTTCTTTGTGCTCATTCATTTGACATTTACTACGTCTCGAATTGCGTCCAATGATTGGTCCAATGCGTTCAACAGCGCCCTCCTCCAATTCACAGATAAGTTGGTGGCATTGTATTACCAACGTATGGCGTACGAGGTCGTCAACTCGATAAAAGCAAAAGCAACAATCCATAATAATTGTCCCACTACTGGGCTCAGGTTCTCCTCTCACAGGAGGTTGTGAAGGGTACAGGCTATGACCTGGCTATGAGACTATGGTCTACCACGATGGACAAGTGCTGACTGTTAGACTTCACACATCTTTGAGAACTTTATGGAGAATTTTCCGGGTGCAGGTTTGATCACGATGTTTTCCTTCACCGAAGCAAGTGATAATTAACTTATAATACGAACATAATATTTGAAAATTATAGGTGCGTGCCAGGATTTAAACTCGAGCCCCTGCGTTCGGGAGACTAACTTTCTAATTAATAGTGTATCACTGCTGTTTCAATTCGATAAACAGCACCCTTTTTCTATTTTCATCATTTTATTGACTTGGAAGTCAAAAACCATTACTGGAATTTAAATAGTTCTTAAGACATCTTTATGTAAATATCTGATAATAAAGACTCAGTTGTTAATTAATATTCGACTTTCGCTACCGATAAAGATCTTTATGTTTACAATACTAAATAATGCTATTCGGCTTCTGTATGTTACATGCGTCTGTATTTCCGTTCATTTAGCTTTGCTTTTCTCATGACGCAGTTTGTGATGGACCGAGAATTGTCTGGTGATTGAAATATTATCAGCTTAGTGTTCTTCCTTGATGTAGAGACACCAGGTATCACAGAGATTACGGCAATGATACCCTACTAGTAACTGTCAGCCTGCTGATAAATCTATCTGTGACTTGAGTTATATTAACAGACAAAAGTTAATTGTGTTAGGTGACGTGTGTAGTATCTATTTGGATTCGTCATTCGTCGTAACTTAACCATTTGGATTTTAGACTAAGTGTAGAGTGTTTGTCTATGCGAGCTATGGTTGTATCTATGTTGTCTGTACGTAGTGTGTACCTCTGTGGTTTAACTACTCTGTAGAGTTGTCACGAGAGAGTCCTAGAGAAGACCGTGTGTGACGGTGTTTAATGTTTTGATCCTGGCTACTGGTGGCACAACGAGCCATACAAATAATGCATACCATAATATACAGTAAATAAGAACTACACTAACGCCTCAACGCAGAGTCACAAACGATTACTTAAATCGCTCCTTAGTACAGAATTTGTACGGTGATTCTTTACTAAGGAGCGATTAAAGTAACCGTTAGTGACTCTAAGTTGGGGCATTAGTCCCCTCGACTAAAATTTAAGGCCTCTACATCATTAAAAACACCAGTCAAAATAATCGCGTTGTAAGACAAGTGTTCATATCATCCACGCAACAGATTCCGAGTGCAGGGGTAGGTATGTGGCAGCATTTATTTATTTAAATGTTTGTAAATTATCTCTGAAAGTTGAACCTCGTAAAGTTGTATCTTTGGCTTTTATAGCTGCTGTCAGCCGGACGGCGGATTTGGAAGTGTCGTGGGCGGAGCTAGCGGTGTTTGTGGCGGCAAAAAATTTATGCTAAATTGTTTTACGGTATTTATCGGCTAGAGACAATTCCGCATTATACAGGCACGCGGGATGTCGTAAAATCAGAAATATCATTGCGATGTGATACGCGACGCGACGCGGCGTGGACGCAAGACAACGGACACAGCGGTTTTGTTGATACACCGGTAGTTCTTTGTTCAATTTAGCAGAACTATTTGAAAACGAATAGTAAGATTACTTTTGTATCTAATACTCACTTTGAACAATTGACAAACTATGGTGTTAGCACGGACTTGAAAAAAAACGGACGTAACCTCGTCTAATCGAGAGTGAAGCATAGCAATGGCCCCCGCTTACCATTTGTGCGTAATTTTTGATTCGCGACTGACGCAGTATGGTGTCAATGTGCGGGTGTGTGTACTTGTACGAATAGAGAGTTCTACGGGTGCTTCACTGAATGTGTTGTTGGGTTTACGTCCGTCTTTTTTTAGGTCCGTGGGTGTAAGTTGAAATTTCCAAATGGATTGCATATTACATTATTAATCTGAAAGTAAACCCAGGTAAAGGTTTTTTGGATCCAATTATTTGTCCATACCATCAGCAACACACACAACCCCGAGTCCCAAAGAGCGAGTGTGAGCGTTATGTCAGTCACAAGCGTTCTGCCCGCGGCTTTTCCGGGATAATACGTACCTACATATTATTCCAGATCCTGGTCTATATTTAGACGACCCTGTAGCCTAGTTGGTAGCGACCCTGCCTGCGAAGTGAGGGGTCCCGAGTTCGATTCCCAGCCGGGGTAGATATATGTGACTTAGCGTTTATTTATTTTATTATCTTTGTGCAAAATTTCTTAAAATCCATTTAGTAGCTGCGTGAAAGTTTCACAAACTTTCACATTTATAAATATTAGCAAGATTATTACTATCCTATAGTGGGATAGGATTCGGTAGAGAAAATTCGGTGAAATTCCGCGACCGCCTTCATTGTGCACCAACGCGTCACGAGATACCAACTGCTGCGAACAAAGATGGCGGATTTACCAACATAAAAACTGTTTAATCGTAACTCGGGACTGGCTATCGCGATCTGAACATATTACCATAAATTAATCCAATAAGGGATTGAGGCGATCAATTTATCTACATTACCGCGCGGGCGCAGGATAAGGCCGATACCTGCGCACTGCGCGGTAACTCACCTCAACTTATTGCGTCCATTAGAAGCCGACACGTTGCCGCTTTGCCAGTTTCAAACTGTGATCGAAACTTCCCGACGACGCGGCGACGCGACTCTACCCTCAACAGAAATCATCTAGGTACATCTTGTAACTATGTCTTTGACTTAGTTGTTCAGCGCAGTTCATCAGCGCTGGTCAGTTAGATAACTCTGTGTTTGATGGAATAAAAGTGGAATATTGATTATTTTTATTACTAGGCCACTGGCACCTATATACATATGTACTAATTATTACTTACTAAAGATGGAGAACCAACTCATTTGTAAATAACGTTGACACCTACATAGGTAATACGCACAATGTTGCTGCACTGAAACCACATGGAACCATACAAGGCATAGAGCAACTAGTTGTTCCCATGCGTTGGCACCGTTCAACTATGACATTAAACCATTATTATGTTAATCGAATACCTACTGCGTTTATTATAATATTGTTATTAAATGCACAACCAATCTCTGAACGCGTGACGCAGCGGGCGCCGCAATCCGTCGTATGTGAACACGTTTATACTTTATACGTTAATCAATAAGAAATCCTTCGCATTTTTAACATTAAATATGTTGGAATATTTAAATACGATTTTAAACATGTTTTACGTTGGATTTAATTTTTGGCACTTATAGCCTAGGGCTAGTTTAAATCGAAAGTGATTCACGAAATAAGTCGATCGGGAATATGATGATGATTGGTGCGTCTCTGTTCTTCGGAAAACATGTTACATTTAGCTACACTCGTATTGTTTGATACCTAGCTGTCAGATAATTTTGGCGGTGAATAGAGACCAATGAAGTCAAAGTCAAAGTCAAAATATTTTATTCATATAGGTATCACTGATACACTTATGCACGTCGTCATTTTTTAATCTACCAGCTTTTCGGAAGGGTGCTTTGTCATGGAGGAGAAGAAAAGCCGAAAGAAACTCCTCGCACATCTTTTAAAAAAAATATTACAAAAAAGAAAATATTACAAAAATATTTACTAATCTGAGCGGAACTGGTTGCAGAACTGGTCATTTGTCATTTAAATACTCGTCTACTCTACAATATCCCTTGCCTAACAATTTTTTTATTTTTTTTATTTTATTTAAATAAATAACGCCACACACTCATAGCCCCACACTAGGATTCCCTGTGTTGTGGGTGCCATGGACAACACACACAGACAAGGACATTCACACCCAGACCGAGAACAGAAATTCAAACTCATCATTCAAATTTTCGCCTCGCTGGGAATCGAACCCAGGACCCATGGTGCGGCGATCCGGCATGGTAACCATTGCGCCACACGAGTCGACTTGTCGAATTGTGTTTTTACACGTTTTTTGAAAGATTCTATTGGCAAGTCACGTATTGATTTTGGAATTTTATTATAGAAATGTACACGTTGTACAATGTGATGTTATGTTACACCACTTGTACATATGTAAACGTGTAAACACCACGGTAAAGAAATATAATATTGCTTGTGCTTTTGTGGCCGGCAACCATGGACAACAATAACTGATCAACAAAGTCACGCAATTAGCTGCCTGTAAAGCTGTGCAGATATTTGTCTTCTTCATTGAGAGTCATTAACTGACTGGAAAATACACAAATATTTTTTATACTTAGCTCTCTGGATTATTCACCCGTTTCATTCAAAAACCGAAAACCGATTTAAAGGGGGCAGACCACCACTACACACGCGAACAAAAGACCTTGACATTAGCCGGCCGGTGCCGCGCCGCGGTGCGAACGACCCGCCATTTTTACGATTCATTCACGAACACGCGGCGTGCCGGGCGCGCGTCGTAGTGCAGTCAAGAAACATGGAATTATGGAACGCACCTAATACGCCTTTAAAAGCAAATTAAATAATTAGAAGTAAATCTTCATCACAATTGATTATGGTAATTATTGTATCTTCACTGCTTGGAATGCAGGTGGCTTACACGTAACGCCTATAATGCCTACATGCACCCCGCTGAACAATGTGTAGGTATTCTGGAAACATCTTAAGCAGTATTGTATACAGAAAAAGGGTATTGTGAGATTTTCATTTGGATATTCGTCACCCGTTCTAGCTCTACAAATTGTAAAATTTATTTGAAAATCGTACCAACTATAAAATACAAATCTTTGTTGCTGAATATGGCAACCGTTACTAAGAACTGGCGAAAAGTCGACAGTGTCAACACACACAGGTGCATTGTCTTATTCGACAAACACAAACACATTACCTATAATAGATCTTTGATTATTCAGGTCTGATCACGATAACTTTATGTTTGATAACAGCTATTGTTGTTACAATACAACAGGCAGTATATACTAGTTTTTGCAATCAAACGCTTGTAATTAAATTGTTTAGCAATGTGGAGACCTGCCCGATTCCTTGACTTTACTACAACGCGCCGTGTCGGCTTCCGCTGTACGTGTTGGGTCACAAAAATTTCATACAGTGAGTAGAACGGTAATATATTGAGATTATTATAACAGATAGTATTTTTTTTTCAAATATAATATATTTCAAATATGTTGTAAATATCCCCAGAGGAAGAGGAAGCCCTTGAAGGACAAAGAGGGCCAGCTAATTGTGACATCGGAGGGGCAGCTTCAACGCTGGCGGGAGCACTTTGAGGAAATCTTTCGAGTCCCGAACGACCCCACTACCACGACCTTACCTGCTGCCAGCTTGCCCATGCAGTGCCTAGACATTGACGTGTCACCCCCCACTGAAGAGGAAGTAGTGAAAGCCATCTACTCACTCAAGGATGGCAAAGCTCCAGGAGTCGACCTCATCATGGCAGAAATGCTAAAAGCTGACGTACCCACCGCAGTAAAGGTGTTGACACCTCTCTTGCAGAACATTTGGTCAGCCGAAGAGTTGCCCGATGACTGGAATAAAGGCCTCCTTATCACCGTACCTAAGAAGGGAGACCTCAGTGTATGTGGAAATTGGAGAGGTATTACTTTGTTGTCGATCCCATCTAAGGTGCTAAGCAGGATCATCCTAGACAGACTGTCGAGGGTCATTGAACCTCTTCTTCGCAAAGAGCAGGCTGGCTTCCGACCCAACCGATCGTGTACGGACCAGATCAATACCTTGCGCATTATCCTCGAACAGGAATCAGAATGGCAGAGGGAAATATATCTGACCTTCGTAGACTTCGAAAAAGCCTTTGACACACTGAGGTGGAGTTGCATCTGGGACCGACTGCGTAAAATTGGGGTCCCCGAGAAAATGACAAACCTTATAAAGGCCATCTACAGGAATTACTCTTGTAGAGTGACACATGATGGCCTCATCTCGGAGGACATACCGGTAAATGCAGGAGTGCGACAGGGGTGTCTTCTCTCGCCTCTTCTCTTTCTTGTAGTTCTGGATGGCATCATGAGCAATACTATCGGCAACAAGCTTCGCGGCATAGAGTGGGGACTATCCAGCGTCTTGGAAGACCTGGATTATGCCGATGACCTATGTCTGCTGAGTCACACACGCGCCGACATGCAAGCTAAGCTGGACGATCTACAACGAGAGGCAAAGGAGACGGGACTAAAAGTCAACACCCGGAAGACCCAAGAAATGAGATGCAGGGCAACAAATTCTTCGCCGTTGCTCATCGGCACAGAGGCTGTGGAAAGAGTCCATACGTTCACTTACCTCGGTAGTGTAGTGTCGGAAACTGGAGGGACTGAAGAGGACATCGCTTCAAGGATCACCAAGGCAAGAGCAACCTTCGCACAACTCCGTTCCGTGTGGCAATCGCGAAAATTGACCAGAAGAGTTAAGCTCAAGCTATTCCGGTCCAACGTAAAAACCGTGTTGCTGTACGGATGTGAGACGTGGAAGGTCACAAGAGACCTCTCGCGCCAACTCCAGGTTTTTATAAACCGCTGTCTTCGCCGTATACTCGAAGTTTACTGGCCCGAGAAAATCTCCAATATAGACCTGTGGGAACGCTGCGGTGAGACCCCGATCGACCAGCAGATCAAACGCCGAAAATGGAACTGGATCGGCCACACGCTCCGAAGGGATCCTAAACATATTCCGAAGCAAGCCTTAGACTGGAATCCCCAAGGAAAGCGTAAACGTGGTCGTCCAAAGCAGACCTGGCGGCGGACGATCATCTCAGAAGCGAAAATAATAGGGAAGACTTGGAGTGAGGTTAAGCGTGAAGCTCAAGATCGAACGGGATGGCGGCGCACTGTGGACGCCCTCTGCCCCATCTAGGGGACACAGGAAAATAAGTCATGTTGTAAATATGAAAGTCATCTTACTTAAGCTGTCCACTGTCCAGCTTTCTAAGTACCTATTAAGCGTTATTTTTAATTAACTCATCGCGTAAACAAACTTTGACATTTAAATTATAATAAAGAATTGTCATGCAGTGGGATGCCGCCATTTCACTACAAATTAATGTGTACTTCAATACTGCCTACTGCGTGGCCAGACACTAAATATTGTAAAATATCGATAGCCGCAATAAAAACATTCCGGCGATAAAATCAAATAAAAAAGAAGCTTCACATTGTCTTTAAAGTGAAATGTGTTAAAAATCATACGCTTTTGTCGTAAAACCTATAAAATAGCTATTTGCATTATTTGGTAGTAGTAAAACAATAAAAACTCAGCTATAGTCGGAAATATGCACGGTAGTGAGACGTGGCGACCGTAGCGACCGTGGCAGTGTGGGATGGTGGGATGGCCGTTACTGCTCCACGAGGAAATAAAATGTCAGCCAGTGGTCAATAATGACATTGTTTAAATAGGCACTGGTCGTATTGCTATCTCACATTCTATATCTAAATTGTGCAAAACTTATAGGAGGTATTTTTATGACCATGTACATAATGTGACGTTGACGAGCAACATGTACCTAAGCAAAAATTACTTTTTTTTATGGAAATAGCCGGCAAACGAGCTGACGATCCACCTGATGGTAAGTGGCTATCGTCGCCCATGGACATCAGCAACACCAAAGGAATCACCGATGCGTTGCCGGCCAAGAAAGAGAGAAGAAAAAGAAAGAAAGAACTGGCTCTGAAGCATCCAGCCGGAACACGACGAGTCGTTTGGCGGCAGACTCATGCTCAAGGGTGGTAGCTATCCAGGCGAACCCCATGGAGAAATAATAATAGTAATAATGGTATTAATTAATAATTAAAATCAATATTACTAATATAATCCCTCAAAGGGTCCTACCACCAGCGGGCCGGATTTAGTCGCCTTTTACGATACCCATCCGGCGTGGGATTGGGGTTAGTATTCTAAGCCGCCCCAATACGGCGAAAAACTTGCACTTAATTTCATGAATAAAATTATTTAAACGATGCACGCTTTTTAGGGTTCCGTAGCCGAATGGCAAAAAACGGAACCCTTATGGATTCGTCATGTCTGTCTGTCTGTCTGTCCGTCCGTATGTCACAGCCACTTTTTTCCGAAACTATAAGAGCTATACCATTGAAACTTGGTAGGTAGATGTATCCTGTGAACCGCATTAAGATTTTTACACAAAAATAGAAAAAAAGCAATTAATTTTGGGGGTTCCCCATACTTAGAACTGAAACTCAAAAATGTTTTTTTCATCAAACCCATACGTGTGGGGTATCTATGAATAGGTCTTCAAAAATGATATTGAGGTTTCTAATATCATTTTTTTCTAAACTGAATAGTTTGCGCGAGAGACACTTCCAAAGTGGTAAAATGTGTGTCCCCCCCCCCCCTGTAACTTCTAAAATAAGGGAATGATAAAACTAAAAAAATTATATGATGTACATTACCAAGCAAACTACCAACGAAAATTGGTGTGAATGAGATCTAGTAATTAGTTTTTTTTTAATACGTCATAAATCGTAAACCGCAAAAAACCTTGATCAAAGTTACAACGAACTACAAGAACTTTTATATTATGTTACTTGCTGCTACGGAACCCTTCATGGGCGAGTCCGACTCGCACTTGGCCGCTTTTTTAATGATCTGTGGATGCACGTTACCCAAGTGAGATAAAACGCTGCAATTTTTTCTTTAATCTGCTTATATAACAAAATCTTTAGTATCGATCTCAGATCAATTATTGATCTGAGGTGTAGATATACCTACTGCATATATCTATACTCTGAGGTAGTTATACCTACAGAAGAGCATAAAATATGCCCTATAAAATTAAAAAAGGAATCCTTTCAGTTTTAAATTATCGCACAGTTCTTCTATTTGGAAGCGACAAACTTTGATTTATAATTTTATACTGTTACCGATCCATCCTGCTGCTGGAGGACTTCGGTTAAATTATTGATGTGTAACGGCCATTATCGTAGTGTTTACTACTCAGTGATTAATGTGAAGATGGTAATAGTAATATTACATGTATTATCGGGCTAATAATGTTAAATGAGTAGGAGTAGGCAGTAGGAGTAGAAGGTAATAAGTAGGAAGCGATGGATCCTTTTTAGGGTTCCGTAGCCGAATGGCAAAAAACGGAACCCTTATAGATTCGTCATGTCTGTCTGTCTGTCTGTCTGTCTGTCTGTCTGTCTGTCTGTCTGTCCGTCCGTATGTCACAGCCATTTTTTTCCGAAACTATAAGAGCTATACTGTTGAAACTTGGTAAGTAGATGTATTCTGTGAACCGCATTAATATTTTCACACAAAAATAGAAAAAAAAACAATAAATTTTGGGGGTTCCCCATACTTAGAACTGAAACTCAAAAATGTTTTTTTCATCAAACCCATATGTGTGGGGTATCTATGGATAGGTCTTCAAAAATGATATTGAGGTTTCTAATATCATTTTTTTCTAAACTGAATAGTTTGCGCGAGAGACACTTCCAAAGTGGTAAAATGTGTGTCCCCCCCCCCCTGTAACTTCTAAAATAAGAGAATGATAAAACTAAAAAAAATATATGATGTACATTACCAAGCAAACTTCCAACGAAAATTGGTTTGAATGAGATCTAGTAAGTAGTTTTTTTTTAATACGTCATAAATCGTAAACCGCAACAAACATTGATCAAAGTTACAACGAACTACAAGAACTTTTATATTATGTTACTTGCTGCTACGGAACCCTTCATGGGCGAGTCCGACTCGCACTTGACCGCTTTTTTTGTAACTGGCTATCTAAAGACGTTCTGATAGTTCTGATAGTTCCAGCAGCCAAAAAGTCTACATCCATATATCGTCGTAGCAATTTAAGCTGGTTAGTCAGGGTCAGAGCCATACCTTCAACAGGGGGCTGTTCATTATTGCTTCGGTCGTTATATTGATGCACCGAAAGAAGATTTCATTTGACTCAAGCATAAATCGAGTCCCTTTTGAGTAGAATAAAATAAATAGAATTATTATTTAGATCCAAGTTTAAAAGGCTTGAGCACGAAAAAAATTATAACTAGACATTCGACAGAGTGCTCAGTTTGGCGAGGCGCAAACGAAGTCGTTGGGCGCCATTAAAGTTAACACAGACCTGTTAGAACAAAGTTTAGCCGTTTGCATGAAGGGGCTGAATTCAATGATAATAATAAAGGGTTGAAGAACCTTTTGACGGCGACGTGCATCTGACAAAGTAGTACTATTATAAAAATTTAACAGTCCTCTTATTTATCTAATCAAACTAATACCTACATGCAAAAATTTATGATGCGAATGTAGAAACATACAAAGCTATTTTCCCTTTCACGAAGGTGAAAAGCTTGTCCTTACGTTTAACCAATTGATATGGATAAGTATAAGTTGATGCTTGTATCCCCTAATAATAACCATATTATATAGGAGTACATCGAGTTACGCAGTCAGAGCCGGTTGTGAGTTGTCATGAAGCAGCAGCGGGGCACGCCGACACGCCGGGGTAATTACCTACAGGCTACAAGTGGAGCAAGTGAGCAACTCCAAGCTTCCGACGTCCAACGTCGGTTCCGTAGTCCGGCCGTCGCTTGCACTATGCACTTCACTATCGGCAATATCGATTTATCGACCTGCCCTACAGCTCTGCGGAAATGTAGTCACCAGATAACAGAAAAAGTTTTTCTGTTCTAACTTCTAGATTAGAATTATTTTATCGTCGGAAGACGGAGATATTTTGGTCATGTATTGATAACCAAAACAGTTTGATGGACATTTTCTAGAAAAGGATTTTTTTGCACGATGGAACCACCCAAATACTTATTCAAAACTTACAAAATGCGGATTGGTTTATTTCCATTTTTGCGTCGAATTTACCCAACCCTGAACCAAGGAATATCTTCCGTTATCAAACTTATTGATTCAGTATAATCAACATTACATTTGATTAATACGAAAGGCAGGTATTGCAGGTAATGCGTACAATAAACCTATGGATAAAAATACGAATACGCGTAATAACAGGTTACGCTCGGTAACCGATCATTAGGGATACGAATAATTCATACTTAGTCCTTTTACGTACTTCCTTCCTTGGTGCGACGAGCGACGTCGCGGCTTCACGAGGAATTAAGTAATAATCACCTTCAACACACCGCAATTAATAATAAAGTTCCCCTTCGTCATTTTTGTTATGAATAACCTGCCTAGGCTTCAACTTTGGTATGAAGACGTCACTAAACTTTGTTGGAAACACAGGGAAAATATTATCAACACAGAAAGGTTTTGTATTATTCAAGTGAAATAATAATAAAGATTTTCGTCTCCATCAATTTTAAAATGCAATTTCTTTTTCCAGAACTCGTATATGATTATGTTAGTTGGGGTTTGCAAATGTGTATTATAAAACCATTGCTAAAATCTCACCGTTAGAGGAGTATCGAGTCATCATTCAATACTTGTTAGTCGGTCTCAAATCTCAGTTCTTCTAGTGAGGTCACTTTCAAGTTATAAAGTTATAAACTAAGCACACCTGATGAGTAGGTACTTAATAATAGTAAGAAAAAATAGCTGCGAGTATTGAGAGAAAATGTCTGACAGAAATACTTTATCACTGCGATTATTAGGTAGATACTTCTTCACTTAAAATATCTCCTTCATTCCATAACTTACGAGGCTCAAATGTGTTTATGTCAAAGGTTGCGTTGTGCATTAACGCACCTGCAATTTTGATGGCAAATTGAATAAGTAGCGGAGGCACAGGTGTGGTCGGACGGACGGACGGACGGACGGACGTACAGCCGTTTGTCAACAGGTGGACAGGTGTTAAAACGCTGTGAATAGAGACAACAGTCTAATTTGGCATCCCTGTCTTGTAATAGCTGCTGGATGCCTCTGGCTATAGCACACCTTAAATCGTTTAATGAAGATATTGGTACCTAAGTAACGCAATAATGTTGTCGACTATTGTTTAATAAGTCATGTGGCCAATTTAGCTCATACATCTATGCATACCCCTAAAATCTATGCATTCGTAGGTTTCTCGGTCAATTAAATAGTTAGATCAATTTTGGTGTCATACGAAAAATATTATTCTTGGTTACAAAATTTGATGACAAAAATATCGGTTGTATGTTGTCAAACAAACTCAAACACGAGGTACGAGCAAGTAGGATCGATTTTCAGAAGCCGTTTATTTTATTCGTTTGTGTTAATTGCCTACAGTAGTAGCCTAAGTAGCGCTTTACTCTAAAATAGTTTGTGTGCTACTTAACTTGTATAGGGTTTCTCCTCAGCCAGAGACGAGGTCAGGTAGGTACATACTTCAAGAAGTTGCTCTATTGCCGAGTGGAGTGACGTGGATTCTCAGGGCCGCCAGAGGTCACGACAGACCCGTAGAAAGTTCCGACCCCGACCTAAAGTTTAACAGTTGAAGTGTGTAGAATGCTAACGACTTGTTCAGCTTTCCTGTTTTTATAGTTAATAGTATCAGGCGTTACTTTGCGGAAATCCATTGTTATTAAGTTAGTATTAGTCTACTTTGCAACGCAACAATCCGCGGATAACATGTATGATGGTATATACTTCAAGACATGCGTGGCACCTCCCTCCCTCCCACAACGGAAACATGCACTACACTAATTAAAAGTATATACCAACATACATACCAGCACCAACACGTGTTTCGCCCCGAAACGGAGCATCATCAGGGTAAGTTGACTCTACGATGGTTAGTCGCAAAGTGAACATCGTTCACTGAGCGTGGCGTATTTATACCCTACTCGCCCACTGGTTATCTAATGACGTTGTTGATAATTAGTGATTCACGCCGGCAGAAACCGGGTCTGACGTAATCTGGTGATTATTACTGTCGAAAATCCTCAGTAAAGGCGAGTTGGATACATTAATTTGTTCATTCAGCAGTGTAAAACTTGGGTTATTATTATGTTTTATTATTTCTAACTGCTCTAGTATATTTAATTTAAAACCCTTTTCCGATTAATGTAATATATTGTATGTATGGTTACTAGTTAAACTGTGACCTGATTCTATTAAATGTTTAGCGAAGTTAGACTTATCCGCGTGACCATTCCTATATGCGGCCATATGTTCCCGGTAACGTGTGTCAAAATTTCTACCAGTTTGACCCACGTACACGCCATTACAATCAGGACAAACAATCTTGTAGACACCTGATTGTTCATGTCTACCCCTTTTATCTTTACAGTTTGTTATAGATTGCAAAGAATTGTTTGTTCTGAATGCAACGAAGATGTTGTTACGACGGAGCGTTTTTGCGATTCGCTCTGAAATTGGACCGAGATAGGTTAAACTAGAACGATATTTATTGGGAGTTATATCTTTGGGAGCCGCATACAAGAGATCACGCACCATTAAGCCTCTCCTCTTACGGATGAGACCATCCACCATCTCCCTACCATACCCATTGGCAACAGCAATGTGATAGATGGTATTTAATTCTTTTTGGTAGTTCCGAGGTGATAATGGAACACACATTAATCTGTTAACATAGCAGTGGAATGCTGCCATTTTATGTTGCCATGGATGGCAGGAGGACGCCGGAATGACAGCATCCGTATATGTTGGTTTGCGGAAAATTTCAAAGTCATGTCTATTGTTTTTCCGAGTAATGGTGAGATCTAAAAAGTTCAAGGAATTATTAACTTCGACTTCAAGTTTGAATTTAATTTTGGGATGGATTTTATTTAATTTATTTACGAAAACGTCCAGTTGTCTGTCTGTCCCTGTCCAGCACATAATTATGTCATCGACATATCTATAGTAATAAAAAATATGTTTATGGCCTATTATATTCTTATTTTCGTAGTGGTCCATAAAAATTTCTGCAATTAATGGGCTTAATGGAGACCCCATTGCGAGGCCTTCTTTTTGAGAAAAATATTGATTATTAAATCGGAAATAATTTTGATCTAAACATAATGAAGTGAGCCTTAGGAGATCATCCTGTTCGCAGGGAAGTAATTTTGATTTTTCAAAAAGGTGAGATAGTATATTTAAGGATTCTGTTCGGGGAACATTAGTAAATAAACTGTCGACGTCAAGTGAAACTAGTTTTGATTTATGGGGTAATATTATATCCTGTATATTTTTGATTAAATGAAGGCCTCGCAATGGGGTCTCCATTAAGCCCATTAATTGCAGAAATTTTTATGGACCACTACGAAAATAAGAATATAATAGGCCATAAACATATTTTTTATTACTATAGATATGTCGATGACATAATTATGTGCTGGACAGGGACAGACAGACAACTGGACGTTTTCGTAAATAAATTAAATAAAATCCATCCCAAAATTAAATTCAAACTTGAAGTCGAAGTTAATAATTCCTTGAACTTTTTAGATCTCACCATTACTCGGAAAAACAATTGACATGACTTTGAAATTTTCCGCAAACCAACATATACGGATGCTGTCATTCCGGCGTCCTCCTGCCATCCATGGCAATATAAAATGGCAGCATTCCACTGCTATGTTAACAGATTAATGCGTGTTCCATTATCACCTCGGAACTACCAAAAAGAATTAAATACCATCTATCACATTGCTGTTGCCAATGGGTATGGTAGGGAGATGGTGGATGGTCTCATCCGTAAGAGGAGAGGCTTAATGGTGCGTGATCTCTTGTATGCGGCTCCCAAAGATATAACTCCCAATAAATATCGTTCTAGTTTAACCTATCTCGGTCCAATTTCAGAGCGAATCGCAAAAACGCTCCGTCGTAACAACATCTTCGTTGCATTCAGAACAAACAATTCTTTGCAATCTATAACAAACTGTAAAGATAAAAGGGGTAGACATGAACAATCAGGTGTCTACAAGATTGTTTGTCCTGATTGTAATGGCGTGTACGTGGGTCAAACTGGTAGAAATTTTGACACACGTTACCGGGAACATATGGCCGCATATAGGAATGGTCACGCGGATAAGTCTAACTTCGCTAAACATTTAATAGAATCAGGTCACAGTTTAACTAGTAACCATACATACAATATATTACATTAATCGGAAAAGGGTTTTAAATTAAATATACTAGAGCAGTTAGAAATAATAAAACATAATAATAACCCAAGTTTTACACTGCTGAATGAACAAATTAATGTATCCAACTCGCCTTTACTGAGGATTTTCGACAGTAATAATCACCAGATTACGTCAGACCCGGTTTCTGCCGGCGTGAATCACTAATTATCAACAACGTCATTAGATAACCAGTGGGCGAGTAGGGTATAAATACGCCACGCTCAGTGAACGATGTTCACTTTGCGACTAACCATCGTAGAGTCAAATTACCCTGATGATGCTCCGTTTCGGGGCGAAACACGTGTTGGTGCTGGTATGTATGTTGGTATATACTTTTAATTAGTGTAGTGCATGTTTCCGTTGTGGGAGGGAGGGAGGTGCCACGCATGTCTTGAAGTATATACCATCATACATGTTATCCGCGGATTGTTGCAAAGTAGACTAATACTAACTTAATTTCCTGTTTTTTTCAAACAGGATGGACCTTTTCAATTTTGCTGTAGCGTCAGGAACTTGATGTTTAATAAAATAGTATTCGAGAGCGGCCGAGTTAATTGATGATCATTTAGACCCATGTCGCATCGCCAGCGCTGGTCGTAATGAGTAGCCACCAGCAATACCAGTATGTAATACGTGCTGTAGGATGTTACGAATTATTTGTTTCTAGGACTTTACCACGCTAATCAGCTTGAAATCTTGTAATGTTTGATGTGAGAATGGAGGAAAGCTTTCTTACCCATTTTTGCAACTTGAATAAATGCTTTCACTTGGTCAGTTTCAGTCGGCTCAGTCTTATATCATCTAAGCGATTAAGTTTTGATTACGACCTTTAAAGTTTTGTTTCAGATAAGTTTAGGATTTTCTTCGCAGATAGGTACCACCAGATTTATAAAAGTTATCTACAACAGCAAAACATTTATGAATTTCTTTGTTAGTGAATTTCGATCGAATACCTGCAAGGCTATTCTGTTTTGTAACTCGACAGCGGAATCCGCGATGAGTGTCAAAATCCTATCTTTAGTCGTTTGAAGTTCGACACTCATCGCGGATTCCGCTGTCGAGTTACAAAACAGAATAGCCTTACTGGTGTCGATTGCTTGAGCAAGTTTCGTCACTCGTGTCGTGTCGCTTAGCGGACGCGCGGCCGGTGTGACAAGTGGTGCAGCTAAGTGAAATGTCGCGGTTATCCAAGCCGACGTGCACTAATATGAGTTCCTGTGAACATGTGCATAATGCAGTAATTACTGACCTCCATAGCTCCACCCGCCTCGCCGCCAGAAATATCTGTTTAACATGAAATGGCAGCCAGTGAGCACTGCTACAACTCCAGCTTGCTACTTCACTGACACACACACACACACACACACACACACACACACAGCTTCCGTTTGCTACCATCAAACAATATTTAAAAAATAAATATTTTGTTACCGGTCTGCTATTACGGGTCATTTTCAACTTCTTCGCAGTTATGCAGTGTAGTTCAGTTAAAATTATGCGAAGGAAGTTGGACTATATTGTGTCTGCAAACTCGGCTTCTCTTTTGACCATCTGGTATCATGATTGCATCGTATTGCACAGCCAGCCTTCATGTAGAAATGTCATGTTTTTCAAAGCAAATGAGGGATAGGATTACCTAAGAATCCTAAGATAGGTTGGCATCGGATATGTGCAACACTGTGGTCATTGCAAATTGCAAGCGATAAAGAAAGCAATATAATATGGTAGATGTTCTATCAATTTATGTATTATCAATTTCACTAGCCGGGTCGACAGAAGCTCTTGGGCTAAGTTCATACAAAAGTTCCGATTACTTTGGTTATCTAGAACTACCTTCGATGGGTCCGACGTCAATGCCTCGTTCATCGACCAGCAGAGGGTAAATAATTTTACCTTGGATTGTTCAGCTGATCCGATTTAATCGGCTTATTGAGGTCACTAACCCAATTTGCGGGACTCATTATCACTGGGAGAAAAACTGTGCGCGCGCGCATCGGCTGTATAATTTGCCGCCATAAAGCGAGCGCGTGATGACAGATCCATCATGGCGTCTGCGAAAATTACCCAGTTTACGACCCGAAATTGCACGCGGACCGCGGTTCTAAATTTCTAGTGGACTCGTTTACTGGTCGAATTGAAAGTTACCGCGTTGGTTTAAAGGTTAAGGGTTTGGAATGGACCGCAGAGATATGATTGTCGTCGGATCACGTCTTGAAAGACAGCCGAGTGATTGACGTTTTATGAGTTTGTTTGTGGCACTGCCAGGTGGCGCTGAACGTAATGAGATGGCGGTGACACGACGAGCTCGGATAATCTCACTGTGGAATCATTTGGAAAAGATTTTAATCATTTTGTATAATCAGGGTAAGTCTACGTATTATTTCTAACATATTAAAAATAATGTACCTATGCGTGTTTGTCCCCGCTGAGTTAAGAAACGGCTTATCCAATTTGGATGCAGTTTTCACTTTTAAGTAGGCATTGTAGGTACCTATAATGTAGTAGGTAAGTTTTCAGTATTATTTAGTGTTTAATTTATTTCTTTCGGTTCACAAATTCAAAAAGAGATCGGTATACCAGTTCAAAGAACTTTTCATTTAAAAAATAAAAAATAATTAAGGAAAAATATAAAATAAAAGTTGCCCAAAAAATGGATAAACTTTATATTATTTTGTCTATAATAGGTAGGTTAGGTTGTATCCTGAAATCAATAATTTTTAGATATCTACGCATTGGAGGAGGGCAGTAGATAGAGTTACCTCCTAGACTACATAGGTAGTTTTGTGAGAAGGTATCTACATATATATTATGTATTTGGGCCCTTCTTGGGCACAATGTTTAAACAAATAAATATAAGTTGTGAGTTTCAAGCGTTGTCACACTTGTCACGTAAATGTAATGTCACAGTACTTCATAGGTACCTACATACCTATCTATATCAAGGTGACACCTAGTTTGAGGTGACAAACTAGGTGTCACCTTGTTTGTCACCTCAAGTAAAGTAAATAAATATCTATCTATCACGGACATAAAAAAAGAACAGACGTAACCTTGTCTAATCGAGAGTGAAGCTGACAGCTGACAGCTCGCTTACCATGTGTGCGTAATTTTGTAAATTTTTGATTGGCGATGGTGTCAATGTCGTAGCCGTATGGTGTCAATGTGTGGGTGTGTACACTTGTACAAATACAGAGTTGTTATTACTATGGGTGCTTCACTGAATTTGTTCTTGGGATTATGTCCGTCTTTTTTTACGTCCGTGCTATCTATATAAAGTTCATTTATTAGGTATATCCATGTCCAGAGGTCAACTCTCGAGAGCAGGCTCGGCGGCACACATAAAAAGCCATCTTTATGTGTTGTCAACAAACTGACACGTGACTCACTTGTGTGTCACAATGACATTGCGGCCGCCGCGAGCCGCGAGCCGCACAGAGGTCACTCACCCGACCGAGCTTTTTTGTTCTTATCTTATGGCTTGGAATACTAATCCCAAACCAAACCCACCCCGGATGGGTGTCGTAAGTGGCGACTAAATTCGGCCCGCTGGTGGTAGGGAACCTCAAAGGGATTATATTGGTAATACTGATTGTAATAGGTAGTTAATTAATATACATAATATTTTTTTATGGAAATAGCCAGCAAACGATCCACCTGATGGCAAGTGGCTATCGTATCTATGTACATCAGCGACACCAAAGGCATCACTGATGCGTTGCCGGCCAAGAAAGAGAGAAGAAAAAGTAAGAAAGAACTGGCTTTCTTCTCTTTTTCTTGGCCGGCAACGCATCAGTGATGCCTTTGTTGTCGCTGATGTCCATGGGCGACGATAGTCAGTTGCCATCAGGTGGATCATCAGCTCGTTTGCTAGCTATATCCATAAAATAACTAGGTAGGTACACTTCGTTGTAGGTAAACTATCTTATATATTTTAGGTTAATTCTTCAAATAATTGAGGTAGGTAGGCATTCGCGGTGTTTGCCACTCACTGAGTGTTATTATTTTATTTCCTTTTTGATTTTTTACGAGATTATACTCTACCCGGGTGTAATGTCTTATCATGGCCCATACTATAATTCCCTAACATAGCCCGGTGCGATTAAAGTTCTGATTAGGCTATTAAGTAAAATCACTTTTGAGATTCTTTTCAGATTGTTTTTTTGTTAGGAGTGTACAACTGTACACACTCAATTGTACACAGTAGCATCTAATTTGTTTTAATGATTTAAGTATATTTTGATTGATCTCAAATTTAATTTTCAGTAATCCTTAGATAGCCCACCTATGAATGATATAAAAAAAAAATTAGAAATCATAACTGATTTATTTTTATTTTTGATAAGTTACTTTCAAAGTTGATCTCAAAGTTTTATTTATTTTATTTAGCAGTTTCTTTTTATTTTATAGTTGATTTTTAGTTTCATACATTTAAGATAGCCCACATTTAAATTTTTGGTTGATTTTTTACCTTTTATGAATAATGTTATGAGAAGGATGTGTTTTTATTTTGATGTTTTATGATAAAAATGTTTAAGTGTTTATAATGCATATATTTTCATTAATATTTCTAGGGCCATCTTCAGCGACCAGCTTCCCAAGATAGCCCGATAGCAAGTTTCTAAAAAGTGTTTACATTTGTGTTAAAATGCCAAAAGCTGTACCTACTACTTTTTTAGATATCTTGTTTCTCATGTAAATAAATTACAAGTTCCATTATGTTTTTTCTTTACTTTACTTATCTGCAAGGTTTTACAAGCTGTTGAAATTAAGTGGGCCTTCATTGGCGCCTGTACCTTAGTTAATAAAACATGATTTGATAGTTTATTTATTATGTTTGTTTATTGATTTAGGTATATTTTTCATAGATAAAAGAAAGAAATTGATAAACAGCGCCATTTTTCGAGTTTGTACCTACTAATTAAAATAATCCAAGGATTAAATTATGTATGACTTACCTACCTACCTGAACATAAAATTTCAACGTCATTTTTTGATGTGAAACATCTTTATGCGAGGGGTAAACCTGATTTTAGACTTGGCGACCGTGGCGACGCATTTCGATGTTTCACATCTGTCAGCCTTCCCATGACAGCTGTTCTTTTTTTTTTAAACAAGCAAAAACATTATTTATAGGTATGACTATATGTAGGTAGGCATATTTACATAACTTTTTATCTAATCTACTTACCCAATTAATATAAAAATTAATTTTCTTAATCAATTGCATACTTACTTAAAGTCTCCTTACTACTGCTACACCAATGTCTAGTGTCTACCAATAAAAAAAACTACAAAATCTACGAGATGAACAACAAAGAAAAATAAAAGTTTGTAGTAAAATAACGAAAGTTAATAAAAAAATATATTCCTAATTAAAATCAATGAATTGAGTGTATAATAACATTCCGCGCCAACTTCCAAGTTGACATCGGCCGCGAGCACGGCGCGCGGCTGCGGTGTGCGTCACGCGGCTTGCGGCGTGCGGCGTGGGGGAGGCGCGGTGGGCGGGGGGCGGGGCCCGAGGCGCCGCCCCGCTGCCCCGAGCGAGCGCGATGCAAGGTCACTCGCCCCCCACCGCCGGCTAATGTTTTGGTTTGTGACTTCACTTCATTTCACTCACTTGCGCTCTAAGAATGCGAATTTTTTAACTAAGTATGCTAATTTTAATTTTATTATGAATTTTGAATTCTACTAATAATAGAATTCATTTAAGTGCAGATATTAATTGACTAAGATCACGAATTTTTTAAGATATGCAAAAACTATGTTGATGCTTATTTCAGATAAGTTATTTGCATACAAACACTTAACACACTTATAAGAGGCTCATTAGGTGCTTTACGAAATTACTCAATAAATTTTAAATATTTTTTTAAGCTGGAAGCGACGTGGTATAGAAAGCTACCTGATTGACTATAATATCTTTAAGCTGGAAGTCAGTTGTAATTTTTTTATGTGGGAAATACGTGTCTATCTAAAAAAAATAGAGCTTGAACTTAGTTTTCAAGATTTCTTCATAAAAGTTAAGATAAGTACACCAAGTTTTACAAGGCACTTCTTCACTCATCCATAAATAAATCCAAAATCACATTAAATAATTTTGGCGATCATCCTTGCACACGTTTCGGTGCACCTAAAACTGAAGTGCAAAAACGTTGCATGTTATCGTTGATGAGGTAGTTCTGCGTGCGGCCGCTGGCGCTGGCGTCGCGCGGCGTGCGGAGTCGCGGCGGCTCGCGTCACTCCGGCCGCGGCGCGCGCCCACTCCGCACGCCACCGCGACACCGCGACACCGCACGCCGCGCGAACACCCGCGAGTGACTAGTGTCCGACAGTGCCAGTTCTGTGAAGTGACCCATCTCCCCACATAACTAACTAAAACGACCCAAACATCAATAAACACCGATCTCCCGCCGCTCCCAAACATTGTTCCGCGAGTTGCCCAGGAATTTGTGGTTACAAACAAATATTAGCACAAAACAAAGGATCCAAGTTGCTTGCTTAGGTGCAGGTGACAGGTGGAGGAGTTGGAGGTTCAGTGAAAACATTAGAAACATCGCGAGGTAAGTTTGTGGGTGAACTAATTATTTTAACCCCAACTGAAGTGTTTACGCGAGGTAATCGCTCATTAGAAGTAGTCGATTCACAGTTAATCGACTTCAAATAGTATATAAAGGTGAATTGTGATGCTTTTATGTTACTTTTGTGTCAGTTTGTAAGTTTTGAAACGGTGTAATGGTTCGAAAAGTTTGTAAACTGGAGCCAGTGGCGGCGCGGCGGCGGCCGGCGCCGGTACTGTGGCTCGTGAAACATGAAAACCACGTAAATCGGCCTCCTTACGATGTTTATATGAATAACTCATCGAAAATGCTTTTAAATTTCACTCATCTACAGAAACTATTGAAAGTTGCATGCCTGTGGCCCACTCATTGAAAGGAATTTATTGCAAACATTAATCAGAGGCATCACGCGGCCTAGTGGAAGAAAAGTTTCAGATCTTGTGACAGGTATTTTATAATAAAATGTAGGTGAAGATTCATTGCAATAAGATTTTGATGAAGTTATCTGTGGGCTTATTATCGAGCTGCTTAATTTTTTTATAATTAAAAACAACAATAGTTCAGATGCCAAACTTTTTATAATTGGCTTACAAATTGCAACTGAACTTACTTGTATTGTCCCTGAGTAAAACTGTGATTTGTTAAAATTTAAATATTATTTGACACTAATTTAGAGAACGGAAGCTTTTAATTTTTGCACTTGCATTATTAACACACATTCAATTAATCTAATAATAACAAAACTTTGGTTTATTGTAACTGATTAGCATAGATGAAAATAAACGTAGGCTAGGAGCAGTATTAGATCATTAGTAGTCGTTTTCAGTGAATGCATCTGTCAATTTTTTTTCTATCCGCCATCTTTAGTTGTGTAGCAGTGCACGGTGCACACACGCACACACGCGCGCAGGGGGCGGGGCGCCAGAGCGGGACGGCGAGTAAACATCGCGTGGACATTTTGAACATTTTACACTTTCGCACATCTCTATTTGGACTTCTGGAGTCATCGAATATTGCTCTTCTAATGTGCTCTAATAGAAGTGGGGGATGGAATTTATAATTTTATATTTATATTCATTTTGCGGAATCAATGTTTTTTTTAAATGAGGATAATTTTTCATATCCATTTTTTTATTAAACTTAAACGTACAGTTTTATTTAGCACAATGAGGTAAATATTTTGAAAAATTGGTTATTTTGAAATCTTATTTATGTACTTAGATGTATGTATAGTATAGATATCAGTACCTAAGCAGTAGGTACATTATATACCTACATATATCTGACTAAGATATTTCATACAATGGTTTTATTTAATAGTTTTTTTCATAAATTAAAAATAATTATAAAACATACGAATAAACGATACATTTAGGAACATGTAATTTTATTGTTCTTATGTAGGTACCTAAACTTATTTGTGTATCTACCACCTATTGGTGGTCAGGTAATCTAATCATCACTACCTAATATCTGATTTAAGCTAATAATTACCAAAATAGTTTTTTTCATGAATAATATGAATTTTACCAAGAAAAAATTATCGACTTCAAAATAACTCAAAAACTACTCGTCAGATCTAGCTCAAAATTAAGTGGGACCACATGACAAACTCCAGCTTTCGATTAAAAAAAGAATTATCAAAATCAGTTCACCCAGTCGAAAGTTCTGAGGTAACAATTGAATTCCTTTTTTGAAGTCGGTTAAAAACATCTCTATCTAATCTATCTAATTAGAAGATAATCTAAGATCTAAGATATCTAATTACCTACTGCCGATAATCCTGAGAAATACCTACCTATATTGCTGGATGTAGGTACATAGAATATATAAAAAAAATTAAAAACTGTTATACCACTATTGGCTATTAAACCCAACACTAACTTAATAAAAAAAAATTTTGATGTATTAATTCACTATTTAACAAACATACAAAAATTAGGTACATTCAATAGCGGTTTTCTGAGGCATTTTAAATGACCAGATACGTAGATAGGTATAATAGGTACCTATCTACCTACCATCTTAGTAGAATTAATAACAATTTTCATAATTTGCGTGTACAGTCCGAGATTTATGTTTGACAGTAATCTATCGAGAACCTTGTACTGGATACTTAGCCACAATTTAGCTATTAGTATTTTTACTACCATCTGTTTGCTATGTAAAGTCGTACCTAGATAGATACCTTTATGTAGGTAATAGAGAAAAAGAATAGCTATGTGTTATTCGTAGAGATGTTCTACTGTAAAGATGAACGCGCCTCCACTAAATAATATTGTTACAAACTGTAAGTGGAATATTTATTTCTATTTATTTAGGAAACATAAATGTTTCCTAAATATTGCCATTTATTTACAGGTTAGTACAAAAATAAATGATGTCCTGCCTTCATTTTTTTGAAGCAAGTAGACGATCTTTACGACGTAAGTACTATTTACAAATCTACGACTATTTTGGCTCATAAAACTCGACGTGATTGTTAGGGTAGGTAGGTACTCAAATCTATTTCAAAGATTAACCTCTCATGTGTAGTCCCTAAGAACTGTATTATTTGTAATAATTAATTACAGACTAATAACTAATGATTTATTGTATCTATATAAATTAGGTAATAACAACCCTTGTCACATCAACTTCAGAAGATCCCTGTGTGCAGTCTTACCAGTAACCATTTTCTAAGAGCTGACGCCCAAACTCAGAGTCACTAACGGTTACTTAAATCGCTCCTTAGTACAGAATTTGTATGTTTAGTGACTCTGAGTTGGGGCGTAAGTGTTTATTATTATCCTCAGCCTAAAATGACAGTACCTACCTAATTAAACATTACCTACGATACATCTATTGTGATATAGGTACCGAGCATTATTATACGTATTATATGTTATCAAGGTAGCTTCGTTTGTCATATAATTTACCTGATATTATTATGTTAACAATGTAACAACAGAATGTAAAGTTATGGGTAATTAGAAAATAAAGCTATGGAATAAAATCAATGGCTGACATTAACATTCGTCGCGTCTATATCTCAGTCTCAACGGATTATTTGTCACGGTCCTTACAACAGCAGATTGTCGACGTCACCATTGTTGTGACATTGTGTTTAACACGGTAAAACGATTTCTAATTAATTCTTGTCCACTCGTCATTCTTGTGGTTTCTAAGAATCGTCAGCAATCCGCTGTGACAAGTTGATAAACATGCATGCATAGGAATTAGGATTATATAACGCATTTTCCAGTGAGTACAGGTTATTCAATTATTTATTATTATACCCGTAGATGTCATGTATAATGACGTTCAGCGATAGATATTAAATATCACAATCATCAGCACCTTTGGTGACGTTGCACGAAAGCCACAGGTTTATCACCTCATTGCGAGTCGCTAGTTCAGCGTAGTTGCAAAGCTTCCTGACCTCACGTTTCGATAATCCTCAGAGCGTTGAAAAGCCAAACCAAATGTAAAGCAATTGTGGACAAGCAGCCATGAATGACTTTTTAGGGACACGAACTTTAGTAAAGATAAAATACATATCATCAATACCTATTAGATATGTATGTAATACATAACTTGCAACATCAGTCCCTCATTCATACACCTACATACATATTTCAATAGGTACAGTACAATAAATAAATAGTACAATAAGTAAAATAAATAATTGTGTGCACGGGCACCACATAATTATTACCTATAGCAATAATTAACTATCTATTTAAATATTATTAATTAGCTAATAATTATGAACATCAAAAAGACGTTTAGACAACACTTGGGAAGAGGATAGTGGAAGTACATAGCTGTGAAAATATTTAAATTAGTTACTTGAACATTTCAAAAATATACAACAATACCTTAAGTTAAGTACTAAAATGGATTGTGTGAACATCTGCAGACTGCCAGTAAAAATACTAATCTTAGAAAAAGTCACCAAAAATGGTTCCGAAGAATTGTTCTTGGCAAATTAATGTAGATATATCCATAAACAAATAAATAGTTATATTTGATGATGAATTTTTTTTTACAATTCCCATCCCATATAAGTGAAATCAAATCATGTAACCAGTCAGACTACAACGATATAAAATCCTACACTATTTACTGGATAACTATAAAATATATTTTTTAAATATGTAGGTATAAAGAAATTATCTATACATCTATACAAATCAATAAAATTGGAGTGTCTGTTTGTAATATTAAAATAACCGCCTTTTACTAAGTGCATTTGGATGTATACACGATACATATACCAAACAACATTTTTCACAATTTTGTCTGTCTGTCTGTCTGTTTGTTCCGGCTAATCTCTGAAATGGCTGGACCGATTTTGACGGGACTTTCACTGGCAGATAGCTGATGTAACAAGGAGTAACTTAGGCTACTTTTATTTTAGAAAAAAAAATGTTAGGCGATACGAAGTTCGCCGGGTCAGCTAGTATTTAGGTATATAGTTTTATAGCTTCCTGTAATAACTTAGGTACACCTGATAGGTCTAACAAGAACGAAAACGGGATGCTCATAATCATTGTGGGCTATTCGAATCTTTGATAACGAACCTACTCTAAATATTTTCTATGTAAAACACCTTAGAGATAAATGTAGTGATGAAAATTTGATAGAGCTAAATTGCTTCAGGCCCTATGTAACTAAAAAAGGACAAAATATTTTTAATAATTTGTAGGTATCAATACATAAATTACTAACATAATATACCTACTTAGTAATAAGTTAAGTTACAGTTACAGTAAAAACTAAACTGCACAAGTGCGAGAAACTCGCGTGGAGAGGGTTCCGTACGTTGATAATCTATTTACCGTTATTTTTTTGCCGCTTTTTTAAAGACCATAGACTTCTTATAAGTTTTCCTGTAATATTTAAGGAAAGAACTTTACTCTGTATTTTTTCTAAATTCTAGCCTCAGTAGTTTCGGAGATCAGGGGGGAGTGGTTAATTTTAGTCTTTAATTTTCGTTGTCTCTTGAATAATTTTAAAACTATCCATAGCAGAATTATAACAAAAATATATTTAAGATCCTTACAAAAAGCCCTTTCATTTGACATGCCACAACAGTTTTTGTTAAAATTAGATTTTGTTAATTTTGTTTTTCAAAATTATGTTGTTTACTTTATACCTTCGTTTTTGGGTCACAAAATACATGAGTACCTTTCAACTTATATAGTCCAGTACTTTCAGAGCAAATTGGCTGTGAAGGGCGGTCGCCCAGACGCACGAGTGATCCTATAAGGGTTCCGTTTTTCGATTTTTTCGTACAGAACCTTAAAAAATATTATTAAATCAACAAGTACGTACCTACTTTAATATTTATTGTATATCTAGCGTAGTTATTATTTCAATTCATTTGGAAAAATATTGGTGGTAAAAATTGAGATGTTTCTCGTATCATTAATTGTCTTATTTAAATTGTCCTTAAATTATTCCATCTGGATGGATTCTTTGATAATGTTCTAACTGAGCGGTCGTTTAGTAGAAAAATACAGAAAAAAAAATTAAGTTTGAGTTAGAGTAAACAAACGCTCAGACAAATTACAAAAATTCTAAAATCATTGTAATGGGATGTATTGCATTAAAAGATATTCCCGATAGAAGGTTTCCAATCGATCAGTTATTATAACATTATGTAGGTAATTACTAGTAATTAGGTATGTAGGCTATGTATAGATTGGCAATGATCCCCGACCCCGTCGTACATTTTCCACCGACCATTTATTCGTCTGTAGGTGTCGTCCATTTAATCAATTTCAACAGCCCCAGTCGTTGTTCTAGCCGCTTGCCATTTAATAACACTATAAATCTTCGACACCTATTAATATAATTGATCTATCTCGTTACTCGCTAAATCTATACCTAGTTGGTATTTAGTTTAATAACTTAGGCCTTAGTGCGTTAGGCAGTTAGTCTTAAAGTCAGTGATAATGAATGCAAGAGTAATCTACTTATTGTTACATAATAAACACTCACACACACATGCGCACACTTATTGGCGCGCTAGGATTTCATATACCGTGGTATTGACATATAAAAACCTATACATATATGGTATTGACATATAAAAATTGAGTTGTGGTTGCCTATAATTGGGAAGGCACTTGTATAACTTTATATAATTGCTATCTAGATTTAAGGTTTAGTGTACTTTCCGTTGGCAATCCTTAAAATAAATAAATAAATAAATAAAAACCAGACATCAGTGACATCACTAGTCACAACCACCCACGTCCCTAGAACAAACATGCCACTTAAAAGTTTCACTTGTTGTGGAATCGAACTCTGGACCAATTCATGCAGCAGATAAAGTCGCTATTGTCTAAAGCTACAGGATCGTTAGGTACATCATTCGCGTTTATCTAATAACTTTCTTGACTGCCGATATTTATTAGGGTTCCGAACGAAAAATTGGAAAACGGAACCCTTATAGGATCACTCGTGTGTCTGTTCACAGCCAATTTTCTCCGAAACTACTGGACCAAATGAGTTGAATGAGTTGAATGTTTGGTAGGTACTCATATGCTTTTTTGTGACCCAAAGACGAAGGTATGGATTCAACTCATTAATGGCCCACTACTGGGCACGGGTCTCTCCTCTTGAGGAGGCCCAGAGCATACTCCACCACGCTACTCCAGTGCGGATTGGTGGAGGGTGAAGGGTGGAGGGGGCCCAAAGACGAAGATATAAAGAAAACGAATAAATTTTGATTTTTTTTACGAAATCATAATTAAAAAAACCTGTTTTGCAAATGCGTATGTCAAATGAAAGGATCATAAATATATTTTTGTTTTTTTTTTGTTAAAGTTCTACGAAGGATAAATTTAAAACTATTCAACAAAAAACGAAAATTGACCACCCCCCCCCCCTATTTCAGTAACTACTGAGGCTAGAATTTTGAGAAAAATACAGAAAATAGTTCTTTACTTATATATTACAGGAAAACCTATAAGAAGACTAGTCTTAGAAAAAGGGCAGAAATGAATAAAATAGAAAAATAAAGGTAAATCCATCAACGCACGGAACCTTCTCCGAGCGAGTTTAGCTGACACTTGTCAAGTTTATTATTATATTTATTAGATTATGGAAAATACGTCAACAAACAAGTTTGGATTTGGAAACTACTGAATCATAAATTTAAACAACTTTTCAACTTAAACAGATTTATCTTTAGATACTTTATAATTAACAAAATAATGTCAGATTATTTTAAATTATTTAATTTGTCTAAATATTATGTACCTACAGAAGCCTGGCGAGTTGAATGCAGTTTAGGAATTCGGCTAGTGTTCTGACCTGATTAGTAATTATTTAGTGATATAGATAAATTGTAATTAGAAATTTAACACAATAATCATAAATGTGAATCTAGACACGCGGTAGCGTGTCAAGCCAAGTTCAAGCTACTTGCTCAACTTGCGAAATACATATTTGCTCGAAATTTCATAAACACCCCTCAAACGGTTATTTAGATATTAACGTCCAAAAATCGTCATTTTTATCACTGACTGACTCGTAGATCAAAAGTCGAACCCAGTTCCAGATGACCTAGAAAGTTAAAATTTGGCATCCAGATAGGTAGTTGGGTAAATACAAAGGAGTAAATCACAAACTAGTTTTTTTTTATCATTTTATTATAATATAAAAGTAAAGATTCAATTAGCTAGCAACCAAGAAACCAAATTCTAGAAAAGTAACATAGGAAAAGTAACATTACATCAACCTAACAGACTTAACGTAGATCATTATTATAAAAAATACAATATAGCCTAGGTACGTGAAAACTAACCAAGTCAAATGTAGAGCTTCAATTACATGTTCTTGTGGCTTTTCTACACAGAACTTGGAACCCATGTAAGCAGTGGAGTGTGGACTTCTAATACATTTTACGATTATTTTTAGTCTATTTTAATGTTATCTAGCAAAAGCCTTAACTTTATTTACCTCTATTACAATATATCCCCAAATGGGTACTCTTTATGTCGCCAAGGGATTTTTTGATTTTTTGATTAGCACAAAGTTATCGTATAAGTATCGTAAAATATGATTGTGTGTTTTAGTTGCATTGTCTAATGTTTATTATGTTTTTAGGATACCGTAGTCACCCCTGATACGTTAATATATTAGCATCTTTAGCAATGATCTTACTAACTTATTCATCCTTAAATCCTTTTCATTTCATACCTGCCTTATTTTAAGGTTATTTTGAGTTATGTTACGTATGTCTGTTTTAAATAACTGCGTTATGTTATGCAATAAGGTATTGATTATTCAATATTAAATTAAAAATTACAACAAAAATATCCTGTAACTTTGTTTACTAAAAAGAACTCTTCTAAAAATGGACTATACTGACATTAAATAATGTAAATGAATAATATTTTCTATTTAAAATATTTAACAACTGGAGAAGCGTGGAAGTTGGCCTCGCCAACATCATAGAAATCATTAAATAGAGTGATAGACGACACGTCTCGACGAATAAAACTTAATGTCTCATAACTAGTCTTAAACTTTTATTATTTATGGATTTAGATGCAATAACTAATTTGTTAATTATCATATCTGTGACACTTTTATCTTTGTTTATTAATGTGAGTAATAATGGTTATAGTTCTACTTTTCAAGATGTCACAACGTGTTGAGCTTCCCGGAACCATCACGCTATGTCGATGTCGCTCGGTTATGAACTTAGTTTACTGCAATCAAATTAAATTAATAATTAATGTATACAATGTATATGTATAACTAGCAGACCCGGCGAACTTCGTATCACCAAACAAACTCTTTTTTTTTTGTCTAAAATAAAAGTAGCCTAAGTTACTCCTTGTTACATCAGCTATCTGCCAGTGAAAGTCCCGTCAAAATCGGTCCATCCTTTCAGAGATTAGCCGGAACAAATAGACAGACAGACAAAAATTGTAAAAAATGTTGTTATGGTATATGTACCTTGAATACTTCCAAATGCACTTAGTGAAAAGCGGTTATTTTCATATTACAAACAGACACTTAAAGGACCATGCCCATATTAGTATGGAGTTGAAATTTCAGAAATGCCATGCAATGCCCAAATTGCAGCTCTATGTCATATGATAACTTTTTAACAGTATTTATATTATATCTAGATTTAATGTCATATAAAGCACCGGTTCAAAAGATATTGGACATTAAACATGATAACTTCCTACTGGTTTTTTATACATTTTATCGTTTACAGATAGCATTGCTATTAGTTTTCCATTAGGAACTTAATTTTCTATTAATTTCAATTAATTTTTAATTTTTTATCCAGTGCTTCATATGATTTAAAATTAACAACACAATTCTAGTTTTTATTTATTAGAGCAATCTTGTAATATACTTTATCTGGGCATTTCTGGGGCACAGATGGGTATTGTCCTTTTATTTATTTGTAATAATTTGTAATTAATAATGTAGGTATACCAGGTGATAAATTGTGATAACCGTAAAATTTGTCTTGCATCATATGTTTGTGTTAAAACTAAATCAAGAGTGTATAAGATGTTACATTACATTATCAGATTCAAAAATAATTAGTTAATAGGAAAATCTGTTAAGAAACTCAATTAATTGTAATTCTTCAACACGATACAGAACCTCTCCTTTGCGAGCCCGATTCAGATTAGACAGGTTCATTGAAGGTCATTTTTCCTTTTCGTAGAACTTGAGATCATTTCTGTTAAGACCTCAGTCATATTCAAGTTGCTTTGTGAATTTTCCATAAGATTTTTAATATGAGTGCCAACTTGGCTATACCTACGCTCTGATAAATAAGAGATCCAATATTCGACTCCAGCAGTGGGACGATTATGGCTGTGATCATGATAATGAATAGGTGTACATAACAATACATAAACGTCTTATTATTTTTTAATGGTAATTAAGATATTATTTGCACGCTCAAAGCCCATATAAAAAATAACACTTCATTCATTCACCTCATTCAGTACAGTCATAAGTCATAACACTGACATAATAGCTAAGAGTTTTTTCAAGGACGCTCAGATCTTGAACTTATCGTAATAGTTACTGAGTATGGAAGTTAACCTAGACCGCAAGCAATTGTTCTGTGGCCATGGAACAGGTAATATGGTTACGAAAGTTTAAGCTATCGCCTGACGCACAAAGGGTCTTGGATACGACTCTCGGGAGTGCAAGATGCTAGTCTTGGTTGTTTGTATATGTACACGACTCTTGAGATTTTAAATTATGTTACAGTAGGTACAATGCACAATGGTATAGTGATTATATAACTTACATCAAAAAACTTTTCGAACGATTCAGTATGCCCAGAACAGCTATTTGGAGAAATTATGTCCATTGGATACATTATGTCCATTCCAATACAGTGCTTATAAAATAAATGTACTTAATTATTCAATTCTCCCACTCAGACTTAATTATTTCCATATCAATAAATGAATTCTTCGTCCTATAAAACGATTATCACTGCGACATTCCTAACGAAATTTGATCAACAAAAACGTTCCAGACAATATCTGGTTGTGAGATCATTGTCAAATACCTAGATGGTAATGGTCAGTGACCATTTAACTAAGGGTCAGTCAACACGATCACTGGAGATCAAAGAAAGTCGGTCTCGATCGCGGCGTGATCCATCGATACCATCTCGAGTGACGCTTCAATCCGCTGGCGGGATGGCGGGCGATGGCGGGATGTTCGGACGGTGTTGGACAAAAAACTTGAAGTCTCGATAAACAATACTCGCGAGACAATAGAGGGGAAACATCGAATCACACGTTACACGAGTGACGAGATCTTACTCTTGTTAGTGTTCATCTGTTCGTAATGGTGGATCAGACGCCGCTGATGTCGCTGCAGTTTACTTCACAGCCTGTGAATGCAAAGATACGATATAAAAATAATGCTTTGGTCTGAGTGACTTGATTACTTGCTGAATTTCATATGTGTTGAAACAAGACAAATATGTGCGTGTAACTATTATTAGGTATAGGTCCTACATACATAGATACGAAGTGAAATGGATCAGATCAGAAGGAGAGATTGATCATCATTGAGGTATAAGTATACATAGAGAAGACATCTCAAACAAAATGTGTGTCCCTCCCGGGAGGTTCTATTTTCAAAATTGAGCCCCTGTTCTCCTTTCAAAATCGAACGAATCCATCGGACATTGAAGCCGCGCGGCGCCAATACATTGGAACATACATTGTGTTCACGATGTCTGTTCTATACGCTAGTAATAATACTTCAATGTTGATCATCACTCTTTGCTAATTCTATGTTACCTAATAGCCATCTCTCAATCCAAGGAACAAGTTTCATCTGGAGTAAAGCATTTTTTATTATTTTAAGATTATTGATATTACCATATCGTTCCCACGGCAAAATTCATGCTAATATTTATCAGCCACAAACAAAATTCTAGTCGGTCTAAAATCGCACGATCACTCACCACAGAGCATACTATATCGACTATATGGCCCGCGTGACGGATTTAATGACACAAGCCAGTAATTACCAAACAAGATGGCCGTGCCTGCGCCCGCGCAATGTCAATACCGCCATAACTCATCCGGCACCGCAACACCGCAACACCGGCACCACCAACCACCGGCACCGCATGCCCGTTTCGACTATTATACATATTTATTCTCGACCGGAGTCATTCTTGACTGCTGTGTACGTGATCGGTTTTTATTGACCATTCGACTGGTCGGGGCAGCGGACAATACGTTAACGTTTCTTTGGTTTTCCCGCCTGACTTCAAGATTACTGATACTTTGACGTAGGTACATCCAGACAGAAATTTACTCAAAAGTAAATTATGTTTTGTTACATATATCTAACAGTAGAAATCCATGATATCCTATGAATGCAGACGCGTGGGTAGACTATTCAATATTCCAGTTCTAAAATAAATAAAGTCATTCACAAAATATTTTCATCTAAACAAGATCCTAATGCACTATCCTGAAGCTAATGATTAAATTAAAATTTATTGTGAATTCAATCTTAAATCATGTCTTGGTAAATTTCCTCGATGCGAAATAAATTATTTTTTATTTAAATAAATATTGAGTCATCAGTGTATGTTACAAAATCGTCAATAAATTGTAATATGGTAACAAATTTTAATGTGTTCTCGTTTAAATAGTTCTAATAAATATTATTATCAGAGTCTAAAATCAAATATAAATTACAAGCAAAATAATTTATTTATAATTTTATTTCTAATAAAAATTGTATCTATTGGTCAAATTAAATGAAAAAAGTTACATTTAAATAGGGATTTAAAACGTGAAGCTTAGATGAGACATAGGTATTAAAACATAAATGAGGTAAGAAATATTAATTGAAGGTATGTATGTATTTTTGTCAAGTATTATGTCAGTCATCAACCTACCCGTAGCTGTTGAAAACAATATGCAAACCGCATAAAAATAGGCGAAAAATAACAACCACACTTTCTTGAATATTCTCAGGTATCCATGATCGCTATTGTTAATGCATCGCCGATGCGTTGCCAACAACAGAAGTTTTTTTACTTATTTTGTTTTATGGTAACTGATCAGTCGACTTGGATTTAAAACTGTGAGGAATCGGATGGGGTCACTCGGACCGGATGCAATATTTTACACTTCCGTAGGCGGTACGACGGTCCTGACTCACTCACGGTAACACATGCCATGTATTCTTATAATGTCGGAATATAGGTTGGTATATAAATAAATCTGTTCATAATTTTGTGAAAGTTCTTAATATTTGTCACACCATTTCTTATCCAAAGTATATGTTTTCCATTTTTTTAGTCGAGTTCAAAGTAGTATCTAAACAAATACGGCCCACTGCTATTAATGTCAGTTTTAATAGACAATGAATACGATTAAAAAGGGTTTGGAACTATCGAATTAAAATTCGATTAGCTATAGTTATAAATATGTATGATTAATAATACTTTAATAATTGATAAATTTATATTAAATCTTTCATATTTCATAAATAAATGATACAAGAAAATATAAAAAAAAAATTTATCGAATTCATCAGATTTGTGTTCAGTTCATTCGTATTCTGAAACATGTATTTTCGTCGATATCGTAAAGGTATCAATACTCAAAGCGTGTAGGTATGTGTCTAGTAAGATTTCCGTATGACTGTTTTTTTGTTTATCAAATTGGACTCCGCCAAAAAAATGGTCTACAGGTCCGATTTTTCGGAACGAAAACCTATTCAGCTCCTTAATATTTCAGTATTAAGGAGCAATCCATAAATTATGTCACACAAATAAAAAAAATAACGCTTCACACTCATAGCCCCACACTAGGATTCCCTGTGTCGTGGGTGCCATGGACAACACACTAGACAAGGACATTCACACCCAGACCGAGAACAGAAATCCAAACTCATCATTCAAATTTCCGCCTCGCTGGGAATCGAACCCAGGACCCTTGGTGTGGCGATCCGGCATGGTAACCATTGCGCCACACGGGTCGTCAAATTTCATGACTTTTTGACCCCTCCCCCCTCCTTGTCACAGCTGGTCACATTTGTTGTCCCCCCCCAGTGTGACGTCACATATTATGAAATTTTACACCTATAAATTATTAAATTAAAACAGCAGTTCCGAAATAAGTTTTATTTCCATTAATTGTTTTTTTAATATTTATCTATACATACCATTTATTCGATTTTGAAATGTGACGTCACGAAATTTAGGATCCCCTCCGTCCCCTTGTCACCCAATGTCACGCTACATCGACCCCCCCTTCCCCTAACGTGTGACGTATTTTATGGATGGCTCCTAGACATTTTGGATGTAACAAAAATTTACGACTGCAATAACTTTGAATCTAATATCCTTTTACGTTAATGACTAGACATGATGATCGTCTGTAAATCCATTGACGGTTTAGTTTATGTTTTCTTAATCGGTGACAAAAAATGTTTGTCCGTCTCCAACAGATACACATAACATATTATATCATATTAATTACCCGGGTTACATGAAACGCGAAAATCCACTCACAATAATTACCGGCGGAGCTTTAAATCAGGCACTTATCATGGCGTTGATTTTTTCCTTAGACGTGACATTTGCTTTGAGAAATACTTTATTTATCTAAATGTGTCGGGTCGCATCGCGGTCGCGTCTCTTTTTGTCTAACCCATCGTGTAGGGAGGCCATCTGTCGCGCACTGTGCAGGACCGTCCGGTGTCGGTTTGTATGTGAGTTGCACATATCCGATGTTTTATTAGTAACGTTACCTTTTTGCATTTTCCTGGTTCTTCTGAATGACACTGAGTTTTTGGAATACCAAACTGCTATCTGGCATTCACTTATTCTCCTGCTCCCATGTAACTAATCCCAATGCCAATTAACATTTTCGCTAAAACTGTTATCTAACGAGTCAAAACGTGTTAATTGTTTCGTTGTTGCACGATTTAAATATTTGAATTCCGTGTAACAAGATAATTTGTAGGTAAGTACCTACATATTGTAGAACATATTCTACAATTTATTTCGGAGGGTACATAATATTTTATATTTACTACCGATATTTCAGTTAGCATACATACCGATGGCCGTGATTATATAGGTTAAAATTTAAACCGTTTTATTGTTAAAATAATGATTACCAAAAGTAAAACAAAACCCAAGTGTTCTATCGCTAACGAGCGGACGACTACAATGACGTTAAAAACGTGCCACTCACCGCATTGTTCACGATATAATGAGTCACATTTTATGAAACTAAACCTTCAGCAGTGATTGAATTTGTTGTTTCATTATTTGAAAAGAGCGTTTTTATAAATTCATTAGTCTTTAGGTAGTCATTTTAATATTTTTAAGAAAACACGTGACCTACGTGCATATTATATTCTTTTAAATGACGTCTTATTATTTGCTACTTTTATTTTTTTTAAGTGGTGTGATGTTACATACATGTGATGTCACATGTATATCTATGTGTATGTTTGTGGCATCATAGCTCCGTAAACGGAGAAACCGATTCAAATGCGGTGTTTTTAAAAGATTCGGGATTATTCTGACCGCAAGTGTTAGCTGTCTCGCGTCTGGCGTCCGGCCCGGCATCCGGCGCGGTGGCGGCAGCGTGGTGGCAGTGGCCAGCATCCGTCAGACAATAATTTACATAAATACAACATTAGAGCTGAGTTAATTGACACATTTGACGATTTATGCGCCGCGCTACACTCCACTCATTGGGAATTTTTACTGCCTTGTCGTTGCCTCGAACAAGTTATTTTTTCCAACAATAAATTTATTGGACGTTTGTCAATATATATTAAATAGTTGTTCGCGGTCCTATTCACCTTATCGAGCCAATAATCGCCCATTTCGAGCCAGAAGCCGTTGTAGTTTATTCAAATTTCCAATTTGGAATTCCATTTCCTGTGGAAAATGTCAATCATCCTGCGATTTAATTCGATCGAGTTCTACCAATGTGTCGCCGATTTACTGAGCTTGTTTTGAATTCCATTTCGCCAGTTCTAAATCAATTACTATTTAATACATGTGTATTATACTTTTATAGACTAGGCAGTAACTTGAGCTCTATAACTTTATACATATATTTATATTTTAAAATTTATCGTATTCAGGATAATTTCTAGAGCTAATGAACTACTCATATCAGGTTATACATAATTAGCAAACACGCGTACAGTGGTTAGCATTCAAGGATATTTTAAATTAAATAGGATAATCCTATTTAGAGTTAGATGTAGCTGCAATGTTCGGTTTGACGTAAGAATCGGCGCAGGGTCGCTACCTCGCTAGCAACGAGTCTCGTCTCGCGGTAGTGGTAGTCCCTAATGCCTCTCGGGCCAGGAAGGCTATTCTCTTTTGTAACTTGACAGCGGAGTTTCAAAATTGACGTTCGAGTTCTAGGATCACTTCACTTCGCAAGTGCCGTACTAGATGATTAGAGGATGACATATTTATTATTCTCGATCATCGAATTACGTCACCGTCGAAGCTCGTGTCCAATTGTCATTCGTTTATTCATACCGAGGCGAGGCCATCTTTAGTCGTTTGACGTTTGAGTTCGAGACTCCCTTCACTTCGCAAGTGCGTACCAAATGATTCGAGAATCACATATCAAGATCTCGGACTCGAACTTCAATTTTGACACTCATCGCGGAATCCGCTGTCAAGTTACAAAACTGAATAGCCCTGCAGCTATTGAAGGTTCTACCTGTTAAGTATTTAACAACTGTAAGAAGCTGTGATATTTCATAACCATTATGTTACATATCTCTCTCAAAATCTGACAAAGTGGTGATCAGTGAATCGTTCGAACATAAACAACCAGAATAAAGTCCGTCATCGAAAACATAATTCTATCGGCGAGTTTCGATAGATCAGAACGATTCATTTAATTCAATAATCGCCAGGTGCACTCAATCAGCCGTTGCGGCTTTGATCGATATAACAGTTTTAGACAGCTGCCAAATATTTGCATACGCGATATTTATTGAATGCTCTATGATAATTGGAGCCGCGTCGTGGTGATTGATAACTTAAACAAAATCGAGCGAAATCAAAGCGGCTTTGATCCGCGAGCGATGCGGTCGGCGCGCGCGCATCCAGCGAGATATAAACAAATCGAGCCGAATTACTGCAATAAAAAGCTCAAAGAAAAACGTCAAGAGAACAAACGACGATCATCGGCGGGGGAAACGCGCCCGCCGACCGCCGCGTGCGATCGCGCCTAACGAGCCGACGAGAGAATAATCGGTAGACTAGATTTGATCGAAATAGATATTTGGTACTTTGATCTCGATCGGCCGTAAATCCGTTGGATAATGTTTGTTGAATCGGATCATGTGTTTGAAAATGGCAAGTAAGTGTTTGTTTTCTATCATCCGGCCGAATGTGTTGTCGGATTCGCTAGTTGGCTGTTTTGACAGGCTCACTCGTTGGCGGCGGGCGATAATGCTGTCTTCGGCCCATGTGTGCGAGCGGCGTTGTGCTGCCGTGATTTATATGGGAAGTGAACGCGGGGCTTCCAGACTCCTGTTATACGCTACGTTCCTACCGTCATCTCCACCGGACACTACCGCTTGTAGTTACTTGATACAGGAATTGGGGTGTATGTGGCCCTCCTGTCCTTCTGTGCTCTTCTAAAATGATTTTGATTCTGATCAGCAAGGCTATTCTGTTTTGTAATTCGACAGCGGAATCTGAGATGAGTGTCAGAATCCTATCTTTATTCGTTTGAAGTTTGACACTCATCGCGGATTCCGCTGTCGAGTTACAAAACAGAATAGCCTTACAGGTTCTGTTCAAGACAGGCAGTTATCGGTGTTGGTTAAATAACCAAGTTGGACTTTTACGCTGTAAGAGTTCTCTGTAGAGAGTTCTCTGACTGCAAAGGATCTTATTATTTTCGTTCTTCTTATTTTCTTCTTATTTTTTGTAATTACTTTTGCAGCATGGTGGTATTAAAAAGCTACCCCAGTCTTTCCCAGAGGTTCAGACAAAAATGTCTGTTTTGTATTACTATATTAATACACAACAAACCCGGTAAACATCAATCCGCAGATCCAGATTCGAATATGGCATGTTACTAAATAGTAGAGAAATGTACATTTCAATATTTAAATTGCAAACAAATGATTTTCCCGCTGATTTCCCCCAGGCAACTAGTTTTGTATATTTTTGACACGTCCATAAACAAAACTATCATTATCTCGTTGTAAACAACACTGTTCCCATCTAAACATCTGACATCTGCGGGTGAAGCCCCCAGTTGTGGGCCAAGCGTCTATCGGAACAAAAAACATTTTTAATTCCCCTCATCCCGAGCAAGGCGCGCTGGGACTAAATCAATATGATATGACAGTTACGGTCAATTTATGGCCCCTGGTTAATTACAAGCGGGGTCGGGGAGGGGGAGGGGGAGTCTAATGACTTGTGAAGAAGCTGCGTGCGTTGCTGCGTTATTGTAGTGTAGCGCTTGGTGTTTTTACCTTGTACGCTTCCCTTGTGGTTGTAATACGAACGTAAATGAGCCAAAGATAAATACAAAGATAAATATACCTAATGATACTTAGATGAATGTTATTTCATAGTGCCACCTTGTTTTGTGTTTTCGTATCTGTGATAGATTTGTATTGTAAGAATGCTTCGATTTACCTAAATAAAATAAATATGGTAGCTTTGGTAATTAGTTCATTACAAGATTTCTATTACCTCGCACCATAAAAGAGATAATATTACTTACTAGGTATCTCCTCTCGCACTGAAATAACATGACTGACTTGGCTATCATCCTTATTTATATGTACATAATTATATTCACCTTCTTGCCACTGTATTATATTTTAATGCAATTAAATTGTAAGGAAACATCAAAATTTCTAGTCATTTACGCTTGTGTTGAATCTAATCCAGTATTCATTGAGTAACTACTAACCATACGATCGTTTAAACCAATGCGAGTGTGGTAGTGTTGGCAGTAACCGCCAATTTATGGCTTTCAGTTAATTACGACGTTAGAGACTAAAGTCAATTGACTTGTGAACTTCAAATCGTGGACGGTGTTCATTGCGATTACCCTGTGATTTGTTATAAAAACTTAAGCAGTCAGCAATAGAAATGTACAAGGTTATGTAAACAAATAACGTATAGATTCCAGCCTACTTCTAGGAAATAACGGCGCTGATTTTCAGAGCATCCATAGGTGTGTAAAGTGATTCGGAAAATGAAATTTGTTTCAGTGAAATATTCTTCAGTACCTTAAGCAGTCACAGTAGTATACCGTAAAAGTAGTGATATGTTAGCTCGCACGTGCGCACCCACACACTGCACTGGTGGTTGGGCAAAGGTGGTCACCACCCGACGATCACTCGCCATACCAATTAATATATTGAATCTATTGAGTCAATGTTTAATAAACAAATGGTGTCGCTATTTTGTTCAAATAGAACGTCATAAAGTAACAAAAATCTGACGCTGTAAAACTAGCACAAAGACTACTTATTTAACTGGACTCTTTAAAACACAAATTCTTACGAGGTGTGGACAGACACAAAGAGACTTGGTGTCTGTAGGTACTCGTATTTCACTCTGATACGAAGTACTGTACTTATACTTATTGTTAGTTTTTTATTTGAACTTTAAACTATTTTTACCAAAATTACATATTAAAAAAATTACTACGGCCGGCAAACGTATCTCAGGCAGATATGATTTTAAGATAATATTATCAAACGGATTATTCTTTAAATGATTGATAGGTTCGCAGTTCGCACACACACACACACACACACACACACACACACACACACACACACACACACACACACACACACACACACACACACACACACACACACACACACACACACACACACACACACACACACACACACACACACACACACACACACACACACACACACACACACACACACACACACACACACACACACACACACACACACACACAGGTACTTATCGGTGTTGGTGCGACTGATTGAGTGACGGCGGCGGCTGACAACTGACGGATTACGTACTTATCGTATGTATTAAGTTTATTCGAATTTTGTACGTAACTACTACCCACGGCAATAAATAGGCGTTTTAGAAATGATGTCGTTACTGCCATTAAAAATACAAGGAAGATTTACGTTACTTAAAAAATCTTATTTATAGTCAATCATGTATGTACCTACCTAATGTATTTGTTGCCTGAGTTTTCCATATGCTAGTAAAAGCTCTCAATGATATGTCACTCGCAAAGTTTCTTCTTGTGTTAGCCCAGGCAAGCACGCATTAGGGGTTTTCGCCGCTGCGGCATATCGCAATTCAGTAATAAAACAATGTGTTTCACAAAACAAACACATTGTTTTAAATAGGCATGATGATAGTAAGTAAAAATCACAAAAAATATGTATTTATTTAATGAAACCCTATTAATGGATTACAAAACACGCATTTATCGTAATATTATGAGTGAGATTAACAATATTTTTGATAAAATAAAACTACAAAATACGGCAAGCCGCCATATTGGCTTGAAAGCCAATCTGTCTCAATTAGCGTGAATACGTCACACTTCTTAAAACAAATGAATATTACCATACTGATAATGACGTCTTGTCTATTATTTTCCTGAAGAGTGACGTCACAAGCGACGCAATGACACTTTGAAGCGTTTTGGTGCGAATTTTAAACTTATAAATTAAAATGTATTTCTTTTATAGTAATTTATTTTATACTTATATTTTGCGGAAATATGATATACATTGTTTCAAATTTCAACTTCAATTTTCAATCAACAGTATTTCAAAATCTGTCATCATGCCTATTGACTGCGAAACCTGCGGCGGCTTTCCGTCGCACCGGCGAAAAATTGTAGATAGTGCGCGCCTGGACTTAAATGACAGGTTATGACACCAGCACTAGTGAAGTATTAGCTGTACCAGTACTAGCTGATTACAAGGAACATTCCAGTGCGGGTACATCCAATTCGTTCATTCACGCACACCAGCGCATGTCGATACAATGATTGATTGGCAGCTGACGTAGACGCACGTAGGTCGAATTCGCGCCCAAATTGAAATTAATTATAAGTTGTATCGCGGCAAATTGTGTGCGGGACAACACATGTAGTATACTCCACAGTATACTGTAGTATACTGTAGTGTACTATAGGATATCAGCTCGGTGCTTGAGCGAGCATTGTGAGTGGCGGCGGTCGGCAATTTCTATATTTCAATTATTATAATTTGTTGCAATATGTTACCTATGTCCACTAGCCTATCAGATAAGTTGTTCGCCGATTAATTCATATTAGAATCGATTCGATAATACATTTAAAATATAGTTACTTCATACTTAAAAATATATAGTTATAATAATGGCTTCATTACGTCGTCCATCAAATTAATTTTATTCTACCTATGTATAAAGGTTTTCCCAGCTATTTTGACGAAAAGATAAAATTATTAAATAACAATATTTTTTATTTTATGCTGCAAAGAGCAAAATTATGAAAATGTAATGTAGATATTGTGATAAAAGTTGCCAGGCAGGGAGGCATGTATTATCTTAAATATCTGTTAATAACTTAATAGTAAGTGACAATGTACAATTCGACAGATGGACTGAGTGATGGTTAGAGGACACCGCTGCTATGCAACGTTAGCTAACTGGCTAACGTTGGCTCTTCAGCCCTAACTGAAACACATTTAGAGCACACGATCTCCTGGCAGTCCTGGCGATACGCCTGGTGATACTCATGTCTATGGTCAGTGACTTACCATCGAGAGGCACGCCATGCGCCAGCTCCCTTTTTTAACATTACTCCGTAAATTTCGATATAATTAGCGTCGGATGCCGGTCTCAAGGTGTGGTCACGCGGTCGCAGTGTCGTAGGGGCGATCCAGAACTCCTCAGAGCGATTTTATCGTAGATCCTTTGATAGATCGACTGATAATGTTACGTCACGCGAAACGCGAGTCGTTGCAAAAGCGACCCTGCCACTCAAGCGTAAGGTTGATTAAGTCCGTGATGGATGGTGCAATATAAAATATGCAGTGTAATTATATCGAATCAGGCTGGCTGTCCGTTTGGTTGTCAATCAAACGGGACGTGGCACTGATGCGGATCGATCGGGCGTCTGTCTGTGTGTGGATTGAAAAGTTTATTAACTCGAACAACTGAAGAATAGGCCGAGTATGAGCTGGAGTTTGATAACGATCTCAGCGCCCTCTCTGCTCTGATGAACCGATACTTGTCGTCCAGAAAGGTTTAGGTGTTGTCCTTGAATAGCGTCCTTGGTAAAATCCGAGTCGCTCTTTATCCAATCGGACTGATGCTTTAAAAAATTAAGGTGAAATTTTGGTTTCTGAGTTACCACTTCGGTCGTCGTAGTGGTTTGGCCGTATATCGGATACCGGATATTCGGCCCTTTAGTAGTGATTATCGCGATCAAGAAAAACAAAATCCAATTGCTAATGAGATTAACTTTTTCTTAAAGACATCTCGAATTGATCGCATTCCTGACCCATACATTAGGTGGTCAGTTAATTCGAATCAGTACCCGCGGTTGTCAAGGTTTGCTAGAATTTACCTTTCAGCACCTGACAGTAGCATTTACAGCGAAAGGCTATTTTCAGAAGCTGACCTGGTATACGAAGCCTTCTTTCTTTTCTTCTCTCTTTCTTGCCGGCAACGCATCAGTGATGCCTTTGGTGTTGCTAGTGTCCATGGGCGACGATAGCCACTTACTATCAGGTGGATCGTCAGCTCGTTTGCCGGCAATTTCCATAAAAAAGCACACATTAAGCGCTGCGCACACGGGCCTTCTATGTCGGAAACGACTCCCAAAGATTGTAAACTAATTCGAAAATTTTTCATTTAAAATAAATGATCACACATGCTTTCAATAATTAAAAACCAAATTCCAACTACTTTCATGCTATGGAAAAGATATGGTAAGAAAAACAATAGAAAGTGAAGAAAGAAGAACGTTCATGCGTTTTACTGTATGTATAATCGCTTTACTTTGACCAGTGTCTATTTCAGCAGTGATAGAATAGAGAACCACTCTACATCGTGTCCAATATTCAAAGTTTGAACCAAGAAGTGTAACGTGTGCGCAGCGTCTTAGCTCAAGGTATACAAAGTTGACACCATTACAATTTAAAATTCATCACTGAGCATTGAGCATTGAGCGTGGACCGTTTATATTCACCGCGCTTCGCGATTAACTTTGTTTAGCTTGTAATTACTAGCACTGCCTGCAGCCTGCGCTGCCCGCTCTCCTTGTAGGGCGAAATAGTTGGGGAGGCTTCCACCGCTGCGTGGCGACCGCGACACGATCAATCGCTAGGTCGCTAGGTCGCGTCGCTCGGTGGCTTTGCGACTAACGATAACTCGTGAGTTTTATTTTATTTTTGCTAAATAAAAATGTTGCGGTCGTAACGGTGTTTAAACTATTTATAATTTTATTTACGTTACTTATCTAATAAACTGCAGTTCTGTAGATTTATGAAGATCTGTAGATTTTTTTAGGATCTCATAATGAGTTTTTTTTACCGAATTGATAAGGGACCATCTCTTTTTTTATGCAAAATAAGTTAGTGCTTGATCACACTTGAAAAAATAAATAAACGTGAATTGGCGCAAGTTTCTCGGTGTATGTGTCTTTATAAAGAAAACCTATCAGAATGCAAAAAACGTTTTCATCATAACATAAGTAAAGGTAATTGAATTATCAGGTCGGTAAGCGTAACCCGTAAGTAATTTTATTGCTATCAATAATCATTAAATTATAATCATAGTCGATAATCGCGTACCGTAAAGGCGACTGCAGTGAGTTTGCATTGTCAATTTTGTTTTATGGCGTATCGACACGGGAAATAATTGCATTGTTGACATTTCCAGCTATGCAAATGGAGCCTTGTCCCCGAGCCCCACGGTTTGAATTTCAATGCGCGATGCGGGTATGCAAAACGCAAGACATCTGTCCGATTCGTGCCGGCCATACCTATTGCTTCTGTCAGCTAAAGACGACAGTCGCGTGTAGAAGTTTGAAGCGTGTCGTTAATAATAAGTGATTAGTGTTCCGGTGCTTCAAGCCATAATGATCTCTAAGCACGAGTTTACATTACGTTATTTTTCAACGTTTCGGTTGTAGTTGCGCGATCGTCATTAATATGGTTTACGCTGGTACTGGTATCGACTTTCTCCCATCAACGTGTTTACAGCGAGCTCATGTAAATAATAAACACGAAACGAATATGCAATGCAATATGCAATTTCATTACGTTGTTTACATTCTTGTTCTGTTTTTTTTGCTAGTTTATCGCGAACACTTCAGCCTAAGAACGTTGTAACCGTATCTGTATCATCAGTTCTATTTGACGATGACGTATGTACTGTTACTTCTAAATTCGACTTCTGAGCACTCGACAATATGCCTGATTTGCACACTGTACTTAAAGATGTTCGAACCGTGCTGCCCTCTGCCGAATAAATGCTCCTAACGTAATATAGAAGCATAAACATAGTTGTTTAGTTATCAATATAATTAAGTTTCATGGCATTTTACACGTTCCAATTGATCCGATTGAGTTGCGTGTCAAACAATGTCAGGCGGCGCTGCCGATGCCGCCATGCCGCGGTGGTGGATTCCATGCGTTTCGGAACGCAGCACCGACAGCGAAATTAACTATTTCCATTGTAAAACCAAGTTCCAGAATACCAGCTGTAGGGCCTGTAGATAGATGTAGTGGAGATTTTACTACGGATTTGCGTCTCATCACAAGTCATTGACATTTTTAATTTAGGGTTTTTAACTGCAGACGTTTGACATTTATAATTTTTAAAAGAAAATTCATTTTCATAAAGATTAAGAAAAAAATAGTTTTAGATTTCATTACTATGGATTTTATTGGATAGTCTAACGATCGACCTTATACGGTCGTTTAGAATTTTGGTAATACATTACCATAATCGTTAACTGACTGATCACGAGTACACAAAATGAAAGGTTTATGAGAATTTGTCTTGTTACATTACTGAAAATTTTAGTTCGCATTGAACCCGAAGCGAGCCGTGGTAATTGGTAGCTGCTAGCAGTGCAGCAGTGGTATCCCACACTTCACAGTTCACACTCACAACACGTTCACAAACAATATCTGGGGTCAGTCTGATCGTCACACGGTCAGCAGTCAGCACGCTGTCTGCTATATGTTATATATTACGGTTTGTTAATGTCAATTTATTCTCTATATTTAGTATCTAGCAACACTTACGATGAATTATTTTTATAAATATCCAGCATGTCAAAGAACCAAATTATGTTCATCTAAATACGTTACCCAATTTCTTTACGTTTGTTAGTTTTCTAGGTTACAGCATACCTAAGTAGAGCCACGAGGATTAATTTGCATTTGGCGTTAGGTACGCTAAATAACTACTTACAACTGGAATGAAATTCTGTGTATGGACATACTCAAATGACACTGGTAAAATTTTATTCGAATCTTTTTGTTTTGCAGCAATAACATAAATATATAGTCATAGTCATAGTAGATAATATAAATGATGTTAGTGTCGCTACCATATCATATTTTCCAACCCCTATACAACATCTATACCTCGTCAAATTGTCAATCAGCGAGCCAAACGTCCAATCTGTCAATCGCCCGCTCTGTTTGTTTACCGGCTAGTTGCCGCCGGTAACTGCGGGAAATTTGTAGCTATTGCTAACAAATAAATAGAAACTGTTTGATTTAATTCAGCCGAACAGGCTGAAACGGCTCTCAATTTTTCAGATGTGATTTTCAAAGCGATCTGTTCGAAATTATAAAAACATGAAGGAAACTCGATTCTGAATTCTCCATAAATTAGCTCCTGCAGTTAGCTGGCATGATGGAGTGTGACGAGAACGAACCTGGGACCGACCTGTCGGGTGCCATTGACTTGTAGATGCCGCGATGCCGTAATAAAAACTTATAGACTACAATACACACAATAAAATTATGACTTGCATATCAATAAAGATTCTCACGCAACCTGTTCGCTGCTCGCGGCTCGGCTGATCGTCGTGACAGGAGAGCAATCTGGTTTTATGCAAGCCGTGCATTTGACCTTTCGTTCTATATTACTTGTATCTAGTCTTGGAGTTACCAAGGCGCTATTCTCTGTCAGCTGTTGTTTTGTATCGACTGATGACAAATATTTGACATTATGAAGGATACTAGAAGTTGAATAAAAGACAAGATTGATATCTAGTTCTGAGATCACATTTTCTTGATTCCAATTTATCGTCTTCGTAAGCTACATTACCAAGTACTTATGTTGTATCGAGACCTGTATACCGTTCTCCTTGAGTAGGTACTGACGTTGATTGAATGAGGTTGATCACTACTTTACGATTTATTCGTGATTTTACACAAGACACATGTTGTGATGCCTGGGAAACTTATCAGGGCCTTTCAGTAATGCAAATTCTAAAGTCTGATTACTTATATAATGTTTACTATTCCGATAGAACATGCTTTTTAGTTTCATATTGAATTATTTTTTTGGAATCAGCTCGTCCATTTGAAACTGAATTAATTTCTTTGGTCAACCGAAATCAATCAGGGACTTGTTCAAACCGCCTAATCCAATTGATGTGATTGGACTTTTGGCCGCGTAGTGCGAGTGGCTCCATCAACCACCGTCCATTTAACAACAGATTGATCCTCTCGAAGCAGATTTATGGAAATGTCCTTACAGATTGTTTTAGGGGCCATTTTGAGGCTCGCTTTTAGATTATCAATTGTATTTTTAACTATTGGTTATCTGTTTACCTATATTTTTTGTTAATTATGTTTGCAACTTTATTGTGTTTTCTTGCTTCTTATTTACTGATCGTTACGCAAGTGCTCTTCATCTGCATATTCAGTGGTTTTAATTTTTAAACAAAGTACCGTACAACGGAAAAATTCATTTTTTATAGTCTTTTAATGAGTTTCAACGATAACTATTATTAGGGCGTGTGTAATGCGAGGTATATTTAATACATTTTGAATATTTGTATTGACTAAGATACCTCGGCTCGACTCCTACTCGCATATGTTTTCACTTAACACGTGAATAAGGATCAGATGCATGATATAAATTGTTAGGGTGCTTCAGGAAATCGGTTGTGCCTGCGTCTATCTCCTATCGTTTATCCCGGTATTCCCGGTACTAATAGCCGTGTTTCTCGCTATCGCGGCGAGCGCTCGAATGCCTCGGATTTGTCATTTGGCCGGCACTCATTAATTTACATATTGATGGTGGCTGAGTTGACGTGCAGTGAGGGCAGTGAGTGAGCGGAGAGATTGGTCGGCGGGCGTGAGTGGTGGTCGCGATACCTGGACATTCTGAGCCCAGTGCGGAGATTGGTCGAAGTCGTCAGTTTGATGAGCTTCGTCGTACAATGGTATTGTGATTTTCTGATTGTGTACTTCGCTATCCGTATCGGTAGACTGTACAATCACCGTCCATTAAACGAAGGTTTCGCAGTTTGGCATTGGAGATGTGTGAGACATACTGTCTATGGCCAATTTTTTTGGGTTATGCTACTTTATGAGGTTGCTTATAACGGGTAAACATTGCAGTATCAGTGATACCTGTATGAATAAACGATTTTTGCAGATCAGTCTCCAGTAGACCTACAGCATCGACCTGAATTCGGATAAAAATTTAGTCGCTTTCTAGGTTCAATTAGCACAAGCTGGAGGTTGCATTGCATTGCATGCCTGTTTAGTTCATCTATCATCTTCTATCTATATATTTATATATTAACAAAATATTTCATCCCGATTAAACGATTGAACCGTATCCTCGGACCACCGACTCGCTAAGCTTACTTTATTATTATTATCATCTGTTTCTCGGATACACTTTCTCACAATTTATTACTGATATTTTATGGTTTATTAAGCGATGTTGTAAAGTGGAGCACTTCTCCTAATCTGCCAATGACATTGAAGCATGAATTTAAAACTTTACGAGGTCTGATCTTCATTAAATTTTACGAGTATTGCGCTCATTAAGTCGCGTCGATTTCGGAATCGAACCATCACAGGGCGCTGCAGCTCGCGAGAGCACCTTATGATTGCGACGGAATCAAATAACGACGAATAAATGTTTAACGATAAAAGGTCTTGGTAATCCTCAATTACATTTTAACATTTAGGTTTTAAGATTAGCTCGGTTCAGTCCATACTCTGCATAAAATTAAAAATTGCATAAATGATGGGCATGTAGGTTGTGGTACTAATTAATATCCTTTAAGCTTTATTGTTCATCAATAGCAAACATTTGCTAACTTATTCATTCAAACTTAATTCTCATCTCATATCAAACATTGCGTATCCAAGTGACACATCAGTATTTCAATAATATCCAATTAACAATCCACGATATTCCATTAGCAATCGTTTAAAAATCAAACATGTTATCTACAATGGTTTAATGTTATTCCGGTAGATTCTATGCCTATAGCCGTGATAACGATAATAGCAAACTGTCGGACATAGATCGTAATCGTGTCGGACCCGCATCGTGTGTCATCACAAACTGTTTTGTACAAACCATATTTCGTTATGAAAATAAATAGATGATAATTAAATACTTCCAATGATGATTCGTATGGCGTGTTTAATTTACAGATTATGTAAATTTTCTATTAATTTGTAACATAACGTCTTTTCTTGATCGTCACTTGATCGGGTTAGCCAGTTGAGAAATATGAAATATTTTATGGGCGAGTCCGTAGCTTGCCCGCGACCGTGTAACCGAAAAGATGGGTGTTATTAAATATCGAATAATCTTTTCTGTAAAAGCGTTTTTTAGTTTTTTTTTAACTTTTATTTATTTTTTCAATTTTTAGTTTGATTTTTTAAAATGAAATTCAGGTTTTTTTTTTTCTTTCTTTCTTTTTTCGTTAAATATTGAATTGTTATCGATCCTCGATAAGTCCACGAACTGACTGTTTGAAATGGGTCAAAATCAAGTTCAAAGGAGTCGGAGACAAACAAACAAACAAACATACAGGTGAAGCTAATATAAAGCGTGTAAAAAATATCCTGACTCAGAGTAACATATTATTATAAATACTTCAGCCCTAAAATTCTGCTCGCTGACAAACTAGCGCAAACAGATAAGATACCTGTAACAACTTCTTCCGCACCTAGGTTGCACTTCGAAACTTTCGTTTAACACGTATCTTCACAAAGGCTTGACGAACTAAATATAAAAATTGTTTGTTTTTGTTTTTTGTTTTTGAACTCCCAACAGCTACATTCAAGATTTTAAGCATACTTTAGGTACCATTTTAAAGTATATTTATCTTCGTGCCTACGAGTATATCCTATATCCTTTAAAATCGCTCCACAACTCCCACGCCGCGGTCAGACAGCTCATTACGACTGCGATGCCATGAGTTGGTGTCATCGATATCCGGCCAGCATCACTTTATGACACCTAGTTCAATTTATTATTTATTGATGACATTTATGGTCTACTAATCATTAACGAACTTCAGCAGATGTATAGAATGTCTAAACTTTTAAGAAATTAAAAATAGATCGACCAGCCACACGGTCAGCACTTTTTCTTTATCGTTTCGTTATTTTTAATTTAAGCTAAAATATGTTAATGGATAAACAAAAAACACAACTAGTGATCATAAACAATTGAGTCAACATATCAACACAAAATAAACAACGTAAACTACCGCTAACACAATAATAAGTATCTGTGGTAGTCCCACCGGCAACACACACTTCAACAAACAATAATTCCGTGAAGTATCCATTGCACCAGTTTGATCGCAAGGGTTGGTAACTGCACATCTGTTGGGGCTTGGGGCTCGCCCCGACCCTGAGCCCCGTGGCCCCCGTGGCGCATGACCCAGCACATTCCACGCGTCTTCGCGCTTCGACTGGCGCGATGAGGAGACACGCACCTTGATTACGATTTTTAATTATCTCTGGTCGGAGTTTGATTGGGTGTATTATGACGACAGGATTTTTAAATGATCTGTCATGATGCGAAAGCTGGTCAGCTGTCAGTCGGACTCTTCAATTGTAACTGAACCACAAGTCTAAGAGATGTAAATGGTAAAAAAAAATCTATTTTTGCTCAAATACTTTTACATTTTGCGAAATACGAGGAAACGTAAACGATGGATTTTGAATGTAAGAAACGATTACATACATTCACAATGTTTTATTCAATACAAACTAATGTCTAATTGTCTATTGACAACAGATAAATAACAAAAGAATGATCAGATACGTTAGTAAATTGTACACCTGACTTAAGTTGTTGTTGGATTCGTAGGACATTAAATTAAGCAGCATTTCAGAATAGATTAAGATTTCACCTTCAAACATCATTGATTCAAGTATTTGCCTTGTAATATTAGTTGCAGCTTGTGCTGTGATTGATGTTGTCTCCTGCTATTTAATATAATGGATAGCTTGATGCATTAGGTATCTGTGACTATATCTAATAATAATATAATGGTAGTCTAAACTCTAAAGGTTATCTGATAAAGATCGCAATAAAACTACGGATGATTATTTATATCATGCAGTATTGTTTTATTATACATATAGTATATCAATATGAAAACCCTTTATTATTATTATTTTTATTATTTTTTTAAATTATTTATTTATATCAGGCAACGAAGCCCATAACATATATACCTTACAGACTAACATACATATATCAATATAAACTTATAACTAAAGATCAATTATTACCGGCTAAGTGAGGCGCGGATACGGTGACCTCCGGTGGTCGTCGACGTCCATGGAACTTGCGGAAGACGACTCCCATTGGCCACAGCTCCTCCTTCAAGAATTTCGAGAGGTACTCTGTTGGTACGCGTACAGTAAACGAGTTGAAGTTGACTGCATTCCACGACTGCAACTTCTCAATGAATCTCAATCAATTATTAATCTAGACATCATGTTATACTAGTAAGACATCCTTGAGTTAGACTGGATTATAAATCCCACTAGCTAGATAGAACATCGAGGCAGCGAGTTTGGGTCGATCACCTAAAAAACATCTGGAAGCCAAAGCAATATTGGCATAAAGCGCGCGATGGCGCGGCGGCGTCAAAGCAAACGCCGTCGTCACCTCTCGTCAATAGCTCTCGCAGAATGGAGAAGGCGCGCAATACATCTTCGCTGTAAGGGTCCATTTTCCAGCTTCCCTTCTCCAAACAACATCATTTGTTACCCTCCCAATGTTATTTTTCTCTGATGAAAGCTCGTGTTAATAAAATCGCACTTCATCGCTTTTTGTCGATCATCGTCACTTAGCCGCGCTGTTTGATACGTCGGGTGGCCACGGCTTGCGGCCCAGCGGGAAAGGTCTCGGAAATAAAATGTGAATATATCTATTCATTTTAAAAACAGTGTTAGGCTATTAAAATTAAATTAAAATTAATATATATAAAATGCAAATGTTATTTAATAAATATTCGGTTTATAGACTTTAAAGATCTTTGACAACAGTTATGAAGATAACAGAGATACATGTTTTTGCTTGTGTAAGTTTATTTATTTATTTATTCAAAATTACATCTAAAATTACAGCTAACTAAACTAATGCGTTAGAGTAACATATTAAAATTAAATTCATAATGAGTAATACAAATTAAAAATTAAAATTTATATAGATCTAAATGAATCAATTACAATTTAAGTCATAACAATTAATAATCGTCACTCATAAAATTAGATAAATCCATTTACTAGTCAATGTCAAGAAACAATTGCATAATTCAGTAATTATTACTGAAATGAAATTATTGAAACTGTATTTCTAATATGCACTTCTGTACCCATGTCTCGCAGCTGTAACATACATTTAAATCTTAAGATTTCTTACGGAATAGACATAATGGTAATAATCAAAAATTATATCTTAGTCGACTTAAAAATGAACCTCCCCAACCCAGCTGCATAAATGTTTTGATTTTTTAAATCTTACCATATCGTTTTAGATCTGATCGTTACATAATTAAGGTCATAATATAATTCGCGCTTCTAATTTTTATTTCTCATGCCTTAAAATATTTAAATAGTCCTCGTCTAGTCCAGCTCTCGTAGGGGCGCGGGGCCACCCTAACGTTCAACAGGGCTCTCAATCCGCAAGTCATGCGACGGGGACACCACGTGGCGTTCCCGAGACTTGCCTTCGCCCCCGGCTGCTCTCGCACCTGGGGTGCTGGGGGACTGATACACCCCATATCGACAGGTATATCCTATTGTAGCAAACGAATGCTCTTGTGAATTGTAATTTTAATAGCTCTTAATAATTAAATTAATCGTATTTTTTATTTTGTGATCAGATAAAACTGACTTTGTGTAGGCCTCTATGGTCTAAGTTACCAAGCATTGACAGTTTGCCATATGTTTGTTATTACTCGTCACATAAATCTACTAGAAGAATAACAATAGTGGACAACGGTTTAACCAGAACAGGTAAAATCTTTGGGTGTACCTTGAAAAAGCCTTCATCCTTGTTCAAACCAACGTTCATGTTTCCTCAGCAGCCAACGATTAAATAAGCCTGACAAATGAGCAAATCGCACCCTTAGAATGAGAGTGACCTAACTCAAAAATTGGAATTTGTGGGAAATGAGCAAGAAAGTTTTCAAAAAAGTATATATCGATGAATAGAGCGATCAATGAAAGTGACCGATTATTAGGTTATCCTTTTCTTACTCATAATTCGAGCTCTTTTTCATCATAAGGTTTTAGGGTACGCATTTTAAGGTAAGTTTATAGCAAAAACAGAAATTACAGGAATTTTGAGTTAGGTCACTTTCATTCTAAGGGTGCGAAATGAGTCACCTGATGATACGTTGTCACCCGAACATTTATGGCAGGTAACACATCTCGCATCATTTTCACACCAATCACTGTTTATAACACCTATTGTTATGAAAACCTCCGAGGCGACAGAACAGTTACATAGTTCCACCTGTAACCCGTAGAGCTGATAATTAAGTTGTGAGTAAAGAATACAAAAGTTGGCTCGCTCAGTACCCCAGCCCAGCGCGGAGTATTGGGCCGGGTTGAATGTTATTTGTGTCGGTTTGTCTGATTGTTTGGTTCAGTTGAACAAACGGTCAGGCCGCGTCACGACGGCGGAGCTGGACGGTCGACGGCCGCATCACTCCGCCCGGACAGCCACGCTTGCGCTGATGACAACAACTGATGTTCCACTTGGGGCCTGGCGTGGGTTTCATCATATACGTACATTTTTTTTATAGACAGTTCTTGTTGGCCTGAGTGGCCTGTAGACAGAGAACAGTGTTTGGAAAGTATTAAAGTACACGTTTGATGATAGTCCATGTTAAAGTGCCTGTTTTATAATTTTATCTATTTTTTATTAATCTTTTATATTTTTATAATATACGTCTAATCATTCACAATGTTGAAGATAGTCGTTTATCTACTGTGTTTTTAATGTTCTGGTTATGCAGTAGGTATTTTTATTGGTAAATCAAAAACATGACAGTTTGCAATAATAATTATGATTGAAACTTTAAATTGTTAGTTTATATTGAATAAATAAGTTTAGCTGTCGTCGCAGTTCAACAACCTCTTTCCTTACTTCAATGTGTCTTTATTCTATAATGTAATTTTTATCAGAGCCCTAAAAAAACTTTTTTTAATGTTCAATCATTCAATCAAGTCAATTCACATCCACAGTACTCACAATAGTAAAAATAACGCGCGCTGACAGTCCGAGCACCGATCACTGATCAGCGACGACCGGCACCAAGCGGAACGGACCTGTCGCAATGACAAGCACGCCGACAAAGCGACCGACGGGCATACAGCCGATCACTTCTAATTGTGTGATTTGATACGAAAACTCTTTGTTAGCCGAAAAGAAATCTCCAACGTAATCGATAGATACAACAAATTTATCTTTTGTGAGCGCCGATGGCCGTTTCACGATTTTAGGAGGGCCTAATTAAATAGAACGAAACGGAACGGTTCTTTCGGCCCGATGGATTTACCATTTACCTACAGTCGATAAGTCACTGACTGCGCCCATTGTTGGCCGCCCGATTGTTTTCACGATAATCACCAAATGCCCACACTTTGACAACTTTCTCGGATCCAATGCGTTTTTGCTTCGAGCGAATCGCATGACGTGATCTAATGGTAATCGATGGTCGACGTTTTGTGCAAAAATTACAAGCGAATATAATGTCAAGTGCAGTTAATAAAGCTCTAGTGATCGAGGTTGCAACGGATTTAATACATTTTTGAGGTTTAAACAGAAATTAGGCTTCAATTGTTAATGTTCCTTAAGAGAAAAATTGTCTGTTGATCGTGAATCCTCCATAGTTTTTTCAAATGTGTGTCTAGTCTAATGAACCTTCATTTGGCTAGTGAGATTCACAGAAGACATATGTGGTAAGATTCCAGTAGGTACACGACAGTATCCCCCTTTACTAATTTGCACTGTTATATGTTCAGCAAATGATACGATAACATTTCAGTCTGTAATCGAACCCAGAACCTGTCCAGTCAGACGTTAGCCGACCATAAACATTAGTGTCATGTTTGATGTCATATATTTATGTTTTATCTGATTTTGTTCACTTTTTTACGAGTATGTAGACTATGAATGAATTATAATTTGTTTTGCTGGAAGGCTCTTACTTAGGACTGAACATGTCAAACCTTAAGCGTTGAACGATAACAAAATTCTTCTATGTAACTATGTAGTCAGTAGTGGTTGTCATTGGCCAGTGATGTGCCAGTCCTTGGAGAGGGGTGGAGGTTATAGATACGCGAAACAGCCATAACATCTCGACCGATCGATCTCGACCTAATTCATGTGATTGTTGTTAACCAGATATTTTGAAACTAATATTTTGGAAATATTTGGCAAGCCATCTCTCTTAAAAAGACGGGCTCGGGACCCTTCGTCCCTTAAAAAGGTTGCTATTGATTGTTATTACGGTATATTTCCCAATTAAAGATTTGACACTTATTGTTGGGGATTGTGTACAAGAGATACAAGAGAACAAGTTGGGTGAAGACTTGCAGCTGCTAATTAATGTGTACAAATATTTTTTATCGCATATCGCTAATCTACCCGCGAGGTGACATTTGCTAGAGACATTAGAGGTGAATGAAGACTGTCATGTAAATAATAATATATTTATTTAAACTTGTTTGCGATGTAAATACAAGTTGGATTCCATTCGAAAGAGGACGCCATTTTTCATGCAAATATGTGTCATTTGTAGATAAAATCTGCATCGATTAGTTTCATTTATATTGTATTTATTCGACTGCTGTGTATAAGAAGGTCAAGGATATTCCATCGTAGGTGGGCAGTTGGTGAACCCAGTTTAAAAGATAATTTCCTCCGTACTTTAAAATTTCATATCAATATGGCGAAAAAAATTAGCAGAAGTTGATAAACATTGAAATATTTTTTAATCCCTTACCTTATTACCTTCGTTGCATAATATTGTGCCTGTGTAGCGAGGGGTCTCGGGATCAATACCCGGCTTAGAAAACATTAGATACATGATATTTTGAAGTGAAAACTTCTTTAGTACGGGGGTGATTTGTAATTCGATGAAACGAAACTGTCCAGTAAAAAGAAACACACATAAATTCTAAAGTGAGCTAGGAAGCATTGTACAGGGGTAGGGGAGGGGAGGGGGAGTTGAGATGAGATGCAATTAGAAATGAAATTAGTTTTATTCGAAGTAGAAGAAAGGAGGGGAGGGGGAGGGTTCATCTCATTACCTTGAAAAGTAAATTTTTGAAGGTTTCATTTCTACGTGTGAATTTCACACATTTTAATTTTGTTCTTATTGACAGATAAATGTTTATTCTGGAACCTAGGTGTCGTTTTGCTTGTTTGTAAACACCCATAAACCATAAAATATTTAAAGGAACCCAGACGGGTTAGTAAAAATTATTAAAACAATTTTAATATTTATGAATTAGACAGAATTTAATGCATTTATTATACAGCTTTCAATGTATTGGACTGTAAACTTCGAAGTGCTTCATACAAGAACTGAAAGTTAAGATTCAAAGCCCATTCTTCGTTGCGCGGGCGCACGCGTCGCGTACCTATTTACATAAAGATGATTTACCGAGCAAATATTTCGGTTATTTACGGCTCGAACGACGTTTATGACCGCGACGGGTTCGAACCCGCACTGCAATTGAGATTTCAGAGAATGTCGACGATTAATTCGCAAGGAGCAAGGCGATATGGTTCGCTTCGCGGAACTGACTTGCGTGTCTTTATTAATTGAGATGAAAGGTACGAGTATTTAGATATTGCTTTTTTTCTTATTTTTGGACGATTACTTTGTGGTTTAAATTCTTCTTATTGTTATACCACTACAGCGAAGCGAAGTTTTATTCCTGCAGAGGTTCTTATTGAAAAGTCTCATAATTCGACAAAATATTGGGGATACGGAAACACGTTGATTGTCCATGCTTCTAGCTGTAAGTTATATCTAAAATCAATGGGAGCTCCATACTTAGTCATAAATGAAGATATATTGAAAGATTGTTTTGTATTAAATGAAGTATAAAGCTTTATTAGGTGTGAAGCCGTGTCACAGATTAAAAATCGGTCAAATCGGGTCATAGTCAATTGTGTTAATGGGCAAAGCGACTGGATTTTAATTCTGCCCAATTAAATATTAACTTGTCATAATTTACCGATTAAATGTTAACTTAATATCTCAAGGTAATTTAACTAAACTCACTGATGGCCAATGATCAATCTATAAATTTTTACAACCGTTTTACGACGCACATCGGCCGCCAGCGCCAGCGAATGGCTAAAAATTAATGAAACTCATTCAGAATACCAATCTTACTTTAATTAGTCACGTGTGCGATGAGTTATGGCTTATTGGGCCGGTGTATTGGCTGCCATTTGGAAATGTTCTCAAAGTAAATACGACGCCATCTTTGTATCTTCCAATAGAATAATTAATGCGCGGTTTAACTTGTCTGCGTTTAAGCGTGCTTGATTGCAAGGTCTCTTGAACTGCAGGTTTTTTTTAAGAAATGTGATTGTTTTATGGGTGAATATTGAATCAGAAACGTGCATTTTTTTTTTCAATTTTGGTGGCGAAATTTTTTCTCCAGTTTTCGTGAAAAATGAGAACCTGGTATAAAGAAAAGAAAGTCGAATTATTACACTTTCTTTTCTTATACCAGGTCCTCATTTTTCACGAAAACTGAAGAATAAATATCACCACCAAAATTAAAAAAAAATGCACGTTTCTGATAGTCACCCTTATGATCCTCTGCAGAATTGTCTGTGAATACTTATTAATAAAGCTACTAAGCCACATTGGCTATAGAATGCAGGGCTCTGGTCATTATTTATTTTACAGATCATCATAAATAGAGTCTTGATTGAATTTCATCGTTAATGAATAATATATGTTAATTGCAGTTTAGAGATTTAGCGATTATCGTATTATTTATGAAAATGTAAACTCATAGATTATGGTTACAGAAGTTAGCGGCCATTATAATATCGCGAAATAAATTCTTCGTAAACAATGTCGAGGATCTCGCGATGCGCCAAGCGCCTCCTGATCTCAATATCGCCTCATAAAGCTACCGTTCGTTGTTTACGAGGCTGCGGTAATTGATGGAGTCCTCTCACGCCTCGGATTAACTGGACTAACGGTGTTACACTGTTTTATTGTCTTCTTTATTTATGGTGAACTGCTGCCAAGGAGACGCTTTGCATTGGAAACTTTCTCCAGCGAAGACGGCGCCGACTGATGGCTTTATAGCCTCATCTGAACTGGGTCATGTTTGCAACTTTGTATGAAAGAAACATTCTACAGATAAACAATAAATGTCTCGTAGTAAGTCTAGTGTAGTACTTTGTCCTGAATTTTCGCGCCAAGATTAGAAATTCCCCGCTCACTGGCTCCATTAGTGACTTTGTATTCTCCTTGCTGCTTCAGTGCAGTGCAGATACATGCATAATAGTTTACTAGTATCGAAGTTGATATGCCACTAAAAGGTCTCCGCCAGGCTATCTGACGACCACCAACCATTCAGATTACCTAAATCCAGGGAAACGAATACTAATCTTCTCTTTCTCTTTTTCAGTTTCTAAACCGGTGGTTACGATGGAATAACTTTGGATCATAGTAAGTACAACGCGTATTATTAACTAAGTACGATTAATTAATGAAATTCAATCTATTCAATATTCAGAAAGAAATTGTATATCTTTGTCGTATGTTTAGAGTGGGTCAATCACAGAGTCACTATTCCTGGAGGTGGAGGAAAATATTTGAAATTAAGGTGTTCACATTTATTTGTGTTAAGAAAATCATGTCCATGACTGACTTCTGATATGACTGATCGTGTCAAAATTTGGTTATCAATGACTTGTCCATGTTTTAGATGATATGTGAATGCTTAACTTATTCTATCCCCGTTTGAATTGGTTAACTTACGGTTATCTGAAAAACTTCGCTTGCTAAATCGAGAGATCTGGAAATGTCGCTGTGGAAATAACCACACGAGTCGCGTCTCGTGTCCCACTGAACTGAAACAACTCCATATCAGAATTAGACCTCTGTCCACCGACTGGCTTCATCGATCAGTTCAAATGACCTTATCGGAGATCGTTCAACACCAACACAGTTCTTTAGATATTATTCATCCGTATATTTGACCTGCCTATCGTTTAAATACAACAGGTACTAGGTAGCTCTTCTGTAGAAATAAATGGGTTATCTATCTATATACATGCTCTAATATGTTGTCTTAGAGACTTAACGTGGTGGTGCTGCTTGTTTCCCTTGCAAAGGCACAGAAGACGATATTACATGCAAAGGTAAAATGTAATAGGCGGCTACCAAACTTTGCTAATAGGTGGCGCTACTGGTCTGTGACATTGTGTGGTATTTAATCCTTTTCAACAGTAACGGTGTATTCACCATTGTTCTACTGTTTGTTATACTAATAGAACTGGTGTGAAAATTATTCACATCTGTTCTACTATGCGGTATGAATAGGAATTATTTAAAGAACAAAAAATCCTTGATTAGTTTATTTTTCACATAATTTATTTGGTTCACACATTATCTGTTACATATTACACTTGATCATAACTAAACGCTGAGATGTAAAATGGATGAAAAAATGTTGCAACGCAATTAAAAATTTATTTAAATTGAATACAATCAATTGAATCGTATTAACATTGTAAAGCTTTTCTATCCTTGTAAAGTTGGTGTGCAATAAAGTGTTATAAATAAATAAAATATAATTATGTTCGTGGTAAAAAATTGAGTATAATCAAGACTGATGATTTCAAAACAGAACGTTATGTTATTATGTAAACGAGTTGTCGCAAGCTAGCAGCGCCATCTATTTAGAGACCTGTCTTAAAAAAATCTGTTGAAAGCCTACGACGATATTCCATGTGGTCCTTGAAACACAGTTACGACTACCTCAAGGACCAGAGGATTCATAAATATCATGTACATGTATTCTGTTTAATCAATAAATAAATTATTATCTAGCGTTGTACATTGAAGTATCTACTTACTGGTAAATTCGTCTTTAAAAAGAAAAAATATCCAAACATTCCTTTTAATATCACTTCGCCCAACTGGAAGCCATTGACTAGGGTACAAAGTTCCTTAAATACTTAGCGGCATTACCTACCGCTATTGGTCTAACGCCCCAACTCAGAGTCCGTTAGGCTACGTCCGCACAGGCAGGCGGCTTGCTTAGCGCCTAGAGTCTAACTAGTCACCTAGCGAGTAGCTCAGTAATACGAACGTTCTATAGTGTTCGTGACTGGCCACACTGCGCGCTTGGTGCCTAGCAACGCGCTTAGCGTGTATCCAAGTAAACAAACGTGTTGGTTTTCTGTCACTAGGCGCTAGGCATTTTTGCTTCAAAAATGAGATTGACAGTCGGGTTGTCATGGATATAATATTATTGATGAATGTCAATGGCAAAAACTAAGCTGAAACGAGAAATTGTTGCATTTATTCAATGATCTCATTGCATTTATTTCATTAATTTTGTAAGATATTTTTGAGAGTGATATTTCGTCAACGTGTCGACAAGCAAAATGACCAAGACACCTAGCGACCCACCACGCAAACCACCTCTCAGTGCGTCACCGTATATCCTAGCAAGTAGCCAGAATGCAAACCACTAAGCTCTAGGCGCTAAGCAAGCCGCCTGTCTGTGCGGACGTAGCCTTACGGTTACTTTAATCGCTCCTTAGGTAGATAATCACCATACAAATTCCTTTACTAAGGAGCGATTTAAGTGACCGTTAGTGACTCTGAGTTGGGGCGTTAAGTCTTAATGATTAGAGCTGTGTGGCTGGTAAAGAATGCATAATCATTAAGCTTGCGTTCACAGCGTGACATTTCGTGGTCAATAAAGGTACAATAATAAAAAACAAAACCAAACACCTTTAGCGCGTTAATAAATATCCGAGGCAAGACAAGAAGACTTCAATTATGCCTATATTTGTAAAACCACTTGAAGCTATTTAGCACAATTAGTTCCGTAACCCACGCCGCCTGCCGCGCGCACCGCACACCGCACTGCACCGCACCGCATCGCACCGCACACCGCACCGCTACAACACAAAGCACCTCATTGTTTGATCGCGGCAAGTGCGTCTATCCGATTTGTACAATCTAGCCTATTTGTACAAATCTCTACCTTTGATATACCGCCGAGGCACCAGCTGTATAAAAGTCAACCGACAATTACACGCAGAACCGTATTAGACATTAATTCAAAGTCCTGACTCGCAGCTCGCAGTACGATGTCGTTTGATTCATGCGTGCGCTCAACTTTTGTGACAAAGGAGTAGGGTGTACAAACACCGCGGCGGTATTCGAGCTGTCGTACATTAAACGGCTGGAAACTTAAATAGTATGTTTGTATGGCATTCATACATAGTTCGTAATAAGGTTCTGACAAGTAATGCCTTGATGTCCCCCTGGTGTTTGGCCTATTGGAATAAAAAGAACATAATTATAATACAATCATCAAGTCCCTTCCAGAACCCTATTTAATTATTTTTATTGAAATAGCAACATTTTTAATGTGTGTTACGTGCTAGTGATACGAGTTACGACTGATACAAATGATGAGTTCTTTAGCAGGCCCTACGAGACGAAATTACCTAATTTGAGATTTTACAAAAAAAAACTCATTTTTAAATTTATGAAATTTTAAGAGACCTATTAGTAATAAATAATAAATCGATCGATACTTATTATTACTAAGATTGTTTCGGTTTTGTATTTGTCTTATACGAAGATGACACTTTGGTGTTCATGACCCTTAACAACAAAGCGTCGACAAATTGGGTACTTGAAAATTAACTCAAGATACCTACAAATAGATTACAAATTCGATTGATGGTGTATTTGTTCGAAACAATACCATGGCATAACGATACCAATTGTCTTTGTCATAGATTAAATTGATTTATGGGCCATCGGTTCGTCCGTCACCGCTTTCTCGGTAACGGTCGTAAAGCTCAGGTCGTGTGCGTGTCGTGTGCGCGTCGTGTGCGTGTCGTGGACTTCACGTGCTCCGAGATGCGATCATAAATCGCACTTGATTTACTGTCGCGAATTTGCGACATGCTTCCTCGTCGCGGAATTACTTTCAGACGCACGCCAAATGCGCTTCAGTTGGAGTGACTTAAGCTATCAAAGAATTAATTAAAATTTAAGATGGGATCATGCCTCATGCTTGTAGTACATGTCGGTCGGAGATTAGGAATAGTCACAGTAATTTGGGCGGAGTTACATCCAAACATCTAACTTTCACATTTATAATATTAACAGGATAATAGGATTATTAAAATTTGTCAAAGATTCGCTAGTGGGACTCCATTGTAATGAATGAGATTTTTCCGAAAGGCCACTGTTGGTAAGTTAAGACAAAAAAATTCCCACTTCATCACTGGTGATGAATTAGGAATGAATTGCGCCCAATTGACCTCCAGTACAGATGGGAAAATTTTCGTTGAACGTCGGTGTTGAGATTTGGTGGTCAGACGATCCGGAGGGCAAATTTCAATTAGGTATCGTTTGCTACGGTGAATCACACGGTCACACCACCTGCATGTACGTTTGCCAAAAATACCGTTGTAGATTTTGGCTTTAGCCTTGTTTGAAGCGGCGAGACAGGAGCTAAAGTTATTTCTTACCGAACATCACGACTGCATATTAGGTATGTAACGCACATAATTGTTTTTTGACAACCGGCCTTGTAGAAACCAGAACATGAGCCCCGAGTGCAATTAACTGTCTAACTGAAGTTATACTCTTAAATTGACATTTAAAAACCCCAGACAGTTTACGCTAAACATAGCATGTTTAGTGTTCTAAACATAGCTAAGAACACTCGATTAAGTCACCTTTCTTACAAAAAAAAACTATATCAAAATCCGTTCATCCGTTTGGGAGCTACGAAGCCACAGCAGACATACAGATGCACAGACACGTCAAATTATCCCTCTTTTTTCCTCTCCTTTTTTCGGGGGTTAAAAACATAAATTCTTCAACACAAATATATTTTAACACTAACCATTATAATAATTAAATCATTTTCACAACCGCCGTTAAACAGACACCGTTTTCTCTCTATGCTAAGCCAGTACAGTACAGCTTTCAAAGCAAACAAGACAGCTACAAGTCTCAGATCAGTTCTCAACTTGACGTCCGGAGTACAAGGCTACTGCTGTCGTGAGCGCCGAAATAGCTGCACTAATGTAAGACGAGATCGGAGTAGCGGGCGCCCTGTCGCCCTGTCCCTTGAATACTTGATGACGCCCTGCCGATCGGAGACACGGTCATTAGCATTGCCATTGGACATCGTGCATCGCCGATTAAGATAGACACAGACAATAGAGCCATTGAGATGAACGCTATCCAAACATAGCTCGGTGCATATTGATGAGGTACTGACTTAGAATCTTCTAAATTGATTATTACTTAATACATAATTTTGTTATAATGCTCAAGTCAAACAAATTAAAGAACTTTATACACTTACCCTGGTCAGGATTCCCTGTGTTTTGAGTGGCACGAAAAATACAAATAGGACATCACTAACACACAATCCAAAAGCAAACCTTCATCTGTCACATAACAACCTGCCCCGACAGGGAATCGAATCCGGTATCTTCTGCTTCTCAAGCAGGATCACTATCAGTAAATGTGGGTAGTCCAGTAGGGTACCTAGTTTATTGTAGTTTATCAATTAATCTTATTATTTGACCTACTAAGGACTGTTGTTCCAACGAATCAGCTGCCACTTCCGTGTCAACGAAATAGAAGATTTTCCAAAGTGGAAAGTGCACCCAACCCGAACAGGGACATTTGCAGGTGACAAATAGTCACATCCCCGCTTCCTGCGGCGGGTCTATTAGCGGTGTTTCCCAGAACAAGTAATTAATACCGCGGTTATTCCGGACTGTCGCCAGTGACGAGCGACGTGGGCTACTTTCCTTCTGATTGATGGACGCGTAAACTGTTTCGTACGACGAACACTGCAGCGTCTGTGACGCATGCTTGAGGTACACCCGTACAGGCGTACACCCGTACACCCGATGTTGCAGTCTGTGTACCAATACACGCCCAAATTAATCTTCTGATAGCAAAATGTTTATTGAAATAAAGTTAGGTCTCCAAATCGATGTCCGACTTGAAAGGCTCGAAATAATCCGGCTAGTGAGGAAACTGTTTGGCAAATAGGGACATTGCTGTGCTAATCTGAAACAATGTATCAGTGACCAACGATAATTTTAAAACTAGCAATTTGGTTACACTACATACTACATCTATAAAAGAATTACATAATCACTCAATTAATTAATTTAGATCTTCACGACATGCGATATTTCCTATTAGGTCCTCAAAGCACCTGATTGCATGTACTTTATTTCCATCGTCGTCATTGAGAATAAAAGGTGCTTCAGTGCCGCATCGCTCCAGTTTTATGAAACCCCAGGCTGAACAGGTCACCTTCATTATTGGCATGGCACCAGGCACAGGTGTGTCATGATCATATTCAATGGTTCAAGGCCAACTGTTGTTGAAATTTCAACTCCGTAGGATGAGAGGAAGTAGTTCTAATTTAGATTACAAGACATACATATATTGCAATTTGCAAGTTAAATAAAACCTTGTAAAAATAGACCCAAATCAATTTACTTCATAGATTGCCGCTGGACTCACGGCCATTTTAAACAATCCACGGGAAGTACATACCTACATTACCTAGATAGTGTGTAATGCAGAATAATATTCATATCAATTCATACATTGCCAGAACGAGCCAGGTATTATACACATTGCCTAGGAATTGTATTGAATACCCACATTATTACATATATCCGGTAACATATATAATATAGATAAAATATGTTTAGCGATCATTTTAGTAGTTCTTATTTAGGCGATTTCTTTCGTTCTCTTTTTTTTTTTGGTAAAATTGAGATTATGTAGAATAGAGACTATGATAAGTTACGTCAACAATCGAACGTTTACCATACAATCGGAATATTAATTTTGAAAATGGGTCAATTTCACGAATCGGGAAATACATCCTCGAGCTCCGTGGAGAGCCATTGTTGCGGGCGACAAAGAAATCGTTAATCGGCGATCGCTAACGAAGATTTTGGTCCTCTTTGTCTGGGACCATTGTCCGGGCAGGGAACTTATAATGAGAAGTGAGGAATGCCGACGATGATCGAATGGCCGTCACTCCGCTTGTAATTTCCTTCTTTAGTACTCTGTGTCTCTTCTGTGCTTTTAGATTGAAGATTTAGCTTTCTTTATTTAGTTGATTAGGCATTCCAAATTTCTGAGATAATCGACTTATTCTTTCTATTACCTAGATCGCAAAAATCTATTGAACTAAAGATACTTTAAAATGAACGAGAAAGAAAATATTTAGAAACCCATATGAAAGGGATTTAAAAATTCGTATATTCAGAACCTCTATATTAGGCATAGAATATGGATCAACGATAAAAAGTTGATACAGATTGTAAAAAAGTGTTTGCGTTTCGCTGTCAATGCGATACAATGATCGATTTATCGATAAGTCGTTAGAAAGTGGTTGCGTCCATCACTTAACGATATTGTTGCATTGATGATATGCGGAGCGCTTCGCGTGACACGGCAGGTGAAGAAGTATATGTGATTGATGTTTTTAATCACCAATTTCTTATGGACGTCAAACTAGAGTTCCTTGGATTGTCGGTAAATCCAGAGAAGAAGCTGTTAAAGTTGCCAATGTGAACGAGTAATATTTTAGAATATCTAATGCATAGCGAAGCACTATTATTCATTAATTTATATATTTAAGGGAAAATTACATAGCTTTGTAATATGTATCTAATTCTATCAACTTATGGTAAGGCACAAATAGCACAATACTAAGTAATTAGAATCAAGTTAAAGATTCCACCTATGAAGCACACTGATAGATGTGTCAAACAGATCCAATTATGTTTGTCCACTATTATAATTACTTACTCGCCTATACCTACTTATATCATTACATACACAATTATTATTAATTGATATATATTTTATATTTTGATAGAAGAACTAAAATGCACATAGCAACTTTGCAGGCGCCTGCTGCTAATCTCAATAAGTCTACGAAAAACATTTGTGAAATAGTAGTATTAAACAGTGGTAGATAAAACTGACGAGGATAAGTATTATCCTACTGTCCTATTGGAAGTTTGTCACAGATGTCAGATGGGGACACTGAATGTTTATTTGCTATCCTCATACATCAAAAAAACCAAGGACAATTCAAATGTACGGAGCCCTAGGCGAGGTGCAGGAACGCTTGACGCACTAAAAGCTGTCTCAAGGCGAACATTTCAATCGGTGTGTAATTATGCGTCGTAAACCATGCTCCGGTGATCTCAGCCACTGGCGACCACTGCCGGAGTGCCGGCAGGCGTTCACAAGTACGAACACCACACACCCGGGTATGAAACACCGTATGAAATGATCATGTTAATTCCTTTTTCTACCAATGCAGCAACGTTATAAAGGTATCATAATAATCAGTAATAGGTAATCATGAAAATGATTTGTTTACCTACTTGTAACTGCAAAATAACTTAGGTAATTAACTTGAACTAATGATTTCATCATTAGTTCATGTGAGTATTACGTTCTTTAATTTAAAAAAGCGTTTTCGTAGACGATTTTCTGTACACAGGATGACGAAACAAACGAACAGCTTTTTTGAGGATCGCCACTTTGTCATTGCGAAAAGTTCTATGGATTTACTTAAACTACATCGGTTTTAAGTAAATTGACTTTCACTACGCTATCAATTGGTTTTGGTATAAAATCCACTACATCCCATGGTGTACATATATTTGCCCCATCAATCTCGCCCCCCCAGCGGCAATGACACGAGCGTCCATGAAATCATAAGATGGACTTGCGACATTAACGTGCAATCTTGATGTACAACATTATAAGCATTACTCAATAGTTTTAAGGCTATATTAGAAGCTAAAGCTATAAATAATCGCAGGCACGACAACTAGCAACTTTCTATCAAAGATTAATGGCGTAATCCATATCATCTTTGCCAATCGGCAGTCTGTCAAGCGATACTGGGGCTACGGAGGCGTCACCAGTGAGCAGATCTAAGCTTGCCTTCAACGGTAAACTTTAAATATTATTTATTTATTGGTAAGGTGCATACCTCTGTTTAACGGTTTACTAATAAAAAGGGTGCGTGTACTTTTATACCCGCGTGAGAAGTTATACTTCCCCTCCCCTCCCCTTCCCCTCCCCCTCTAAAAACCCTGTACGTAGGTGTCAGTAAAGTATGAACGTTGCATTGATGATACTATTGCATTATATTGCTTTATACTAAATAATAATAATTTACTTCATAAAATTAGTAAGACACTGTTTGAAACTTGATTGTAAGTACATTGTGATTTACAGTTGTTGTTCAAAGAAGCATTTAGACGACATCTCTGACTTCTAGGATTGTTGCGTCCTTCTACTAACAAGTATAAATGTTAGCATAAATCTCGTTGAAAATACTCAAATGTAGTGAGTTTCTCCGTATCGTCGTTGGCAATCTGGAGTCCGTGAAGCGTTATTGCGTGTCGTCTGCGAGTGCAGCTCGAGATGCAGATCTAATATCGCAGCCGCCAGCCGTCAGTTGACGCCAGTGACGCCAGTGACGCCAGTGACGCCAGTGACGGCAGACGGCGTCACATCGCCGCGTCACTGCGTCACGTCACGCAGCTATAACGCCACCGATTATATTTTAACGTTCAGTTTGCGATGTTGTATTGTTGTAGCGCCAGTTTCACACTATCGAGAATGAAAGACGAAGACAATGTTACTAAAAAATATTGTAAAACGTTTTTGATAATACGTTTATATACGTCTTACGTTTACATAATATCTACGTCTATGTTTTTATCAAAGAGAGATTTCCCACCAGGCATGGTGGTGTTGCCCTGGGGCGGCATAAACTTTGCTATTCAGTGCTAAGAACGAATGTAACTATAAACACCTGTTAGGATAATCGCATGAATTTACATGATTTGCAAAGAGATCGAATCTGAAATACAGCAAGCTGTCTCAAGTAACTTGTCAACTGGACCATCGAAAAGGATTCATGATTTGCAAAACATGTAATTTATGCAATATTGTCACGAGAACTCATTCGCAATATTTTCGTGTCATCATACGAGTAGTACGTTTATGCCCTACTCGTATGACACTGATACGTATAAATAAATAAACGCTAACACACTCATACCCGAGTACAAATATTTATCTGTCGCATAAATATCTGCCTCAGCCAGGAATCGAACCCGGGACCTCTCGCTTCGCAGGCAGGGTCGCTACCAACTAGGCTACAGGGTCGTCAAATAAGTAATAATTATAATCAATTATACAAGTGTTTACTGGTGGTCTGAAGCTCTGGTGGTCTGTCATTAGTATTACGACACGCGATGTTCCCAGCCGAGTGTTTGTTCTTCCCGCTTTACGCATTACTAGCCCATTGGACCGTGACAATGGGAGTCACGTCATTATTACACTTTTTAAGATTATTAGATACATCGTCTGTGCACGTCGAGTTTTTAGCCGGTTAAGAATTATGAACTTGATTGAAGTGATGAAAATTGAATTTAGATTTTTCTAGCTTTGCATTAAGTACATACAGTCTAAACGGCAAAGATCTGGTATGGTAGATACATAGGACATTTAAAAAAGCGGCCAAGTGCGAGTCGGACTCGCCCATGAAGGGTTCCGTAGCAGCAAGTAACGTAATATAAAAGTTCTTGTAGTTCGTTGTAACTTTGATCGATGTTTTTTGCGGTTTAAGATTTATGACGTATTAAAAAAAAACTACTCATTAGATCTCGTTCAAATCAATTTTCGTTGGAAGTTTGCATGGTAATGTACATCATATATTTTTTTTAGTTTTATCATTCTCTTATTTTAGAAGTTACAGGGGGGGGGACACACATTTTATCACTTTGGAAGTGTCTCTCGCGCAAACTATTCAGTTTAGAAAAAAATGATATTAGAAACCTCAATATCATTTTTGAAGACCTATCCATAGATACCCCACACGTATGGGTTTGATGAAAAAAAAAAATTTTCAGTTTCAGTTCTATGTATGGGGACCCCAAAATTTATTGTTTTTATTTTCTATTTTTGTGTAAAAATCTTAACGCGGTTAACAGAATACATCTACTTACCAAGTTTCAACAGTATAGTTCCTTTAGTTTCGGAGAAAAGTGGCTGTGACATACGGACGGACAGACAGACAGACATGACGAATTTGTAAGGATTCCGTTTTTTGCCATTTGCCTACGGAACCCTAAAAATACCCAAGGACTTTTCATGTCATATACATATGTATGTATGTATGTATTCTCTCTTTTAATCTATTTCTAGGTTAAAAATAGAGGATACCATTACCAACAATCCGAATGAGCATTCAAATGGGACCTATCTATCGTTATGCGTCGTACTGAGCCGAGGAATCTCGAAATTCAAGATGCCACCTAGCGCGTTATCTCGGCGAATGATAAAGGTGCACTTGTAAGGGCGCGTCGAGTGCGCATGCTGGTAACAATATTCAGGAGCCGTCAGGAATCAAACAGGCCGCGTGCGTGGGCGCACACAATTTGCATTTGTTCATTAAGACGCCGGTCGCCGCGGCCGCAGATACCTTCGTCGCGTTATCTCCGATGCGAAACTGCCCTTTATTTTTTCCCTCCAATATCGACAGCTGTTAATTAACCGCGTGTGAGGTCCAGCACCTGATTGTAATTGCGCTGATACAGCATTAGGCGTTTTAATGAAGCTGGATAATACGGGATGGCGAAGACGTGGGCCGAATGCGTATGGCTTTTAATGTTGCGATATCAAAATTATTGGGTACGAAGAAGAGTGACTTTGATTATTTCTTTGTACGTCTGCAAAATAATGTATCCGTAACTATTGAAAAGACTAACACTTATTCTTGTCTATACCATACCGGTATTGTAAGGCTGTTCTGTTTTGTAACTCGACAGCGGAATCCGCGATGAGTCTCAAACTTCAAACGACTAAAGATAGGATTTTGACACTCATCGCGGATTCCGCTGTCAATTACAAAACAGAATAGCCTTGCAGTACGGAGTACGAGGCAAACCTGAAGAAAGTTAAACCGAGTTTAATAGACATGTATGAAGTCTAATAGGAATAATGAAATAGGTCCTACATCCATATGGGTCCTAAAGATAGCTTTTTAATTCATCCTTGCACCATCTGTCCGCGAATCGATAGACCAACACAAAAGGTGACAAAAAGAACGCGAACAATATGTAAAACAGAAAACGCAAGAACAAAATATAACTCATCTCAGTCAGCGCCGACGGACGAGTTAGTCGTTTTTCTGCGCGCTATCTTCATATCCGGACATGGTGAAAACCTCCCTCTGATGCTCTACGGCTTGGAGTCGCACCGAGCGCGATACCGCGACTACTTCATAAATCACATCGCTACGGTAAAAATGCAATATTTGATTCAAATTGATGTGTTTGAAATTTTGGCTGTAAAACGCATCTTACGTCCATTGTACGTTATAAAAAATGTATTGACAATATATCAGGAAAAAGTGTCTGAGATACGTCAGGAAAAAGTGTATGAGATAGATAGCGTCTAGCCCAATTACAAGACGCGATCATTGACCGCCCGCTAGTGACACAGTTAGCGGAAGCACTAATTTTATTGTAATACCAGTCCATAGAAAAACCTCAATGCTACGAGTTGTCACTATTCACTATTTCTTCCTTTCTAAATCGAATAAAAGAATTGTTATCTTCACCAGATCTTAATCAAATCTAATGGTTTTACTTCACTTTCGTTTGTTAGCCGAACCTGTCATCTCCCTATAGAGAAATGTTATTGTTCTCTGTATTCAGACGTACCTTCGTATTATATCAGTTGTATTTTTATAGTTACAAAGTTTTATGTTATAAAATTCATTTTTATCACACCCTTTCTTTTTCTGTTTAATTGAACTAAAGATTGTTAGCAATAAATGCTTCACACATTCAATCATGTCATTGTGATTGTTGATTGTGTATCGTCACCATTATAAATATCGGCATAAAATGTTCACATCTTGAGCACGTCCCCATATTGTAGGCATGTTTTTATGAGTTTGCATTTAGGTATTATTTTAGATGTGTCGTCCGCTTGTGGTGAAACGAGTGGCTATCTCGGGTTTGCGTTAGCCGGCCTCACAATCCGGAGAAGGCGCTTCGCGTAAACGCAAACGGCGGGGAAAACGTTTTGCGGCATACGTGTCTTTATCTGAAGACTATAAAGAGTCTTGACAGGGCCGTTCGACACATTCGCTCGAAATGTGCAATTTATCGAACAAAGAGAAAAAGAAGGGCAGGAGTTTAATGAAAGCGACGCCGGGAACGCCGAACGCTGAACGCTGGGACCTCATGTTTTGTCGAGGGAACGACAATCTGATGGTAGAATGACTTTCGTATACTCTCCACGTGTATTAGCTAATGTCAATTGAGTGGTTGCTCTGTTGGTACATCCATTACTCGCATTTTTATATTATTGTGTAAAATTTTAATTAATAACACAAATCATATTCGTCATACGGAAATTAAAAACGATAGCACACTTTCAATACTTTATTTCTTTTAGCTTTTCTTGTCTAGTTAGGCTATGTGTTGTATTTATTATGTTTGCTGTGGTTGAGATAGGATGAGATTTATCGCCATCGTAGAAGTAAACTTTATAAAGATTCCGTGAGTCGCAAAGTACATTCAAATGTAAGCAGCCGATACCCAAAAATCAGATAGACGATGAATGAAGCTCGTATCGCGGTAAGAAATTGCATTTCACCCGTTATCTGCGACGTACCTGCGATGGACACGATACGACCCGACGATACGACGGCGATCCGTGGTTTCGTCATGTCTATTATGAATTTGGAGAAAGATATCATTGTTACGAGATATATATCTCCCTCGTATTTTAAAGCGGAGTTTTGGATGTGTTTCGTTTTAATTTATAACTAGGTTTTGTTTTTTTTCTTTCAGCTTTTGTTTTCTGCGCTTGTTTTCTGTTAGGGTGACTTCCATGAATAGTGGTCATTATGCTATTGCGGTCGTGACTTTTAATGGAATAGAATTGTCATTACTCGTTACTATGATTGGATCTAGTTGGTATGTTCATCACAAGTAAATCCTTTGCTGTTCATATTCTTCTTGTTTTAACCTTACATTGTTAGGCGAGGTACATTGCATTGTGATGGTGATCAACTTACCTACTATTTTGGTAAAAACCAAAATACATAAAATATTTAGAGTTATTAACTCGGAATATCTTACATAAGTAGTTATTAGTATTTCAAACTTTCATAACAACTTTTTTAACATCAAAATTTTTATTACGTTTTTTATTGTGATTCTTATTACGGAGATGTTTCTGATACAACAACTACAATACCACCAATCTGATCTCCATTTAAAATTAAAATTTTACGACTCGAAACAATAGCGTGATTAAATTAAAATTTAAATCTCGTTTAGAAATCGAGATGGCGCCAAATTTATTTATACATTAATAAAATTACTGTCTGTATAACCACAGTACATATTTAACAGTTAGGTAAGTTTTACGTACTTTTCATGTATCCTATCAAATTTCAAATTAATTGGTGCCTTTTAAAACATCTTAAATGTACCTACATATTACACGATAGTTCTCAATTTAAATCTGGTCTGAAAACTAACCTTATACCATATATGCTAAAGAAACCCAAAGTTTTAGCAAGATAGTCATTTTCCTCTCAAGAAAGTGGCCTCGACCAGTATCGACTGTAAAATTTAACTTAAAGATGACCAGAAAAACAAAACGACAGCTCGGTTTTACGAGCCAAGTGACCGAAGTTCTTTACCTAAGTATATTTTATTTAATTCATCGATTAGCAAATAGGCATTACTCGGACGACGATGCATAAACTGGAAATGGATGCCGGTGCGATGTGCAGGCGAATGACGGAATGAGCTGCCTTTGATAGTCTCAAGCGAATAAACGCATCACCAATCATCGATTTCATCGCAAGCGGTTAGCGATAAGATGACTGCTAGCGGTATTGAATATTGCAAAAAAAAAATTAACTTTGTCAAGAACTGAATGCGGAACCTGGTGCACCATGCCTGATACACAGATTGGATTAAAACTCTAGAAAAATGATTTCTATCTATATCCGTATACTATGATAATTTATTTCCTGATTCCCCAAATTAAACTTCAACTAACTATGTTTTAGGTTAAATATTTGTGTTACTGGATATACTGGATGTACACACTACATGTACAAAATAAAGATAAGTAATAAGTCCGAGTCAGCATTTCAATAGTAATGTGTTGTAATATACTATGTTCAATAAAATTATTCATACGATGTCTACTTAACCCCAGGATTGGCATTCTCATTTGCAGCTTTCATAACAACAAAATGAAAAGTGGTAATCAAGAATGACCGTTGCGGGGAAGAATGTTATAATGAAGGTATTATTAAAAGTTACCTTATCATAAGTCTTTTTGCACTTAAGGGTATTAATACGAATACGTGGATACTCTCTTGTCTTGAGATTTTTAAATGTTAGACAGATATCGATAGATACATAAAACATCGCAAATAGCCATTCGCCGTCGATGGAACAAGCTCAATCCCGTATTATCTCTGGTGGTTGCTATAAAATTTTTATTGTCGTATAATTTAGTGTGCGTGTCGAGCGTGGAGCCGTGGACCAGCGTCCGCCAGCGCGGCCAATCAGCCCGGGCTGTCCCCGACTGACATTAGCGGGTAAGTTATGATTGAGTCGCGGCGTTTTTCGCATTACCATATTTTAAGGCCTGATAAAATCACTCGATGTTTATTACGTTAAGATTAAATTCTTTTATTGCGATCCGATGGACGGACGGCCGACCGTCGGTTAGGCGTCGGTAGGTATTTGTATAATTCACGAATTAGTAAGCATTGACACAACAAATATCAACAGGTTTGGAAGGTTAACGAATCAATTAGAGAAGTGCGGAGGAAGAAAAGTGCTGCTTAATTATATATGGGAAAAGATGTTATGATTGGTAGCGTACGGCGCTGTTTTAATGATTACTGATTAATTGAATCAGACCTCCCACAACGGTGGCCTCTGTATAAATCCTTGGTTGGTAAGGTCATAGCTTCATGTCGTATGCCAGGAACATACTTTTAAGAGTAGGTATTGAGGTTTTCCTTGACTGTAGAAGGTTTTCTAAGATGCTATCTCTATATTAAAATTGACTGTCAAACCAACGCATTTTAAATTTAATGTAGGGGATTCTTATTTTTATAAATTATGCGAGTACTAAGAAATGAATTCGAGCGATATGGGACGTTTCCCCTGATATTGCTGATTAAACATCACCGGGCTATCACAGATGTCTTTGTAGATAGATCGTAGAGTCAACTTACCCTGATGATGCTCCGTTTCGAGGCGAAACACGTGTTGGTACTGTTGGTATGTACATATGTTGGTATATACTTTTTATTAGTGTAGTGCATGTTTCCGTTTTGGGAGGGAGAGACGTGGCACGCATGTCTTAAAGTATTGTATACATATACCATCATACATGTTAACCGCGGATTGCTGCAAATAGACTAATACTAACTTAACAGATGTCTTTGTATTCACTAATAAGTACGGTAGTTTAGTACAAAGCAAACAAACAACAACAAAGACAATTGAAGCAATCGAGAGTGACAGAGTCAAAGAGCCCATCAATCGCGCGTCAATACGCGCTGACAGGCCGACGAGCGTTTTATTAGAGATCGTGAATCAGCCCTTATTGATATGGAGCTATAGAGGAGTGTGGAGTATGACGGACATGAATCTCAATTGCAGTGATTGTGGACGGACGGACGGGGCGCGGCTGCCACACACACACATTCCGGTCTGAGAGACTGAAACTGCTCACTTGACTGTGACTAACCACTACAGTTATTGTGACTAATAAAGGAAAATTCCAGCGAAGAAAGTTAAGACTAACTTCTTAAAACTGGAATATTTTGTCCCATCAAATTTCTGGATCAATGAAGCCATTGGTTACTTTAAAATTGACGGCATGCGAAAAGACTTCTAAAAGTTCCTGAAATTTAGATTCGATTGACCTATTTCACGGAATTGAAATATGATATTTTTCGATCAATTCAAAAGTTCTTCCACCATTTTAGTATTTTAAAAAGACGTTTTAGGCGTTCCGTGCTCGATTAATTTAAAAGCAAATTTCGTCTAGGATCGTGGAAAAAGAAATGGATGACAATCTTACTTATAGAGTAGTTCGGTTGGACACTGATGCTTCCACCAAGCTTCACGGTTTGTGTCTATCGTATGTAATTAGTTACACTTGTTAACTCGTTGAAGTAGAAATTTATTTTTGTCCAAGTGTTGAAGAAAGTAATGAACACGTTCCTCGTTTAGAGTATGAGGTTAAAAGCTTATTGGGTTTTATAAATATTCTTGTATCCCTTAGGCCCTCATAGGTAGAACTCGTAATGTTGTCTTTCAGTTTAGTCTCACAGTCTAACGGAACCTCATTAAATATTACACAATAACACCAGCTACATTACATATCCTGATGGTATCAACCTTCATTCATTTGCTATTGTTATCCTGTCGCCATACATTCTCAGACACTTAACGAGAACATTCGACAAAGCTAATAAATGTACTATGTACTTATACACACCTTAATCTATTAATAAATCGGTTTGTTGTTGACTCATAAGTATTTAGTCGAGTTGACCTATCAGCGTCCGAAGGGGATTAATTGGACTAATTTAAACGAGACAAATTGATACTTGTTACCGATATAGAATAGACGAGTGGAGAGAGTCCACCTGGATCTTCCGGCTTCAAAGACCGCGACTAAACAACTCACAGACGGACCGATGCGCAGGCACAGCTCTTCATAAATAATTTGCAATTTCGGTACTTAGCGACCACTTATTCTTCACAAATAATTGGCGATTGACGTTAGCTCGTTTCCGTCACTTGTTGATTTATGTTTGTTTGGGTGTTATTCTCCATTTTTATGATATGGAAGTACTCAACGAGCTTGTATTAAGTCGAAGTTGCAACTCATTGAAACCGGTAATGATCGTTTGAGGTCAATCACATGCATCTTCTGAAGAAGTTGTAACTTGTAGCGCCTTCTTATATCACGCTACTAGCACCTGACATCACACACTTCAGATCAAACAGAAGAGATTTCGTCATAGATTAGTGGATGTACGGATGTGACATTGCATTGTTTTCCGATTCTAGTGGGTCACTGCTGCCTTGAGCATTTTGATATGCTGACACGTTAATTGGGTAGGCGATTCTAATTCATTACTATTTGCATGTGCGTAGAAAAATAAACTTTTTGATCCGAAATCTATAGGCAGGTTAATTTTTGTTCAGATATAATTTCAAAACAAAGTTAAGCCACAATTTCACGATTTTTTCATCAGTGTTACCCTTCTTCATCATTGACGTTGTGAATCGTCCCCAAATCTTCATGTAAGGTACTCATCATTTACACGGAATGCATAACATGGTCCTATACCCGGATACCAACCGATAAGACAGTTTCATTTAACCTGCTAGTGCTAGTATATCCACAGTCCACACACTGCGAACAATTCGTCGGCAGTCAACGCGTAGGTATATAATTGCGAGTGACGGCGCGTCAGAGATCCTGTCATAGATTAACGGCGGACAGACGGGACATTTCGCTGTGCGCAAGCTGCTTCTTGTTCGAAAAGGTCTTTAACTGTTCCTGACAACTTGTTAACCACTCATACACTGGTATTTTGCTTGTTTACAAATTTTCTACATATTTTTACCCCTCTATCGGGTACATAACTGTCGCTCAGGTTTATTGTAACATGAAGGCTGAAGTGATGCCTCACTGCCTCGTTGCCGGCAAAGAAGGAAACGCTAACAAATAAATAATAAATAAATAAACGCTAACACACTTCATACCCCCGCAGTAGGTTTTCACCTGTGTCGCGGGTGGCATGGACGACACAATATATAACACACATCACAATAACACCCATGACCCGAGTACAAATATTTATCTGTCACATAAATATCTGCCCCGGCCGGGAATCGAACCCGGGACCCCTCGCTTCGCAGGCAGGGTCGCTACCAACTAGGCTACAGGGTCGTCGAGGAAACACGGTTGATTTTTTAAGGATCGTAGTAGCTAGGTACGTAGTCAGGTAAGTAAAGTGCCTAATCACCACGCACGAAGACTATCCTAATGTGTAGATTCAACCAGGTGCACCAAGCAGGGACGTTTGCGTGCACTAAGGATATATGAAGCTTTCTTAATCTCAAAGGTAGTTTCTATTAACTGTTCTGCTCGAGAAATTTGCAATTTTATATGTACTTCTTGCTGTCACATCCCATTAATAATGATGATTGCGCAGGCGCATAGTTTGTTGCGTCCTGCAACTTTCCCTTCTACATTTGGGCCCATTGAAACGGGCCTGCTATCGCCAACTTATCGAAATAGCTAACGCATTACGTATGGAAATTTGAGTGTTTCGATAACTGTGGCCCATGAATAACACAATTTCATTACAGATAAGACTGTACACTAGAGATCTCACTGCGAATTGTCCGTATCTCGACATAACAGAATTAAACCCGTAACCGAACACCGGCCGTCGCGTTCATTCCAACACTTGCGCGCGAGTCGGCTGACTTCGCGATTGATTCCTTTTCAATCGACACGCGATTTCATACCCAATCCTCTGACAATAAGGCTCATTATTCATCGCAGGGCGTAAAGTAGAATCTCGTCTTATTAAGCGAGAAACGAGGCATCAGCATCCATCATAATTCTGCCTCATTTTGTAATGCTGCTTGCGGGATGCGATATTTTCATATGCAGATGCAATTTTAGCTGTTCGTTCGAGTTGAGTCTTATGTTGGGGTGTTAAGGGTGGTTTTGGGGAGGCTAAGGGTCCGTCGGTTGGTTTATTGGTGCGTAGGTACGTCCCGGTCAGACTAGTTGAGCGCGAAAGTTGTTGATGCCGGCCGGCATCGGATCTTATTTCGCTAATCCGTTACTGAGATTTCTCTTGATACGAAATTGGTGTTCTGGCTTTTGGTAGAAGTTGAAATCTTTACTATATTCGGTATTTTACTGGCGATTTTAATAACTGCTTAAATGAAGATTGCAACGTGACATGTGGTAAGGGTAACCCATGTGAGTCAGGCAGGTAATTAGTTACACTTACATAACATGAAGCCTACAGTCTACCTGGATAGTAATATGACTGTGAGCAGCAGAAGCCCTCACTTGCACTTCTTATCAATATCTTATATATCATGATCACTGATCGATACCGCCAATAACGATATTGGAAGCTAATCTGAAAGTAAATAGTGAATTTCCATCATTTTTAATACGAGAGCTATTACGAACACTCGCGATAACACTAGCCGTGGCGGCTGACAGGTGACGCCGCTATTCATTCAGAATTAGTGGCCGTTTACACCGCGCTACCACACTGGTAGTGGTCCTCCTGTAGTGTACCTACTGTAGGTAGCGTCGGCGACGGATTGACGACTTCTGGGCATCGGTTACCATGACAACTTTGTCTGCGTCCGCTTGGTTTGTGCAGTTTGATGTTGTAGCAAACGAACAAGCTGATGAGCTTGATGGTAAGTGGTAGTCGTTGCCCATGAAAGACAAGAATACGTTATCAGCTAAGACAGAAAAGAAGACACCCTGGTCTGCCGGCAAGGTACTGGTGGTCAGTATTCTGGGCTGCCTCAATACTTACGACCAAGTTAAAATCTGTAGCCCTGGCGCTTCTCGTCATAAATCATAAAATATGAGTAATTGAAATGTGAGATATACCTAAATATAATTTTGAAATCACTAAACCATCACTGCTCGTTCTGTTTTAAAATGTACTTAATTTTAACAATTTAATTGAAAGGCATAATGCTCACTCAACCGCCCGACTCATCACGGCATATTTCCGAACTCGAACGCCAGTCTTTTCCAAGCTTGGGACTGCTTTGACATATTTTTAATTACAGATAATAACCTCCGTTCGTATTAATCACTGACGACAGGAGATATCTTAATTAAGGCTTTATTATTAAAAATTCAGCCCGACGAATTAAATGCATATTTTGAACGAAGTATGTGATTTATTTATAATGTACGATTTTTTGAAGTGGTAGATATGTGTGATAATTTCAGTGTATTAAGTATAATTTTACTGACCAAGCTCACTGGACCCCCTTAGTTTCCAAGCGTGACTATTGTAGTCAACAGGTTTTTAATACTAGCTAACACAGGCTACTCCTAACCTGTTATCGCTGTAGAATTACTGAATTTGCCTGCCATAAAAGATAAGCCATAAGCACAAAATCCACCTATTAAATGTTCCAGAAGTTTATATATATAAGTACTTTCGTATTAATGCTTTGCGATCTCATCATAATTATATTATGATCCAGCATGCCTTGGCTTTAAAGTAGGTTTTAAGGGCGAGTATTAAAGTATTTAGGTGTGCAACTTTAACATTTGGTTTTAACTTTAAAAGTGACTGAATTTCTGCAGAACTTGTTAACAAATACTAATATTAAGTAAAGCAAGAATGATTTCACGCCTTTGTGACAATTCTCAACTTCTCCGCTGTATTAAAAAAACCCCTTATGTTAAGTTATAACAAAAAGTATAATAAAATATTTTGAGACTGGATCAACAATCGTCAATTCACTATGTCAGCGCTGCAGCGTGACACGCACTGGAGTAATTACGTTGTAGAAAAACGCAAACACTTGTAAAAGTTTATTTTCATCATCGTTACGAACTCGAAAGCAATTGCAAATATAATAAAATATATTTACGTTATCTTTAATGAATTGCATAATACGAATGCACGCTCAGACGTACTTTTGCACTTTTTAATTAAATGTATTATAAAGATAACATAATTGTTCATTGTGTAATACAATTTTATTGCAGATACCCGTTGATCGTAATTCAAAATAGTAATTTTAGTACCTTTAAAAGTGCATTAACATGTTTACAGTTTTCCAGTTGCGTAAATTCATAATTTGATGTTAAATTTTTATTTAATTTTTATACATCAGCCTACCGGAAACCAAAAACCTTTAACCTTTAAGATGGTTAAACATTTGTAATTAAAATGAGCGTTTATTTTTCTTTTCGCGAGGTCGATTGTTTACACATTACCCCACACGTTCGATGCTGAGTCACGGCTGAGATATTCGGAACTAAATAAATTTGATTGCATACATTATTTGTGATCGTGTCGTCATCGTGTCGCATCGTCTAACAGCCGCGCTATCAATATCCGCCAATAGGCAGGTAATGAGGGGTGGTCGGTAATTAAATGTCGTCTGTCAAAGCCGTCGCCGTCACGTTTTAAATGTATATAATTACGGTGACGTAGGCGGCCATTATGAAGACGAGGTCGCATTGGTCAACGTTGACGTTACGTTAAGTCGCAGGATTGGAATTTATCCAGGATTAATGGCGGCAGCGTAAAACAACGTTTTATTTTGTCATGTAGGTAGGATAAGATGTTTTTGCTGATTAAAATTGATTACTAAGGCCTGTATAATTAATAAACCGATCTCGACTCAAGAGCGCGATCTCGGATCGCACAAATGTCAAAATTTCATACGATCTGACATAAGTATTTTAGGATCTCAAACAGAATCTTGAGATCGCAGAGATCTTAAGATCGGTTTATTAATAGGGGCCTAGGAGAGACGTTGACAATCTCCGGCAGGTGAAAACTACCAATAGCGACCATCAAAAGAAGGGCTCTGGTACCGCACCCGTTATTCTATAGCTCCCCCTATCGTCCAACCTCAAGCTAAAGATAAGAGAAGGAAACGTTAGAACCCTTACCGACCTTCAACTGGGTCTGGGGACATCGTCTCCCCCATTAATCACACCAACACGCTGGGTACATAATTAAATGTATGTAACAAGCGGGATTTATGCCGCCTATAAATATGTCAGTCAGTTGGTACGGCCCGAGAGCCGCAGAGCTCGAGAGCCCGCGACACAGGTAATTACATCGGTAAGTCCTGGTGACTGGTGACTGGTGACTGGTGACTCCGAGATTGTCGCGGTGAAGTCTGACTGCTCGCGTGGACTGAAGCAAGTCATGTAAAGGATATGCTTTGAGTGAAGTGCTGTGACGACTTCACAATGCTAGAGATAGGCGAATCTCCTGAATCCGTTCAATTCCTTTCGGTCGTTATAGTGGTAATGTGTTGGTGTAGTGATGTTTATGGGCAAAGTGTTTCTTGTTTACCTTCAGATGGCTCGTCCGTCGGGTATTTACATAAAGATTCTCCCGCAATGTGATGTGGTAAAAGTATACCACACAAATATCGTAAATACCATGCTGAGTCACGGCTGAGACCATGCTATATAAATAAACATAAATACCATGCTAGTTACGGACGACTTGGTAGCCTTCTCTTAGATTAGATAAGTCTGAAATCGTATATGATTATACAGATAGGATATACAGAAGTGATTATCACTACGACTCCTCATCACCATGCAGTTATCGCCATGCGAGACAATCGTTCACGTCTTTAAATCCACCATGCATCGGCACCATCCGCTCAGCTGTGGAAGTGTGGATTGTGATTAACTTATATAATTTGTATTGCTAAGAAGCGATTTAAGTAATCTTTAAGTGACTCTGAGTGCGTAAGAATGTTTAACTAACTAGGAGGTAACTGTTAAATCGTACATAGATAAGGAAGTACCTGCGCATGCTACAAAACGTTTCCGCAAACACATCCGTAACAATAACATCCTTCGCTATTACCTATATTTGCACAATTGACACAAGTGACGTGACGCAACCAGGAACAAAGAGGCATTAAGAACAATAAAAACAAAAGACAAATTCCTAAAACTTGAAAAACGAACAAACAATAGTTTTAATGTTATGAATTATGACACCCTCAAGTTTGTATTGTCTATGGTAAGTGATTGTTTCGAGAAATGTGTGGCTGTGGTCGCTTTCTATACCGGGAACGGAGGTTCGTCGCCCTATGGATGAGTGGCGGAGAGGCCAATATTTGCTCTCGCTCGGTACGTTGCAGCGCTGTATCAATGCTTTGTTAAATAACTTAAACATACACCAAACGGTATTGTGTTCACAAAAATGACACGCTACTCAATAATTTTAAGAGTGTTAGGATAGACGGGCAGACGTATTACAACTAGGCAGGAATTGTATCAGTTATTAAGGCTTTACAGACACGTAAAGATGTGTTAGGTATAACATTGGTATAGTATTATTATGGGTAGGTTAATAAATGCTCTGCTTTGCAAAACAAAAGTAATTTAATGTACTTAATCTACACGTCAGCATGTACTCAATACATCAATGAATTATACGACAAACAGTGCCAAGAATGTAAATTGTTTCATTCAAACGAAATAGGTGGAGTGAAGATATATAGAGCCGCACCGCCCGCCGCCCGCCGCCCGCGCCCTATCTCAGGTCAGAGCATAAAAACTATATCAAGACGCATCTGTTCTTCGAAGGGTGTCAGCCGTTATCTGCTGCATCCGTCCGTGCATAAATCTATCGCATATGAAAAGAATTAAAACGTACCCCATTGTAGACGGCGAATAAATCTTGGAGATATGTTTGAGGCGACGCCCGCGGCCGCTCGCGAGACTCGATATTTTATAAGTTTTTGACAGTCGATATGGCCTCGGCTGAAGGCACCTGGGGTGACCGGGGTGTGATGAGCTTCCATCGCGATTGGACTAATAACTGTTAAATATTGTGTTTGTCCAGTTTGCTATGCCTAGCTTTGTTTTTGAGGCCTACTTTGGCAATTGTTTGGGCAATCTTGATTTAAATCTGGAACGGTTGGCGGCATATTCGTATATCAATCGATATCGTAACATTATCCATATCCGAGAGCTTACATATTGCGTCTGAAAGAACGTCTAATTTTACTTAGTAATCGGTCTAACTTAGATGGGCACATGTTATAAACAATCTTTGACATACAAAAAAAGACATATGAAAATTGTATAGCGGCCAATTCCAGGACAACATTAGTCACTGCATCATGCAAAACAACAATTATTGGAACATTCATTTAAATTAATTATTTAGTTCCAAGTCCTATTAGTCTTTAACCGGCTAAATAGCCAAGCCGTTCAGAAATAATGCGACAACTACCTTACAAATTACTCGTATGAGATCCACTTACCAAAAAAAGGGCTATAAAAGTATATATAACCAATCAATGCCAGCTTAAATCACACGACATTACGGGTTTAATCAATATCGGTGAAACAAAAAAAAATACGATGTCGGTGGGACTGGTACATAAATTGTGTGAAGGTTGCATGGAGTTGGAGGGAAAAAAGTTTATAAATGGAGCCTCCAATAACACTATAGTGTGGGGTTTATGGTGACGCCCTTGATCTCGGGCTATCGGCGACGATTTTTTATTGACTCTATAAAGATGGCGACTCACGGGCATGCGTGCTGTGTTCGACGCGGGTTTGGGGCGGTTCGACCGTCGCGTTGTATGCACACGGGAGTTTATAAGACGATGGAAATTTGTTTATCTATCGTCTTTCTTGTTTATGCACATTGAAAAATATCACCTTTTAATTAACCGATAATAACCAACTTTTTTTATGGAAATAGCCGGCAATCGAGCTGACGATCCACCTGGTGGTAAGTGGCTATCGTCGCCCAAGGACATCAGCAACACCAAAGGCATCACTAATGCGTTGCCGGCCAAAAAAAGTAGAAAAGAAAGAAAGAAACTTAAGGGCAGACGGGATTTAACATCAAAGCAAAGGAATCACGGGAACTTACTTTTGCCGCCATTTTCTTTAATACCATACTTACTTAAAAATATGTATCAATCGTCGCAGCTTTTTTTAAACTACTAAACACTGTTATTGTGTTTATTGAAAATATTTTGTTTTAAGTTCAGTAAAGTATCATCATTAAAACGCACTTCAACGCAGGTATTTTAGTCCCGTGTGTTTCAGTCATTAAGGTGACAGATTTACGCGGCACCGGGCGCTCCTGTGAGACGAAGCCACCGGACCAATAATCGTTAAGACGCCTCGTTATTTCATTACAGGATTAGGGGTTCCGTCGCGATACCCGGCCAAATACTTCATATTTATTTCGTACTTATTGGACGGGTTGGATTACCTATTAGTCCACCTGTGGTTCATTGGCGCGTATTTTTGTAAACTTTTGTAGGCAAAAACGGTGTTCTCTATTAACGAAATTTCATGATTTTTTGTATTTTTAACTGAAATATTTACAAATACATATTCTTGTACATATTTCATAACGCATTATTTTTCTGTTGAAATTGAAATAGTCCGAATTTAATTCTACTGTTGGTGATACTTATTTTTAATTGTAGGTATAAGTAATAGCGCAAATTGTTTTTACAAAGTCATATGAAATTGTTTCGAGATCGTTTTCTTAAATTAAAAGAAGCCAAACGCGGCGGTTCGATTAACATTTTCAACCCGTGTTTTCTCCTCTTTTACTTATCAATTAAATCCTTATGCAACTATCAATATCGCCATTGATAACAAGGTAAAAAGTAATTAATAGGTATTTTTTTAATGTAAAATCTATATCTTATTAGTAATTAATTAACTTAATATGAATAAAGACGTACACCCTGGAACTTAATCATAATAAGACAAGGCACAAGTGTAAACTTTAGACGAAATCGAACCCAGGACCTTATATTCGGTAGTCGGTAGTACCTATATGTCATTCAATTGGGCGAGCTCTTTGATTGCATATTGTTTTACATTATAAGTACTATTATTTCTTCTGTGGTTTTAACATTTAAACTGAATAACATAGTTATTAGGTTTTGCCAATTCAAGATAGGTGGAAGTCCGTAAGTACTTTAAATTTTATATCCATAATCCATAGCAAGGTTTAGCGTAGCAATTACTATAAAATTCAAATTAAACATGCGTCATTAAGTAAAGTGGATTTGTAATAATCAGTGCAATATCTTCCATTACTGGCACTAAATAATTAAAGCGAATGAAAAGTAACTGCTCAATGTCGTCCCCGAGACTCGTATTAAGGTTATGACTGAACTAATAAATTTCTGAAAATTATTAATAATAAATTTCATAATAATTATTGTTACTTTCAATAATTATTCCAAATATAGGTATACCCATGGACTTTACGTACTTTGAAGTTGCAGCTTATTGTCACAGATCACAATTAAGGCTACTCATAAACTGAGAGCATTTCTATTAACTACTTAATTACCACGGACTTAAAAAAAAGACGGACGTAATCCCAAGAACAAATTCAGTGAAGCACCCATAGTAGGGTAAACGGCCCAATATCCGTGAAGTTTTGATATTCACGGACTTTGCAGGTCTGTTATGCAAAAACTAATAACCTTAGAAAAATGAGATATATATGACTTGGTAGGTAATTTATTCTAGTTTTCAGATTATTGTATCGCTTCATTTTAATAAAAAGATTTATGCACAATAATTTGAAAAATATTCAAAATAAGCCTTTTGTCCCAGTACCCGTTAGATTTGTACTAGTATTCGTTAAATAGTCCTGGAATCCGGTAATTTTTACCGCGAATTGAAACTTTATTGCTTGACGTTAAAGTTCACAGAAATGTTGCATTTTTGTCTTTACTGCCGTATTGGCAGTAAAAACAGGGTTCATACCAAAGAATACACATTAAATAAACAAAATATGTATATTTAAGACAAATTATACATAGGTAATTCCTTTATTAAATTCATAATCATCAAATTATTTTAATATGATAAATCAACTATCATTAGGTATTTAAGAATCACATTATTTTTGAAGCAGCATTGAACATTATTTTTGAACTCTTAGATAAGCACTACTTACTGCAATTATTTGTGAAAATGTAACTATTATAACTTTAGTAACAAATAGGTATATCACTAACCTTACATGAACACTATATTAGCTAGAAAACACTTTAATATGATAAATCAACTATCATTAGGTATTTAAGAATCACATTATTTTTGAAGCAGCATTGAACATTATTTTTGAACTCTTAGATAAGCACTACTTACTGCAATTATTTGTGAAAATGTAACTATTATAACTTTAGTAACAAATAGGTATATCACTAACCTTACATGAACACTATATTAGCTAGAAAACACTTTAATATGATAAATCAACTATCATTAGGTATTTAAGAATCACATTATTTTTGAAGCAGCATTGAACATTATTTTTGAACTCTTAGATAAGCACTACTTACTGCAATTATTTGTGAAAATGTAACTATTATAACTTTAGTAACAAATAGGTATATCACTTACCTTACATGAACACTATATTAGCTAGAAAACACTTTAATATGATAAATCAACTATCATTAGGTATTTAAGAATCACATTATTTTTGAAGCAGCATTGAACATTATTTTTGAACTCTTAGATAAGCACTACTTACTGCAATTATTTGTGAAAATGTAACTATTATAACTTTAGTAACAAATAGGTATATCACTAACCTTACATGAACACTATATTAGCTAGAAAACACTTTAATATGATAAATCAACTATCATTAGGTATTTAAGAATCACATTATTTTTGAAGCAGCATTGAACATTATTTTTGAACTCTTAGATAAGCACTACTTACTGCAATTATTTGTGAAAATGTAACTATTATAACTTTAGTAACAAAAAGGTATATCACTAATCTTACATGAACACCATATATCATAAATCATATGTTCATCATCTTTCATGTATGTATTTATTAATGTTATATATTATTTATGTATTTATATATGTATCTCAGTATATTATTGTATGTATGCTATATATGTATTATATAATATGTATCATAATATATACTGCGTTTATATAAATACTGTATTTATACCGCCATTCGTGTTATCTCTGTTTGGCCTGCTTGTACTTGGTTAGCTGGTAGAGAATGCATTAAGCATTAAGCTCGCCAATTGTACCGTAATTAAATATTGTGGTCAATAACGAGTAAATAAATAAATAAATAAATAAACACTATATTAGCTAGAAAACACTTAAATACGCTTACAAAATAGAAGAATTGAACTTGCTGTCACCTGCGGTCACCAACACGCACTAGCCAAGCGTGGTGACTACCGGCTAAAACCCCCGCATGGAATTCACAAAGAAGCCTCGGCCCCCAGTCCCCGGCGGCAGCCCCGCTATTCCTAGTTACGGTAGTGGCTATGGTAACGGCGGGGCATGGGGTGCTAAGAATCGCCGGCAGAGATCGGACTACCAATCCAAACGACGAGTTCTGCACCTGGCAACATACAACACCAGGACACTGAGGACCGACGACAAGGTAAAAGAGCTGGAAGAAGAGATAGACAAGTTAAACTGGAGTATTGTGGGTTTATCTGAAGTCCGAAGACAGGAGGAGGACACGATAATACTCAAATCCGGAAACTTGTTCTATCACCGGGAGGGCGAACACCTGTCCCAAGGTGGTGTCGGGTTTCTCATCCACAAGTCCCTCGTCAACAACATTGTGCAAATTGGGAGTGTGTCGGCCAGGGTAGAGTACCTTACACTCAGAATATCCAAACGGTATTCGTTGAAGGTCGTACAGGTATATGCACCGACTTCGACACATCCCGACGATGAGGTTGAGGTTATGTATGAAGACATTAGTGGAGCCATGCATACCTCGAAAACTCATTTCACAGTTGTGATGGGGGACTTTAACACAAGACTAGGCACGCGAAATGACAACGAGATGAAGGTGGGACCCTTCGTATATGGACGACGGAACCACCGGGGACACTTGTTGGCAAACATCATTGAGAAGGAGAACTTATTCATGATGAACTCCTTCTTCAAGAAGAAGCCGCATCGCCAGTGGACCTGGATAAGCCCAGATGGTTCAACAAAATGCGAGATAGACTTCATTCTGGCAGACAAACGGTATATATTTAATGATGTCTCTGTGATCAGCAGGCTTAAAACCGGAAGCGATCACCGCATTGTAAGAAGCATATTAAATATCGACGTCAAGCATTAACTTATTGTAAGTAAAAAAAAAAGTCTACACTTCGCCCAACACCTGTCCAAATCCAGGGTTCCGAGAGCTTTCAATTCAAAATACAAAACCGTTTTGCGTGCCTAGAATCATGCAGGACGAGGTCAGTGGACGAGTTTAATACCAGGATGGTAACAACTTTTCACGAGGTAGGGTCGAAGTACTTCAAGACCCACCCCAGTGGTAGATCACAGGTTCTCTCAGAACAAACCCTCGGTCTAATGAAGGACCAACGAGAACTATGTGTGCAGTCTCCAACCTCTATGGCGGAGTACAGACGGCTCAATGAACAGATCTCCAAGTGCAAGCGACGCGATTTACAAAAAAACAACGCAAATCGTGTAAAAAACACAATTGAGCGAAACTGAGGCTCCAAAGTGTTCGCCAGAGATCTGTCTATTGGGCAAAGTCAGCTTACGAGGTTGAAGACCGAGCTCGGTACCTTAGTGTCATCGAAACCCGAAGTTCTGAGAGAGACGGAGAGATACTACAACACTCTCAAGCAGCTTAAAAACAACAAGGCACCGGGTGATGACGGAATCGCAACTGAGCTGTTAAGAGCTGGGGGGAAAACCCCTCCTAGTAGCGCTCCGAAAGCTGTTCGATTCCTTCATTAATACTGGGACTACCCCGGAAGCGTGAAGCAGAAGTGTGGTGACTTTGTTCTTTAAGAAAGGGGATAAGACCCTTTCAAATAACTACAGGCCCATAGCACTTCTGAGCCACGTTTATAAGCTGTTTTTGAGAGTGCTCACCAATCGCATTGCACGCAGACTTGACAACTTCCAGCCTCCCGAACATTCCGAAAAGGCTACAGTACCATGGACCACATACACACACTGCTGCAGATTATACAGAAGACCGAAGAGTATAATCTGCCGCTATGCGTTGCCCATGTAGACTATGAGAAAGCCTTTGATTCTATCGAGACCTGGGCAGTACTAAATTTTCTTCAGCGCTGCCGGATGGACTACCGGTATATCGAGGTGTTGAAGTGTTTATACACATCAGCCACCATTACCGTCAGAGTAAACAACACAGCAACGAACCCCATCCAACTGCAGAGAGGTGTCAGGCAAGGGGACGTCTTATCCCAAAAACTGTTTACCGCTGCGTTGGAAGACGTGTTCAAGCTGATGGGGTGGAAACGACGTGGTATTAACATTAATGGCGAATACATCACATACCTGCGATATGCCGATGATATAGTCATCCTGGTGGGATCCCTGGAGGAACTTGGTACAATGCTCGGGGACTTGAACAGCGCCTCACAACGGGTGGGTCTTAAGATGAACATGGATAAAACGAAAATCATGTCAAATGTCCATCTGTATCGGTTGTTGTTGACGGCGCTGCTCTCAAAGTTGTAGACGAGCACATTTACCTGGGCCAAGTGATCCAAATGGGTAAGTCCAACTTCGAGAAAGAAGTCACTCGTAGAATCCAACTCGGATGGGCTGCGTTCGGAAAACTAAGTCATATCTTGTCGTCCAAAAAGTTACCTCAGTGCCTGAAGTCAAAGGTGTTCGAGCAGTGTGTGTTGCCAGTGATGCTATACGGATCCGAGATGTGGTGCTATTGGCCTAATGCATAAGCTTAGAGTCGCTTATGGAACGAGCTATGCTCGGTATTTCTCTACGCGATCGAATCAGAAATGGTGAAATCCGTAGACGAACGAGGGCGACCGACATAGCTCAGAGAATTAGTAGGCTGAAGTGGCAATGGGCTGGCCACATAGTTCGAAGGACCGATAACCATTGGGGAAGAAAGGTCCTCGAATGGAGTCCACGCCCCGGTAAAAGGAGCATAGGACGCCCCCCGACCAGATAGACCGACGACCTGAAGAAGACAGTGGGTATCCGCTGGATTCTGAAGGCTCAGGACCGGTCTGAGTGGCGCAGATTAGGGGAGGCCTATGTGCAGCAGTGGACCTCAAAAGGCTGATGGATGGATGGATGGATGATAGAAATACCTTAACAACAAATATGTGGTACCGTATATATGTGGTACATAAATTTTACTTTAACTCTCAACGAAGTCCAAAGTTCTGAGAGAAACGGAGAGATTATACGGACAGCTGTATACCTCCTTGCAAGCTCCAGTTCCCCTGGAGGAGAGGGACAAGCGAGCTCAATTAAGCCGGCACTATACCGAAGACATCCCGGACGTCAGCCTATATGAGATTAGAGAGGCTCTGAAACAGCTTAAAAACAATAAGGCACCGGGTAATGACGGGATCACAACAGAGCTGCTGAAACGAAAAACTAAGTCATATCTTGTCGTCCAAAAAGTTACCTCAGGGCTCAATGTCTGAAGTCAAAGGTGTTCGAGCAGTGTGTGTTGCCAGTGATGACATACGGATCCAAGACGTGGAGCTTCACTAGTGGCCTAATGCATAAGTTCAAAGTCACCCAGCGGGCTATGGAACGAGTTATGCTCGGTATCTCTCTACGCGATAGAATAAGAAATGAGGAAATCCGTACACAAACGAAGCTAACTGACATAGCGCTGAAAATAAGCCAGCTGAAGTGGCAATGGTCTGACCATATAAAACCGATAACCGTTGGGGAAGAAAGGTCCCCGAATGGAGACCACGGCTCTCAAAAAAGGAGCAGAGGACGCCCTCCGACCAGGTGGACTGACGACCTGAAGAAGACAGCGGGTATCCGCTAGATTCAGAAGGCTCAGGACCGGTCAGAATGGCGCTTGTTAGGAGATGTCTATGTGCAGCAGTGGACTTCCAAAAGCTGATGGATGGATGGATGGAGACTTTTAATTGAAACTTTAAAATGATTTTCTTCTTCCTTCGACAAAATTGTACTCGGTCCCTTGGAGCAGTTGACGGGATAGAGACCACGGGTTATTACATCCAACGTTGACCGTAGGATACCGTACTGCGCGTGGCAGCAGCTGAAATTGAGGCCCCTTTTTTGACTGCTTCTCAGTCTTAGCTGAAATTAAAAAATGAAATATTTCTTGCAAGTCATGCCACATGCCTTAATATCCATCTTAGCTACCAATGATATTATAGAAATGCTACAGGAAAACGAAAAAACAACCAAAATAAACAAGGTAGGTAATTATTATTAATTCCAAGGAATGTGAGACTTTAACTCAAGACAATAAGGACTATGACAGGTTTAGGGGCAACTATTAATGCACGAACTAGTATCCAGCAGAAAAATATACAGTTTCAAGCTAAAATGAGACCTATGTGAGGGCAATATGACTCAATAAAGGTACTTTAACGGGTTTTGGTTCAAGTTTGATGCGCGTACCAATATCCGGTAGAAAATGTACGATTTTGCCGGGTACTAGGTCAAGTAGGGATTTATGAGTACCAATAGATGTAAAACGCAAAAATATTAACATTTCAATTAGATTCACCTTAACTTGTAGGTTATATCGCTAGATAATTCATTTAAATATTACAGTAATGTAATCCTCTTACCGTATCATTATCTGCAGCAGTATGGAAAGCTCAACAATATGACGCGGTGACGTCCTAGTTCAGTAACTGAACTTTGGATTTTTGTAAAAAATTCCTATAACACAACTTTCATGTCAAACAGTTTCGACACCATTGCACTTTTTAGACAGTTTTACCATAGCATTTGTACAAAATATTACCAAGAATATGCTGCCATTAACAAACTTTAATGTAATATTGGTATAATGGTGCACTGATAGAAAAACTGACTAGTTACCGGATACTCGGACATTACCGAGAATACGTACTTCTACCCTAATACCAACTCTCTATTCGTACAAGTACACACGTTACACCCACACATTGACATTTCAGTGCTTCAATTACAAAGTAAAAATTACGCAAGGTAAGCGAGCGGCCATTGCTATGCTTCACTCTCGATTAGACGAGGTTACGTCCGTCTTTTTTTCTGGTCCGTGTTAATTACTTAATTCAAGCGTAGTATGACATACAAACAGTTGTCCGTTTTTTGGGTAATTTTGTGATGATCTGTACTAAACTTGTTTCATTGTAAAAATTACAATCTTTGTATAACATACTTTTAAGTTGATGTTGTGTTGTTATGTTATATCTGTTACGTTCTCTCAAGATTACTTAGAAAAATAATATTGATGGCAGTTGACAAATCATACCCATCAAAAATTGTTCGTGTGTCACGATACATGTTATACGTATACACCACAGCTAACCGAGCAGTTAATTACAATTCAAATGACTTCTGACAACCGGTGAGTTAAGCACCAAGAATTCAACGCAGCGACGTATTTAAGAATATTTCCGATGAATTAAAGAACGGATCGTCATTAATATGAGGCGAGACGACCGAATTATCGCTTTAAATAGAAATGTCAATTACGACCTTAGGTAAATGAAATTAAGGTTCCGATTAGTAAATCGTTTTCATTAAATCGTCTCGCGGGTTGGTCGCAATCTCAGAAGTCGGACGATATGTCACACAATTTATGTGATCCGCGCGGGTGACGTCACGATGTGTTCGTAACACTCCGTGATCCGTCCGACTCGTAATAAATTCGATATCAAACATAATGTCGTAATGCGATACCCGCCGATGGGGTGATAGCACCGATTTATGACGGACACCGTTCCTACATTACGAATGTGTGATAAATATTTTGACGGCTCAGAATCCGTCGCGGCGGACAATGACGAGAAAACAATGGGTAAAAGAATTAAATAGTTTCAAAGTTTATTGTGACAGCTGAGATTGTCATCTACGAGAGAAGGTAACCGGGAACAGTGTACAAATAGATATGACACTCGTATATTATTCATCATCACAATTCGTAACTGTCCTACCATTGAGCTCAGGTCTTTTTTCAAAATCTAAAGGTTAACGCGATGACCGACCAAGTACCGATGAAATCGCATGCTTTCGGGTACATTATATATGCAAATTTATTTCCTCACAATGTTTCCCTTCCCTGAAACAAAAACAGGTTAAATATGCATAAAACTTGGAAAATTCACGTGATTGCTTTCACAAAAATGATTTAATTGTTCTGTATACTCCAGCTCGGGAAACTTAGTCAACCAGTCAAGAAGCGAGTAACAAGTGCTATTACCCTACTCTTTATTTGGAAATATTCGATGATATTTTTAAATCGTACGATGAATGGATGTATGTCGTGTGTTATTGAATGATGTGTTAATGCGTGTGTTGTGTTGTTTGTGTAGATGCAGTGTCGCGGCGCGAGCGGGGCGCGGCGCTAGAGGCCGCAGGATGCGCTCCAAGCAGCAGCCCAGGCCCTCCTACCGCTGGCTCAACACCAACGAAAACGGTCAGTACCACACGATGCAATTCATCCATCCATCCATCAGTCATTCGAGGGCCACTGCTGGACATAGGCCTCCCCTAGTTTGCGCCAATCTGACTTTCCTGAGCTTTCTGAATCCAGGGGATGCCCGCTGACTTCTTCAGGTCGTCAGTCCACCTGGTCGGGGGATGTTCTATAGTCACTTCTTTTTCCGAGGCGTTGCCCGAGCGAGACGATGCTATTATTATTAGAAAACTCATCTGAATATTTTTTATTTGTGTATGATATTGTTTGAATTGGTATTATATATTATCTGGTTATTAACAACTAAATTTAGTTTTTTGACTTTTTATGCTTGAGCAGTTTCTTTACGGCTTTTCTTTTCCTCCAAAGCTGGTAGATTAAAAAAATACGTACATAAGCGTATCAGTGATACCTATATGAATAAGTAAATATTTTGTCTTTGTCTTTGAGAGTCATTAGGCACCAACTTGAGGATATGGATAGATAGGATATTGAGAACGGCCGTAATACAAATTATTATGTCGATGTCGACACCGACACCGCCATACAGCTAGCGGGATGGCCAGCAATAACAAATCGCAAATAACTGCATAATAAAAGTAATACCTAAATTAAATTAATTGTGCATAATTATGTTGAACGGAATTTAAATGATTGATCATAAACTTGGGCAAATCAATTTATTTAAAGAAATACAAATATCGCTCGTTCTTTTTAAGTGAAACCTGTCATGCTCACTGAAACATTCAGTTCGGTGCCCCTCAGTTTCGATACTGCGCCTTTTATTTGCATAGAGACACTGTTTGTAAGGCGTTTTGTTTATTAGCGAACGTTGCATCACAATAAAGACATCCATCTTCAGGATGCAAATGAACGGAGGTCGCTAGGCCCTGCGCGCGGCGCCGCCCGCCTTACGCTTACACCCATTACAACTGACAAAAACGCGTATAATAGCAAAAATAAATATTATTTATCGCTTCACGGTGGCTTAGTTCCGTACAAAAACGACCTATGAGTTATTACGCCGTATTACATTTGAGTTTTGTAGCGGCTTTTTTCTATGGTCGTAACTTTATATTTATTGCGCGTTTTAGTTGAATATTCAAAGTTGTCACGTCACGGTGCCGCTTTCAATTCGTGTGCAATCTAACCGGGCGCCCTCTAAACTGTTTTGCATACGATTTTGAGCGTTGTGCCTTTATAATACGATACATAGATCCGTGATATCGCTTGCAAAGTTACGTTTGTTAGTACCACCGTAAAAAACTTGCATAAATATTGTCAAAAACCATGTAAAGAGTTATCGAATGGTTGTAAACGAAGCTCAATAGTGTCAAATGTGAACTCGGCGGCTTCAACGTGTGAATCGCTGCGATGATTGTTGAGCTCAGCATTATGCCGGTTTAGGTGTCTTTAATTTTATATTCAAACAACTCAATGCGTAGCCAAACGTGACAGCTAAATTATACGATAATGGTGAGACGGATATAGTTATTCTTTTAAATTAATGAGTATCATCTTTTTTATTTTTACGACGTTGATAGGTGATAGAGTGTATCTAGAGCGTTCATCATTCCTCTTCATTCTTTCTCTGTCTTATTCATACTGACGATTATACTTATAAAATACACGAGTTACAGGTCCATTACAGATAATGATTTTACGACAGATGTCATAATTTGATACAATTTTAAAAAATTTACACAATACATTTTTAAACTTAATGCTAGCACAAGCAAATGTTCTGTGGTAAATTAAATAATAATTTACAAAGGAATAAAGTAGCACGGCGTTCGTCATAACAAGTAAATGAGCCGAATTCTCGTCAAAAGTTTCTTACCCCCTGAGCCTGGCGTCGCGAGCGAACAAAGGGTAGAGAAAGCATGACGACTCTAATTCAAACCCGCAGAGGTCATAAATTTCACTAAACTATACTGCATACAGTTTTTATTGCTCTCCCTTCAGTCATTGTGCGCTCTGCGAGGATTCCTAATGCAGCTGTCCTTGTATAAAGTCATTTGAATTTATCTTGAGAGTAATATTCAGACAATTTATTCTACAACTTCATTGATGATCGTGTCTCGTGAAACAAACTCTAACATTACATTTATACTTAAGTATTGTTTTGGAGAAAATTTTCGGCAGTGCGCTTGTAGGTACTTTTATTATGAATGATAATTTAATAAATAACTTTACAAAATTATAGTCGGTAAAAATCTTATGAAGTTAAACAAGTACGTATTGCTTGAATCTTAACGTATTTTTAGTAAAAATGATTATTGACTATTATTATCACTACGGTAAAAACTTTGTTTTAATTTTATTTATTTATTAGATTTGATTACTTATTGATGTGATCTTCAAAAATATAAGCCAATTGTCGGGCAATAAATGTCGCAGTAGAGTTTACCAAAGGGATTATTGTTTTGAGATCGTTACATACCGCAAATTCCCACTTAAATCACGCCGCTCATTCGCTCGCAATCATTTGACCGACAGAGGTTTTACTGCCAGTTTTTATGCACGTGAGAAAACAATTGTTAGCCCACAACCAGCACCGTAAACCCTTGTCGTTTTACGACGACTGCTGTCTCGGCTCCCGTCTTCCACTTTTATTCTCAACCCTTTGAGTGCGAGTTATATTGTTAGGTAATTGTTCATCTTTGTGGTTAGCGCTGTGATGACTTTACAACCGGCTACCGGCGATTGTGGAGATAAGGCAGATTTGGGGCCAGAGTAGTGTCGAATGTCGAATGTCGAATGAACAATGGTTAGGTAAACTGCTAATGGTTTTGAAATTTTATTTGTTTTTTATGGAACTAGGCGACAATCGAGTGGACAATCCACCTGATGGGAAGTGGCCACCTGATGGGAAGTGGCCACCTTCGCCCATGGACATAAAAACACCAAAGGTATCACCGATGTGTTGCCAAAATTGCCAACCATTAAAGAATAGAGAAAGAAAGGTAGAACTGGCTCGACTGGACCAACGAGTTAGTCGTTTGGCAGCTGACTCCAAGATGTGGGTGGTAGCTAGCAGCAGGCTTCATGGAATAATAACATTAATAATATATACTATAACTAGCTGCCCGGACAGACTTCGTTCTGTCAAAAGTTTTATTTATTAAAACCTTTCGTGTGCCTTAAGGGAGATGTAAGCTATCCTATCTTTCAAGTTGGATCAAACTGCACACGGTGTGCAAATTTGATTACAATCGGTTAAATGGTTTAGGAGGCTTTTGTCGCCTCTTACGCAGTCATGGGATTGGGGTGAGTATTCGAAGGCGGTCCAATACGGCTATCTAATTGTATGCCGCAGTGTTTGGGTATTATTTTTTTTGCTTCATAAATCTTCAAATCTTTAATGTTTTAAATCTCTAATTTAGATAGGAATTTATTTTAGGTACTTACTACTTGTTACTCAGTAAAATAATTGACGCAGAGGATTAACAAGGTAAACGCAATTTCAGTACGCATAATTCTTCTCCCTTTTCCATTTAATGATTGCTTTGTGCTTAATTTATTTTTGGTTTACTTACGAACTAATCGTAAACCTAATTGTTAAAAGTAAGTTTGAAATAAGTATTGTCGAGATGAGCTTACTTAAAAATGATGCTCTTGGTTAGATACTGTGACGTGTCAGAAAAACTTGTAGCCCGAAGGATCGCGGACTAACGACTGGTAGCTCTTCACCTGCCCTGCCCCGCATGGTAACGCTCAAGGTATAGCGGTCGCCCATCCATGCCCCAAGTCACTTATCGAACTGGAAGCGCTTAAAAGGAAACTGCTTTGGCAATAATCAATAAAATGCTTCAAGATGATTTGACAAAGGATATGTTGCATGTAACATACACGTAATGGACGACATCGCTCTCTGCAGTTGGTCAGAAATGCCAGTAAATCACAGCTCATTTGAAATTCCGTCCCATAAGTGCCTTTTGGAGCTCGTAAACATATCTCGAGCCGCGCTCGAAGCAGCCAGCCAGCCAGCCAGCCAGCAGGAACGTATCAATCACACTGCGGGCATCGCAATAAAATCCAATAGTGTGCAGTCATAAAGTGCTTCATAAAAGCTGAAACAAAAAAATGTGTCGTAGTCGTATCCGCGTAAAAGTGTGTTTACAAACACGGCGCGGTTAATCTTTACGATCGGCCCCGAATAGGCTCGAAACCGACCGAATGCTGATTTATACACTTCGGAATAGCTCCCGTCTTTTAAACGGTCGCTCCGATCGCTGAATTTACGGCTTCATAGAGTTTTATAACTGATTTTATCCATCGTAAACTTTTACAAGGCGATTTGGCCGCCTTTCATTAAGGCCGGAACACACTATCCATTATACAGTATTAGGCCGACTACGGCCGGTCGTCGCTTCTAAGAATAATCTTAACGAGCCCCAACTGTTGATTATAAGACGTAATTTTATGCAATCGTCGGTTTTAGTGCACTATGGTTTCCTTAATAGCTGCCGGGCTAATGAATAGAGCCAATAAAATACCTATAACGATATTATAAATAAACAATTATTTATAATTTATTATTATTTATTATTTATAATGGCAGGTTTATATAATTTTTAGAATTACATTCATTAAATATTTAGGTATCTATTTAGTTTGTTCACTGCCAACGAAAGTAAGTAACTATGAAATACTTTCTTATTATTATATTTAGCATGCTATACGTTGGTATATCTAATATCTATACGTAATATCTACCACCTATTGGATTTTTTTGTCTGTCAAGCACTAAGTTGCTCCAGAATTTTTTATAGATACTATAGAACCCGTAAATTTAACTAAAAATGTGTTAATTCAGATTATCACAAGGTTTTTTGCTTTTTTGCTCAACGGGAGCTAGAGATAATCGCACACGACTTTAATTATAATTTTGTAGGCCCATTAAAACGTCGATTAGATCAGCCGTATTAAATCATTAATAAAATAGATTTAGGACGGCGCGGCAAAGCCATAAAGTGCGTTTAGTTGTCAATAAAAACACGTAAACAGTTGTCGGCCCTTTCGTCGTAAAACCGTCAATCGCCGCCTGTGTGGCCTCGCAACACTGCGTAACACGCGGTATGTAAGCAATTTTCGTATAATGAAGTTCAATTAAGCCTGTACAATGATTACTTATTGCTTTTATAATTTCCTGAAAAATAAACTAGAGATGAAATGGATATCCGGCCTATCCGGCCTTCGATTGTCTATGATTGATTGATATTGATTCGAGATGGCTTTAAGAAAAAGTTAATCTCGTTTGTAAATTGGATTTTGTTTTTCTTGATCGCGACAATCACTATACTAACGGGCCGAATATCCGGTAGCCAGTAATCCGGGGATCCGGTCTCGTAGTTTGCCGAATATCCGGTATCCGGCCAAAGTACTATCCATTTCATCTCTAAAATAAACTTTAAAATGTGTGTTTAGTGCCTATTTCGAAAATCTTTTCCCATAGTTGTCTAGCAATATTAGGTAATCCTAATTCTTTTCATGGAGACCTAATTCCATTTACCATTTTTGCATAAATTAGCCTGGATGATTTTTTTTAAGTCACAGTTGTATTTACACACTTGCCTTAAGTTAGTTTAATCCTGCTTGTGTCGCTTAAAACAATCTATTCAGAAACGGCTTAACCGATTAAAGTCTATTCTAGTGTGCATACTAAAATTTACCCAAGCGAACCAAGGACGGTTACGACAAAATATAGGAAGACCTATTATTTAGTCAATCTTCCTAGCTTTTCTATACGATGCTCCGAAAATGTATGATGAATTTCAGTTTCATGGAACGTACGCTTAACTCGAGATGGTTGGAGCCCTTATATTATATCCTAAAGTTACATCGTAATTAAATTGTTAGTATATTTTTCACGTAATAATTTATTAGGTACTGCAATTAATATTGTTATTTATTTATTTATTTATTTATTTTATTATATAATTTACAGGCTTAGCAAACATGACAGATAGTTCACCCAATTCGCTTGCCAAGCGTTTCAAGGTACTCTCCTGCTGTCCTGCGAAATGCAGCAATAGGTGTACAGAACACATCAATTTCACGATCCCAAGCCACTAAGCCGTTGAGCAAGATCAGCGCTCTAAGAAGGGGAGACTCCGTTACCCGCATCAGCCTGCATCTTGGTATTGAGAACAACTGATGGCGTCGCGCCCAGACGTAGTTGTTGGGGGCGTACAGTGGGATCAGTTCTAGCACTGATGGATTACACAACTTACCCCTAAGTAGTTGGACAAAGTATTCTATCAAGGCGATGTTGCGGCGCAATTCCAACGTGTTATATCCCAGCATTCCCAATAAGAAATCACTAGGATAGATGTGAGGATATCCCACGAAGTAACCATACCGCCTAAAATACAGTTGCCTCATAAATTTTTTTTGGAGCTTCTCCAACATGAGTTTGTATTTATCCTCATGTGGACTCCAGATAACTGCATTACTCTCCAGTATGCTCCTAACGAAGCTGTTATACAACATCTTCATAGCAGCTATGCTGTCTAACTGTTGAACCTGCCGCAAAACAAAGCCCAACGACCTGTAAGCTTTTGCGCAAACAGCTGTAATGTGGTCGCGGAAAGTAATATCACCTCTCATCAGGACACCAAGATCTTTGACGGAGGAGAGACGAGCTAGGGTGAAGTTGCCGAGTTTATAATTATACGCGATTGGGTTCTGTTTGAGAGCATAAGTTAATACCGAGCACTTGTCTTCGTTAAACATTAGCTTATTCCGCGTACTCCACTGCAGAACATTGGAAATGTCGTTTTGCAGAAGCTGGCAGTCCGAACGTTGTTTGATTTCATAGAATAGCTTCAGGTCATCTGCAAATAACAGACACCTAGCCGCACTGACCACGTCCGGTAAATCATTTATGAATATTAGAAACTCCAAGGGTCCCAGGTTTGATCCCTGACTGACCCCTGAATACGTAAAATAAGGTCTTGAGGTGTATCCTTTGTACTGCACATACTGCCTCCGATTACGGAGGTAGCAGGAGAAAAATTTTAGTAATTTAGGAGTAAATCCGGCAGCTGCAAACTTCTGGAGAAGCACGTCATTATCCACCATATCGAAGGCTTTTCTAAAATCAAAGTAGGCAGTGTCGACCTGACCACCATCATCCACAATCCTAGTGGTATATGACCAAAAGGACAGTAAGTTGCTGGTGGTAGAACGACCTGCCCTAAATCCGTGCTGGGAATCAGCAAGGCGGAAGTCAATTTGGTTTCTTAACACCCGATATAATAATGATTCGAACAACTTACCAAACACGGACAGCACCGCTATGGGTCTATAATTACTTACTTCCGACCCAAAACTATTCTTTGGAACCGGGACAACACGAGACAGTTTCCATATGTCTGGGTATGTACTAGTAGCCAGACACAAGTTAAATATGTACAGCAAAGTATGTACAGTAAAGTTATGTAACGAATCATCGTCAAAGTTGGCGAACATGTAAAAATAAAATCCTGCAAATATTCTGTTCGTATCTTCTACCGACTTTCAAATTAAAGTGATATGTAATTAGTAAGACTTCGCGACCTTTCTATAGTTTGGTACGACTTGCCTACGTATATTCGAAGCATATTGCAAACACTGTTCAGAAATGGCTAAAGTGAAGTGAAGCGACTAGTGCAATCGATTGAACAGTTTACAGTCAATAATGTTGGGAGGTTACTGTCAGGCCGCAGTTAAACCAGTGTTAAAACTTCACCACTGACAGTGAGCTGGCAGCGGCCGTTGAAACGATGGTGGGATGGTTCTCCTGCTCCGTGTCAGTTGTTTTAGGAGGATCCGAGCAGTAGCACAAGGTTAGTGTTGTTGTTGATACGATAACTTCTCAATAGGATGGGAAATGTTAAACGATAATATGGTTACATGAGTAGATTTTGTAGTAAGTAAGTATAAGCATTTTTTTTTCCTGATAATTAACCGCCTTCAAAAAAGGAGGAGGTATTCAATTCGGCTGTATTTTTTTTATGTTTGTTACCTCAGAACTTTCGATTGGGTGAACTGATTTTGATCATTCTTTTTTTAATCGAAAGCTGGTGCTTGTCATGTGGTTCCACTTAAATATCTTTATAGAAAGCTCAATAATAGTCAGTCTTGTCCTCGATCCGGTTGTTAATTAGTCATTGGAGATCTAAATCGGTAGTAGTCGAAAATTTTGTACGATTTAACGGTAAGATACCGTATATTTAATACAGCAATAGCCATAAATAACCATTTGTTACTATAAATATTGATTATTCAACATCTGCTTGTCTAACTTGAGTGATTCTTGATCTTAAGTGGATATGATACATTTAGTGTTTTGTGTTAGGTAGTGGTGGCCATACTGGCCATCTTGCGCAAAGAAGGTCAGTTTATGTGAACTCAGCGATATGCTATGTATACCTACAGTGTAATATGGAATTTATAGTGTAAAGGTTATTATAATTAATTTACACGTTCGTCATATACCCACTTCTTATTGACTTAATACAAGTAGGTACGTATTCGTTCGCAACAAAGTATTATGTAAATCATCTTGCACATGTCTATGTTTACGTTATTCTAAATGATTAACTCGTTGCCGTTAACATTGTATCAATTATCGCGGTTCGTGCAATTTCTTCTGAGTCACCTGACACACAGTTATGTTAAAACTTAAAAGTATAAAAGTAACAAACTAATTTGCATCCAAATTCGGTATAAATTCAAATGTGATGGTACGCTGTCATCCAAAAGACATGCGGCTATTTCCAATAAAAATATTATGGCGCCGGAAAAAAACGACGTAACCCTGAATCATTTAGTTTGCATCTCTAATTCTTTGAGCTCCGTGTAAATCAATGTAAATGAGTCATTAATAGCTTCTAAGTAGCTGAACGTTATATTAATTGTAACGTTATACGTTGCTGCTTTCTTTTGAGTTATGCGGTATGCCCATAAAAATATTTGTTATTAATTATTTGGTAAACGTATTCTTGATCAATATTTTACGCTAATTTAATTTGAATGATATAATAAAGTTTGCTTTTATATTAGAAATTTGTGTTTTAAGGGTTTTTAATTTTATCGTAGGCACTTCAAATCCATATAGCCATATCCATATAGCATGCGTAGTGTAACCTGCTCCGTCGTTTATCTTAGCTTTAAGTGACTACTTTGGTAAAATTAACTCGTGGCTTGTCGATCTTAAGGTCTCGGAACCTCCACGGTGGTCGCTGATACATCTACTGCAAGTTGATAACTACCAACAATGACATCAATTCTCGAATATTTGTACATCATTGTTGACATGTCGCCAACGATGACCACCTCTGATCACGTGGTAGCATCGAGCCATTGATCTCTCTGCTATTTGGAAACATCTCAGTGAAGCAGTATTCTCATTATATTTGCCTTATCTGATATTCTGACGAGTGTATCGAGCCGCTTAACCTTTGACTACGTGGTACGTGGTAGTGCGGTACAGTCGTGCACGCAGGCACACCGGCGGACGCACGGTAAATCTGTCAGCGGTGACCGCGACGTCGCGCGAGACGATTATCATTCGAATTAACGATTTACAAGCGGCTCGCCGATCCACATTCTAGTCCCGACATGTTTATTAGCGCGTCCGAAATATCGCAATAAATTATTCAAATAATCCCGCGACTCGTCTATTAATACCCCGCGATACGTTTACTTTCCGTCTGCCTCGGTTGGAATTCGATCAAAAGTGACTTTTGCTACTTCGACATTGGATCGGAGCGATCCGTTGCCGATTTCACTTAACCCGATACCGTGATTCGCGGAATCGTTATCGATCGACTATTCAATAACCGTTCCGTATCGATATATTGTTATTGTTGACGTGAGTTACCGATTCGGAGATGGCAATAGAAACAATCGAATAAATATCAGATGATATTTATCGTCGTTCGGTATCTATTCACGGAGATCGATACTGTTGAAGGTTGTATGGTCGCTCCGCGTGTTTCTTCAGCGGCAGATTTTCCGCCGTCACTCGATAGCAGCAGTTTACGAGTATGAGCTGTTCCGTTAGTCGTACGCGCACTTCGCTGTGTATCGGCCTGTTATCGAGATCTTAACTTCATATATTTACGCAATGCTATACCAACATAGTACCTACCTAGTCTTACCGCTATTTACGCCAGTGAACTTTATTATCATCCATGGAGGATATGTCTAATTCTAGTCAAATTTAGGAGGATTAAAATCTCCTTGGTCATGTACAAAAATACAAGCGTATAGAATATTTAAAACGTCGGTTTTTAGTGAAAAGCGGTGAAGCAGCGAGCACACGACATACGACGCGCGACGAGCTATAAAACAAATGGTAACATTGATAGCGGATCGATTGTCGTTCGGATCGATCGAGTATCGGAAGCGATGTTAATGTGCTCATCTATTTGGACTGCGGCGTGTAAGTGTTTAAGATTGATGCTCGGCTGAGGGCGCCTAAAACTGCGCTTCGGGGCAGCTCGGGAACGCGGACGGTGACGCGATCCTTCAGGCTTCGTTGAATTTTGTTTTGTGAAAAAATGTTTAGACCTTGTTTGAAATTTAGTTTTTCTTTTAACGATAAATAAGCTATTGTAATAGAGTAGAGCAATTTAAATGTATTTGAGTTTACCTTTTTAATTAGTCATTAATACAATTTTAAAACCTAACCTTGTTAACCGAAACCAAAGACCAAATAATAAACAATCACAATATGAATGAGCAATTAAAACTTTTCCGTCAGAATTTTGCATTTATTTAATTAACGAAGCATATTAATTTGAGCGAATAGACTTTATTGGTATAATTTGTAACTTGATTTATATAATTTTTAATCATTTTATTAACTTTTTACTATTCAAAAACACACATAACAAGATACCGTTAAATTGGCTCATTAAGTTTTATAGATATAATTTGTAACGAAACAGGAGAACGAATGATTTACAGAAGCAGCTTTTATAAATAGCCTAAGTGGTGCACTAATTGGTAGTGGAATTTAGTGATGTTTTATTGTTTGTTAATTTTTGTAAACATTGATGAATATATCAATCAATGAATTTAAAAAGTAGGAAATAAAAAAAAGAAATAGTGATTTCGTGTCCGTTGCTTCATACGAGATCCTGGCATCATGATGAGATTATGTTCGTGGTAGATTTCGTGCGTTTTTTATTGAGTAAAAGTTACATATAACCCCGAGGAGCTCGGTATTTATTTTTTAAGTTTAAAATAACTTTCAGTATAATTAGTACGCGCGTGTTTCAGGGTTGAGTGTAGTAAATCATTATCTAACATTTAAATTCAACTCAGGCACATGAGTTTATTTTATTCAAATTTCAGTAAATAAAAATCAAGTTCCAAAAGTTCCAAGGCGCCATATTAGTCACTCAGGAAGTTCTCTAAAAGTTATCGTGAGATTTAAAAGCGGCTTAAATTAGAGCGTGTGGGAGTGTGTGGACATGTTTATATGTTTTGTTACCGAATTTTAATTAAGGACTCTAAATTAAGCATTAAGGGGTACAACGACGTTAATAGGCAACTGTGGGATAAGAAGTTTTGAGCGGAATATATCAGCCAACGTCAGCCGACATTCGGTCGGATGGAATTTCGTTTGCTCGCTGATTAACAACTTAACTTAACTTAACTTACTTTTTGTAACGTTGGTCGATGGTTGCTGTTAAATTGTTGCTATTGATATGAAATGGTTTTTTACGAAAAATTGCAGTGGCTTTTAAAATGTTCATACCGTTAAAATTAAAACAAATACACCACACTAAACTAAAAACTCGAAAGTTCATAAAAAGTTACATCTTATAGGAAGTTTGAAAGTTCAAGAAAGAAAATGTCGACCTAGAGGAAAAAATTAATCAAAGGGCAGTGTCTACATCCCAATGTTGTAGAGTCCTCAACCTCATGTAGAGTCGTTGTTTCATGCATTTCGGTGACAGCTTATACGGCAGCTTCTAATATAGGTGTGAGAAAATATTGGGGATCTTTGTTTGTTACTCTTTCAGGCAAAAACTACTGAACGAATATTCATAAAATTTAGCACACAGGTAGACCATGACCTGGAATAAGGAATGGAGTACTTATCATCCCGGAAAACGCGTCAAAGCCGCGGGCAGACCGCTAGTGAGCAATATAACTGGAATGAATGGAGAAAATTAGTATTGCACCGTGTGTGTGTGTGTGTGTGTGTGTGTGTGTAACGTTAGACTGCAGCAGGCGGGTTGTCGTCACCCATTACGTCGCGGGGAAGCCACAAATCGGCAGGTATACCAGTTTACAAGCTATATGATTTTAACGCGGCGTGACGCGGCTGGGTTCACTGCTCAACTTCGTGGGCTTGGGCCGAGTCATGAGCGGAGCGGGTTCAGGAAGAAACAATTACATTGACCGTTTGTCCGTTTATGGTTTTAGTTCAAGTGATCTATTAGTATTAGCAAAATTTTGCGCATTATAATTTCAAAATCAATAATAGTTATACAGATCAAGTTTATGGCATCCATTACTTAAAAAATAGTATTAATAATATTGCTTGAGCCTTTACTTATTTACATTACAAATCAGAGCTCAAATCAGAATCTGCGTAAGTGATAAATTTAAAACATGACATGATGATATTTAAGATTATCTAGCTTTGAAACACCTTTACCTTTACCTTTATTGATTGATTTACCTTTGAAACAGCTATTGTGTTTCAAAATTGTTTAATAGGGTTCATTAACGCCTGGTAACGCTTTAATTTCGCATTGTCTTCGTCTGTCTGCTGTGTTATACGAAACACTGGTGATTTTTTAGTCGTACCAGAGTGAAGATATACAGGTAGAGCTTGACCGAAAAATGTTTGGAAACATATCTAAAGTATCTATTACATATAGATACATATAGATAAAAATGTACAAGGCTTTAAAGATGATATAATATCTCGTAGTAGACATAGTAGAAAAATTACCGAGATCCAAATTAAAATTGGTCTGATTCCGCTCCATCGTACGCTTTGCGGTGTTCCGTAAGCCCGATCGCTGATAAATTCTATCAATAACAGAGGCGAGAGCCGTCGGGCGCCTTCAATAGTGTTTACCCCACCGTCCTCCGAGTGTGAAATAAGACGTTTAGTTTAACTTGACTCCACCGGTTTTGTCATAGTTTGTTAACTCCGCTCCCTCTGTTATTTACTGGCACATTCTGCGCTCATCCAATGTTACTGTCTCTTGATCTCCATGCACTCAGTGTATTGGACCGTTGTATTTCATGTTGTATTCTATAGCGTTTTGAACCTTATCCATTTGATAGGTTTTGAATGTAATGTTTGACCATTGATGGGGTTCTAAAATAAGTTTTACGTCGTTAATAAGTATATCTCCTGATTAACCAATTATGGTTACCATCATATTTTTTTTGTGATAAGATTAGTTAGAAGTTACAACTTCGTTGTTTTTGTATTTTTTTTCTTGATTGTGTGAAGTTTAGTAATTTTAGAATAACATACACTGAATTTTGGTAAGTATTTAATTGCTTATTTATAAAATACTTAAGAATCTATTTTGTCCTTTCGGTTTATACGTGGGGGCTGTTAATGACGAAACGACAAGCTATATCAGTAAGTACTACAAAATGCACTCAAGTACACCACAAGTGTCTCGTGAGATCGTGACTTGTGAAGTGGGTTCGATTCCCAGCAGGTGTTTACACTACAAGCTTCATGGTATAAGGTAATTATATCTTGTAATAATATTAAATAGGAAAGAATAATATTTGTTAATCAGGTTATGATCTGTTTTCTTAAGGTTTGAATATGTTATTTTTATTAATAGGTATTTTCTTGGGAAAGTCTTAGACAAGAAGAATATTACCCTTTTAATTTAGATGATTTTATAACTGACGATTATACGAGGCTACAAGCGTTCTTTAAATTAGTCCTGATTAAAGCTCATGAAAAGTGCATCTAAAAATTCTTTTCATTATGACGGCTCAGTGTCGTTGACGTCTAACTAGATCAGGGTTGAAAAAATTAAGATATTCATCTCAACAGTTATTTGACGCGAAAAATATACCTACCTAACGCAGTGGGACGGCAAAGTATTGTCCCAGTAAGACCTAGTGTTGTTGTGACGTCAATAATGGAGCTTCCGCAGATTTATCGTTATAAACTTATGGGTTTCTCCTAATAATTGAGGAGTACTGCAGCAAACTTAATCGTTGCTTCACTAATGTCAATTTGACTGTCTAACACCCTAACTCAGAGTCACTAACGGTTACTTTAATCGCTCCTTAGTAAAGAATTACCATACAAATTCTGTACTAAGGAGAGATTTTAAGTAACCGTTAGTTACTCTGAGTTGGGGCGTAAGGATCTTACAGCTACTGATCTCGTCCTTATTCTTAAGTCTTCGAAGAATACCTACCTGTAATAATCTAAACATGTGAAACTTTCCCATAGTTAACTTGACAGCTATCGATAAGCATTGTTATATTGTATGATATTTAATTTAATTTAACTATTAAATGTCTAAACAGCAATAAGTTAACTGTGCTCCGCGAGCGGTAACTAACATTTATAACTGTAGACATTTCGAACTAATCAAATTCGTGTGCAGTTTGTCAAGTTGTAGATTAGTGCAACTAAATGCATCGGTTCCCACCGCACTCGTACAACACGCTTGTCAGAACATGCGCGATGCGAGAATAGTGTGTGCTATTTTCTGCAATATTTCAATTTTTCGCTGCTGTCTTGTACAGATAAATGATGTGTAATTAGATAAAGAAGACAAGTCATTGTGCCTGAGTACTCATATCATTAATTCTTTTGGAAATAGGGTAAAATACCCAATTAAAAAATTAATTAGTGTTTCAGTGAAATAGTACCAAATTTAAAATATTACTTAATTACTTCATTTACGCCCCGACTCGAAGTCACTAACGGTTACTCTAATCGCTCCTTAGTACAGAATCACCATACAAATTCTGTACTAAGGAGCGATTTAAGTAACCGTTTGTGATTCTGAGTCGGGGCGTTTAATAAACAAATAAGAAGCGGACAGTGACTGAAAAAATTTGCGAACGCCGTATTGATTGTTAATATAACGATAAACCATATGAATACATGATAACCTTGATAACTTTTGTTGTCTTTTCGAGACCTACATCCACCCTCTCTATGCAACCTAATTCGTTAAGCAGTTTTGCACTCCCTGACTATTTCTATTCTACAATCAGAAACATTGGAAACGTAGCTCGATTTAATCGCGTATAGCTTAACTGTCGCTTTACAACAAGTGCAAAAGTGAGTTCTGTATGTGGTATTGGTAACTGAGTACAGTGATAACAGGTGAGTCGTACAATTCATCACTCAGCGAATGTCGTTCCTGCAGCCGATACCACGCGCTCGTGATAGTTCAACTGACATTCGCGCTTCACTAGTTTTATTGTTGACTAACCATTTTTAATTTATAGTCATTTCAAATGGCGCGAAAGTTACTGTTCTACAATGTTTTATTCATCTAGTGTCGGTGTTATTATTATTTGCAATGGTTGTTAGTAAGCCTGTGCTGTGCTGTTCATTTCAAAAATGGTGTTGCAGCCACGTGTACTTAGATGAGTTGGTCACACCTTAACATCCACAAAACTATTCCGCGCATATTTCATGAGGTATGTATAAATTCTGGAACTGGTGAATGTAATGACGTCCTACGGGATCAATTAAGATTAGTAAGAATTTCTGTCATATTGATAATACATTCTTTGACCACTACCTCACAATCCTCAGTTGTAGGAGAAACATACCCAGTGGCCGACCACAGATTAATTCTCATAAATGCAGGTACTAAAACTAATAGATTTCTGTTAAAAGTCTATTGGGGAATTCCATTTCTGTCAGATGCCAGATGCCAGTGACACGTACATAAAAGGACTACATGGTAAAAAGTACAAGCTAGTATTACTTCGTATATTTCATTTTCACTAGTTCACTATCCTTACGTATGCGAAAACATTGACTGTGACATGTGAATTACCAAATCTGTCATTATGTCATCTGATAAGTGTTAACGCCGGGTTACGTAAATATTATTTCTAAGCGATACAATAATTGATAGCCTGTCGTTGATCGCCGCCGCTGAGACGTCTCTCGCGTGAACTTACACGGTAATGATACACGTAAGAGTATTACAAGCGGAGTTAAGTTGCCGTAATGTCGATTCATTATGTCGAAGCCGATATTTACTGCGCATCGCTGATGCCTTGTAACGTGCACCGGGTATTTTGTAACTGTGGATCAAATTATTAGCAATATTGGAAGTTAACTGACGATGAGTCTTCAAGTCTGTGCGTTACTGGTGCTTTATTGATAAATTTCATGGAGTATTGAGGTAGAAGGAGGGTCATCTCAAATGAAGGGAAGGTTGAAAAAAAGCGGCCAAGTGCGAGTCGGACTCGCTCATGAAGGGTTCCGTAGCAGCAAGTAACATAATATAAAAGTTCTTGTAGTTCGTTGTAACTTTGATCAATGTTTTTTGCGGTTTACGATTTATGACGTATTAAAAAAAACTACTTACTAAATATCATTCAAACCAATTTTCGTTGGAAGTTTTCATGGTAATGTACATCATATATTTTTTTTAGTTTTATCGTTCTCTTATTTTAGAAGTTACAGGGGGGGGGACACACATTTTACCACTTTGGAAGTGTCTCTCGCGCAAACTATTCAGTTTAGAAAAAAATGATATTAGAAACCTCAATATCATTTTTGAAGACCTATCCATAGATACCACACACGTATGGGTTTGATGAAAAAAACATTTTTGAGTTTCAGTTCTAAGTATGGGGAACCCCCAAAATTTAGTGTTTTTTTTCTATTTTTGTGTGAAAATCTTAATGCGGTTCACAGAATACATCTACTCACCAAGTTTTAACAGTATAGCTCATATAGTTTCGGAAAAAAGTGGCTGTGACATACGGACGGACAGACAGACAGACAGACAGACAGACAGACAGACAGACAGACATGATGAATCTATAAGGGTTCCGTTTTTTGCCATTCGGCTACGGAACCCTAAAAAGTGTCAAGCAGTTTACAGAAAATAGAGGTTCCAATAATGGCCATTCCAGAATGGCGCTAGTGTCTGACAAATAGCAATGTGAACCATGAACATAGCTGTTGTAGACGGAGTGAAGTTTGCTGAGTTATGCTACCCGTAATGAATATCGCTAGTGTTCGCCAAATAGATAACCGTACATAGCTGTTGTAGACCGCACCGCAGCGCCACCTTTTACGCATTTTTACGGATTTTTCATATACAGAGATGGCCCTCCTTCTCTCTATCTTCCATGATAAATATGTTTGCGAGTTGTCTCTAATCTAATTAATCTATTCTTGCATTTATATTTGCTGCTTGTTAGATCGATAAATGAACGCTCACTAAAATTAGATCAATGGTGATCAACGTTAAAACTGATCATCAACGGATCAAGAAATACATATACATCTTTGCTATCTTGGCCCGACTATCTATGAAGCGAAGTTCAAAATTATCCATCCTCATTGTGTTAACCTTCCAAATCCTCAGTTACCAACGGAAGAGATTGAACAACCATCAATCTTTAGCGCGATGATTCTTTCCTCGTGACAAAAGATCCTGAGGGCCGCAGCGGGCGGGGGCGCGGGGGCGCGGGGGCGGCATCAATCTGTCTGATCACGGACTAATGGTGCTTCGACACCTCGGCACCTGTGGAGCACCTGTTGCAGCGCCCTCCTAATTGATTGTTGCTACTGAACCACGGTTGCTCTGCAAAGACAGCTGATGTCACTGTTCAATACGCTAGCAGCTTGGGTTAAGATGTTTCACTTTCAGATTTTATACCGTTCATTGTGCCATAAAGAAATAGACCTACGCACAAAGAATTTATTTTGTCGCGAGTGAAATAACAAACACGCAGTAACAGGGAATAAATGTTTTATTCGTCACATAATATCAGCTCTGGTCGAGTATCGAATTTGGGACTGTTCACCGGCAGACATTACTGTCGACTCAGTTACGGGGTCATCGAAACATATTTTATGTAAATAACGTGTACTCATAGTATGCATGAAGTCTCATACGTAATTGCCTATTTAGTATTCCCGTAAACGTGTTTTCCAACTAGAAGAGAATACTTATCCGATGTACATTTTTTTGTATTGGGACTAGGTAATGTAGGTAACATAAATGTATTTATTTTTTAATGGAAATAGCCAGCAAACGAGCTGACGATCCACCTGATGGTAAGTGGCTATCGTCGTCCATGGACATCAGCAACACCAAAGACATCACTGATGCGTTGCCGGCCAAGAAAGAGAGAAGAAAAAGAAAGTAAGAAATTGCTCTCAAGCCCCCATCCGGAACAAGAAGAATTATTTGTTACCAATGTAATTCTTCTCTGGGGCCCTACCACCATGGGCCGAATTTAGTCGCCTCTTACGAAACCCATCCGGCGTGTGATTAGGGTTAGTAGGTATTCTAAGCCGTCCCAATACGGCTTTATTACTGTCTTTTGACACAATTATATTTCCTTGCACCAACACCCTGGTAGTTGAAACATAACGAAGAATACTATAGCTATTACTGAAGTAGGCGTACGGTCTACAATGTGTGTTTACTATTCGTAGATCTGGGTCAGAATACCGGCATTATATACGTAAAGGTACAAGTACTATTTTCGTATAGTTGATGGTCACTCAACCACTTCCCCTTTCTTCACAACCCTATCTATCGTGAAGCCAGTTGCTTCAAGTATGTAACTTAATGTTTCAGCAAAAGCGTTGGTAAAAGCGCCTAAAGGCAGCGCCATTTGCATCTACGTATGCCATATACGTATATGTATCTTATGCTTTGTGAGCAGCAATGCGTCTGTGATTAGTAAGAAATTCATTTGGTTATGGACGCATTTCTGAAATGTAAAGTGTCTATCAAAATTTATCAATACATTTAATTTTTATTTCCTGAATCGTATTGAAGTATATCCTGTTTATCTTAATAAATATATCCAGAGTTGCGAATTCCTGAAATTCCCAGGCTCACCGACCCATAAGCAAGCTACATCCGCCATTTTGGTACATCGCGCTACACCGTCAAGGTGTTGTCCGCACAATTTATGACGCCATTACGTGTCTAGCGCGGACACTGCGAGTCACAGGCACTCTTACCACCACGGGCGATGAGCGAATACTAAGTACTTATGACGGCTGATCTAACTCCGCAGGATTTTAGTAACGTAAAATTTGAACTGATTGGAGTATTGCTCTGTTAACGAGAGTAAAACTTTTAAAAGATATCCAGTCCCTTGGAGAAGTTTTTTTTTGTAGAACTTTGGTATGGTAACGGCGACTAACATTATAGTAATCCATCTAAAAATAGTGCCCAAAAATCTTTTAGTTAACTTACACGATAATTTCTCATTTGATAGTCGATTCTGTCGTAAAAATCATATTTGAGAGATTATGTATTACTCTGATATAACATGATACTTGACCCAATCCACCTTTAGTAAGTAGTCATACTTACTACAATTTTCTATCAGGTGGCTCAAAGAATATTTACTTGAAAAAAAAAAGTGAAGTCATATTTTTATACGTCACTATTCCCTGTACTAAATCCCTAATTCCAGGCCCTACGCTAGCTATTAAATATGAAGGGGCGCGTTTAATAAGTAAATTATAGAGGTGCCCTTCGTCAGGTGATTACTGGCGATTTGCGCGCGATTTACGACTGCACCGGGGCGCGTACGCACTGCTGCAATTACCTTGCTGCTCCGAGGATGAGCAGGTTGTTGGGAATAGACCGGTCAATGAAGGCAGCTGGTTATATCGAGCCACTGGTCAGGTGCATCGACCTTAGCCAATCAAACAATTGATTGACTCATATAATACAAATACAATAAAATGTTCTTATGTGGTCTCATAGTGTTGAAGTGATTGAATTGACACTCTTTTAATTTTATTTTATTTTTCCTTAGCTATAATGATATCAAATTATTTATCTTCGACGATGATCACACTGCATTACAAGATCTGCTTCGCTTATTCCTAATATCAAACTAAAAACTTGTTTTTTTTTTTAAATTATTTATAAATATTTGTTTTCACAAACTTCCAGAAAATGTTTGTAACTGTAGCTTAGGTATTATGCTTTGTTGCGTTCCAGACTCTTAACTGCCTCTTTATATATAACCTACGAATATTAACGATATTCAGTATCCTGCAGCCTAACAACGAATTACAAAGCTTCTTCGTCAGACTGCTTAATGTTTCATTTCCTCCATTTCTCAGCCGCACTTCATTGACCTTCAGTGAGCTGATCCTCATCGTCAGGAAACGAGTGTCTAAGATAACTGTAATTATCGTCGCGGTTCGATTGCCGTGATATACTGCCAACTGTACATTCAATGGGATATAATTACATGCTAGCCTGTAGCTGTATACCACCGGATATAATCATATACCTAACTTGCATTTGAATTTGTTCAAAGATGATAGCACAAGAGGAAAATTTGATAATTTTTAACATAATGCTTAGATAGCAATCATAATTTTCTATTAAAGCAAAGTAAACCAAAACAACAACTCATAAATTGTCCCACTGCTGGGCTGGGGGTCTCCTCTCACAATGTGAGAGGTATAGGCCATACTTAGTCTACCAAGCTGACCAAGTGCGAATTGGTGGACTTCATACAAAGAGAACATTATGAAGCAATCTCAGGTGTGCAGGTTTCCTCACGTTTTCGTTCACGGAAGCAAGTGATAATTAACTTCTAATACGCACATAATATTTGAACATTAGAGGTGCCTACTAGAATTTGAACTCGAGCCCCTGCGTTCGGGAGACCAACGTTCTAACCGCTAGGCTATCAGTCTTCTATAGTAGTGGCTAATGTAGAAAGGTTGCGTTGAATGGCGAGAGATTGAGTCTCAACTCAACCGAAGCAAATAACTTTAGCTTTTAGTGTCATTGTAATAATGGCCGGCAGCTTGTGGATACCAGTAACAACAGTTTTTCTGATGGTGTTGCTTACAAAAGCATTGCCATAATATGATAAAACTAAACCAGAACTAGCCATAACATGGTATAGAACTAAGCAAGGTGACCCCGACCCCGACATATTTGCTTTCAAGTCTTGGTCTCTAATTTGTGATGTGTTACGACGACGAGTAGGTAGTGTTTCCATAATTTGGTTATTTTTTTGTACAGTATGTTAATGTGCGAGAAATACTTAATATGCTTCTTACGAAACCTTTTAAAGGTCAAAAATATCAGACATTTAGTTCCCATCAAAGGCTTCATGTTCATTGTTTCTTGTTTTGCCTACCTGAGTAGCTTGGAGTCGATCATATTATAGGCTGTTAGTAAAAGTACCACGCATCCATGGTACCGTATTTAGTATCTACGGTATAGCATCCACACGGCTAATGGTTATTTCTAAACACTGTAATAAGTAGCCTCTCCTATCTAAACTGTTCATTCCATTTATCAAACGCATTTTGCTGACCTCTTGTTAGGGCTGCAAGGGCTGTCCTGGCGTGCATCGTAGTACCCCAGACACTGCCGTCTTGCGTCTTATCGTTAATTACCGTTCGCCGGTTCGATTACCGTGATTTACCGCCACCTGTGGGTATGCCTGCCCACTAACCATGTTCGAGGATATTATTTCGCGGCATTCAATTAGCTGCTATCGCTAGAATTATAGAGGTGCGTTGTTGAACTTGTAGGAACCTGTTGGTAAATCAATGTGGATATGCGTTGAGTGTCGCTCCGAACATTTGATCTGAGTGTTGTTTGCGCAGGAAGTAATTTTCGAATTTTGCTCGAAGTAACGGTTAAAGATTGCCTGGCTATATTAGTTTACACTTGCATTGCGGTGACTTTTGATTAGATGACCCTCACGAACGGTTAAAAAAAATCAGGAATGCTTAATTTGGGAATGTTATATGCAGTTTTAAAGGTTCATATTCTTTAAAGGTTTTTAAAGGTTCATTTTCTTTTAAGGTTCATATATACTTAAACGTCATCCTTTTTCAATGGAAATAGCCGGCAAACGAGCTGACGATCCACCTGATGGTAGGTGGCTACCGTCGCGATGCGTTGCCGGCCAAGAAAGAGAGAAGAAAAAGAAAAAACTGGCTCTCAAGCCCCCAGCCGGAACACGACGAGTCGTTTAGCGGCTGACTCATGCTCAAGGGTGGTAGCTATCCAGGCGAACCCCATGGAGAAATAATAATAGTAATAATGTATTAATTAACAATTAAAATCAATATTACTAATATAATCCCTCGAGGGGCCTTACCACCAGCGGGCCGGATTTAGTTGCCTCTTACGACACCCATCCGGCGTGGGATTGGGGTTAGTATTCTAAGCCGCGGCTTATACGGCAATACGGCTAAAATCCTTAGCAAATTTTAAGAAATCCGAGTTATTTTGCCATGACTGACAGATCAGTTCTATAGATCAGGTGGCCTTAAATGACTTGTACATTAACATCTATTGATCTTAGTCGTCGAGTAGTGTCTAATTCCTGATAGTGCACAAGACAGACACCTTGTAAATCTCGCAGTCCGAGATTGATCGGAGAGTGCGAGCGGTCCCTGAGGGGTGATTAGAGTGCTCTCTCTGTTGGTAATTAACTCGGGCTTGTGAGGAGTTCTGACGTCACACCTCGCTGTTTGATGATTTTGCTACATCATCCAAATCCAGACTAAATCATATTCATGTGGTGAATTAATTCAAGTATTTGTTCTTGAGTTCTGGCAGTAACATTGTAAGTCGATAATCATTATAAAGAATCGCTAGGACCCTGATTGTTTTAAAGGGCCCTCAGAGTGGTACAGCAATATTCTTCTCACAAAGAATCGGGACAACAACAACGAGGAACACAATAGAATCAGTCAAATTTACCAATTAGAGTTGAGAGCCGATTGACTCTTCACCAACAATGGCAGAATCGGTAATCTTAAGACAGAAGTAATCTAAAGCCGATCGCCCGATCGCCCGATGGCCTGTCCGTCGTCCATTGAGCCGCAGATAAAGGCGCATTGTCTGGGGGCGCAGTCCCCGCAGCCCCGCGCGCCGCCCCGTCACGCGGAAATTAACGTTGATCACGTTTTGATTGCTTTTTCAATTTGTTTGTAATGCCCCAAAATGTGAACTTTGGATTTTGAGACGTATGAATCCGTTAACTGTCTCTCGGAATAAAATTCGTGATGTTTTGTTCGGTGAATTTTATTATTACATATTGTTCGTAACAGTTATTATATTGAATGATTTCAAGTAATTCAGGGATTTTTGTTTGCTGATGCCTTTTTGTCAATAAATTTACCAATTGATTTTACTAATTAAAAATAATATGGGCCGCATTCTATTTGACCGGCAACGCATCGATGGTGCATTTGGTTTGGTGTCAATGAGCGACCGCACCGTGAACCCCTACGAAAGGTAGCTTGTCTCCCAGATTGTTGACCTATTAACATAAAAACAGATACTCGGCTGCTTGAGGTTAATAACATTTTTAGTTTAACAGTGTAGATCAATAAAATTACGCTCGCCATTGAAGTAGAGTTCGATTGTAAATTACAATAATACGGCACCAATTCAACCGACGGCCATTTCGCAAAACACCAGGGTAATAGATGTCAAAAAGCGCGATTCATCATGTACATCATATCTATCGCGTATCGCGCTATTATTTATTGGACGGCACGGCGACATCGCGTCATCGTATCGCCGGATCGCTGTCGGATCGCCGGATCACCGCCATCGAAACGAAACCGATAAAAGTGATAACGCCACAATACTATAGATTCAGTTGGACGGTTTAGTTCTAATTTTAAAACTTGACTTTTTTATTTTGGGCGATAATGTAATTTATAATTTATTAAGAATCTGTGAATGTTATGTAGCGGTAGAGGATATCTAACTTACACGAAGTTTTAAGGAGACCAATCTATTTAATATCAATCAATAAAGAATTGTCAAACCATGGAGCTTGTACTTTTAATGTAGAAATAATAAATTAAAAAAAAAATGATTAGCTTTTTTTTAAGGTACATTTTCAGATTTTCTGCTTTGTGCACTATTAAGATAAATTACATGTTAAGTATTCGCTAAGCTCTGAAATAAATACTTAAACCACATTAAGCTCCATGTATCATTTTCATTTAATTTAATTATTGTACTCATGGATGGCTCACAGTCGCACAACAATATGCAAAGGTCGTTAGAATCGTCAGTATCCAGTGTCCATAGAAGTCCTGCAATAACTCTATCTGGAGGACAATCCCGTGCGCAGTTCATCTTCGTGTGAATACCGCCTTAATATCTTTGTTGTATGTTGTATCATCCATAACTCAGTGCGGGTTCCGAGGACTGCGGGCTGTGAGTGTGAGCGCTGTGTGAGTTGCGACTTCATACACGCATTATAGTGAACGACTGAAGTCTAGCTTTCTGAGCATTCAGACTAAGACACCGAACTTGGACTTTCCGAGACCAAATAGAAACAAAAAAACAATTATTTGTTAATAAACTGTTCAGTGCATGACGACGTGGTAACAAAAATAGTGTACAACACTTTTGTTTTACATATGTACTATTATTTCTTCTGAAGTTTTACATAATAATGATTCCAATCTTAACGTTTCGTGTATAAAAACGCGATGATAATATTTGTCCTTCCTAGACGTCCAAGTTGATGTCAGTACGGCAGCAACGCAGCAACGCGGCAACGTGCCAGTGACCAGTTCCAGTGGTATGATGAGGAATCATACCTTCTAAGTATTGGTCTTATCTTTGAAGCGTAATCTGCGTTGCACGCAAAGGGTTCTTGAGATTCGTAGATTTCTGGTTTTGTTACGTTTGAACTAGATGGCGCTGGCTGTTTGAGAAATATGAGAATTAAAAATTATTTCTTTGTATTGGGTTATTGGATTGAATTTAATAGCTAGCCATCGATTTTCAAGACATTGCCGAATGAATTCATGGAAAACCCCGGGTACTAATGCATTATCTTTGATGAATAAAATTATTTGAAATTTAATCTAATTTTGATAACTGATGTTGATTTTTGTGTTAATGTGATGTTCTTGTGCCGTAGGTATGTATAATATTCTATTTTGCGTATTTTTGAGTCCAATTTTATTAAATAATTAAGAAGAACCAATACAGTTATCAGAACATCACAACAATTTATCAACTAAATTACACATAATACCATACTTGTTATAACTAAGTATTACCACAAACGAAATGTGTGTCTATTAGTTTATTCTAGTAATGTTTTAGGCGAAAATTTGTAAGGCTTTCATGCACTATTGTAATTAGGTTACTCAATATAATTTTAAGTTTAAGTTTTCCAAATAAGTATTAAAAAATAAAAAAGTTCGTAACATTTTAATGAAATGAAATAATCACAAGAAAGAACCAATTGAACTAGTTTATTATCGGTAAAATCAAGATTTATCTTTAAAAAATTGAGCTACAGAAGAAAAGGTTTTTATATAAAATAGTTGTGATAATGATCAAAGACGTCAACTATTTGGATGATTTGGCATTCGAATTAAGGAAAATAGCTGCAGATATTTAAATTATTTTAAATGCATTTAAGAGGGTATACATTAAGATTTTCTTTCTGCAACTTCTTGTGAATTTTCTGCGTTGTTTATGTTCGTAGTTTTCAGTGATGTCAAGAAACGAGTCATAATTTCTGCATGACTGAAATCTCAGACGTGCAAGATGTCTTCATTATGTTATTATTCACCGAAATAAGTGACATTAGTTCATTTGATATACAATACACACAGAAATGTGCAGTGTTTGAATTCAGGTTCGCGTGCGGGAGTCTCAGTCGAAAATAAAAATTATTATTATTGCTTCTTAGATGAAGGAATGAAAGGCAGATGGAACATTCGCAAAGAAATGTAACGAATGACGTGAAGTCACTTTTTCGCTATGTGTGCGTGACAACCTTAATGTCAACTAGCAGTGGCACCGTATGGACACGTAATTCTTTGTGTGTGTGAGGATGCCAAATGAAAAGTCACAAACTCCCGCAATTTTGTAAATGTTGTTTGACATATTTCCAACTTAACACATTATGCACAATTAAATTGGCAAATTATTTATTACTAGTCTAGTGAACGCCCTTGCTTCGCTTCGGTAAGCCCACAGTCGATAAAAGTAGGGATGGTATTCTTTAAATTGTCGTGATTTTTTTATTTGTAAACCGATTCAAATAATACAAACACTAAATGTTAACCCAAACTCATTACAATACGTCAGTGAAAACCGAATCTTTTATTAAGCCGTTCCTGAGATAGGAGGAACAAATGCATAGAAAACCAAAAAAAAAATTACGTTGTAATAAATTAATGTGATAATCATAATTGATTTTAATTTCATCACTAGTTATCAAAAAGTACACTTATCAAAATCTATGTAAATGTTCTTTTAATATAATATAATACTTAAATATATTTAATTGTCATAATTAACCTATGGACTTTTTTATGCAGAATAAGTTAGGGTTTGACCACAGAACCACCTGAGATGGTAAGCGGTAATGAAGTCGTGGATGGTAAATCACACTAACTTAGTAGAAGCCTATTCACTCTTGACTTGAAGACACCCACATTATAATCTGACGGGAACACCCACGCGGACAATTAATTCCAGTCCTTTGTGGTACGCATAATAAAAGACGAGGCAAAGTGCATTTTTTTTCTCTTGTAATAGCAGCTGTCGGCAATCTGCAAAATTATAATTGAAATCATTTTAGTGAGTAGGCTAAACTAAAAACAGAAACTAAAATATAATATAATATTTTCTTTCAATCATCCATTTTATCGTGGGCAAACGTGACATTTTCAATTAACCCGGTTATAATATCCCAGCGATAGGTGTTTATGCATTGGCTGTATTTCTTGATTTTTAAGGTTTAAATAAATACAAATATTTACTTTTTAAATATATTTATTTCGACATACATTTATAAATCGACCAGTGCTCAAATAGCTCATGCATATTTCCCCAAATTTAGGGTAACCGATTTTCACATAAAGCTGGTATACAAATGAATAATTGTCGAGGTTTTGTGTTCCGAGCAAACCGCAAAAATATTATTATAAATAAATAATAAAATAATGAACAGATACCTGTGAAAAGATATTCCATCTTCTTTTCTTTGATTTTGCGAACTACTTTTAAATTGTTTAAAAATGCAAGACGGCATTATAACTGATAAAATTATTTAATAAATTTTGACAATTGCGATGTTCATGCAATTTGACGCTTTCTTTAGTAGTGACACGAGATTGTATTAGTTTTTTATTTTGTATTATTCTTGGCAGGCTTACGTCATATTCGAACGACGTTATCTGCCTTTCATTCCTTCATCTAAGGCTTGAAGTTGTAAGGACTGGAAATTCCTTATAGATTGATGTCCTATACTGACATACAGTGTCAGTTTATGTGTCAACCACGAACGTAAAAAAAGAACGGACGTAACCTTGTCTAATCGAGAGTGAAGCTGACAGCTGACAACTCGCTTACCATGTGTGCGTAATTTTGTAATTTTTGATTTGCGATGGTGTCAATGTCATATCAAGATGGTGTCAATGTATGGGTGTGTGTACTTGTACGAATACAGAGTTGGTATTACTATGGGTGCTTCACTGAATTTGTTCTTAGGATTGCGTCAGTCTTTTTTTTACGTCCGTGGTGTCAACGTAATACTAACGCATTGAATCTTATGCATCTCTGCTTTGAAATACGAGTAGTATTAAAATTAATCTACATCACGATAAAAGGTGCGTAGGTATACAAATATCCAATTGCATTCTCGGACATTAGTTTGTTAAATCCTTTGCCATGGCAATGGACCTCAAGACAAAATTGATGCACGTAAGGAATTAATTATCACTTAACTCTTTTAAGTCAGAAATGAATAAACATCTATACTAATATATAAAGAGGAAAGATTTGATTTTTTGTTTGCATTGAATAGGCTCCGAAACTACTGAACCGATTTCAAAAATTCTTTCACTGTTGGGAAGCTACACTATCCCCGAGTAACATAGGCTATATTTTCAAAAAAAATATCCAATAATGTAACCCAAAGCGTAAAAAAAATAAGAAAACCGAAGCAAAGCGAGGGCGGTTACTCGTCAGTTAATAAAGCTTCACAACCTTAAGAGACGAAGAGTGACGTAATTGTTTTACTGCTTACGGATGCAGATTGAGATCTCATACGCCCACACTGGGAAGTATTAAATGAGTAAATTATTGATTTGTAAAGGGTACAATTTTATGACGATCACCTGTTAAGTTCATGAGGAAGTTTGAGCTCGATACATTCCTACTTCGCCTTCTTGGTGGTATATTGTAATGTCGCCACGATATTGAACGAATGACATTTATATATCCTGTCAATGACACCCAGGTAAAGTAAACTGGCACATTTATTACGTTATTATTTATTATTTATTGCGCAAAGTAAGCAGGCTAAGGGTACGCTGTCTTCTAATTGTTATGTAAATAGACAGGCATTGAAATAGTTATTGCATCTGATGGTGAATTGTAAGTTGTAACCAACCTCAATTATTAGTAAAATTACGAGCTTTTAAGTCAATTACGTTTCATTTAGTACTGGCACTCCTGCGGGCTGCGATGAATGGGAAGTATTTGGTTAGTTTCTTCAAGCAAAAACAATATTTAAATATGAACCGCATATGAATTGAATGATTTTAATTTTTAATGTAAAGAGAAGGTCGTTGTTTTTGCATGTAATATAGATTTTTCATTGCAAGACAAAAATATTATTTTTTGTCTCCGTCCCTGTGGCCTGATTTCATTGTTTGTCACAAGTGCGAGTTGTGACAAACAGTAAAGATTGGTTTGCCTATTGGAGATTTTTAAAAGTTTTAGTTTGTTTTTTAAGCAGAAAATAGTTTAGTTTAAGTATATTTAGTCTAAGTACGATGGTGGGGAGCAGTGTTCTGGGCTGCTTGTTAAATTTTGTTATATTTCTTAAAAAATAACCTCAAAGAAAAGTAAATTCTCTGTCTCATGTGCGGCCACGCCGTGGCTGAATCTATAGGTCCTACATCTATGAGATAATGTAAACGTCGCGCCTAGTCCAAGGCCTGCGTCCGCCACGCAGCGCCAGCGCCAGCCCGCATCAAACACGTTATACGCTCACGTCACTGCGAACATTTCGCAGTAGTTGGAAAACGTGTAGCGGCTATAAAGAGATAATGCACCTTCCAGATAATAAATAAGCCCTCATCATTTACATTGTGAGGGAAGACGCGGCGCGAGTGAGACGGCGAGCGCTCGCCCGCCCGCCCGAGCGAGACGGCTAGATGTTTATGCACCTCGCCCACGCGGCGCCCGCGCACCGTGTGACAGTTTTTTGCTATAAACTTGATGTTAAGTGAAGGTGGACAAGCGTTGTATTTCAATACGCCTGATCCTTGCTGGAGTGGTATTATCCTCGGAATGCTAGCTTTATTTTAGTGATGTCACATACATATGATCACGATTTTATGGTGTTGTGGGATGCAGGTAATAGATTTGTTTTGAAATTGCTTTCGGAAAGTTATGGTCATCCATGATTGTGCATGAAGGCTGACTAATTCACGGATATCCAGTGTAGTACCTATCGTATTAATGAGCCTAGCTCATAAAGTATGCTTTAAATGCATTTTACTGAGGAACCATTTATGGTAATCAGATATGTTTTTGTTCAGGCAGCTTAGCTATTACATCGGCAGCATCATACTAATTCTTATCAGTGGCAGTATCATCATAATGAGAAAGTTTAAAGCCACAGTCCACCAAGCTGGCTCAGTTAAAATCGTCCCAAAAATCAAAAATCTGTTTAGACATTTTACAGCAAGCTACTAGGTATCTTATGAGATTTTTGTCGGTTATGAAGTTTTTTCAACTCAGAGTTACTAACGGTTACTTTAATCGCCCCTTAGTAAAAAATCATCGTACAAATTCTGTAGGTACTAAAAACGATTTAAGTAACCGTTAATGATTCTGAGTTGGGGCATTACCTGGGTACGTTAAAGTTAAAAGGTACCATGTTTAGTTTTCTCTGAAACAAAATTTCTGGTTTTTACATTGTTATTTACTTCTGGTTTCTTTAGGTAGATAAGTCAAGTATAAATATATTTTTTAGGTAATCGGCTGCTTCTGCTAGCTAGGGTAGTGTTTTAGGTTTTCAGGGTCAATGACCGCTGGACTTGAAAGTCTCTTAAGGGTACCTACTTAGGCTTAACTTATGGTTTATTTATTAAACTATACCAGTTGCTATTCTAGGCTTAGTTATGACTACTTTGCGAAGCCCATACAGACGCTATAAAGACAGACGGAGTCCCGTATAATTGCGGCCGGCAATAAACTGCGTCACTTATCTGTACAGTCGTCTGTTGCATTATTATAAAATCAAATCCCTTTGAAATCTCTAAAGAACACAAATAATGTACACCCACGGCCTGAGTTGTGGCCCCAGTGACGAGCGGCGCGATTTGACAAGGGTAGGGCGCGAGTATCTACGGATGGTGTGTTGTGTATCTTGTTACATTCACAAAAATTAGCGAAAAACTTTCATTGAATACTGAGCTGCATTGCTCACATGGAAAATATGTGACACAAAATGTTATTACCTAATGAAATGGTCCTGTAAGGTGTTAGATGTGGTTGTGTCGTCAGTTTTATTATTTGACGTTCGTAACGCAGTTTTATGAACGTCGTAAATAAAATAATATAAATTTTACTAACAAAAAATAACCGACTTCAAAGTTACTTTAAAACTACTTGTCAGATCTCGTTCAAATTTATGTGGGATTACGTGACAAGCACCTGCTTTTGATTAAAAAAAGAATCATCGAAATCGGTTGGCGTGATATTGAGTTATTCGTCCATTTGTCGCGCTTACTTAATACAAATTTAAGACTTATGATTTTATCATGGATGCCATTGTCAGATCTCAATAAAATTTATATGGGACCACATGACAGCCACCAGCTTTCGATTAAAAACAAAATCATCAAAATCGGTTCGCCCAGTCCAAAGTTCTGAGGTAACAAACATTAAAAAAAAAACAGTCGAATTGAGAACCTCCTCCTTTTTTTGAAGTCGGTTAATAAAAGTGCATATTGTTAAGTTATAATCCTACTGTCATAAAAAGATGAGAAAATAGTATTAAAACCCTCTAACAAACAGGCCACAACTCATCCGCAGATGAATGACAACATGGCTAAGCTTCTGCATAAATATACTTTGATAGCTTGAAACGCATCAAAGCCGTAAAGTTGTATGGACAGCATAAACGTTGGTAACAGCACGGCTAGCTGCCTACTGGCTATTGCCTGGCTGCCCGGCTGGTGCGTTTATACTAACACCGGCCTTACTCATCCACGGATGGCGGATTGTGGGACGAGAATCATTTTTGTTTTTATTCTGATAAATATTGTTTAATGCGAGAGTTATAAAAATGTGTTTGCGTTATAATTTTGTGATAATGACCACGGCAGTATGAAGAAAAAATATGTAAAAGATAACATGGGTCTGCTTTTTTCTGTCCTTCAGCGCATGTAACATTACTATGTGCGACAGGAACCACTATGGCTCGTCTGATCCCAAGCCAATGGAAGATTCTAGATGACATAAAATTATGAATGTTGTTTGACCCGCACAAACAAATAAAATGTCGATGACATAAAATTTAGTATGATGAGCATGCATTAAATAGGTTTCGCTGGAACACAATGTTCAGTACCCGTCGAGGCACCTTGCACCGGGTGCAGAAGGCGCATCAAATGCAATTACCTCGACACATAATGCCATTACGGAGTTACCGCTAATAACCGATAGATGGCGTGTCGCTGTAACGAGATGAGGCACTTCAAAGGTGATTACTTCATAATACTTTGACTTTAAAATAGTTTTATCTTTTAAAACTTTCAGTTGAAGTACTTCTAGCTTGTTGTCGGGTTCGAATTTACTTGAGAACTTGAGACATGAATTTTCGATCCCAGGCTTTCGGTAGGATGTCACGTGTTTGCTTAGATATATCTATATGTCATCCAGGACGTGGATAATACCTACGACTTAGGAAGGTTGGGTCAAAGTTCCACAGCTGTATCATCACATGCTGCAAGCGGTTGTTGTATCCATCTCCGGTCCATGATGAAGCGAATTCATCAGAACCCACTCCGTGTAATTAATCCCTGCGCCATAAATATTGCGATTTTACGACCGTGGCAAAAGACAGATGCGCCACTTACAAAATCCACTTATTCGTGCACGGAAATAACGCCCCCACCTACGGCCTTTCCGAAATGTATAAATCTGATGATGTGGCAACTTGGCAAGTAATAAAAATAATTTGGTGAAGGATACGATCTTCTACATCTGATCATCTTAAGTGGCTATCTATCTTATAGTAGGCCAATTCGCTCTTCCTGGACCGAGATGGTGAAGTTGGCGGTGAGTGTTGCGTCCTTCTCATTCACCAAACTGGTTCATTGCCGTCATCATGCGAGAGTTAGCTACTTCAGTTGAGCTAGTTCGTCTCATTCGAATGGTACCCGAGGTCTTTAAGGTTGCACCTGCTCGGACCTAATCTGCCAGTGTATAAAATTATTACCGTTATTAATGAACTTATAAATCCCTTTAAATCATTTTGCAAAAACAGCCAAGTGTTTCCAATCGTGACCTAAACAATTCGTTGCGGTGAATTACACCCCTGGCAATTTTTACGAGCTCACTTGCATTTCCTCGTTTGCGTCACACAATGGCTCATGGCCCGCTGTTGACGTTATTTCATAAACTGTTTAATAAATACTATAATATAATGATTGCAGGTTATTGACACTGCTACTTAAAGTTCACCAGCCTATCGAATTCATACTCAGTGCGATCGCCAGTTGTATGTAAAAAGAAAAGAGATTTCTGTGGAATGTGCAATGATAAAAATAATAGACTCCAATTTACAATATTTTGTTTATTCTTAGACTCAGAATAAACAAAATATTGGAAAGGCAGTAACAGCCAATGTACTTGTTTTGCTACACCGTGTGTACATAACATAACATGGTAAGAAGTGAAATGTAATGTAAACAAAATGAAATAGCAAAGTAATCAGTGCACATTCGAGTAGCCGCTACAAAATAATATATCCTTCAGCAGAAACCTCCGTCTGAAGCAATCCCAAAGCAAACAGAACATCAGACGGCGCACTCAACCCTTTCGCAAACGAGCCACCCTCGCCCCTAATTCAACGCCGAAAAAACGGGGCCCTCAATTCAGTCGTGAGACAAGAACCTATCAAAGGTAGAGACGTGTTAAAACCTTATACTGGCCTTTAATTAAAGCCTGAGGGGTGGGTGGGGAGGGGGGCCGGCTGTCCACTTCCGCAACGTATGGTCGTAACTACTTCATTTTGGACTGACGAAGGGAAAAAAGAAAGGCCAGGTGCCTTCTCCGGACAGAGGAAGCCGTGGAGACACCACGCGCCGCTCGCGTCACGTCACGCCGCGCCCGCTCGACGGCTTTTCAACTGTAATTGAAAAGTTTGTCGAGTTATTTCGAAATATCTTCCGTTCGCACATTGATGCCTGGTTCTCGGACGCCTGGTTTTAATTAGGAAGCTTCAGTGCGCTTTAGGTTCGCTGATGATTGGGAGAAAAAAATAATTATAATAAGATATGAATCGCAAGTATACGTACGTACTTGCTAAGTGTATTTAAAAAGTTCAGAAGTTGCAATAATCTATTGTACATTATCTCATAATAGTAGCCCGAGTTGATAGCCGCTACAATTGTAGACATTAAAAGTCCTGTGCCTGTTTTCAAACAATGATTATATTTACGCTACGATTATGTGTGATGAATTAACGTCAGAGGGATATGTCTGATAAATAGACAAAATTACAGAAGTGACCCCGGTCAACCGATAGTTCTCATATTTTTAAGGTCCAACACCGACTCAAGCGCTTCGAAGATCATCTGCGGACCAGTCGCAGCAGATATCCAATTGGCTGCATAACTTATAGGTTAATTCGAGCCGAATTAAACGGCTGATTTATAATCGAGTGAATCGAGTGAGTGTTGGCGAGTCCGATTCAATTATCGTCTCCTTTGTGCCCGTCGGTAATCAGACGCGGATCTGAAATGCATTGAATTAGATTTTTCTTAAAAGGATTTTACCTTTGCTGTCGTACATTAGTGTTTCAGGTATCGCTTTTATCTTCGTTCCGTTAATGAAATGTGTGTCTGATGGGGGAATCGATATTTTCCAAGTCTTTTTGTGTACTGCGCGATGTTCTGTACAATCGATGAATTCGATGAGAATTTCGAGTAGATTGTCGGCGACGTGGGTTTTGTTTCGTCTGTATTCACAGTAGAGTCATCTAAATGAAGGAGTTTAGGGTTTGACTCCTGGATATTTTGTGTGATTTGATACAATATATATTATTACCTATGCTCGCAGTTATACTTAGTTGTTCTTTAGTCGTGTATTTTTATATTGTCTTTTTTGTTCGCAGATTACAGATTTTTTAAGAGGTTTCCAAAACATCAACCAAATAAGTCCGATTTTCTTTTATTCATATAATTTATATTTACTTTTACTATTATAAATAGTGAACCGAAATTCGTCTTGACATTAAATTATTATTATATGACTTTAAATTCTCTTCATTGTGTATCAGTCTTATTTTTTAACTTCTTCTAGGAAAAATAGAAAGAATAGACTGTAAATATAATAATTAGTTATTGTTCAATATCGTACTTGTTGTTTGTTATTTGCTATAATTTACTTTTCCTGTACTTTTGACGATTAGAGAATCTCTCTACTAACTTGACACTTTGTAGCCCAAATTCCTGACAGGACTAAACTGTTACTTGTCACACGCGCTGTGACTGTGGATTTAATAATAGACGGAAAAAGAGGGGTTGTGTACAAGGGATGTAATTAGGTATATACTTACATAAATTTTACTGAGCTTACTTTTAATATGAAATTTTACTATTTGTTTCAGGTAAGGAAATCTCTTTTAACCCCGCGCATGCCGTTTTAAAGGGTAACGTGATTTTATGAATAGTAATTAGTTTGTAGGTAATAACATTAAAATGACTAATCTGAATTTTACTCAGAAAAAATAACCGACTTCAAAATAACTCAAAAACTACTCGTCAGATATAACTCAAATTTAAATGGCGTCACATGACAGACACAAGCATTCGATTATAAAAATTATCATCAAAATCGGTTCACCCAGTCGAAAGTTCTGAGGTAACAAACTTAAAATTGAATACCTCCTCCTTTTTTGAAGTCGGTTAAAAAATTGTGGCTTTGTTTTTTAAGTTTGTGTCAACACTATCTACATGGTGTTATCGAAACCTGTCCTGAAGTGATATGCTTCGCGCAACTACTTACTCCATCTCATCACATCATCATCTCATTTTGATGACCCGCGTGGCGTAATGGTTACCATGCCGGACCGGCGAAGGGTCCTGGGGTCGATTCTCAGCAATGGAGAAATTTGAATGATGAGTTTGAAATCCTTTTCTCGGCCTATTATCGTTAATTATTATTTATCTCAGCCCAATAGAAGTAGTCCACGGTACCTACATCGATGCTTACAATTTCACATAACATGATTTCTCTGTAAAATGATTTTTATCTTTCGGGTGATATGGACACATAAATGAATCATAAATATCTACGCATGATTTGACAGCAAACATTAATTTGTCACAAAACTACGTTGGCCTAGCATCGAAGCCAGGACCGTTCACTCAGCAGGAAGGGTTTACAGTACAAGTGAGTGACAATGTCTTCAATATGATACTCACAGACATATATACTGTATTCTTCAAATAAGAGAACTGTCTTATAGGAATTTAATTACATCATTTTCATACGTCAATTAGTAAGTAGGTACATATTATGTCAATTGGTTGCAAAACTCTGTAGCAGGCACAGACAGTGATTACAATTAGCATTTTTTGTTTTGATTATTCATTTAATATTTACTATAAAACTATTCATTATAATCTGAATATTAACAAGAAAAAATAACCGACTTCAAATTAACTCCAAACTACTCGTCAGATCTCGGTCAAATTTAAGTGGGACCACATGACATGGACCAGCTTTCGATTAAAAAAAGAATCATCAAAATCAGTTCACCCAGTCGAAAGTTCTGAGGTAACAAACATAAAAAATACAGTCCAATTGAATACCTCCTTTTTTGAAGTCTGTTAAAAATAGAATTGTACGATGTAGGTACCTACATCGAGCGTACGTAATGCTTTTTGGCATTCTCTAACATTCTAAAAAATCAATTTTATTAACAAGTTCCAAATGTCAAGAGTGTCACACCAGAAACCTTCAAGCGACCAGTTGCCTTCGTATTGTAGTATACATACTATTGCTAGTGTAGCTACCTGAAATACCTGACTGCCTCCGTCCCCTATAGCGCGGCCGATGGGAAATCCAACTGACGTATTGCGATCAGATACCGATTGTAACATGTCATTCGCGTGCGGTGATTGTGACGTCACTGCACGTCACTGATAAGCTCGTGATGCGTCTATGACGTCACTGTACACGGATTAAGGGAAATAAATAAAAAAAATTGCATCGGAAACAATTTCACATGTTGAATTATTAAAAATGTTTGAACGAAAATTTAGGTAAAACTGGCGTGGCTAAAGCAAACAACATAATGCATGTATCTGTTAAATAACGTAAATAAACGCTAACACACTCATACCCCCGCAGTAAGTTTTCACCTGTGTCGCGGGTGGCATGGACGACACATATAACACATCACAATAACACCCATGACCCGAGTACAAATATTTATCTGTTACATAAACATCTGCTCCGGCCGGGAATCGAACCCGGGACCCCTCTCTTCGCAGGGTCGCTACCAACTAAGCTACAGGGTCGTCATCAAATCAAGTAACAATTAACCATATCGTGTTAATTACTGATAATTAAGATGGAAACCTAAAAACCTTTTCAGCAGCCATGCTACACGCTTTTGTATTAGAGGCCAGTCTGGTGAGCAGCGATTTTACTATGATGCAAACCAAAACAAAAATATATAACATAAAATAGTGGATAATGGCCTGCAGTTAAGGCCATTATCAAGAATCCGATGTAACTTATCCAAATCGAAAAAATCGTCAAGTATGATCGTCATCGAATCAAATGCTAAGAAATGTGTTCTCAACTTGTCGCCTGGGTTTAGTTTAAAAGGCACAACACAAAATATCATGTCGATTCGATCACAAATCTCGAAGTAAGATGCAATCCTTTATACTCATTATTGTAATTTAGTGATACGTAGTAGTCTAGTAGTACTAAGAACTACCGTTTCTGTCGGTTTTATAGCTGAAAGCTACATCGTTTCGTGATTTAGTCGTTGGAACGCGAGCGTATCGTTTGAACGAGTCATTCTATATCTATACCGAACGAAACTCATGATCTATCTTATATCTATACAAATTAATAAAATTGGAGTGTCTTTTGTAATATTAAAATAACCGCTTTTTACCACGTGCATTTGGATGTATACACGGGTACATATATGTACCAAAATGACATTTTTCACAATTTTTGTCTGTCTGTCTGTTTGTTCCATCTAATCTCTGAAATGCCTGGACCGATTTTGACGAGACTTTCACTGGCAGATAGCTGATGTAACAAGGAGTAACTTAGGCTACTTTTATTTTAGGAAAAAAGTTTGTTCGCCGTTTTTGCGTGCGCCGTGTTGTTGAAGTTCGCCGGGACAGCTAGTGTTACATATTAAAAAAATTATTGCTGTTCATTTGTCTCGCTATAACTCGAGAATGGCTCGATCGATTTGGCTAATTTTGATTTTGAAATATTTGTGGAACTTCACGGAAGGTTTAAACGGTGAGAAACAAAAATAATAGATAACGGAAAGTACTAAAAACGACAATTTAAGTTTCCTACAAAATGTTCCTAGCTGTGACACATTTGATGTCCTTTGTTAAATTGTCATTTAGTTGTCAAATATTTATAGGTGCGTTCAGAAATTTGTCTGTTTCATAGCTTTAGGTCTGATATCTTTGAAAACTTAACGACCATATTAACTTTCTAATGTAACATTAGCAACATATCTAACTTTTTTATTTTATAACTGACAGTCGAGGGAGAGGGAGGGGGAGGGGGAGAGGGGAAGGGTGAGGCGGAGTTTTTAGGCGGTACAAAGTTTGCCGGGTCAGCTAGTCATAAATGTTTTCTAGAAGTGCTGATGATTCAGATTATAATTAGCTACTGATACAGTGGTTAAAATGTCAAACATGTCACAGCAATTTAATAATGGTTCTGCATGTAATATCTAAAAAATAATAAGCAGCCTTGAAGGTGAGGTTGGGGATGTCAATCACATCTGCATCGCTCTCATCGCTCTGATCATCACAAAGGGCGTTCTCTTCACTCAGAAGATAAAAGTGTACGTTGATATATTAGTTCATTGCATAAAAGTAAATGTCATACGTATCGTTTTTATTGACAAATTTTCTTTTTATTTTTAACGTAAAAAACGTCATTTATTACTGATTTTCAAGAACCTTCAGTGTGGTTCATAAACGCAATTTATTATTCGTTAGTAACCTTGACTTTAACTTGAAATAATATCCCATTTTTTCTTCATGTAGCTAATAATAATACTCAAGGCATAATTTTTTTGACCTTTAGCTGAACCGGGGCCAATAATTAATTATGCAGCAAATGATGCTCATTTTGTCCATTATTATCGAACATTAATCAACCGCGCAGTTATATTTATCCGGTAATAAATTAATAGAAAAATGCATCCTTCGTTACCGTACCTACTGTAATGACTGTTGATGATGTTACTGCTAGTGTAAGGATATTAGTAAAGAAATTACAAGTTTCTTCAAAGGTTATGTTAGGCTCCATACGTTTCTAACTGGTGTTCTTGAGGTCTATCGGTTACGGCTACGATCTTGTGATCATACATAATAACGGAGTATGAGTAATATATGTGTCCTTGTCCTTAAAATAAGTATGGCGACCATTTTTCATCAGAGTCAGTTTTCTATCAGCCAGCTACAATCTAACAGAAAAATACATTTTGTCAAAAATTATAATGATTAATTTAATAGTTTAATAGTTATTTCCGCATGCTTTAAAACCAATACCAGAGGTGGTTGTCAAAAGCAGGCTGACCGATAAAGCCGGGTGTACATGTATTTACGGTACCGGGTGAGCCAATGGACCGTCCCGTTTGACCGGCGACACCAGTGATTTGTGGTCACTGAAAGCAGTAACCTCTGTCTGTGACGTGCCAATTGTCTTCGTCTTGGCTACGGAGGAAGGGAAGAGCGGACAGCGATTTGCTTCTTAATAAATTAAACGTGTTTTTCCGGCAGTAAACGGTGTAAATTTGGACCGGGTTAAAATTAATTTATTTTTGTTCTTATTACTATAATTTGTTAAAGAGAACCCTTCGATTTACCAAATACTAAACCAGTTGTATATAAGTTGTCATACCGCTAAAATACATGAACAGCTATGCGATATGATGCTAACGACAGTTGACATTGTTGTAATCTGGCAAAATTTTGTGCCCATAAAATCTAAAGAGTTGTATTTTATTTTTTATTTATGAATATTGTATTTTATTTTCACTCAAATGTTCATTCATTTGTCAACTCTGTAGTAGAATTTACTAATTGACGTTAAATTACTAATTGACGGTGAAAAACCGAGAAAGTCTAGGAATAGTTACTCTGATAAATATGTGATATATGGCCAAACACGTCCTTGATAGCATAATCTTACCACTTGCTGCTTATTACAGTTAGATGACCCGCCTGACTTCATAATTTCTTAATTCAGTACTAACCTCAATAAAAATAAAATTATTTTAAGTACTTTGTTTTAATAGAAATAGCAATTGTACTATCATTAAAATTGGTAGTTATACTTGCATATTAGCTCTCCTTTTATTCAAGAAATTAAGACTCGCTCGTCGCTCCCAACTTGCCCCAAGACGCTGCAGTGTCACGAGCACCGGTCTGTGTAAACTCTCCTTATGTCAGCCTTACGCTGTCAAATTAATTTACATAATTCACTGTTCCAAGTGACTCGAATTATAACCACAGATGCATCGCTGTCGCTGTTAGTGGCCATTTAGCTTGACGGGATTTGCACGTGGCAACTACTGTGAGGTGAATTGTTACCAAAACTACGACAACTAAAACATTGTTATTTGATTGTTATTTGAATTGCTAGTTATACTCATGCCATATTTGATATTTGTATGTTTAGAATAGGTATTCATTGGCTTGTACTTGGGATTTCGGTATAGGTATAATGGCTGTAGGTTATAATCTATTAAGGATTCGAGTTACTTTGGACTCTTGGGAGTAATCCAACGCTGTGATGCTCCAAGACAGTCAGTCAGTAGGTAAACATACTCAGGGGTTGTAAACCTTTTTGAGATTCGATATACTTAAATGAAATTAGTTATTCGTAGGCTAATAAGTACTAACAATTAGGTAAGTAATGCCTAATTCCAATAATGATGTAATGAAATTAGTTTTGTTTTAATAAAACTAATTAATTACAAATAAATCAGTACGATGAAACGTTAGACACGCAACGTTTTATCAATAAGGCCACGCCGTAGCACTCGCAGAGTACATCGAAAAACAAAGCGGCGCGTCCACGCGTGTCGTAGCCGCACTTTTTATATCCGCCACCGTAGCTGACGCCCGCATCCGTTGGGACTCGGCACTCGGAACTTCAACTTCTGTTGCGAACTGTACGTGAGAATACGTAACAATACGCTGGATTGCGCTGCCAGTTTGACGAAATGAAACATTTTTGAGAATGAGATTCAATTGGCCGAGTAGTCTCCATAAAACCTGTGCCAACTTAGTGTTAGAAGACATTTGAAATACCGGTGGGGTGATAATTGGCTCTCCAACATTCCAATCGACGTTAAAATATTTCAAGACTGATATGTAATCGAAGAACTACTGCTTGGTACAAATCTGGTTGATAAAGGAGTACCGCAACCAGTGGTATAGGCCTCAGCTCACGTACGAAGTGATCAAAACTGACAAACGTCTAAGGCACTGTTAAAACCATTTGAAAAAAATAAAGTAAAATAAGTAATTATAAGGGCGATTTGGTAGTAAGTAGCGACTGGTAGCGATCGGGACCGGGAATGGGCCAGTCAATCACGTCAGCGATCCTGAGAAACTGCCGCCGAGGAATCAAAGGAGCCCACGACATGTTCTACAAAAAGTAATATACGTATTGCAGTTAAAGTCGTTGATACCGTGCCCAGCAATGGATTTCATGCGTTATGATGATGATAATAAAATTTGGTACAAAATTTGGGTACAGATCTGAATGGTTATTTAGAAATGAAACGCACGTTAAGTATTAGTATTTTCACTTAAGTTTTTTTAGTCAGTTCTTTCACTCGTTATCTTTAGATATTTGACTTTACCTATTTGACCATTAATAAGTTGCATCCAACATAAGCTCTACTTGACAAAACTTCATTCCTAAAAAGAGAAGCCTAAATCAGCACCATCACCATTAACAATCCAGAAGCCACCTCGACTCAAGACAAAGAAACATAAAAACTATAAACATGCACCACCCCACCCCTTTATCTTTATTATTAGTCTGCCGAGCGAAATTATGACAACTGCAAGCTCGCTGTCCCGCTCTCGCGTATGGTGGATTGCATTCGTCTCGCTCCAACTGCACGAGTTGCAGTGATTTGGCGGGATGACCGTCGAGGGACGAGCTTTATAAGACCTTCGAGGAGTATCTCTTCTACTTAGTTCTTTTGATATGGCTTACGTTATTTTTGTAGACAACCAGACGAATTTTGTTCAGAAATGCAGCTGTTTTCGACGAAGTATCTTAGGTAAAACTCAAAGGACGAGACATTTACAATTTTATTTTAAGCAATTAATTTGTTTTAATCTTCTAGATCTTACCCCTAACGGTAATATTTTATATTGTTTGTGTGTGATTGTGAATTGCCTCCAATAAGATTGTATTTTCTATTTGGAACTGTTGCAAGTCCTATTTTATGGCCCTTTACACACAGTTATAGTTATTAGTTTCTGATTTAAAAGGAAAACATAATTTAACGGCCTGTGTATAGGACACTACAAATGGCAACCCAAAAGTTGCAGATTGACTTTAAAAAATGCATCTTGAATCTAAAAAAAGTGTATAACAGTTTGGTACCGGTGGTCACGAGCAAAACCCATGAGAAAGACCTTTTTCTTGGGCAACCTGAAATTGTTCCAATTTTATAACATCCATCGAAGACGAAACCTGGCTGAATAGTATAGGCCTTAATGTTACATTACAAGCAATTCAGATACAAAACTCAAGCAACCTATTCAGTACCGTATACTGTTAAATGTCACTCGACGTCTCCGTAACAGTACTAACAGTACACGATCGGTCGCTCCGCCATGAATCACTGCATTGTGATTAACTCAATCGCAGTGTAACTTAACTAGATCGCCAGATGGAACGTAGATCAAATCTACGTAACGCGTAGGGATGTCACACTCGACGATTGACGTGTCGATACTGTCGATGCACCTGCGATATTAGCAGGCTGTATGAATTTTAGTGTTGGTTGGCTTCAACCCATTAATGGCCCACTACTGAGCACGGGTCTTTCCTCAAAAGGAGGCCTAGAGCATACTCCACCACGCTTCTCCAGTGCGGATTGGTGGAGGGGTTAGTGGCCAACCCAAGAGTCGGAAGTTTTTATGCCGCCCGAGGGCCTTCGACATGGCTTAACGACTGTTATCTTACGATAACAACCGGGACCGACGGCTTTACGTGCCCTCCGAAGCACGGAAGCGCTCACGAATTTTTGCCACTAGCGGTCACCCATCCAACTACGCTTCATATCATCGCTTAGTGGTGGTTATCGTTTATTCAGTTTAATGAACTGGGTATTTGCAGAGGATTGTAATTTACTGAATTTTCGATGTTTCTCGAGGTTATAATGGCAATCTCGGACAAACAAGTAGATAGATAACCTGAATCCGAAAACCCCTAATGTTCGGGACAACAAAAAGCGTTACCGGAAGCCTACAAGGACGCATATACAAGTTATCGTAGGAGTATTAAACAAGCCAATGTGTCTTCCTACTTAACACCAGAATATTCCAACATCACTAATAATGGCCTCAACTTAATCCATTCCCAGTTGATTACCACCTGATAATGAGAACATTGCGTCTAATCACACGTCGTCCACTGCCATCCCGCTGCGAGCACTGACACGCACATTAACTTGTCATACCGCAATCGATAGCACGCTTACACCATGCCGGTAAATTATCTGATAATGAGCACGTTTCATTCCTTCATACGCTATTCACTGCGCGGCCAATATGCGTTCTGTCAAGAACGATTCTTTATAGCGACGCAATTTATAACGAACTTCTATCATATGGATTGATTGTAGGGAATGATTCATTATTTGTTTGGTAGCTTGTTTCGCGTTGCATTGGCACGGTCACCTGTGTTACAGCAACTCGACAATACAACCTTGACATAATTACAGGATGGAATAATCTTTGTGTATGTGACCTAACGTCGGACCGGTGTAATAATCTCGCACACATTATATTTTTTGCTTCTATATAATTATATACATAATTATAATTATCTATTCTGTGCTTGCACTTCCTATTCTTCGGGTCATCCTACTTTATAAAAAGTATTGTGGGACTACCTTCATCCTTATAATCGGATTTAGACTTTTCATCTCAGCCACATATACCATACCACCTTTGAGTCCTGTGACTGTGTTACAGAATTTTAGTTCTACCATTACTGCTAATCAATCCATGAGGACTTATTTAAGGTTAGATCCTATATTTTTGAGACAATAATTAATATCTTATAAAATGAACGTCCGTGGACGAATCTGTTTTACTGACAGCATTTGATAGGATGATGTCCATCACATACCAGTACAATTAATTTTTCTCACTCCCTTGCGCTCAGGGTGTTTTCCCATCACACGAAGCCACCCAGGCACAGATCTCCAAAGAGCGTTCAATTACTCGCGAATAATTTTCGCATAACTTGCCACACCGTTAAGATGAGCCGAGAAAATGGCCGCAGCCAGACGACTGCTATAATAAAATGGTAATGTACCAACTGAGTAAATAGAAAAGTTGAGAGTTCGTTTTTGAATTGCTTCCGCATAATACCTGTGCTGCCATCTATGCATAATTAAGTTTTATATATTTTGTTGCAAGTTCAAATAGGAATGTTAATCATCTCTCTCTTGATTAGTCTCTTTAAATGAGTTTTAAGATGCAACAATAATTTTGTCGTTGTTTTTTCAAAATTTTTATTCAGAACCGAGTTATTGTGTGAAGGGTATCTTGGGTTGTGTATCCATTCATTCATCCATCCATCCTCGAGTCCAAGCCGCCTCACCTGTTCGGTTGACCAACGGTACCTCCTGTTAAAGATCGATGGGTTTTGTACTGCATGGTGCATGGTGTTGGGATTTTTTATCCGTTTGGCTAGCTACCAACCTCTTTCTAAAATAAACCGTGTGTAAGAAAACCAGTTATATTGCGAGTCCTTTCCTTCCCTGTGGTGGTCATCTGCGTTGGTGGTGCCTTTGACGTTACTGAAGTCCTTGGGCGACGGTCACCGCTTACCATCAGGTGGCTTGTTTGCACGTTTGTCCTATAGTTATTTTAATATATTATTCTAATCTTATTAAAATACCTGAAAGTCAATTCAATCTTCACTACTTGTTAAAGGTGGTTAGGGCCTGCGCCAGCCAGGCTACTCCCCAAGGTACAGTGCTTGGTGCTCCGGTTATTTACCTGTCTGGCTCGCTGTCAGCCTCGTTGTAGCGTTGTAAAAGTCAACCGAGAAATATTTTTAGTGTCTTTCGCTTGCAGTCCCGTGAGACGCAGTTAACAATTGGACTTACTGCTTTCTTAATGGCTGGCGACAAGGCTTCTGGTGGTGGTGCTCTTCTGGTGCTCACGTCCATTGGTGGCGGTTACCATCTACCATTATGGGACCATTCTGTTCTATTGCTGGCTTTTGAAAATTTCCAAAATTTCTGAGCCCTAACGAGGAAATAACTACTTAACTAACCACGAAACCTTAGCCTTAACATGTCATTAGTTAAATCATCATTATCTGTTGTCCTAACAACTGCAGGTACGTATGGCTATTTATAAACATTAATTTTAAAGGATTACGTTAGTGGTTGTTGTCTATTTACCATGTACCTAAAGTAACTTCAAATTCATCGTTGATCTTTCAGTCTGTGGTTGTCATTACAAAAGGCCACAGAGTACATAATAAGGCGTCTTCTACCATAAACAACAGCCAAAATAAACTGTTCACCTGTCTCTGTTAAAATAATTTAATCATTCACACGCTCGGGTCATTCTAAGCTTGCATTTGAAATGATCGTGTGGTTCAAAGTAAACATTCGGCATAACTAAGTCACCGGGGGTTTATGAGGTCTAAACAAGCAGACACATTTGAATGCAAATCCAATGGCCCGCGGAGCCCGTGGCCTTAGTGCACTGTGCACTACACAGTGCCGAGTGCCGACACTGCCGACCGACTCGTTTTAAAACTTGACGCATATTATTAGGAAATTGTCTACGTTGAAGTAGTTGCGCAGCGCGCAGGGGAAAGTGGAGGTATACACATGATTTGGTGGATTTGATAAAGTGAAATACTTTGTTTCTCACATTGTAATTTTAGTTCTTGGTTTGCTTAGCTCATGGAAAAGTTCACAAAATCTAAATGCTCGGTAGTGATCTGTGTTCTTATAATTACTAGAAAACAATTAAGGGGTCCATCACCGAAAAAAGGAACAAGTTACCAACAAAATAACAAGTTTTTGCTTAAATACATTGACATTATATGTAGAAGCGTCTTTAATATATTTACTTACTAATCTATTAATTTCTTTAATTTTTACATGCTATTTAAATTTCGCGAAGTAAATGAAAAAATAAGTCATAAATAAGTTTACGACAAAGTTCGTCGACACTTGGACTATACTAGATAAGTAAAGTTATTAAAAAGTTCAAAATATGCTTATTTATAGGTTTGTTTATTCAAAGTCGGACAATGAAAAGCTTCAACCACAGAATGAATAAAATAAATAAATATTCGTTGTAGATAGTATTGTGTGACACAATAGTGTCACCCGTCAGAAGCGTCTGCGTGTCACGCCGGGCGACGCGTGACGTGACGAGCGTCACGCGGCGTGACACGGCCCGTAACGCGGAAGGAAATCGAACTGACGGAAATGTTTTCCTAATTTCTCCTTCTTTATTATTGTTCCTAGCGGAATAATTAATTATGTTGTGTTTATGCTCCTGTCGTCCATTAAGAGATACTATTTCGTAAGAGGAGTGGTCGGTAGGTAGTGAAATTCAAAATGTTTTAAACCATTTTGGGCAATGATTACGTATGAATGTGTTCTGTGTTCATGGTTCGAGATTTAATAATAATAATAATAATAAACGCTAACACACTCATACCCCCGCAGTAGGTTATTACCTGTGTCGCGGGTGGCATGGAATACATGTATAACACATCACAATCACACCCATGACCCGAGTACAAATATTTATCTGTCACATAAATATCTGCCCCGGCCGGGAATCGAACCCGAGACCCCTCGCTTCGCAGGCAGGGTCGCTACCAACTAGGCTACAGGGTCATTGTAAACTAGGAATTTATGGAGTCCAGTGACATCTAAAATACTTTTTCTTGTTAGTGCCTATCTAAGTTTACGTTTAAGATTGTAAGTTGAAGCAAATAGTTGGTGTGGCGATGCTCGATAGATGAGCTATCAAATGGATATCCGCGATAGACGCCCGGTACCCAGTACGTAACAGCCGAGTATCTGATCAGCTCGCATCACGCTATGTATAATGGAGCGCAATCTCCAGGTGAGGATGCAATTTTCCGCGGACGCCGTCCATCACCAGCTGTATCAGCTCCGCAATCAATCACATCGGATCCCGCCACGCTCGCCGCCCATTTGATACGTTAAATTTCACCTTTATTGCTCTAGAGATAAGGCACAGCTCACCTGATACCATTTTCCCTAAATGCTTTCAAGGTATTTAAAGTATTACTTATTTATTTAAACTATTGGTCATGCTAACGTAATGTTAATGTAAAATTTAAAATTAACGCTCATTCTAGCTTCCGAACTTGGACGATCGTTAGCGATTAGGATTGCTAACAACCGCGATCCGTACCTAAATAAAATAATTTTCCCTTCGCACAGACATTTATTGCTCTAATAAAGGACTGCATTTTAAGGGACCGCCCCTCGCTTTCTAGACACACTTCAGTAATAACTGGACTATCGTGTCGGAAATATCAATAGACATGCCATGTGTCACAGTTCTAGGCCACCTACAGCGACACGAGGCTTATTTAAAGATTTAGCTAAGCAGTGTTGCACTGAATTTTATAACATTTGAAATCGGCAGTAATTACACACACACTCACCTTCCGAATGGTAACAGAACAGAACCAAAAGGAGCGTAACTCGACACAACATTAAGCCGAGGTCACATTACCAGCCGCGGTAACGCGACATTACCGCGCGTCTAATTAAAACGCGTTTCGCTGTTCGTCGACCGCGCGACCGGCGAATTAGCGCGCCTTAATTAATCAACTCAGATTGGGGCGGTGCCGCGGTGCACCTACGCGTACTTTCACTCGCCTTAACCGGAAAATCATGCCCTTATGTTTAATTAGAGACCCTAATGAATTCCATCTCTGGTATGCCGTCGTGGCCCAATTAAGCACGCAGGGTTGTCGCGTTGTCGCAGTGTCGCGACTCCTCCGTGTAACCCAAGCCTTACTTTGGTTTTGTATAATCAAGTGTTGTACTGAGTTCAATGCTTATTGGAAATAAACTTTTAATATAATATAATGAGGACGATATTCACTCGTAAATAAACAAACAGTGACAATTTGTCTGAATGTTAATTTTCAAAAGGCCTGTTTTCGAATACTGCAAGCACCTCCAATTCTCACTGTTATATGTGAAATACAAATGAATAATCACTTGTTTCGGTCAAGGAAAATAAACATCATGAGAAAACAACCGCCTTGGAGTTCCCCGCCATGTCTCAAGGTATGAAGTCTGCCAATCAAATACTTATTAGCTATATGGTATTTTTAAGTATAACATGAATTAATTAATTTGGTTGGTTTTCTTTGATAAACAAGTTCTAATGGTTTTCAATTTTCATGGATTTTGAAGCGTAAACAAGAGCCTATTCATTGACTCGAATTTTATTCCCCATTCTTACGTCGTTCTTTTCTTACAATCTATAAGAAATTTCTAATGGTTTTCAGAAAACTGGAAAACAAAGTAAGGTTGTAACTTATAGATAGTAGGTTGGCAATATCGTGCCGAAATTATAACCGATTGCACCCTATTCAACATTCCACATATTTACTCAAGATACTGAGGTGGCATTACCTGTCAAGAAATTAGAAAACATCTTAGCTAAAGCTAAGTAGCATTACGCGCACGCCCGTACGGGTCTGTGTAGACCAAACGATTCTACTAATGTTTGTGTTCAGGAACGTTCAGGATTCATCAGAATTATCACACCATTTTCGGTTTAATAAAACGACCACTGAAATATATGAGATTTTTTCCCACATACCTGTAATATGTACTAAATATAGATAAAAAGACATTGACTCCTGAAAATAAGGTAGCTAGTCAGGCAAGCCGCATAGAAAAAGGAAGAAATAGATACAGACAAATCCGATATCCCAACGAAGGGCAATGCAGAAGGTCGTATACGTCGTTATATCGTATTAAGTAATGTCCTTCCGTTGCGTAGCCATATAGTCGCAGTCGCGGTCGTGCATCAGATACGCGCGTCAGCGCCATCTCGCGACGCGCGCGCGATCTAAATAACGAGTCGATCGACTGGATAAATCGCCCGTCTGCCGCGCCCGCCGCTCGCCCGCTCGCCGCTTGTTAGGCGAACGTAATTAATGGTCGCTCTCAATCGTTGTTTCCTTGCCGGCCATTATGATTTTCTATAGGAAAATCGAGGTTGTTAATGCGTTGAGCGTTGTCCGCTGATAAATACCGCTTACCTGTTACCTAAGCACGGCAAATTGACAGCTGAGTGGGATACGGTGTGCTGTAAGTGAAATATCACTCGCTAACGTGGGAATTGTTGGGAAACTTTAAAGTCCGGCAATTGAGCGTGTTGATAACTTTCGCACATCGCGCGTTGATTTATTGCGCTCTTCTTGGAAGCGTTTTAGAACGTTTCAGCCGGTCGGGGCCGGGTGATGCATGATTGCGGTTGAGTGATAATTTATTCCCCATCTATAATTCATTACTACACTCGTTAGGATATTGCTCCAGTGTCTAATGGAGTTGGAGTTTAAAGGAGACATTTACATGTAAGCCGAGAGTTAACGTTTGATCTCTACGCAGTACAGTAGGTACTGCTGTTACGAGCGACTGGTGTCCTACTACTCTGGGTGTCGCGAAGGTGTCTTGGGAAACAAGTCGCCGTTTCAAAGTTGCATGCACCTTATTTATTTCGAGACACTGAATGTTATTGACGTTCACCTTACAAGATAAAGTTATAGATAAATGGTCAGTCGCAGTTTATTGCGAAATTTAAGGTGCGATTACACAAAGTACGTTTACCGCCCGCTTGCCGATTTTGAGTTAAAAGGATTGATGTTGGTAAATGTCATGAATAGGTTTAGTCGATCGATTTCTTGTTAATAACTTTTAACAACTTAAACTACTAAATAAATAAATAAACGCTAATTAATACAATCATACCCCCGCAGTAGGTTATTACTTATTACCTGTGTCGCGGGTGGCATGGACGACACATATAACACATCACAATAACACCCATGACCCGAGTACAAATATTTACTTGTCACATAAATATTTGCCCCGGCCAGGAATCGAACCTGGGACCCCTCGCTTTGCAGGGAGGGTCGCCACCATCTAGGCTACAGTGTCGTCATTAACTACTAAGTAATTAATTAACTTCCATTTATGATCTTTAATACTGCAATCATATCGAGTTAGAGTGCATGTAATCTTAATCTTGTAATACATACAATCCTACCTGAAAACCTGCATGTCCCGAAACATTTTTTTTGCTGTAATAATGTAAGGGCACAATTTTTTACTGGTCATGACCTTGATATTTCCCTGTAAAATACCTGTGTTAATCAATATGCCAAGTACACCAATAACGATGCGCTCTGCACAGGAGCGGTAAGCGGTATTCGCGTCCTATATGTGTAGCACAAACCGTAGTCGGAGACGCAGACAGTGGGGCATAGAGCTCCGATTCCGATTTTGTCTCGTACCATAAATAATTCTAAAGCGGACCCCATTAGATATTCAGAGGTTGGCGAGTGTAGTCTGAAACATCGGTGATCGTTTATCAATCGATAGCGGGTTCGGTTCCGCGAAACAATGCGTGGCTGCAACCTGTTGGCTCCCACCGTCTAGCGCACAGAGGTGCAACAACGTCTTACGAGTATTATTTCGATAATTTCAGTTCTTGTGATAATAGGATACCATATTCATCCCAGTTTTGTTTGCAATCGTCGTCACAATTATAATGTTAAAAAACAGTAATTTGGAGACGTAGGCTTAGTTTACAGAACTAGAATTTGACATTAAAAAACAGCGAGTACTAACTAGATTTTTTCATGTTTTGAATATTCAATTCAATCAAATAATGGATTTTGTCGTTGCGACTTTAAGACCTCTTATGTGTAAGAGCTTTTTGAGAAAATCGATAAAAATTGATAAGCTTTTGTTTAGCAAGCACATACCTAGGTGATTTTCAATTTAGTGAATAAATTACGATGAATACGTCGTACACACATGAGAGTTTTTGAATTCTATAGTGCTTCAAAATGTAGAATCGTTTGACGTAAAAAAATGATTTTGCCAAAAGTGACACATAACACGAGGTATTAAAGTCGCAACGACGATTTGTACATTTGCCGCTCCCGTGCAGAGCGCATTGTTATGGGTGTACTTGGCATGGTGATTAACACAGGTATTTACAGGAAAATATCAAGATCATGGCCAGTTAAGATTGTGCCTTATGTTATCACAGCTAAAAAAATTTGGTAGATCATCACTTCTTCAATGCAGCGATTGCATTACTATGTAGATGCTCAACTGTTTCTTAAAATAAATCATGAGTGTCACCGACTGCAAGTGGTGTTTTAGCGGACCGCTGTTCGACCGGTTCTCATTATTACAAGCAGTTACCGTCTAATACCTGGTCGCTGAGCCATGTTAGCCGATTGACCGACTTAGCTACCACTCCCTGTATATCCGCTCATCTTCCATATGGTACACTTAAAACATAATTGAAATCAGGCTTCAAATTAGATAAAAATTGCTTTCGGAAAATTGCCTAATCATTAAGAAAGGAATGGTTTCTAGATAAGGCTTGGACATCGATAAAAATATTTTCTAATCGTACTTAATTAATAGTCCTTAATTAAGTATGGAATTTGCTCCAAGCGGATGCTTGAGAAACTAAAGGAAACCTCTGGCTAAATCAAGTTGAGAAATATAATCATAACATTTTGTTACTAAAACTAAAGTACGGCAATATTACTCGGCGAGTTTCCCTTCTGCGTGTGTTCCTTTATCTTTGTTCCGTCGATTGAATGATATTGTCTGAATAAATTCCGCGGTAAAGCACAGGCCGGCTTTGTTTCGATTCTTAGTAGCCAAGATGGACGACTCGATCAACTTCTTCGTCTGCTGTCTCCTGTCCAAGGTCTTATGGTAATACCTGCGTATTCAAAACCTGGCTTTTGTTTACAATGCGTGCTTAGACCGCTATTTAGGTGCATCGTCGTTGAATCTATTTTTAAGATTTTAGCGAAGAAAATCTGTCGAAGGAGGATGCTTGACGCGGAGAGATAAAGAAGTATATTTCAGTAGAAAAAGGTTACGATGTTAAATCACTTACGTCTCACAGCCCGAACTGATAGAACTGATAGCCAGTTGAAGGGGTGATCAGTAAATGCAAAAATTTCTTGAGCGCATTAATTTAGTGCTTGGAAGGGAGTGCCCTTCTAATAGTCCGTTAGTCCGGATTGTCTTTGTTTGGTAGAAGATGTTCAGTCATAGCAGAACTCTTCGGGTGGCATTAAATCTTCCGATCCATTGGTTACCCACCAACCCCATCGATGCAAACTGGAATAACGTGGTGAAGAATGCGATGGGCTTCCTTACGAGAAGAGACAGCGATAGCTACAATGATATTATAATGTAAAAAGAAGTAGATATGTCACTAGCGCGCCGACGATGAAGAGCGTAAGAACAGGCAATTGACGGTTTTGCTCGTAGTCGCTCTGTCAATACAAGACAATACGCACGCTTTTGTTGTTGTCAGAAGTGCTTGACATTTGACATACAGCGTTAAAATGCCATCGTGTATTATACCAATGTCATTGGTGTAGTGAAACGAAAGATAAACGTGTGTGTGTTGTAGCTGTATTCGGAACAGATTTTTTGGTTGATTTGTAAAGGCATAACGTATCTATATTTTTTTAAATATCATTGCTAGCTAGAAAACGTTTCGTGCAAAACATGCCATTTTCCCATACTAAAAGCTATTAAAATTTCCGTAGTATTAAATCATTGAATTACTAAAGCTAGTCACGTGACCTTGAAAACTCGAGCTCCGTTGTTTCCGCTCACGGAATTTGCGTACCTAGTGCTCAAACTGACCTACCCGGCGTTGAACCTGTTCCCGTTGATGTATCGTCGCGTGACTGCGGCCAATGAACATAACACACCGTGGGTATATTGTAGCTTATTTGTCTGTGTTCTGTCAGGAAACTATTGAGATACATTAACATAGTGTCGGACTAATGTTTGATTATAGATTGCTCGAGGTTAGGTTTAACTATAGTCACTATTTAGGTTTGGTGTCCGCTAATGTTTTGTTATATTTTAATATTCATTAATTGTTATTTCGAATGGCGCATTATTTTAAGTTACGTTATATTGTATAACCATTTGTTCAGTCTCGTAGATGACTCTATGAAAGTATAAAATGGGTACAAAGGTTCCCATCGATGTTTTATTATTATCTGCTGATAGTGTCACCTGTTATTCGCAATTTGAAATGTCTTAATAATTAAATTTGTTCTCCCATTGCGAGATGCAAATGAAGCCTCATTGACGTCATCCGTCGCATGTCACACGACGGACTAACGACTTTGTCGCGACGAGCTTAAATCAATATATTTATTCAATAATCGCAATAAAAATTATTAAACAATATATAAAGCCATAATTTATACGAGCTATGAATAAAACCGTTTATGGAACTGGTGAATAAGATGGCTTTCCCGCAGTAGCCGAAACACGTTAAAACATGGTAGGTAGCTAGTAGATAGGCAGGGTAAGATCCTCACTCACTACCTCAGCGACCTCCGTCAGAAGATACTGTATGTATTATGGGTACAGACGCAAACTTCCATGTGTTCGTGCGGGTGAGGTTGAGCTTAGATTGGAGGTGCTGCTACACAAGTAAATGTGTTTTAATGTAAAGTAATGTCACGATAATGAACATTTTATAAATGCAGTGTGGCAGCTCATTTTGAATTATAATGCTGTGTCATTGTCATGTCGTCCGATGAACGAGCGGCCAATGATGCGTCCATAGCCTTGCGTGGTGCACCCCGAAAGGAGGTGGTTGGCTTAGGCTCAGAGATTGATGGCAGCTTGCAACTTACTCTCAGAGAGAAAAACGTAAATACATTTTGGTCCAAAAACAGTGCAATTATAATTTATGTAGGTACATACTTTTATAATGCAAGTTTGTTATTTGCGAATTAAAAATAATTTTCTTTACGGCCGCCTTGAAAGAACACTTTAATTAAAATATGATCACCGTGAATAAAAATTACACCTGCCTTTTGCGAGCCCCGTATTATCATATTTCCCTATATTTAATATGCTTAATATGTAAATGAAGTCCTAAACACCTCAGTCAGTCGCCGCGTGTCGCCGCGTGTCGCCTCGTGTCGCCTCGTGTCGCCGCGACAGACTTACGACGGAAAGACATGTTTATTCAAACATTAATGCCCGTCATATTTTAAACTTACAACCGCCATCTTGGGTATTCGAAATGTCGTTGCGTTTAAATAAATTTGCCTCGTGGTGATCCGCTTTGAAATTGTAAATCGGAAATCATTTGTGACGTTCGTCTACAATAATGTATCCCGGGACAATTTATTTTTCAACTCTGTTGACTCAACGAGTAATAAACGGAATGATAGTATAATAATCATATTTAATGTTACTGTAAATCATATTTATGTCTTAGATATTTTAAATCTTTAAAAAGATGAGTTTTCATATAGCTCGTATTTGTTTGGAAGCAAAGGTAGTTTGATTACGTACCATAATATAAAAAAAGCGGCCAAGTGCGAGTCGGACTCGCCCATGAAGGGTTCCGTAGCAGTAAGTAACACAATATAAAAGTTCTTGTAGTTCGTTGTAACTTTGATCAATGTTTTTTGCGGTTTACGATTTATGACGTATTAAAAAAAAAACTACTTACTAGATCTCATTCAAACCAATTTTTGTTGGAAGTTTGCATGATAATGTACATCAAATATTTTTTTTAGTTTTAACATTCTTTTATTTTAGAAGTTACAGGGGGGGGGACACACATTTTACCACTTTGGAAGTGTCTCTCGCGCAAACTATTCAGTTTAGAAAAAAATGATATTGGAAACCTCAATATTATTTTCGAAGACCTATCCATAGATACCCCCCCACACGTATGGGTTTGATGAAAAAAATATTTTTGAGTTTCAGTTCTAAGTATGTGGAACCCCCAAAATGTATTGTTTTTTTTTCTATTTTTGTATGAAAATCTTAATGCGGTTCACAGAATACATCTACTTACCAAGTTTCAACAGTATAGCTCTTATAGTTTCGGAAAAAAATGACTGTGACATACGGACGGACAGACAGACAGACAGACAGACATGACGAATCCATAAGGGTTCCGTTTTTTGCCATTCGGCTACGGAACCCTAAAAACTAAGATAATTTTACAAATTAAGCTAACTTCTTCTCTATTTCTAAAATGTAATCTAAAATCTATCACCAAGTAAATATAAATCTAAGTTACTGTATATTTATTAATACTCTACGTACTACTACTTATAATACTCTACTCAGAGTAATATTGACGTAAACAATATATTTGTATAAATATAAATCTAGAACAATAACTATCAGACATACATTTTTATTCAAGTCGGTTGTACCTCGTTACAGCAGATCACTGGATCACAGATCTATTTCCGTCTAATTGCTCGCGCGCAACTATGACGTGTGGCATTTTGCGGGTGATCCATGTTGCGTGTGACTGTACACGTACAGATCTGTATGTCGGCGGGTACTGGTATGTGGATAATTCTAATATCCAGAACGCTCAGGCCAGTGGCGTCTTCTGTCATAATCAAAATAATGGTTGCAGGTAATTAATCAGGGGGCTAATTACGGACAGTTCATGACTTACCGCTGTTAATGTGATCTATGCCGGGAACACTATCTTAGCCTGACGAAAACGTAACATGACATTTCATTACATTATGTATTCTTATTAGTGATGGGCCGACTATGGGTTTTGCCGATCAGCCGACTAGCCGACTAATCGGCAAGAAAATTGCCGACTATTCGGCCGACTAGTCGGCAATGCCGATCAACCTTACTTTGGTCAAATATTTATGAAAATAAAAGGAATCGATTGCTTCCTGATAAACCTGAAAGTCTGACGTTTCTTCACTATAAATCACTTTAGCATAATCTAATAAAAAAAAGTACTATTAATAAAATTGAAAATATGACTAAGTACAGATAAAAGTACCAGGTCAACTTGTAAATTATTATTGCCAAACACTAGTGATGTAATGAGTGAGTTACGAATATTCGCATAATTTTTGACATAATTTGAGGTAACGTACATAAAAATATGTCCTCTAGTTTTTTTGTGCAAAATTTCAACTTACATATTTTGTTTCCAAAACACATCATCAGAAATTGAAATGGTCACTGGTTTTGGAATATTATTATTAGCAGCGACATATTATATCTTTGAATATGGATCAACTATTCCCATCCATTGAGGTGTTAAATATTATGTCTCCTAGGCATATGACCGTAACATTGTCAATGATGTTCTGGTTTTGCAAAGTTATTGAGAACAATTTTTTTAAAACACAACTAAATTGAATTTTTGAAGAGTTACGTAATTATTTTATCTCCAAGACACATCTTTAGACCCTGGGATGGTCAATAATGTACTGGTTTTAGTATCTTCCTATTTTCAATACTAAATCTTTAAATATGATTTAATTACGATACCTACTACTGCAACTACCTGTTGAGGAGTTCCACTCTTTGTAAGTACAACCCATCATCAGATCCTCACCAAAGAGTGGGACCAACCTTAAGCAAATAATTCCCATATATAATATTTTGAAGTCTGTTAAAACTTAGTAAAATTAGTTTTCATAATTGAGTTTTTAAGGAGAAACACTAAGTTTGTTGTCGCCAATGGGCATATTTCTTAGAACCGTATCTTTGAAGGTCAACATTCGCATTAACGAATGTGACAAATCCAACATTCATTACATCACTATACACACATAAAATATTTTTCTTTGCTTTATAATTGGATTTATTAAAATAAACCTTGTTATTCTAATTCTATAATTTTGTAATTTTGTAATTTTTTTAATTTCCTTTATTTTTTAGCAGCAAAAATTAATGCCGAATATTCGGCGATTTTTGCCGACTAGTCGCCGAATATTCGCCGACTAGAAAACATGCCGACTAGTCGGTGTGTAGTCGGCCCATCTCTAATTCTTATTTTGAAATTATTGAAAACAAATGTCGCGTATTCATATTAAATTAACGGATGTTTCGGTTTTTTAATGGAACCGTAGTTGAAATGGTAAACGATTTCCGTATGAAATGTAAATGAGACTTGGTAGACTTCATAATTATTTGCTGTCTAGAAATCTAGATAATTTTGCCGGATGTTCCGGGTCAAAAAAACTATTTATACTTGAATATGCATATCAGATTCCGAATCACTGGTTCAGTTAAAACAAAGTAACTCAGTATTCGATAATGTGAAACTCGTAACAGTATTAATATTACCTATGGAAAACACAAGGTAACGGCCATCATCTGACTGACGCGGTGAGACAGTGTGACGGCGCGCACTTTGCGTAGGTCTCCTGCAAGTGGACTCTCTCCAGGTCAATAGGTTGACCCGATACACTCCAGCCTCCGTCACGTCAACGGCAGCTGCAAACTTCGAGTATATCATTGGTTAACTATGTTATGAAGATGTTTAATTGTCCTATTTTTATATATTGCCTGTCGGTGCAAACGCACTCAATAGTTACTACTTCGACTAAATGTACAGTTTTGAAATTTTTATCTTTATTACCATGTAAATACAACTACAGATATTCATGGACTTTATTGATCAGTTATTAATGCAAGCTGAATTATTATACATTCCTTTGATACTCAATAATAATAATAATAACGCTTCACACTCATAGCCCCACACTAGGATTCCCTGTGTCGTGGGTGCCATGGACAACACACTAGACAAGGACATTCACACCCAGACCGAGAACAGAAATTCAAACTCATCATTCAAATTTCCGCCTCGCTGGGAATCGAACCCAGGACCCTCGGTGCGGCGATCCGGCATGGTAACCATTGCGCCACACTGGTCGTCAACTCAATGAATAAACAATGGACTTCTATTCTATTTCTAATTCGTATCGACTAAATGATTAGGTTATAAAGTTTTGGCTACGACAACAGTGAAACATTGATATTATTATCTAGACTCACCGCGTCATAATTAAAACAAAATAACTCGTTAATCGCAGCACCCGTCAAATAAACAAGTGATATCTATGCGGTATTCAGTAAACCGTAAAACGATGCAAAATATCTGCATTTGCTCAAAATTAATTGTAACTCGTAACTACCGTTATATCGGTTGAAACCTTCATGTTGCTACGTAATTAATAACCGTGTATCGTTAGTGAAAACGAATTATGTTCTATCATACAGTATGTACAAATCATAGTCACTGAGTGTCGACTTTGATGAGTGCGATTGTGCGACTGTCGCAAACATAAATAGGAAAGTAGCATAAAGGCCGTTTCACACTGAATCGTGACGAAATTGTCTATATTTTTAACCGACTTCAAAAAAAGGAGGAGGTTCTCAATTCGACTGTATTTTTTTTATGTTCAGAACTTTAGACTGGGCAAACCGATTTTGATGATTCTTTTTTTAATCGAAAGCTGGTGGCTGTCATGTGGTCCCATATAAATTTTATTGAGATCTGACAATGGCATCCATTATAAAACCATATAAGTCTTAAATTTGTATTAAGTAAGCGCCACAAATGGACGAATAACTCAATATCACGCAAACCGATTCTGATGATTCTTTCTTAATCGAAAGCAGGTGCTTGTCACGTAATCCCACATAAATTTGAACGAGATGTGACAAGTAGTTTTAGAGTAATTTTGAAGTCGGTTATTTTTTGTTAGTAAAATTTAGATTATTGTCGATTTATTCTAGTTGATGAGGTTTGTTCAAGGGATTATGAAATACAAGACGAAAAACTAAACATTTTGAGAGCCAGACGCATGTTTCGTGTAGGCAGTTAGTAATAATCCCAAAAAACCTTTGATATTTATTTTCTAAAATAAATTAAATTACTAGTAGACAATATAAACGCAATCAAGGCACAAGCACCTTTCCCAATACCTGACTTTCGCAACGGTCGTGGCGTTAGCGTGACCAGCACCAGCTACGGAGGACACGTGCCAAATGCACCCCGCCCTCCTCACCTCCCCCCACCACCAGCGATAACGTTGATCTGACAATTGAATAATTGAATGTGACGTGAGGCCAACTGTATCGCTGCCATCGGCTTTGTTCTGCACTTCGATCAACGGTAACAAGTAGGGTGCTGCTACCTTGATCGCTGTTTGATTTATATTTGTGTAAAAGTTCGATCGAAGTTTATTTTCGTGCTGGTGATGCGGACGTCCTTGTCATACTTATGTTGCGTCACTAGTCTTCAGAAAGGTGAAAGGTGCTATGATCATCTTCGAAGATTTTTGTTGTGGAATATTCAAGCGTTTAATGATATCAAATTAAATTTTTTAATACTGTACTAATCGTCGTTATCAAAAAAGGGGTTTCTGCTACCGAAATATTGATAAATGCTTGCACTGTTCTTTGCTGACCACTGGAGATTGTTAAACTTTTAGATCTTATTTGCTTCAGCCACATTTCAAGCTGGTCTATTAGTAGTTAGGAGTTAGAAGGTTCGAGAAATCAGTTTTGTATTATTTGGAAGATCAGTCAAGAAATAAATAAAAGAAATAATCCTAAAACTGTCAAGTCTGTCAATACAGGACCTGATCAATAGTAAATACCACGACGTAAATGCTAAATTCCTGTACTGGCTGTCAGCTTAGAAACGCTATCATAATAATTATGATTTAGATCCGGCAAACGATTCGCGGGTAAATGATTCAATTTGCGGCTAATAGCGCGAGATGCGTCACTTGGGCTATTTTTCAAAATGCGCCGAAGCGATTTGTAGCGATAAAACAAGACGTCGCCGTAAATATTGGCGACGGACGGCGACAGCGCCGCTTGAGGAGCACCTATACTAAGTTGGCGGTATTAATATGATGAATAGGTTGACGCTTCCACTTTATTTAGGTCTATCTATTCCGCGGTATTCGTGGTAATCTCCGATTAGCTAGCGACACAAGAATTACGATTATTTAATCGTTTACTTGTAGAAAAGTGTACATATTAGTGATTTTTCTGCTAATCCTGTAGTGTTACTTAAGTATCCATGTTTTTTATACTTTTACTATTTACAAATCCAACAGATACTCCTTTTAAATAAGCTATTGAAGGAACTAATTAATTCTACGAAGGCGAGTGCAGGGTTCGATGGCACTCTTTCATAGATCCTCCTCGTGCGATGTGTGCCGTCTACTTAGTAAGATTAGTTTCCGCTCTACTTCAACTGAAAAACAACATTAACTCGTTAGTATTCTTCAAGTGGGCTGCATATTAATACAGTATTACTATGCACTCACTCGGAATTGTGAGAATTGTAAATCTTAAAAAATTACAGGCGAATAGATTATTATGCGCTTTTTAACCGACTTCAAAAGAAGGAGGAGGTTCTCAATTCGACTGTATTTTTTTTGTTTGTTACCTCAGAACTTACGACTGGGTAAACCGATTTTGATGATTGTTTTTTTAAACGAAAGCTGGTGCTTATCATGTGGTCCCACTATTTTATTGAGATCTGACAATGGCATCCATGACAAAACCATATAAGTCTTAAATTTATATTAAGTATGTGCGCGACAAATGGACGAATAACTCAATATCACGCCAATCGATTTCGATGATTCTTTTTTTAATCGAAAGCAGGTGTATGGCATGTGGTCCCACATCAATTTGAACGAGATTAGACAAGTAGTTTTTGAGTAATTTTGAAGTCGGTTACTTTTTTTAGTAAAATTTAGATTATAAATCGCCATGTTTCACAGCGACTGTTAAGTTAACCCTTACAAATACTTTTTAACCGTTCCAAACTTGTCACTATAAGATGGGACCATTTTAAACACGCCCTAGTCGTCATCACCCACGATAAATAGAGCTTACGACGCATAAAATTTTATGTAAAGCCCGATTAATCACGATTACATAGTAACGCGAGTCGTTCCCGCCTCGCCTATCACGGGCCGCGGGGGTACAAAAACTATCGATGAAAAAACCCATCACCTTCATTGGTCCGTGAAAGATAAATAGCTGCGAGAGCTATGATGCCGTCGGAAAAATATCTAATTTAATTTTATGTTGTTCGGTGTCGGTACCTGTCTCCGACCGTCATAGATTCCAGTGTCGCGGGACCAATTTATGGCCCCCTATATCATCCCAACTTATGTCCGGACATAATAAGTTTCCACGCAGCTAAGTTGAATTTATTGTTTATCGGCGGAGCAGAATGACGCTGTCCATCCCGATACATGCCTAGAGCTACCCTGTGTATAGAAATTGAATCTCTTATGTAACTCCTAGAAGTTAGTTGGAAAATAGTTTAAGGAATGTAGGTTACGTACAACAGGATTTTCGGTATCGGTCCTAAAGTGTTGGGGGCTAGATATACTTACAAATGAGATGTATAATTATTATAGTCCCCAAAGTATCGATAAGCATGACTGGCCCCAGAGATTGAATTATTTATTAACTTTGCTTCGCAAGCCTGCGGATAGTTGAAGTAACACATGATAATAATATTAGCTTTAGTTTCTTTTTATTTAAAGTTGTTTACATTACAATCGTCCATGGGTACCAGTAGCCACTTAAGACAAGACATGCCTGTTTATATGCATATATTAAATATACATATGTAGTAGAATTTCCTTCGTGTGTAAGATAAAGCAACCAAAGTTCAAGGAAAAGGAAGATTAAGCTTTCCTACCAGGCGATAATAAGCAATGACTGTTGAAAAATAAAAAGGCAGTCAAAATATGTTTGGTTTACTAACTCTTGCTTGACCAGTGTCTTATATCGGATATCCGTCATCCTCTTAGATTATTACTATTAGTGTTAGCCGATTCTTAACATAATAATTATGCACTCCTAGTTCTCAATTGATCGACATAGGATACCTACAAGTTTGTGTTGAGCCTAAAAAAACACAAAATATCTAAGTGACATGAGCTATGTCACGGTACAGTTCGTCACGTCGCCGGCGACTGGCGCACATGTCATAGGTGCGCGCGCGCAATTAGTCGACGACTGATACAGAGCACGAATTACACGCGTCCGCCATTTTGATATGACGGAACTCGTCACTGACAGATCCAAATAAAACAAGACAATGTCTCCTATTCGTGGCCACTTAACTAACTTATTTGAGGTCTGTGCGTGGTCCAAACGTCTGCAACATGGAATAATTTTCTCGGTTTGGGTTTTCGGATTTTTACTGTACGTAACACACCGCAGTATTATTACTGCCTATCTATCTCCTAACTCCTTTTTCTAATGCGTCAGCCAATGATGTTGTATGTATAGGGATCTTTGGCGTCAGCGAAATCTTTGGTGTTACTGGGGGACAGTGACTTAAGTTGCCCTCCTGCTTATTGGTCGACTATTTTCATAAAATCTGCTTCCGTCATTTTGCATCAAATATCTATCACAATTTAACAATATGTTTACGTCATGTTAAAAACATGTTAAAAACCGTGGCCACAAGAACCTGTATCCACATTTACATCAATTTATAAAGAATAGAAGACATTTAACTCCTCGCATAATCCTGAGAGTACATCTTCAGAACGAAGGGAATGTTGTATTTTGTCAGATTGATATAATAGAAGACAACACGCACTTGTGTCCATTCGTACGGCTGAATCACAACACACATATTTCCCCGATATTTGACAGTTCGGTCTCGCCGCCGGTGTTTATGGACTGTGAGTCAACAATAAGACCACGCACCGCTGTAACAATATAGTTCCAAGAAGCTGTTCTCGGGCTAGATATAATAGCTAATTAGATGAGCTGGAAACATCGACGTGTAAGTGCTTCTGCTCCATCCATCCTTGAGATAAAGCTTCCTGGTTTGCGCTGCATTCTGCTAAACAACGGCCAAGCCATAAGCGCTAGTGCTAAGCGGGGAGACCTCGAAACTTAGTAGTCACTTCATCCAGTATTCCAGTCCGTTCTCGATGTTGGGTTTTTATGGACCAGTTGTCTGGTACTCATCTTTCTTTCTTTTTCTTCTCTCTTTCTTGGCCGGCAATGCATTAGTGATGCCTTTGGTGTTGCTGATGTCCATGGGCGACGATAGCCACTTACCATCAGGTGGATCGTTCGCTCGTTTGCTGGCTATTTATATAAAAAATAAATTATAGGAAGCAAGGTGAAATGTTTTTAATCCCTCTCGGTTTTAGTGCAAAAGATAATTATGTTGCTGCTTCCATGGATGGCGGTGGCGACTCTTTATCAAATGGTCCGTTAACTGTAAAACGATTGAAATTGAAATTAAAATTAAAAAATACTTTATTGCACTCAAAAAAGTACAAAAGACGGGAGTAACGCTAATGGTGAACGCACATGCATCGGCATATGCGTCGGCATATGTCATCCGGATCCGGCTTTCATATATTTTTATACAAATGCGATGCGTACAGCGCGGACAGTGCGGATAAATGTGCGTTAACCATAACACAGCATTTTCTTCTAACCAACCAACGGCGATGAGGACACGGGAGGGGTTGTGCTAGGTTTATAATGTGTTATTGAATTTTTATTATTCAGGTAATAAAAAGTTACATTAAATAATGTTTTAAAATATCCAAAATAAACAAAAAATATACAAAACTACTATAAGAAATTGAATATGTGTATAAATGTAATTTATATATAACGGAGCGCCGAGACCGAGATGTATTCCATCCTCTGATATTCTTAGGTTATAATATGTCACAGTACAGATAGTGAGGTATTTTCTTGAAAGGGTTATTCACAGAGATATCGTATTACAATCATTTTATTACAATTAACACTGTAACACTATACAACACATAATAATAGAAGATTGTAGAAATATGAGCCAATAGTTTTGTACATACTCATGCGACCGGCATCACATCACGAATGGCCTCTGCCAGGGTTGCCAGACGTCGCCATGACACATACAACTCTATTCGGTGTTACCCGCTCAATTTACAATAATAATCGTTTAAGTAGCAATTATTCAAATCGATCACATTTAATCATTTATACGCCGCGCCGATACGGCCGTCCTGCTTGTCACACGTCCTCGTGTGCACTCTCTTCAACCTACGCAATTCCGCATCAACTGTGGACAAACGTCGCACCTTAATACACACCATACTGTATCGGTCACCCTGACCAACAACTGTAAACATTTTACTTCTCAAGTTACGCAATACATTTTAAACTTCAAATCGCTCATTGTTTCATTTGAATTGTAAACATTAAGGTATGTCTCACAAAATAAATCTTTGTTCATTGAGAAAGTAATGAACGAACATTGTATGTCTCACAATTAATCTTTGTTCAACAGGCTAATCTTTGTCACACAGGCGGGTTGATGTCACACAGGCGGGTTGATGTCACACAGGCTAATCTTTGTCACGTAGTCGGGTTGATGTCACACAGGCTAATATTTGTCACACAGGCGGGTTGATGTTACACAGGCTAATCTTTGTCACATAGTCGGGTTAATGTCACACAGGCTAATTTTTGTCACATAGTCGGGTTAATGTCACACAGGCTAATTTTTGTCACACAGGTTAGTGAAGGCCACACAGGAAAGTCACGTCCACACAGGCTAGTCAAGGCCACACAGGCTGATCATGGTCACACAGGTTTAGTCCCACACAGATTAGTCCCACACAGGTTAGTCAAGGCCACACAGGCTAGTCAAGGCCACACAGGCTAGTCAAGGCCACACAGGCTAGTCAAGGCCACACAGGCTAGTCAAGGTCACACAGGTCCGTCAGTATCACACAGGTCCGTCAGTATCACACAGGTCCGTCAGTATCACACAGGTCCGTCAGTATCACACAGGTCCGTCAGTATCACACAGGTCCGTCAGTATCACACAGGTCCATCAGTATCACACAGGTTGGTGTCAATAAGTTGAAAACTTAAGGGAGATAAATATGCACACAGTACGTAATACTTCTTCCTGCCGATATCGGTACATTCTGACTCAGTACTATTTATTGGCATTTCAAGGCCAGAATTATATTGCAAGTTGCAACAATAACCATCAAATGTCAAATGTGACATCACCATAAACTTGACAAGGAATAATTACCGCTTTAGTGAGCAGTAATTAAAATAAGCTACAAAAGAATCAATACAGATCACCTGTTATATCACGTCGCCATCCGATGACGGATGATGCTCATCGTAAGCCACGGTACAAGGAGCCGCGATGCGCTCCCGTCGGTAACAACAAAATCAAATGCAGGTAGTTGACGCCAGTCCTCCTTATCACGCATTGATGTAATTTCTCGTCACCGTTTAGATATTCACAGGTTGCATGTCCATACAACTATCATTGTCACTTAGTTTATCTAAAACACGAAAAAAAAAACACAAAGACAAAAACACGAAATGTCCACTTGTTATTTCTCTGAACCAAAAGTAGACGGCAAATTAAAGAACAACAAGATGTTCCAAAATTAAAAACTCCCGATCTCACTCACAGAATGCTTATGGTGTCACAAAACAACACACTTGCACTGATTTTGAATAACTCTTGTATAGCAAGTTTACTAAAATTTATTAAATCTCTTTCAAAACGTTAGATTCTGTATGAAATCAAAACTATGATGCATTGTTTACCATTAGTCTAAAGAAAACAAAATAATTAAATTCCTTTTAGTCAATAATCACTATTTAGTCCTTTTACCCTACTGGTCGCAAACAAGTGTTTTTACCCTACATGTAGCAAGTTACTGTTTTACCCTAGTCACACTAATATGACAATACCAAGTATACAGTTTTCATCAACACAGGTATGACTGGTCAACATCAGTACCTTTTATCACCCACATCTTATTCACTCTATGATAAAAGTTGTATTACACTAATCATACTATCAAATCCATAATCCACATCCTTTGGGATTATAGTTAGAACCATAATTTATTCTAAACTTACACTACCGAGCAACTATTTCTTTCTTATTAAAACTCATCAAAACTCTTTCAACTCAAACTTTTGAACATGATTGTGATGTGTGATGGTGGCAAGATATTCAATAGCTTTATCACATCATCATCACAAAAAGGTATCCATCCCATTGTTTTCACAAAAGAAAAACTTTATTTTTACTTTATAAAATAACTCATAACTTCATAATGTATTGCCCTGCCTGACTACGCAGATACCAAGTAATTAGTTAGTTACTCCATTACTGTTTTTTTTTAAGAGGATTTTAAATTCACATAACTGTAACTATATCACATGACTACTGATCTTGTTAGATACTACAATTTTCCTTTAGTTATCTTGGCACCATAACCCAAGTTGAGGTAACTTATGATAGTAGTCTGCCAGCTGTCTATAACAAACTTTTTAGGATAATAACTAATTCATCAATTCACTTTTTCAAATTAAGGTACGTACTTAACTACCTAATTTGGTCTCAATATTTTATCTTAGATTTTATTATTGGTTGTATGAGTCAATCTTATGATCCCAAAGTAGTACTATACTTCAAACTTTATCTAAATCATATTGTAAGTGACCAAAACATATTAGGTACGGATAAACAAACTATGTATCGTGTCCTTTATACTTACAAGACATTCATCCAACATAAAACAACACATATCACCTGATTTCACGTAGCAGTGGCACAGTCGGCCCTCGTCAAGTCCCTCGGTGGACTTTAGCCGTGGCTTCTCCGGGTACAATGATGCAAGCTTGTATTAACTGACAACACTTGTATACACTTTCACACGGTAGATGCCAACTTAATGACATTATTCCCATCTTGTGTATTCAAATCCTTATTTGACATGCTCGTCGTCCACTGTTTGTATTATCATATCAAGGTAGCCATCTGAAAAACCTGAAATGCGGATTCTTGCGAAGTGGAAACGCTTTTTACTTTTTACAAGTACCAGCTGCACTTGTCCCTCAAAGACACATCGTGTGAAATTTTTTTTTTTCTTTTTTGTTTGGTTTGTTCAGTTGGTGTGGATTGGTGTCATCTAACAAAAATCAACACGTCCTCGTGTTGTGTGTTCAAATAGTAACGTATTCTGTTCCACCGTACACCTCGACCATAATTGAATATCGATATCTCGCGTGAGGCGAGGATCCGACTGAAGGTTCACAATGTTTGGTAGTTAGGTTTATTTGAACTGTGAGCGCACAATACGACTTGCACCTTCCACATCGAATCTCCTTGCAAAACTTCATGGCTCTCATTAACTCGCGCTTACTATCGTTTTGTTTCTCATTGCAAAATTTTCATTCCAATTTATTTCAAATGTCAAACTAGTTCGGTTTCCATCAACAACTTCAACTTTTTCATTTATTTTCCAACACGTGCGGGCGAGAATCATCTGGGTTTTTTATCCCACGCCTGATAACGGAGCGCCGAGACCAAGATGTATTCCATCCTCTGATATTCTTAGGTTATAATATGTCACAGTACAGATAGTGAGGTATTTTCTTGAAAGGGTTATTCACAAAGATATCGTATTACAATCATTTTATTACAATTAACACTGTAACACTATACAACACATAATAATAGAAGATTGTAGAAATATGAGCCAATAGTTTTGTACATACTCATGCGACCGGCATCACATCACGAATGGCCTCTGCCAGGGTTGCCAGACGTCGCCATGACACATACAACTCTATTCGGTGTTACCCGCTCAATTTACAATAATAATCGTTTAAGTAGCAATTATTCAAATCGATCACATTTAATCATTTATACGCCGCGCCGATATATATATATGTATATTATATAATAAATACCTCAAATAAATCTTAGCTTTTTGACTGTTTTTATAGATTGTGGAATTGACTGGTAGAAGTTTGCTTGTCTATAATTACTCAAGGAAATCTTCACATAACAAAATTAATTTTACTCCAACGTTATTTTTTCCTAATCCTCCTTGATTTTGATGAATTTGTTCAGTGCATCGGTGATTTTTCAAATCTAAAATTGCTTCAAAGGGTTAACATAAACACGTCCTTGCTGCAGCCGTCATTATCACGTTGACAACTACAAGGCGACGAGCGTGCACGCAAACGTGAAATCCATCGCATTCGGCCACACCGAAAATAGACTTTATGTTAATGTAATAAGAGCGGCGATGACGACTCGATGGCAGTTGGTATCGCTGTCAGAGGCGTAAAGCATCTGTCATTCGCTAACAAATGCAGACAGGAATTGATGCGCGCACGGACAGTGAAAAACGCGGAATCGCGCGTCCAGAGACTATTTTTAGCGCCACAGCTGTCGCGGCCCGTCCCTAGGTATCAAACCACCCGTATATCAACGACGCTACACCTAAGACTAATCACGTAAATTAGCAGACGCGACAACGGAAACATTGTAGTTTTATGCCTATTTGCACGCCGCGCGCCGCAGACGAATCGCGACTCAGCTTTTGAGGGACATGATTGAAAGTTGCGTGCCGTTCGTAACTTCAACACGTAATGGCTTCGGATATTTTATCGTTATTAGTTTCGGTTTATCTTTGTCCTATAGAGGGTTTAATTTACGATCAATTTATGTACAAATCAGTCGTGACGGACTCGCGGCGATGTAATAAAATGTGTTTAATCGATACTCTTCAGGCTGGCACATTACATACGGGTACTTTATATTCTGTACGTCGGTAATTTTATTTACACATCATAAAAGCGTATTTTACATATATTTGCTATATTAGAGATTTCATAATCAGGCATCGTTTAATTTATTGCTTGTAAATAATCTTTGACCTATTAATTGTGCTACACAATGGATTATAGTGCGATATGGCTAATTAGTAAGTAATTTTTAGACCTCGTCCACGTGTACATTGGAGTTAGTTAAAATTTCATGATATGAAAATCAAATTTTCTTAGAATTCCTTTTGTCTTATTCTGTTTGACCAGCATCATATGAGCGCTACACAAGATAAAATGTGTCAATGAATAGAACGAAGTCACTTCTAAACATTTGCTTTATTTGAAATATTGTATGGGTCCGAAGTTCATTAATATTGTGACACCTTATTTCGTAGGCTTCATTTCTGTTGGCTAACATTTCCGGATTCCTGCAGTATCTAAATATTCACTATCGCGTTAAAAAATACCGTATTCATATAACATCCAGCCTCCAGAAGTGCATTGTAGGCTAAATTATTGTGACATATGAACGGGCAACATAACCTACATCGCTTATGTTACGGACATGTATTAAATAAATAATATTAATAGAAGAGCGGAATTAGAGGCAGCGGCGCGGCGCAGTGTTATTCGCGGTTCTTTATGTAAATAACATCTTGTCTTAAGCTCCGCTGGTTTACAATGTTGTTATTTAATTTCGTTCTTACCTCAAAGTATTTACAAGTTGTTCATTGTCTTATTTATCAGGTTACTGTGATCATCAACATACATACTGTTATCTTATTCTCATTGTGAAGTGAGATTCTTTAGTTTTCCGTTTATGTGAAGCTTAAAGTTTGTCGACGGATATGATTTGGAATTGAGAGGAAGCAAAATTACAGCAAGGCTAGCTTCGGAATGGCTCACTGGGCATTGCGCATTTCGATGGCATCCCGACGTCCTACATGCGTTTGATGGATATCAACTTTACCAAGGGGGTGTCCGCTAGGAATAACATCATGCCTCTTGCAGTATTAAGGCCATTAACCAAAACATTATTGATTACTAAGTTGCCCTTTTACATTCAGGGCTATATTTTGCAGGGTTTACGATTCAGTATGATTATATAAAAACTTGCTTTATCGTATGATAGGAAAAATAAAAATCCAATCAAGATATCTCGATGACGTTCGTATAAACGAAATCAACGTGAAATATACTGACATTCCCGAGGCAGATGGAAGAAAGCCCTTTCGCATTAACAAACCAACCCATACCAGTATATCCGTATATTCCGTATACCATCGTTCCATTTATCCCAATAGGCAACAAATCAGAAGGTCCGTCATCCCACACACACATCCACTAAATCATAAACAACAAAAAACAAAGCCGCAAAGAATGACCGGAGTTGCCGGACGAAATGGCCCGGAATCTATAAATCCCTGACGAGCTCGGATCTTGGACCGTCACAAATATGTCAAAAACAGCCATAAAAGTCCCGGGGTATCTCCTAGAGATAGTTTATTACAAATAACACAATGAGAGAGCAGAAAATACGGTATTATTACGGCTATTGACGAAACGCAAGTTTTTTCCAGCCGTGGAGTGAGTGCCGACTGCCGTGACGGATCAACTCAGACCGCTCAGTTAATGGCGGGTTTGAATGTTGATCGCGATTTATGTGATGCCTGCACCTACCGCGAGGGAGGAGTATTATTTTGTTATAATCTTCGACTCTGACCAACTTCGACTATTAACTTTGTTATGAACGGTTTGAGTGGTTTACGATCCAAACACCTATACAAATCTATGTCATAAACGTTTCTTTGAGTTACCTTGCCCTACGCCTAATTTATTTATCATATGTCTCAGTTTGCTTTTTACATGTGAAAAGTTACTATTTGGCTGCAATCCCTGGCTTTACCAATACTATATTATACCTTATACCTTCTACTATATTATACCTTCTCGAAGGTATAAATTATATGAATAAAGTAAAAGCTATCTTCCATTTTAAAGTGTTGTTTGTACCTTAACAATTAAATATATAATACTACTACCTATTAAGTATGACTAAGCTCAAAACTCAGAAGTGGGAAGTCAGTGATTTAAATAACTGTTTCATAGTGATAGGTTTAATTTTTTAACCGACTTCACAAAAGAAGGAGTTATTCAATTCGACTACATTTTTTTATATTTGTTACCTCAGAACTTTCTACTGGGTGAACCGATTTTGATGATTATTTTTTTAATCGAAAGCTGCTGCTTGTCATGTGGTCCCACTTAACTACACTATTTTGAGCTAGATCTGACGGGTAGATAGTTTTTGAGTTATTTTAAAGTCGGTTATTTTTTCATGGTAAAATTCAGATTATACTTAAATTTCCTCCATGAAATACATCTGGCCACCACTAAAATTTCATGTTCACTCAGCTTTAACATTTTTTAATAAATATTCTTTTTATGAAAATAATTTTGTGGGTGGTCAATTTATTTATGCTTAAATTTTATTGTTTACCCTTATTGTCATGGACAAGTACTGTGAGCCAATCATACGCTCTATTAATACAATTTAAGTTTAAACACGATACTTAAGTATGCACTTAGCAAAATTGATTAAAATCTCGAAACGAGATGATCATTACAAATGAGATTTCACAATCACTGCTAAAAGTGTGTAATCAGGTAATCACATTTATACTACCTCCCGGTAAACAAATTAAAATTCGAATTAAGGTTAATCTCGTAACCGCAGATATAATAATGTTTCTTAAGTTTAAATTAACGGTGTCGGAGTGGACTAACATCATGGGATCTGACGGTTGGCATAAAAACACCGTGCGTTCTCAAAATATAATGTGTTTGTTTAAAAATATGCGTTGCATCACGCGCGGTGATAAATGTCGAACATCAGCGAAATTAATAACGAGTTGGCATCGACGTGTCGCGGACTCTACGAAAATGGCGCCCGCACGGAAAGTACTCCGCAAGTCGAACTCTGTAGCTCTGAGCTTGCGGGTAACAGGAGAAAGGTCATTCAGTAATATTTTTTCTTGTAATCATTTAAATATGTAATTGCAGTACTTCGATTAGTTTAGTTTATTTTTAACTACCACTGTATTTATTTTAATGTGAAAATATTTTTACTGCTTTTAAACCGGATTAGATAACTCTCGTTGTAGCTAAAATATTAATGAAGTTTTATTAAATGTAATGAAATCAGTGAAACAATAAAAACCTATCTTTTATTTTCTGTCATTTAATGTTTCAGAAATCAATTAATTACCTACTGAATTAACCAAAAACTGATTAATCCGACATTCCCGCTAGCCCCACAAAATAACCAACCGTATGAATAACGTAGTGCGTCTTCGGACTCGGCGCGGCGGCGCGGCGGCGCGGCGGCGGCTGAGCGGCTGAGCGGCTGTGCGGCTCTCGGCGCAGTCAGCGGCCGCGGCCAGCCGACTTGATAAATATAAATAGGCACAATTAGCGTTGATTTATCAGCGGCCCGACGGATTAAAGTCAGCGATTAATACTGACATCTGCGTCGATCGATCCTCCGCGACCTTTAGCTTTTCTCCGTGACTGTACTTATCGGTTCCGAAGCGATTACGATTATCGATATTCGAGCTATTTGTTCATTTGTTACGGCTCGCATAGCTCCGTATTGGACGTATTGTGGGCGGCGATGTATGAGCGCAGTTGGACTTAGCTGGTTATTAACGCTACGGATGGAATATTAACACATGCATTGCTCCTCGTGAAGTTTGATCCTTGATGTTTTATGATTCGTGGGTAAGACTGATTTGTGAAATTACTTGAATAAACGAACTGAGTTAAGGTTTCACCGCCAATCAAATGTTTGGATATTTACATCCTGATTTATGAGTTTTTGATTCTACAACGATTTTTATTATTTGTTATTAGCTCACGGCCTAAAAATTGTCTTTCAATATATTCAATTATGTATGTGGCCGTTAGGGCAGACTAGTTCTCGAATGGAGACCGCGTACTGGCAAACGCAGCGTAGCGTAGGCTGTCCACCAGCCCGACAGATCGACGACTTTAAGAGGACGGGTGGTAGTTGCTGGATGAGATCAGCGAAGGACCGTGGGTTGTGGCGCACCTTGGGAGAGGCCAGCAGTGTCCAGCAGTGGATAGATAAGAGCTGATATGATGATGATGATATTCAATTAAAAATTTCACGATACGTCAATAGACATTGTATGTAAGTTCTAGGCTCAGGATAGGTGAAAGTTTGCGTCCTGAGCACGTATCATGCTATATCTAATACACTTTTCTGACATATAAAAATATCCCTTTTAAATAAAGAGTTCAACCTGATGACATTTGAGTAATAGTTGCAGTTGTCATTACTTATGCGGTGGAGTGTACAAATACTTGTTTGTTACAAATTATACCTGTTAAAGTGCACGACACGTGGGTGATATTGTCGTTCTATGTCTGTAATTAATTAAACAGGTATATTTATTTCTATAATTAATTAATTATCAGGTATTTTATAGGATACCCTTACAGATTTGATAGCTTGGATGCATGCGCATTTTATACGTAGATAGCATAGAAAACCCGTTGATATTGTTAGATGGATCAAGAGCTTTGGCAATTTAGGCTTTTCAGTATGCTGTCTAATGGTTTAGTGGGTACTCTACCCCTACAGGTCTGGTAACAATTATTATCTACATATGTGATAATTGTAAAGTGCTACCTGAAAGAAGTATAAAAATCCGTAATTTTATAGAGAATTGTACCTACCCAGGTTCACACCTCACCATGTTATACCAAAACCCTCATTCGGATCTGATGATCCGAGTAACCTTCATTCTTCTTCAGTTGTATTCTGAGGTTCCCAACCATATTCGTCCAACACTTACCTATAGCCGAATAAACTAACTTCTGACTTTGACATACCGATCGGCCACTTACTGACTTCCCGATGCCATTAATAGGTAACCTATTCCGACGTTTCTTGCTAATTGTGCAGTGTCTGGCCATAATCGAATAACGCCGGTGACACCGTCCGGGTATTTGTGATCCGGCTTCCGTCTTAACGAGTGCTTTCAGTTTGGATGCGATACTAACTACGCTACTACTGGTGTGCGGGGCGTGAAGTCGAACGGAATTCGATAGGTCTAGTAAATAAATGCTCAAAGACGTCGACACAGATTGCTATGAAAAATATTGCTGTGGATAAACTATTAATATTTTAATATTAAAATTATTTACCTTTACATTAAAATCGCAAAATTGCATGCAATTTTTCAACATTTAAGTACGATTAAGAACAGAAATCGAAAGCTGCTCGCCTAGCAGCACCTAGGCTTGCTCTCATTTATCTTGCTGTCATCTAGTTTCTACCCTGTCTCCCGTTGCATTTTTTCATACTTTTCAAACGTAAATGTATTTAATTGTTTTTTAAATACGGGTGTAATAAATACTCCATCAATGAATGAGCTTATTTTCTACCTGGTAATACATCGATGCTGGCTTTTTAACGTCGCTGTCATACAAATGGTTGGTCTGATTGGTTGTTGAATATTAAAAAAGTTAAACCGATAACTTTATAACAGTGTTTTAATTTTCATTAAATTTGGTTATTTGACATTTCGAGTTACTCTCGAGAACCGATAGTAGCAGTGAGTGTTGTAACGGAGTGGAATAAGATGAACACACATTAGCTCTCAGTCGGCCCGTGGTCCATTGTTTATTGATGCCGGCGACAAAAATACATCGTCACGTCGCCGTCGCCGCGTCGTCTGCTGGACACGTCGTGAGCGGAGATATTCTTCAGGAATCACTTAGTTGGAGCTAGTTGGATATCAAATATTAGTTAGTTAAACTAACATCTCATGTCATCGTCAAAACTATTTCATTTATTTAAGACATTTATTTAAGTTAAAGGTGACAATTTAGGGATTAACACCTGTGATCTGTGACATAAGTTACCATAATTATGTATATCACGGACTTAAAAAAAGACATCAGAGATTAAGAATTCCTGTATCCCTTCTTTCAGGTCCGTGATGTATGTAATCATCATAATCATTTATTTGCAATATACCTATAATATCTAAGGAGTTCTGTTGATTTCTCATGGACTCACAGAACTGACTTTTGATAAATATGGTATGTACCTGGATTGGAAGTCCGAAGTATATACCTGCTGAAAAGTCACATACCTGCTGTAAAAATTATCTCAAGAACGTAGACTGAAAGGTACTTGGGTATATACTTATTATTATTATTTATTGACTTAACTTACTTGCGAATCACATTTGCAAGGTGTAGAAAAAAATTTGTTCCCACTTCTGCTTCTATCGATAGATAAAATAAGCCATAACGTTCCATAGACATGAGACATGACTATAAAACTGCAGTATCAGTTTTCCAATAGCCATTAACAGCTAATCAGAAACAACTGTTTTGTTAAACGCTTATCTTCGTTAACGATTGTTTTAATGTATTTTTATTAACATAATATAATATTTACTCATGTAACGCCCACGCGACCAACTAGTCTACGGCCGTTTACGTTTTACGTGTATCTGTTATAACACTGTAAAATTAATGTTATTTTAACGCCTCGTAAAACCACATTGAAACGTTCAATTTTAAGTTTTATTGTCATCTAATGTTGGACGGAGCAATAAAAAGTTTTGAACAAATCTCAGTTCTATCTTCCATTGCGGTGTAATCGGGTTCAACTGGCACCATGCTCAGAGTTTAAATATAGACGATAATTCATTTATTCGCATGAAAACCTTCATGGTTTTAATATATGTATGTTCGAATAAGTGTGCATACGAATGAACGTTTTTTGATGTTGATTTATAAAATTTCCAAACACAAAAATGTTAAATTGACCAACCTAAGGCGTAATGGAAGTGCAGACAGGTATTAAATATTTCTGAAAGTAATATTCATTTATTTTTTAAATGCTCTTTGTTACCAACGCGCGCCTCGTTGCTCGCCTTCGGTGGACCGCCTACTCGACGTTCCTTCATTTTAATAGCTCTCAAATTGCATTGTTAATTCCGATATTAATTTTAATGTAACCGATCGAATAACTCGATAATCATGAGCATTGGAATCGATAGTAAACGTCATATGTGTTTTATGTACGACGGCGGTTATCGAGCCATCTAGTGAAGATCGTCTGGTTCGAGTCGTTAAATTAGACCGTTCCCAATTAACGTTTGTTTGGTTATTGAGTTTCGAAGAACTGTGCGGTAGAGAGATTGACATAATCATTGTTGATTTAATATTTAAATCAATCAACAAATTAATTACTGAAAGTACGTAGGATGCTGGTGATTTTCATCGTGTTAATACACGAGCTAAATCAGTTGTTAAACGCTTATAGACCTGGTGTTACTCATTTTATTACTATGTTAGTAGCATTCAGAAGAATCTATGGGAAATAATAAATAATAATAAACGTTTACACACTCATACCCCCGCAATAGGTTTTACCTGTATCGCGGGTGGCATGGACGACACATATAACACATCACAATCACACCCATGAGCTGAGTACAAATATTTATCTGTCACATAAATATCTCCCCCGGCCGGGCATCAAACCCGGGACCTCTCGCTTCGTAGGCAGGGTCGCTACCAACTAGGCTACAGGGTTGTCAAATCAAATGCTTCAACCCATTAATGGCCCACTACTGGGCACGGGTCTCTCCTCTTGAGGAGGCCTAGAGCATACTCCACCACGCTGCCCCAGTGCGGCTTGCTGGAGGGGTTAGTGGCCAACCCGAGTGTCGGAAGTTTTCAAACCACCCGAGGCCTCCGACATGGCTTAACAACTGTTATCTAATGATAAAAACCGGGACCGACGGCTTTACGTGCCCTCCGAAGCACGGAAACGCTCAAGAAATTTTTGCCACTAGCGGTCACCCATCAAATTAAATAATGTATGACACGGATTGTCATGTATGTAAAACAACACAATACGCAGGTGGGAGGTACCAGGCGAGCAGTAAACAACAGGAGCTGCCGCGCACGTCTCGCCGGGGCGCGGGCTAAGTGCAGTTGTCGCGGGCTATTTAATGCAGTTCCTCTGACTGCATTCTGTCGCAGTTTCTGCTCCGCTGCGGCCGCAGTAATGAGTTTTTTGGACATTAAATTTGTTTTCCTCAGTGTGGGGTGGCATTAATTTCGTTTCGCTCAGTGTGCAAGGCTTGCCGTCCCGACGCGCGACGTCGTCTTGAGCGTGCATCCGCCTCGAAGGATCTTTTAATTTGGCTGTTTAAGACGGTTCACTAAGATAAACAATTAAATTTTCAGTTTGTTTTTCGTCAAATTATAAGAGACATAATATTTCAGGAGCACTGTCTTGCTTCTTAAACCACGATTGTCAGTAATTCCACCAATTTTAGGTACACCTACTGTGTTTATTAGGGATCTCATTATATACGTTACAAATATTGCAAATATTATAATAATGTGTTGTAGTTAGCATTGTGCCTCTGCCTAGTTATAATTTAGGGTAATTTTATTCCAAAGAATTTTTGATAAATCTATTTTATTTTCTTTGTTACAGGTAAGTTACCAGCCGATGAAGACAACACTGGCCTAGGTGAAAACGTAAGAGCCGAACTAGAGTAATTCCGATCAAATGTCATAATTTGTCTATACAAGAGCACCAAAATCCATCGAAAGTTTAAGTAAAAATTATGTCATGGAATCAAACTGAAAATGTTAACTTTATTCCTCCCAATTTGACTAACAGAAAGAAAAGTGCAAAAAATGCTGGTAATAACTGATAAGTTATTATGTTTTACGTTTACATAGAAAACTACTAATTCGCCTATATAGTGAAACATAACAGTAGTATTTTAGTTTGTAGCTAATAAAATTACTTGTAGTACGGCAACAAAGTTGCAGAATATCTATCCAAAAGCCAGTAACGTGTTAACACTTGCCGTGCGCCGTCCGCGGTCCTACCAACCGTAACGAGCTGATAGCGACGAAACGCGTGTTTCAAAGATTACCGCGTCTTCTGACCGCAAAACCACCAACATAACAGTTTTATAACCGAAGCGCGACTTCAAAGCGACCGACTCAGTTAAAAGCCAGTTTACTGCAGATAAATAGGTACGGTGAAGCGTCACTTGTGCTAGGGGTGCCATGGTTTATTATTTGTATAGGATATCGAGATTACTTTGAAGTCGATTAATAAACTTATTTTATTTGGGTATCGTAGTTTTGTCTGTATTTAAAAAAAAACAGTAGCTTTCGAATAACAGATTTGCGAGAAACGAAAATGTAAAAATGTTACGCGCTTTAAGGTAGGTTCGTTAGGTTGAGTTCGTTACCAACAGCCGATAGCTGTTGAAGTAAACTCGATAATCGGTAATATACTATCTCGCAAAGGGTAAAAATCATAGTCACCTTGCATGTGAGTATAATGGGTTAATGTCTACAAAAAAAACTGTGTGTGATTAACTCTTTTTTAAGTCAAATTAAAACTTTAAAAGGCGGGGAATATATTTTCCAATCCATGGTTTTTAAAACAATAACCTGACAATATTATCTAAATGTAAAATAACTTTAAATTTTAATTGAATTTTATTATTAACATCCACGATTGAAAGTAAACCTCCATTTTACAGACTTCAAATTTCAAGGATTATTGAGTAGGTACTTATAAGCAAATATTTTTCAACGTTCCACGAGAAAGCACTACAAGAATTTATCCGACCAAAAACAGCTTAAACGACGCATTATTCAATAAAATTCGCGATGTGAAATATGACAACTAGTTTAATAATATTAAATTTAAAACTATACAGGTCCATACATATTAAATAACAAATAAAAGAAAGTTGGTGTTTTTTATATTAGTTGAATGTATGTTGTCTAATATAGCCGATGGCTAAAGTTTAATATTAAATATTCTAAATAATGTTTCAACAATAAACATCACTACGCACCTAGTAAATCTTTTGTATCGTTTCTCAGCTAATTCAATTTTATTGGAGCCAGACGCCATATTAGTTCGATCGATGCTGTGTTATGTTATGTTGAATGGTGCACACATTTAAACTTCATAACAGCAGGAAGCAATGCTTCATACGCTGTCCTCCTCTCACACTGCCCAACATTGTGAACATTAATCATTATGATAAGCAATTAGTCAGTCGACGCACAAAAACGGATCGCTGGTTAATGGGGCGTCTAAACTACTTTAAAGAGTCGTAAAAACATAATATAACGTACATGTACGCCTCGCACATACGCCACAATACGTCCATAGCCTGCGCAGGCGTCGAAGGGTCGAATCCATCAGGCTGTCAACGTTAAAAAACTCTCCGCCGACCAATCAGAGCCCGACGTTTGAATAATTGTTCGATCAGAAACGGCCAATGGTGGCCGCTCGCGGTCTTATTCCGTTCAATGATTAATGCGTTGCGCCGGCGCATTTACGATCGATGCGAGTTTGAATGATTTGTCGGCGGCGCGTCACTATCGCTGGATTTACGATCGCATGTCGATTCGAACACGAACGTATGAGCGTGAGATCGTTCGTGCTGTCACGGAATGACGTACCCGCGAGGGTGCGTGAAACTCTTTTTGATTTGAATATGTACTCAATGAATCAATGTCAGCGCGGCTTCAATTGAAAGTATGAATTTAATTTGTTTCGTTTTTCAACACTTTTTTTACAATTGTTTTTGTTGGTTGCGAATGTTAAAGGAAAGGTAGGGAAATAACGATCTTTTATACTCACGGCCATAACTATTATGTGGGTACCTATCACTGAAGTTCGAGAATGAAAGCGCTTCCAAACATAACACGATAGAGCTATTCAATAAACAGATTCTCCAGTACCATCTTGGTCGGCAACGCGTCGGTGATGTTTCATGTACTGTCGTGTATGATATCCATGGGCGGATTAAACAATTTCGATTCGGTTTTCTAGGCTTCCGCCTCAGTCTTCGAAGAGTCGTTTAATTGCAGTACCTACTGCGGGCCCTATTATGAACTTTAAAAAACCATCTTTTACCATATCATTTACACTGGAACATGGCTGAAATTAAGAGTCCATAATAGGCCGCCTGAAAACACTAATTAGATGGTATGTCAAAGGATTCCAGCATAATAATAACGAGCAAATGAATGCAAATTCAATTGCCCACTACAGTCACATTGCCACTACAGAAATAAATAAGATGCGAAAGTTATTTACCTAAAGACAAACTGTCAACATAGCTTCGTTACTCCTTATGCCATATATATTATACAAAATATCAAATCTTTCCTCTTTATATATTAGTATAGATTAACTTAGCCCATACTTTTGGTATGGAATTCTAAGACCTCTCGATATATTATCACAGATTAAATACACAGCGCAGAACAAAGCGTCCTCTGGTGAGCAGCAGGCGCGTTAATTATCTAATCGGGCGCGCAATCGGCCGGCATAATGAGGAGCGTCCCACGTAAATCTGTCAGTGATGCGCGCGCGCCGGTAAGGCACATGTCTTTTATTTACGGCGGTTACTACGTTTTACCACCGATTATTATTTTTTCTGTCGCTTGCTCTTTTTTGGTTGTAATGATCTTATTTACTGGTAATGAAAAAAATCTAATTTGTCAGTTTAAACACGTTAGTTACAATGCGAAAATTTTCATAATGAATGTGAATTAAATGGCGGCATATATGGAGGGCATTTAATTAAATACATATTATATCTTCCTTCAATCGTTTGTAGTAGTTCTAAATATAGTAGATTAGAGTTTTTTTATACAAGTCGTATTTTAACCTCTTCTTTCAAGCTTAATTTGTAAACTGAGAAGACATCATATTAAAAACTCACCATATCATGGCAAATATTATTTTTAAGTGCCATCCTTGCATTAATTCCCTTCGTATCGCTTCGCTCGCACTTTTATGTCACGTGAATGTTTGTTGCTCGACTTGTAATTCCAAACAGTTCACATGCCCGAAGCGAAGTGGCAGCACGATGACAGTTTGACAGATTGACAGCAATGTCAATGATATTATGCAGGCATGTGGAACATACGGTATGTCATAGCGATGACATTCTAATTGCAGGCTTGTTGATTGTCGCTTGACATTTGTCCATCAACATGTTCTCTTTTGTTTTTTAAGTTAGGAAAGTACCTAAGCGACGTTTTACTTCAGTGTATCAGGTGTTACAGTGTTATGACATGTATATTTAATTTTGTATTTAAGTGAAGTGCTTGTAAATTACAAAAATGAAAAGACTGATGCAGTTATGTTTATGGGTAACTCTGCTAAGATTGGCAGCAATGAAAATATATTAGCAGTAGTAGAAGACTACTGGAGACCAGTAGCTCGAGCACGAATATTTGCGAGAAAGTATTCGTATGGTTAACGTAAGCAATTTGTATGGCATTTTTTCAAAAGCGCCCCTATCGTACGTAAATGGTACTAAAATGCCATACAAATTTGACAAATTGCTTACGTTAACCATACGAATACTTTCTCGCAAATATTCGTGCTCGAGCTACTGTTTGTGTTAATTCGAGTTTTGGGTAGGTATATGTGATTGATATTACACGGTTTAGTAAGTGCGTTTTGGTTTTAATTTTTATTATCGTGAGTAATATTTGTATGACCATTGATTTTTAAGAAATACTATTTTACACTAGTAAGTACTGTCTTTATCGCACGGAATAAAGGATAATTCTTGAAAAAAAAAACCGACTTAAAAATTAGGGATAACTCAAAAACTACTCATCAGATCTCGCTTAAATTTAAGTGGGACCACAAACAAGCAACAACTTTTGATTAAAAAAATACAGTCGAATTGAATACCTCCTCTTTTTTTTAAGTTGGTTAAAAAGTAAAAACGAGCAAGCGACATGACATCGTTATTAACTGTCGTTTGAACGCTGTTAATTGTCGTTTAAAGAGCGGTAATCAAGCGACATCTATATCAATCAGGCGAGTACCAATGTGACGTGTTGACTGTTGACACATATAACCAGTGATGAGGAATTTAGCTATGTGCTCGGTCGTGGTTCCGTGGTTTGGGGAAAAATCATTAAACAATGTTAACGAACTATTTCTATACAAAATTTTGTTATAAATAAGTAATTTTTTTTACTTACTTTATTTTTCTTATTTTTTTAACTAAAAAAAATAATTTTTTAATTGTATATACGTACATAGTTTAGGACATATTTTTTGTGAAATGATATTTTATAACCAAACGATTATGAGAAACAGCTACCATTGCATTGTTGTTAATAAATAGCATTGGAAATAATTAAAATGTTCCACAGTTCAAAATTGTATTCCCAACAAACACATTTTCATGTCGAATGATGCCAAGACGAGACTATATGGCTCTACGTCAAAAAGTTATCAGATCTCATGTAGATCAACCTTCTAACTCTACACGCCCTAACTTCACAAAATTTACACCTTGTCAAAATATGTGACTTGGCCGTTTCGCTTCCCTCACATGGGTGGGTGTAAGGTGAAAAAATTTATTCACTCTTAATTACTTTTCTGTTATACAATAGTTGTTGTAGTAACGGCCAACGATATATTTTGACTAAAGTGTAAATTTTGTGAAGTTAGGGCTTGTAGAGTTAGAAGCTTGGCACTACATGAGATCTGATAACTTTTTGATGTAGAGCCATATGGTCTTGTTTTGACATCATTGACATGAAAATGTGTTTGGTGGGATTTCACATCTTCTTGTAAGTATGACAATATATTGAAAACCCATCCCTTAATCCCCATCCACAAACTTCCATCCCCTAATTTAAAGGGTGGGGGTGATTTACTTAAAATCCTGAAATATTTAGGTATTTTATTATTAATAACAAGAGGTTCGTATATGAATTTTCAGATTTCTAGCATCAAAATTTTCGGAAGTCTCATACAAACTTTCGTCCTCTGGTTTAAGGGGTTAGGGGCTAGAAGTTCCAAGTTTTAGAATTTTTCGGTTGTTTGTAAACATCAGTTTTAAAATTTTCAAAATTTTAATTTCCTATTATCGTTAAGTTATTATTTCATTTACAATTGCAAAATTACTTGATACAAAATTAAGTTTAAAAGTAATAAAACCCACTTTTTTCAATTGTATATTTTCAAGATCAGTGTTACATATCAGATGGCTGCTACCTGTGCTTTACGGCCGCGGAATATCGGATGGTATCGGACCGGGAGCCGGTGCCCGGCCCGGTATCAAGATCCGGCATTACGCAGCTACAGCATAGCATCACGATATCGTTCACCGTAAACTACGAGTGGCATGACTTGGTGAGCCCTGGGGCGGGTGGTGGAAACTGAAAATGTGGTGGCACTTTTCAAAGTATAACGGTTTCATGTTTCATACTGTAGTATGGTAATACTACTAATATATTATTAAATTATGTCAAAAGACAAGACGGATTTACTTTGTAAGATTTGTTTTTTATTGTCATAGTGCTGTTTTATCGTGATTGTTTAGGTAATATTAGTTTTACAGCGGGTCCCCGTCCATTCAATTTAACTAATAAATATTTAATAATTACTCGGAATAACAGTCTAGGTATTTATTCATTATTTTTTATTGCATAAATTATGTTAAAAGAAGAGTAATACTTGAAACAATTACAATCGATTTTATTACGATCAACCGAGTGACAGAAGTAAAGCAAAATAACATTACTAATTAACTAATTAATTAAATAGTCTCTGTGGATCAAGCAAGCGTTGTTTCCCATTTAAATGAACTTATCATTACAAGTGAAGTGTAAAAAAAAATTAAAATGATTATAAATTTCTTCGATTATTGTTTTCCTTTATGTTTTGATTTAAAAATATACATATAATAATCATGTAAAACCATTCACCTCACTTACTAGAGAAGTCGTCCGCCCACCGGTCCATTAAATACATGATTTACAGCCGAATATGAAATTAACTATCTTGTTTTAAATTACAAAATATCATTTGTGTAATATATTAGGGACTGTCCGTGAGAGATTTATGGTTACCCGCTTGACCCTCTGTTGTGAGGCGCTCAGTTTGATCAAATTGAGCTCGGTTCACGGCTTGTCGGACTATTTTATATTTATTATGTTACATAAAGTGGAATGTTTATATGTTTTTCAATTTCAATATGTCAACTTGTATGCATGGAATTATTAAAATATTTAAATTTAACTCAATCTGTAGATATGTTGGTCTGTTCGACCCCTCTGTCGTTTTGTATAGCGATATGAAATAATTGGTTGCTATAACAATGTTTTATTAATTGAATAATTACCTACTGCCGTTGTACCAATCTATTGTTTATCAGTTTGAAAATGTTATGAGTCGTTACTTTATAATTGGTAGATATAAAACCAAAAAATACACAATTATCTTAAATGTTGACGTATCCTATATGTGAAAATTGATTTCACAAGAATATAATCTCAGTAATTCTCTACTACAAAGAACTAAAACTTTAAAATAGTAATTTACCTGCTTATCGCTCTTGACCTACTATCAGATAATGTAACCTATATGTATCTCTCTACCATCTCTCTACTAACCTGGCTTCGTCTCCATTATCAACTGAACTAATAATTGAATTAGAGAAATACCTCATCGCTTCAAAGTTAACAACATTTGTCGTTAGTCGGTAAGTTGCAAAATGTAATTAATGTGACTTGACAATGCTAGATCCATAGGATTTAAATTATCAACATTTACAGTATCTAAACGGTTGCGGTTCGTTATGGACAGCAGGTCTAAATAAAGAGCTGTAAAATTACTGTACCTGCGGCAGGTATACATTGATGTGACTTATAAGTCGCATTGCCCAATGAATTGACCCATTTGAGTCACCGCCTGATGCCTGTGGCCATGTTTTAGTAAGGACAATATGGGGTTCAGTTTTATTTTATTTGAACCAAATTTCGGTGTCATCAAATTAATACGAAACATTTTTTGGTTCCAAATGTTTTTTTTTTTTTGTTATTTTCAGTTTCAATAAAAGTTCCTGAGTTCTTATTATACAGAACAGTACTGAATGATTATAAGTTAGACATTTTCAATAGGTTTCTCTGTAGGTTGAAGATTCAACAAAACATAGACATCACACCACCAAACATCAGCAAAATGTAGATATCAAAATTGATTACTCATTTTAACGTCTAAAGTTACATTTGCATCGTCCAACCGAACCGCAACACTACTTCTAGCAAGCAGTTATCGTTGTTGCTTGCAATATTAACTTAATGGGAATGTCCCACAATTACAAGTGTTATGCACGCCGTAGCCATCAGAACTATTCCTTGCAAACTGGAGATTCATCGTAATGAAATGTAAACCGTATGCATAAGTCATTAAGGTTGATTGTACTGGTAAGTTTAAAATCCTTGTCCGAGTATTATAAACGTTTGAGAAGTGCAGGGTATCGGATGTCGTGTTTTATAAATATCATTGGTATTTTATTTTCATTGCAACACCAACGTAACAACATTAGATGTAACTGTTTGTTTTGGAGAAAGGTTAACAGTCGTGCGATCTTTCGTCGTAGTGTGTTTATATATGTCATTGTCTCTATCATAAGTCTGTTTTTGTCTGAAATAGATTCCTTATCATGAAGATAAAGTTACTTAGCTGATAATCCACCTGATGGTAAATGTTGCAGGCCAAAAAGGAAGCTGAGGACCCTTTTATTATCATGTATGTTATGTACCTATTAACTCTTTGTGGGAAATAGTAAAAAATAAGTTTTAAATTGCATAAAAAATTGTTTAAAAACGGTAATAAAAATTTAAAAAGTAAATTACAATTTTCAGTTTGATAAAAGTTATCAATTTCCATCACGGCAATGTCACGGCAAAACTCTGCAAAATCAAAGCGACTGTGTTGTGTTTGGGTTGAATTTAGATCTCGTTGTTTTCCTATAATCATGATGACGGGAGAGACAAACAGGATATTTTAAAATTAGATATTAAAATATAGAAAACCTAATAGTCTGTTCATTGATTCGGTTACGTAATTGTCTCACTGCGAGCTAGCGCCTATAGTCTCATAAAAAAATCGCTGTATATATAAAGTACGGCTACTTTCAATAAATAAATTACTAAATATTTTTTTTTACGTCCGTGTAAATAATATATTTAAAATCATACATAACCAGAAACTTGCACAAGAATCTATGCCGTGCAGGGGGGATGGGCACCTAACCTATACAGAGAACCCCCGAGATTTTTTTATCAGTCATAAAACAGCTATGTTTTACAGACAAGATGCCAAACTTGACAGATATAAAAGTAAAAGAAGTACTGATATGTCTTCTGTGGTAAAAGGTAAACAAATATGACGACGAGAAAAAGCAATCTCTGCGTCAATATATGTATGTATGAACTCCGAGTACTTGTATCTGAGTAAAAATGTGTAGAATATAGGATAATTTAATTTGAGAGCGAGAAATAGTATCTGTCGGTTGCGGCGGGTGAGACAGGGCCCGCCGGGCGCACCATGATGTCACCCGACTTTCCGGAGACGCCGTTATTTATGATACGTCATTTTTATGGCACCAAAACTATAAATTAATGCTTGTCGATGATCTATTGCTCGTAATTTAAAGTGTTGATGACTATTTTGATATTTGCCATTTCGACTACACGCCCCGCCGCGACATTTGCAATTTTATAGCTTTTTGCTGTTGTTGTTCAGGTTATCGAACACTGGCGAGTGGCGATAAATCGTCTCTCGTCTGGACGGTGACAGGTACGTGGTACGGACGTGTTTATTGACGCACCTATTGGATTGCATCAGGTACTCATTTTGGATTGTAAAGGTTGAAGGACTGTCTTGCTATTTGAAAAAATTAGATATTTTGATTTTATATTACCAGTTGGCTTATCAATTAAAACAATCACTCCGGTATCTTATAGTTTATTAGATATAATATCAGCAAATCATTGATATTTGAAAAAAAAAACCAGATATTTTGATTTCTTATATTATTGTTACCAGTTGGCCTATCAATTAAAACAACAATTCCGGTGTCACATAGTTTATTAGAGATAATATCAGTAAATCATTATCGACAGATGGGATTTTAAGGAAACATTACGTTATAAAAAGTATAAAAAATAAATATCTAAAAATTATGTCTTCTAAAGAACAAGTAAAGTACGAAGTATATGGTTCCTGCCGTGAGTCAGAGACAATCCCCACTCAATTCAAATCATGTATAAAAAATCTGACGTATCCGCCCTTAAATTCCTGTGAATGTAGCCTTAAATATACACACAAGTATATTTAATATATCCTTTGCTGAGGAACGGATATACCGTATCTTGGATATGTCTTATCGTAATCCTGAAAGTTCGCTAGTCGGTAGCTACTAGCTGCATGTAGACCGTAGAAGCCCATTATCGAGAAACAAGACGATGCACTACAATTCCCGAAGTGCAGGTCATTCAAACCATCAGTGGAGGTAATCGCCTTGAGTGAAAACTGCCATAAACGTATCCTACTGGCTACGACCACGACACTGCTGCATAGAGCAGCTACACGCCATATTTACAGAAGGGTACTTCAATAGAAAAAAAGATCCTGAATTTGAAAACGTTTCAGCAAAAATTTTTAATAAGGCTCCGAATATAGAATACGTAAAGGAAATGACGAAGTTGTGAAAACATTTTTCCATTGTGACATAATGTTCGAAATTCAAGTGAATGTCTAACCCGTGCCTTGTATTTCCTTGCTTTCCTCTTATTACTTTCTCGTTCTATTACAAATTTGAAGGTAAACGGGACGAGCATCAACGTTTCAAGTCGTCTTCAAAGAAACGGTCGGATAAGAACACTGCACAATGCCGCCATTAGTCGTAACTTATTATAGACAATTTCCTAGAGTCGAGCGACCAATCGGCTTGAGTGAGAACCGCTATAAAGGAAACGGTTAATAGCGACTACGGAATTACGGACCGGAACCGTATTACTGCGCGAATTTAGTCGCGTAGGTAAAATAGCTGGGCGCGTCTGTCCTTATTTGTTCTTTGTTATTGTTGCTTGTTCTTTTTAAAACGGGACATCTACGACACAGATGACACATCTTTTCAAGTAGATTGATGTTTAACTGAATCATAATTGACGTTTTTAACAATGATGGACAAATCAAATAACATAACGATGCTTCATCGTAACTTCCCACATTTTGGCTCGGTACAGAACATTAGGCTTATCAATGTTTAAACTCAATAACTGCGATAGCGCTGTTACCGCTTGAAGATCGTACCAACCGTGCACCAACGCTGCAAGCGAAATCCAACCCATTGAGACCGCAATCCGATCTTCACAATTCCAACTCCCGAGTTCCGGGGGCCAGATAGCATCGAGGACAGTTAAAAGCCCAGAATCTCCCATCTGTGGGCGACTGGGCGACTGGGCGCCTGGGCGTGCACGACGCGCGTCCAATACGCCGTTAAGATATCAATCACCACTGGACGGCGGACGGCGGCCCCAATAACATTAGCATTGGAATAGCCGGTCCATGCGTCGGTGCTGGCAAGAGAGCCAATATGTAGTACCGCAGAAGACATAATAGTACATTTGTATATAAAAGTAATATTGCTGCCACCACGTTGCTTTGTGGCTAATGGTATGGACACAGATAACTAAGATAACGTTGTCGTCAGCGAGGAATCGAACCTGAAATTCCTCTATAAACTAGAGCGTCTATCTCTGGCCTACACTTTGAATTGTAGCTACAGAATCCGAAGTGAAATTTAATTAAATGAAGGAGTAGAATACGCAGTCAAGGCAGTTTTAGTGATCTTTGCATTAGAAGTCTGTGAGAAATAGACACTAATGAGAAAATTAACGTTTCAACATCGGGGAAATCGCATTATGAAGGTTATAAATACTTGATTTGATCAACATCAACATGTGAGTTATTAAAATTCATATTCCTTAAGGTTGATAATGCATACCTAATGCGGATTTAAAAAAAAGGTTAATCTGAATATCCACCGCACAAAACTCAATAAAGTTAATTCGCACGAGCGATTCCATTCAGAATGTTACGTATCAAATATTATTAACTTTTGAACGAACACTGCAGGATGAAAGCGCTTCATAATTTCACATGAAAATTAGATGTTTTCCAACTCGTGCAAGTCTTTTATACTTCATAAATAATGTTGTGAATTCTCATTTTGTTTACGAACAACCAAACATAAGACTGGGCAATTCTAAGTAGAACGAACCTCATATCATTACCTTAGAATTAACATTACTCCGGCAAATCTAATTCGCGCTCGCCCATCTATAATTATACGGGATAAGGTTCAAAATACCTCAATTCGCACGCAAATGTAATCTTGACCTCAGCTCGCAAGTTTACTTTTTGCCGTTGGATAACTCTTATGACTTACGAAGTAGAGTTGAGAGTTGAGCGTGCGCGTCGGGAGTAGAATGGAGTTTGTTGTGCAAGGGATGGCCTGTAATGCGACAGTTTGTAAGCATGAGCTTCAGACGAGAGGAGATAGGGGGAGGGGGAAAGAAATACAAGTTGTTTCGACGTACCTGAAGGTCGTTGACTTAAATATTTATCTATTTTGCACTTATCTACCGAGTGAAGTTTTCCCTTTTGTTTTCTTGGTGAATTTGAGAGGTCACATCATTCATTAATGAATTTCGGTGTAGCGTAAGGAAGGTTATCCATCGTTGTCATTGTGATCTCACTCGTTCAAACGCCTATTTTACCCAATGCACATTACAAAACGTCTCAGGCTATATAAAAATAGTTTCTCCATTCTGTCCAACTTTATCCGATACTTCTTCATTGCAGTCGTACACAATGTAATTAATTGCGATGCGTCCTGCAACAGTTTTATGTCAAAATATTTTTGCAGTTTGATAACGTGGGATGCAGCTGGTATGATTAGACATGCATCTTAAAAATAAATTAGAACACCAATGATAAATTGGTGTTAAATGTACATTGAACTTATCATACAGCAATAGAAAGTACAGTATTCCAGACTTTCAATTTTTGCTCATTGAATTGTTCACGTGACTATCATACGGGTAATTCATCTGTGTATGTATAATTGTATGTGTATGTCATGAGAGTTGTTGTTTTCATCTTAATAAAGGCACTGCACAACTAGGAGCTACCGAACCATTCGACTGTATGTATAAAACATAGCGAGTACTGTCGCGAGGAATAAACACAGAAAAAGAAGTCGTCTCATTAGGCACAATCGCTGATTGGACAGTCAAGTCGAACGTTCCTAACTTCGTTTCCCGCTAATACGACGTCGTACGAGTTATGCAATGAGCGATCGGTCCATTCCGATCACGTGCCCCGACCGCCTCGAGCGCCTAATTAAAAATCGACCGATTTTTGTTAGCGAATGTACATTTGTTACCCCTCCCCCCACCCTCCCCACTCGATAATCGTGTAAAACAGGGCGTGGGAGGTTTTTTAAAGAGTTTCTCCGGCTGATTTGAAATGTCGACTAATTAGAGCGATTGGTACGATCTTTGGAGAATTTGCTTTCCTGATAAGTATTTTCGGAGAATTTTAACTAGCTACGAAATTACGAGTAAGGTAACATCGTTCACCAGGTAGATGTTAGAGGATTTACGTTTTCATTTTATTATCCTGGTCCAACTTATCAATAGACAACGCAAAAATTTGGTAATTTTACTGCCAGGAGCCAAGGACGCGTGATACGCAAAAATATAAACTGCAAATATTATATTGATTCTTTTGATGCATACTTTCCATCCTTTTCTTCTTTGTGACTCAATTGCACTTTTATGATTTAATGTTTTATGTTTAATGTGATTTTTATTTATTAGTGAATAATCATATCATACGTTTCGCTACGCAGGCGGTTGCAAGCAACTTAACAATGAAAATCAGACTTCCTAATAATTAAACAAACACAACATTAACCTTTAATTTCCCGAGCAGCGTTCAGAACCCAACATAACAAAGACTGATCAAGCCACACTGTCAGTTGGGCGCAAGAGGAATATATTTTTTAAGCGCGCCGCACACTTGGATCGCATCGCGCCTTTACAATCGTCGAGCTGACGTGGCCAGACCTCCGCATGCGGTAAGGCTACTGGTTTGTTCATAAGAGGTAGCGGGTTACCGGCAGAACAATTATTGGTAATAAAAGCAGACTTCATCTCTGTATGTACCATGCAGCAATGTAATGAAGTCATAAAGAACTTTTTCAACCGACTTCAAAAAAGGAGGAGGTATTCAATTCGACTGTTTTCTTTTTTTATGTTTATTACCTCAGAACTTTCAACTGGGTGAACCGATTTAATGATTCTTTTTTGATCGAAAGCTGGTGCTTGTCATGTGGTCCCACTTAAATTTGAGCTAGATCTGACGAGTAGTTTTTGAGTTATTTTGAAGTCGGTTATTTTTTGTCAAAAATTGTTTAATAGGACACTCAACACAGATATCATTATTACAATGCTATGAATGAATGCTTAAGCTAAAGAGTCTATTACATTTAAGTACCCATAATTAAAGGATGCCACATCGTGCACAATTTTGCAGTTAAACAACACCAAACAGCGTGCAAATACAAAATTAAATTGAATACACAAATTAAAAATAATAAAAATAAAACAGTATAATATAACTTATTTGTTATTCAGTAGATTTTCCACTGTTCGTAGGAGGATAGATACCTAACTCTCCCGTTCTTCAGGTATGGTCCCATCCCGATAGTGATGCCGCGTGGCAATTCAGTCATGATCAATAATTATCAAACACTCGATATTTCCTTTCAAAATTAATTAATTTTAAATAATGAAAATATAATATTTTGTGTATAGAAAAATATTCAGCTAAGCGGATACGAAATTATTGATCAGATCATAAGACTCAGTACTACTACTATCTGTACTACTTTTAATTTCATTCCTCAGTCCGCCACTAGTGGACTGCTCACGCACCGCTCGTCACCAACCCAGCACCGTTAATTTGGGAACACACTAGCAATTTCCCGGCAGCGAAATAAGCGAATTAAAATCGCCTCAAAGCAACTGCTCGCAAAGAAACGGCTGCATACACTGAGCGGGGTTATTTTTAGCTATTTATGAAGGTTTGCGAGTGGCTGGGGTGAGTGACGGCGGACAGCCTTTGAGCGAGCGAGCGGGCAGCTCGTCGTTTAGCAAAAATTACGGAAAATGGGACGCCGGCAGTGTTGTCCCATGCAATATAGTCGTAACATATCTCCAACACCATGGTTTTGAAGGATTGGTTTGTTTTGGTTTGAACCAGAGTAGCAATGCAAGTCCAGGAGCACTATGTAGGTATACTATTTGGTGTATTAGGCGGCTAGCTGCTATGTATATCTCACGTCAAGAGCTGATGGCGCGGTAGTGCTTGAGTGAGCTCGACGAGAATACTTGGCAGAACTGCTGGATGAGCTTGTGCTTCAGGTCGTCAATATCGTTACATAAAAATTTACCAGATAATTTTAGTAAATACCGAATATATGTCATATAAATAAACCGAACAAACATTGTGAAAGGTTTCACTTATTAAATAAGACCGTTTTATAAAATGCCGGGCATATTTTATAAAATGCTAAGCATGTAGTATTTCGAGTTGCTAATAAATTTATCTCAAACCTAGAACTGTTACAGTAACAATCTTATTCAAGTTTTACTTCTAGGTTGAGTTTCCGTAACAACCGACTGGTTAGTCCAAACATGATTTCGAGTCTGAATCAGTCAAACCACAATGAATTCGGCTTACAAATGTCTGTCGAATAAAAGCTGGTCAATTTATCGCCACCAACATATATTAGTTCGGTTAGCGCAATACCAATCCCAACTGGGCCAAATCTGTTCCTAACACGCAGAAATAGGAGGTAATTAATTTATAGACGGTAATTTGTATTTACGTCTGTCTGAATTGAACACGGCTCGAGAGACGCAAGTTGCTAAGACGGACGGACAGTGCCCAGTGGTAGGCAATACGGTACGGCTGATATTCTTATCTTACAAAACGTCAAAGGACCATTGAACTAGTATTACTAGCGTATAGAACAGACACCGCGAACATTGGGTTCGGGGGTGTGCATTGCAGCCGGCCGGCTGCATTTCATTCTGTCACTCGGCTGTCACTCGGCTGCGCTCATGGCGGCTGCATGCCAAAATTGTTTATGAAAAAACTGAAAAAAATCCGTCGTGCGTAATAAGAACGTGTCACAATTGCACGACAAAAAACAAAAAAGATAATGGTATCACATAATATCATCAGTAAGAAAACAAAATAATAACTTAAATCAACTAAAACGAATTTAATTAAATTATTGTGCAATGTTCCCGCCATTCTGGAATGAAAAAATCATAAGGAGCGTTTGAACTTGGCAAGCCACTAGCGTGTTAATGGAATCTATAAGCTTGCTTATGTTGCCGTCTTGGTTCGGCAAGTGTCATATACAAAGTTACTCTATGGCAAGTGTTCAAACGAGGCTTCTAGTTTGAAAAGAGAACGGAGGGCAAGCCGGCGGTGGAACACACATTTTGTTTGAGATGTCTCCTCTATGTATGTATCTCAATGCAAAGGACTGATTTTTTAATTGCCTGTCAATCAACTACGGAATTAGCATTAACCGATATTTAAATAGATTTGTAATTATAAATAGAATTTAAATTTCTTAAAATAAATGAAAATACTGTTTATAGTTCAGTTTTAATGAATTTGGTTGGGAATAATTCTTGGCAAAAAATAACTGACTTCAAAATTAAGGATAACTCAAAAAGTACTCGTCAGATCTCGCTGAAAATTAAGTGGGACCACATGAAAAGCACCAGCTTTCGATTAAAAAAAGAATCATCAAAATCGGTTCATCCAGTCGAAAGTTCTGAGGTAACATACATAAAAAAATACAGTTGAATTGAATATCTCCTCCTTTTTTGAAGTCCGTTAAAAATAATATTTCACGAAAAAGTTTCAGATACGAAAAGATCTCTGGTAAATGAAAGTGGGGCGTATTATGTGGTAATATCGCTAAGAGTATTTAATATTTATGGTAAGAGTATTTAATATTTAAGGTATGAAATATTAATGATTGATTCAAAAATCAAAACTAGGATAATCTTATTATCTCTGACTAATTATAATAACACATTTTCCTAAATAATTCTCTCTAATAAATCAACCAAAAGTCACACATGAAATTAAAAAAAAACATTGGCATCGCCATATACAAAACCGTCCAGTACTAGTAAGACAAAACTTTTGCCAAAGGTTACCCGAAATGTGTGACCACTAAACACTAGCAGTAACGTGGGATCGGGCCGATCGCAATTTACCACGTCACCCGCAAATAGCGCACCTATTTACCCTGACGGTGGTTAAGGAGACCTATAACAAATTAACGCGCGTCTCCGCGGCCTCGTTAATCAATCTACTCTAGCTCTCCCGTCATATCTCATCGTTGACGCGCATCCGTCAGACTGACGCGACGCGACGCCACGCGACGCTGTGACGCAGCTTCCGTGCGCGTTGTTTTTATTGTCATATATTTCGGGGCCGCGCGCTGCACCGTAATAATTCATGCATTTTACCTAAAAGTATTATTTGTAAACATACAGTCATATGTAACCTGATATTAATATATGCTCGTTATAGCTAAAATGAGCAACGAAATAATAAAGTTAATTCGATAGTTACGAGTATATTATCAACGGAGCTCAAATCCTTCGTATTGATATCACGAACTTATGTATTGTTTCTAACACAATAATCACAATATTATGTTAAAAAAATTCAAGTAAGTTCTAGCACAGGATAAATAATAGTACTTATAATAAGTATGTAGTAAGTAACCTTATCTTAAATATGAAACGTTTTCTTCTTAAATTTTTTTCACCAGTAAGAATACATATCAAAGTAATGCAAATAATCTGTTATCATAGTACATATCTAGTGAAATTACCTTTGGATTAATTTATTGACAAGTAATTTTAATCTAACCAGAAGATATTTACTCATGTGCGTTACATCTGAAATGTATTATCGATGTATTATTTAGCAAGGAATTAATGAGAGGACGGCGCAACGTCGTAAATCAAATTACGCGGCGCGTCATATCTCATCTGGTTGACGCGTATCACTCACCTCACCTGACGTGACGTGACGTGAAACTGTAGACGGCTTTCTCGTGTCGTGTCTTCCGCGTTTGTCATAAAAGTATCACAAAGTTGCAAGTTTTACTAATGACTCATTGTAGTACTTAATTTCAGGAACGATTTTATATATTTTTTTGGTTTGAAGTTTGTACGTTTATTTTTAAGTGATTTCTTCTGTGGTATAATTTAAAATTTAACAAATGAAACAAAATATTATAAAATACGTCACTCATTACTAGCAGAAAATAATATTTTTAAAGAATTAAAACAGTTTTAATATTTTTAAGTTTGACTTCACTTCAAAGTGTTTGGTCGAGACTGCAAGACGGCATGAGTGTTATAACAGCAAAATATAACATAAAATTAAATAACATAGAAAGTGTATAATAAATCAGAAACTATATTATAAGCAGCGATAAGCCTATCCTGCCCTATAGCTGAATTGGATTCCAGGTGCAATTCCCATCCGGAGAAAAATTTATGGGACAAAATAAATGTTTCTTGATGATGAAGGCTGTTACTGTGTTATTTACGATGTTTTCATTGTGTCACAATGATACGTGATCTGCGAAAGAGAATCTTAATGATCAGTTATTCAAATATGTTAACAGGCGTGAGTTACTTGTAAGACCTAAAAATCCCGCAAGCTTAACGGATAGCTCTTCATATTAGTTCCAGTTGACAGTTTACTTAACAAATGACCCCAACCTCCTCAAGCGGCGTCACTCTCTGATGGCGTCTATCACGTCTCATTATAGCATCTGATCACGGAAACGCGACGTCCACTAATCACATGTAACGGTCCGCCATTCGTCACTGTCCCGTATGCATCACTCACGGCCACTGACGTGACAATATATCAATTAACTCGCGATTGTTCATAGCCTCAGGCAGGAGAGTCCAGTTTCGCTCGCTCCAACTGCAACTTTAAACTGGCGGCGCTGAGACGTCCAGTGAAATCGAAGCCGCGACCTCCCCCTTTGTTAGAACTGCGACATACCCTCCCGGGGTTAGTCGCGGCACGCTAATAGCTCCGATATTTCTGGTTACGTCGAACGTATGGCATGGCACATTATCAGAGTCTCTTAATTGAAGATAATAAGGGGGGACATGTGTCTCTGTCGCGTTTTTATGGGGTGTAAGTAAGGGATATGGTGTGTTTCGTTTTTTGGAGTGTCGTTAAGACCGGCTATTAATTTGCGTCAATCGCGTTTCCTTTCGTACGGACGTGGAAAAAGTATTGGGTGAGTCATGGCAGTGTTACGAATCTGAGAAGAATTTTGGTTTTCTTTGATATAATCTACTAAATGCCTGCACCGACCGATTTGTACGTGGTTGGTCGTTTGATAGGCGAACCAAATTTGTGAGAAATTCCGTGCTTTCGAGGGTACGTTAAACCATTGCTCAATGCTGCTGTCGTTAAATAGTAAGTAGTCTACAAGTAATACGTATAGAAGAAGTTTTGACGCTTGAGATTACCTACTAAATTTACCAGCCTGGTCTGAAAACGCGTGTTGGGTAAAACTTTAGTCTTCTCAGTTACGAAACCCTGCAATTAGTTGACACTTTGACATCAGCAATATCTATATGTCCATTATGCGTGGTGTTAGTCCCCACTCTCCACTGCACGACGAGGAAACATTACATTCCCGAATCACTTATATCAACATGGAGGTCCAGTTTGGAAAAGTTAAGGTTAATTTCCCAGTGATACCTATGGAGTCACGTTAAGACTAGTGTATAAATCGGTATTGTTCTGACTCCGGCTCGCCTTGTCCGACTCACCTGCATTCTGCAATATCAATCCATCTCGAGCGGGTGGGCGCCAGGCGGGGCGGGTAGCGGGGAGCGGGGTGCGGGGCGCAGTATGGACACCTGACGTCTCTGGTGCAGGAGCCGGTGCAAGGGTTAGGTCATGGTCATTTGTTAGTTGCACAGTCTGTGTTGTACGTAGTCTGATTAAATATCGGAGTTTTAGGATTTTTTTTCCGAAAAGACTGACAAGAAAGATTCTTTCGATCAGAATAACTGCAACAAACCAAAGTCAAAATCTACAGATTATTAAGGCTAAAGTTGCGAATATATCATGCACATCAGGTCCTTTAATTTATAATTAATTATCATTAAGTCTATAATATGGTAAATAAATGAATGTAATAGGTATTACATAATGAATGATAAGGATTAATTTAATTATGAAGTCTTCACTTCAAGTGAACCACAGTGAGATGAAAACACACGCAACTGAGAAAGAGGACTATCCGTAGAGCGTGTCTTGAGGCATGTCGGTGTCGTGTCGGTGTCGTGTCGTACTGAGTCCTCTTGCACGTGACGTGACGTGATCCAGGTAAAGTAGTGTAGCTCCCTGTTACGTTGGACACTTTACACAATTTTAAATTATTCCCAATTCATTATTTTAAGCTTTAAAAAAAATCATTACACACCTGCAATGGCCCGGCGTATCGCTATATATATGGCGGATAGGTACATCATACATACAAGATTCGATAAGAAAGGTTTGTCCTGCTCAATAATTGATATTTATCACTGTCAGTGTTTTACCCTTAAAGTAGAGAGTTTAGTTTTTAACATGATTTATCAGAATAAATCATTTTGTCGTTGACCCCTTAAATTTAACCATCCCCTTATGTCATTGACAAAGGTATTAAGTGGGATGAAATACGAGTATAATAAGCTATATTAAATTCTCAAAATAACAATATTTCGGTTTCACTTCATATACTACTTCAGAAAAATAGTTTGTACTAAGAAGTAGAACTTAATAATGTTGGCTACTGCCAACCACATCGCTATGCAGGTTGTACCAACATAGCGTAGAGTTAATCAAACAGGGTCATATACGTAACTTTACACAGAAACAGTACCACAAACCAAGTTTAATATCTTACACCATCTCTCAGATCTGTAATGGCGGTAAAATAATTCTCGAGTACTGTCTAGTGATGCCGAGTCTTACCTGCAGCGGTGTCAATCTGCCGGGGTGGTGCAGGGGGACCCCCGGGGGGCGGCCGGCCAAGTCGCCCGTCTTTGAGGCTATTTTGTGCAAATGACGTGACGTGTATGCAGCAGAAAGCTGATACTTCAGTGTGAGTGCTCAATATTTTAGACGTTTCTGTGACGGGAATGAACATTTATATTGGATAATTGCTTCGTCCTCTACTTGTTTAAAGATACTTCTACAGTATATGGGATGACTTTGCTAGATTTTTGCTATAGTTAAATAAGTAGGTAATTGAGTACAGTTTGAAATAATTGTCGATGTTTTAGGTATACATATTTTCTCATGTGACCTAAGTAGAACTTTGTTTTCTTTGTAGTATTAAATACATTTTGGACAGATATATTAAAAAAAGATCAGAGCCCCATTGCGAAGACTCAGGATTTCAGTAGCTCTAGTGCTACTTCAATTTGAGCAAAACGATAGGTGAGACTGAATTAATTGTAAACAGTAATATAACATTGGGCAACAAAACAATAGAAACGCAAAAACAAATGTTTGAACATTGAAATTGGCCAACGTTTTGTTTTCTGGTAACGTCCTCCTTGTCCCGAACAGAAACAGATCATTGGGTCGCCGGTCGCCGCTCGGCCACCTCACCTCTCTCCAGGCTCCTAGCTCCTACATAATGCCCCACCTAACTACAACTAAAACAATTATCTCCGGCCCCGATCCGTCCGAGTGTATATTTTTTAAAACGCACACACTCACGCTCCCTCCCCTTATTATGTGGGGGGAGTGACCCGGCGGGAGGGGGCGGGGGTGTCACGTCACTGTCCCGGATCGCCATCACGACGTTCGAGCGTCTCGTTTGTGTCCCGGGTTGAAGGGTTGGAGCGAATTCATTGTAAGTTCCATTAAAATAAGTCTCGACTTGTTCGTTTTGAGTCTTGCTCGTGTCGAGACGGACAGAGAGGACGGAGGACGGAGGACGGACGGACATCGATTGGGAAGGAAGGCTTAGCTATTAATTTGCTGTGTGGATGTTTTGTGGAGATGTGATGGAATTATGGAACTTGGCGTTTGATGCTTTTATTTTGTAGCTACTTTAACCCAAGTTTCTATTACTTTTAATGACAAATATTCTATTAACATAAATAATTAACTATGTCGTCAGTATTTTAGAGAAAACTTACCTACTGCATCTAGCTCTTGATAGATTTATAATTGTATAGATAAAATTTTTAAAATTACTGTAAGTATCTGTTTCTATACACTTTTAGGAACTGAAATGGGTGTCCAAAACATTTTTAAACAAATTATTAATTAATCTTAGAATTGCGCCGTAATCGTAGCATAGAATAAGAAAATACCTTACCAAAATCTTCAGGAATTTCAAATACAAACAGCCTTACGTCAGTAAGCACGAGCAGGTAGCACAGTAAACGGAGAAAGGAGAAGGAAGCTAAACATCTGCAGCGATACAATAACAAATAACGATGCAATATCACAGCCGTCCACCGTTCACCGTTCTTGAAGCGCCACACTGCGCCCGTGACAGTCATTTAAGAGTGACAGGGGGGGCCCCCACCCGCCAGATGGATTGATATTGCACCGAGCAGACGTAAGACGAAGCGATTGCATACGGGGAAATAAAAAAATATAGCCCGCACACTTCCTCGGCTCTCAGCTCGCTCGCGTTTCGTATCGATTCGCCCATGACTGATTCGATACTCGCGATTGACGTTCGTTCTGCTCGGCAGTGGTGCCTTTAATTGTTATTTAACGAGGAACTGTTTGAGTGACACTAGAAGCTTTTGAATCAGAACCAAGATAGCTTTGCTTGTGGCTAAAGGTCCTCGGATGGATCACATCTCGGGTAAAGTAGTAACTAGACTGTAAGATGCCCCCACCCAACCTGGTAGACTGGCGAAATTAGGACAGCGGATATCTGCTGGATTTAGAATGCCTGATCCTGGTCAGATTGGCATATGTCTAACAACGTAACGCACACTCAGTTCCAATCCCATCCTGGTTGCCACTCCTCAGAGTTTGTGTTAAAGTCGTTTGTGTATTGACGTTTCGTAAGTGCAAGGTATATTTCGTTGACATTTTTTAGAAATTATAATTTTTTAAACTATGAATTTTAAAAAACAGACTTGCAAAATTAAAAAGATTTTTGGAGTTTACTTCCTTCAGAATACATTTTCGTTTATAAGCCTAACGTAAGGTATGAACATTTATGGGGAGTAAAATCAAACTTTCTACGTTACGTTACGTTAGTTGTGCAACCAATAATCTAGATGGCGTTGATGTTCGTGCGCAACTACCGATCAAGATTCTAGATGGCGTTGTTACTGATTTGACGATAACGGATAACGTCATATTAAAAGTCAAAAGTTGTCACTGTTATCTTGTATAATGTCAAAGTGGTCTGTGATGCCAAAAGTCAAGTCATTAGTCAAAAATGACAAAATTGTCAAACAAAATCTATATATTTTATTATCGAAGGAGTAAACTCCAGTCGTGCGTCGTCGGAGCTGACACACACAATTTTGGTTTTCTTAAAACATGTCATAACTGTTACAAGCAAGAAGCGTTATTTATATCCCATCAGCGTTATTTCTTGAAGGCAAAAATGCAGCTTTTGCACATTGCATTGAACACTAATGCATGAGCTAGCTATGACTTGATTCGATCATTATTTTATTACATATTGATTTCCGCTTACTTTAGTAAATTATCTTGAAATTATACATACAATGTTGTACTTATACAATTTATTTCTACATCTAGAAGAACACAAACGGACTAATCGGACATGATCGTGTTTATTTCCGATGTGGCTCATACACGGCGTCAGGGCGTAGTGTCGCCGAAGCGCGCGTCTACATTCAGCTGTCAATGTAACGCGCATTCGGTGCCAATCCGCGTTCTTACTGGGTGCCACTCAGTATCCTTGCTGTAGGTATTCAAAATGTATATCGAGTGCATTTGAATGGTATGCATGTTTGTTTGTACGGCTAACTTGTTCATTAGTTGTATCCTAATCTTAGTATTAAGATTATATCATGACGTTCTCTTTTGTCGTCTATACTTGCTCCGATGAATATAACAATTGGATTGTCAGATTAGGATTTACACTTGCAATTGTAGGTCGTAGACCAAAAGGAACAATGCAAGCAAGCAAGCAAACAAGCAAGGAACAATGCACATTAACCTAATACCGTTGTTATTTATCTCTCACCTTAAAGCTAACCCTGAAAACCTAATGCTAGGACAAATATTTATCTCGAACACGGAGTTTGTCTCCAACTTTACAGCTCTTTGTTCTGTTTGAAACACTAATGAGCAAATCTTAATTAATTGTATAGATTTTTCCGAATACCTAGTTGGTGTGTCCTGTCTAGTGTAGAACGCGTTGCCAGACGTTGTAGATGTAGACTATAAAACTACGAGCTAATTAAACGTCACAAGAACCCGTCAAGCATTAAACAGAATTGTCGCGCTGGGAGCCTGCGACCTGCCGCCCTCACCACTCCAACACTCCAGCACTCGGTTGTCTTATTATTTGCTTTAATTTTGTTAACTTCTCAAAATAATTTGGTTGTTAATCGACTTATATTGAGTTATTTATATTCGAATACATAGAGCATGATCGATGGCTTATGTTTTCGGTTGCAGAAGAAAGCTAAGAAGTCTTTTAAATTACACTGACACTGCAGCTCTCTTGCTCTTTCTGTTCTCAACACGTTAAGAGAACGTGAGATAGATAGGTAATAGAGGTATAATAATAATAAGTGACTTGAGTACAACAGGAACAAGTAGGGAGGCCTTGGTTTGGCTTGAACATGAAAAGAGCCCCTATTCTTTGCACACCAAGTTTGCAAGTCTTAGATAATACAAAATAATATAAATTCTTTCAATAATCCAAAATTGATTTGGTGAGAATAGACAACTACCTCTCCGCTTCGCGTTCGAGGTGTGCAATAAGTTACTAATAAAATTTAAGTAACGAAACAAATGAACTAAATTCTAACTACAAACTAACGGAACGTCCCAAGAAGCCGTCAAATAGTTAGCACAAACTATCAGCCGTCACGGCGCGGGCGCGGGCGGGGGCTGAACACTCTTGCATTATCAACTTGCATCGAGATGACGCGAGCATCGCTGTCGCTCCCACGTCCCCAAGTTTACTCTGCTCCGCTGGAAATTTCACTCTAGACTTGGCGGGGCGAGGTCTAAAGGGCAAGCGAAAAGCGGGTTGTCTCGAATAAACTTAGTTATTCTTGGTTGATTCTACTATCGATTCAACCATTCTTATCATCTATAGGTATATATAAAAGATAGTTGTGTTAGTTACACTATTTATAACTCAAGAACGGCAGAACCGATTTGGCTGAAAATTGGTGAGGAGGTAGCTTAGAATCAGGAGACGGACATAGGATACTTTTTATCCCGGAAAATAGACCTGTTCCTGTGGGATAAGGAAAAATTTTGTTTATGTAGTTAATAGATTAGTTATTTATACAAATATAAAATAAAGCTCGGGGATGGATATAGATAGGATATAGATGGATCGCGAACAAGTGAATTAGTTTTAAGTATATTGTTGTATGTATGTTAGTCTGTAAGGTATTTATAATATGGGCCTCGTTGCCTGAAATAAAGTTTTATTATTATTATTATTATTATTATTATTATTATTATAGGATACTTTTTATCCCGGAAAATAGACCGGGAGTGGGAGCGTGAGAGGGAGAGAGAGAGGGAGAGGGAGGAGCACACAGAAACTGTAACGGCTAAGAACGGCTGTACCGATTTTAATGATTTCTGATTTGTTACATTCTTAGGCGATACGAAGTTCGCCGGGTCAGCTAGTATTTTATAACGGCATCTAGCACATACTTCTTTTAACAACTTATTTGGAGAATGTTTGTGATTTCAATTGAATAGTTCCGAAGTCCCCGTAAGATAACGCAGAAAAATCATTCCAAAGTACCTAATAATTCACGCTGGATAAAACTTTACTATACGAAATGATGATAATGGTTGATTCTTTTGCATATTACGATTTTGAATGTTATCTCCGCTTCAGTTTACGTCTCGCACCATCGGTTTCCAAGTCGCTGCTGTCACGTCAGTGTTCCGACTGTCGCCGGCGATGACAGCGCGCGACTCAACCGCCGCGTGCTGCTGAAGCTGTCTTAGTTTGTTTCAGTCGCTGTTGTTGATTGTTCGAGTTGGTTGATGCGCGCTGGATTGACAACCGATGGCTCGGGTTGCTCCTTTGTGAAGTTTAGGGATCTATTAGCGGGTATAGCGCAGTTTTAAAAAGGTTTTTTTCTGGCTAAACGTAGTCATGGATAGTATATATTTAATTATAGGTATCGCGTGAAGAGTATAGATAATATTTTGTAATTTCTTCGAAGTATGTACGTACATGGGAGTGAGATTTGGCATTGTTTAAGTTTACCTACTTAAAGAAGAATTGCAGTAAAAGCAAAATTGTATAATTATGTCATTAATGTTACGAATACATTTGGTAAAGAAAATAAAACATTCATTCCTGTCAATGCACAGTAAGTGATAAAATTATGGACGGTATTCAATTCATTTTGTAATCCATCATTAGGTACCTATACTTGATTTACTGTAAAAAGTGTTTGTATTCGAGTGGAGCTTTCATACTAAAATAAGCTGCAATTTTTTAAAATTACTTTGACGTAAAAGGCACACGTCTCTGCCGTCTCCAGCCTTTGAAGACCAAAAGAGCCTTTCGAAAATAACCCCTCACGAAACAAAAGCACTGGAAGTTAATAAAGACTTCGCCGGACGATGGAGTGCGCGCGACGTGTCGTGTCGCAGCCGTGACGTATCGCAGTCGTGTCGTAAGCTATAAAATCGGACTGGAAGAGTCGTCCTATGGTGCTGTGGTTAATACGTTGCATAAGCCACCATCGACACGTGTAAATTAAGTTACAGTTTTCAGGAGATTTATTCAAATTTGATTTCAGTAAACATTTTAAAATCATTTTTTTATTGTATAAATTATTCTTCATATTGCTGTCATTTCGAAGCCACTGAGAGGAAGTAATATTAAAAAAGAAGTAAACTTTAAGTATAACAACATAAAAAAAAAATCTTATGACTATCGGTCGAAAGCAGCACATCTAGAAAAGCTATGTGCATGGTTCGGGGCTCCGTCAAGTTGGGAAGCTGATTTTGATTGCAGATTTAATGGGCAGGCCGAGTACTGTGCAGTTCTTCTAATTCTTACAGGTGATAATTGCCCAACAGTGGGACAGTTTTTGGAAGTTACAGTTGTAGCAGGATGATGATGAGAGTTGTGTTGTGATAACCTATGATGTGAACATTTAAACAAACTACATAGTTTCTCGTCGTCGCGACACCAGGGCACTCTCCCGCAGGCCCGCCCGCACAACGACTGACGACTGCTTTGACGAGTCTTTGTTATAATGGTTTCAATACTTCATGAATACTTCATGAGTTTGAGAGCCAGTTCTTTCTTCCTTTTTTAGGGTTCCGTAGCCAAATGGCAAAAAACGGAACCCTTATAAATTCGTTATGTCTGTCTGTCTGTCTGTCTGTCTGTCTGTCCGTCCGTATGTCACAGCCACTTTTTTCCGAAAGTATACGAACTATACTGTTGAAACTTGGTAACTAGATGTATTCTGTAAACCGCATTAAGATTTTTACATAAAAATAGAAAAAAACACTAAATTTTTGGGGCTCCCCATACTTAGAACTGAAACTCAAAATTTTTTTTTTCATCAAACCCATACGTGTGGGGTATCTATGGATAGGTCTTTAAAAATGATATTTAGGTTTTTAATATCATTTTTTTCTAAACTGAATAGTTTGCGCGAGAGACACTTCCAAAGTGGTAAAATGTGTGTCCCCCCCCCCTGTAACTTCTAAAATAAGAGAATGATAAAATTAAAAAAAATATATGATGTACTTTACCATGCAAACTTCCACTTAAAATTGGTTTGAACGAGATCTAGTAAGTAGTTTTTTTTTAATACGTCATAAATCGTAAACCGCAATTTACCTCGATCAAAGTTACAACGAACTACAAGAACTTTTATATTATGTTACTTGCTGCTACGGAACCCTTCATGGGCGAGTCCGACTCGCACTTGGCCGCTTTTTTCTCTCTTTCTTGGCGGGCAACGCATCAGTGATGCCTTTGGTGTTGCTGATGTTCATGGGCGACGATAGCCACTTACCATCAGGTGATCGTCAGCTCGTTTGCCGGCTATTTCCATAAAAAAAATATTGTTATGAAAGTACCTACTACCTATATAACCCAAGGAATTTTCTATTTCTATTAATTTTGCTTGATTAAGGCGCTTCGTTGAAAAGCGCAAAGGATATGAAATAAAACTTGCTTGCAATAGCTTTTTGAAGTGAAAGTTTTTTGAATGAATAGTCATTTCTTAACGTTTCATAATGTGACGTAAGTTAGTGTACGTTCGATAAGTACATAACTTTCCAAGACGACTAACGTCGCGCAGTATTCACAAGACATACAGCAAGCGACAGTCGGCGACACAGCGCCATCAGTTGTCACCGCCACGCATCGCGGGTAGACTGCACACGACGCGAGCGGGGCGGGTGCGGGACGGGTGCGGCTGACGTGCGGCAAGAATGGCTCAAGATACGTCATCGCACTCGAATTGTCTTGGAGAATAAACATGATTTTTCTTACAATAATTATACTGTCACGTCGGCCACACACTTTTAATTCTCAAGTCATGTTTACTTCTAGTGCAAGGGTGCACTAGAAACAGACATGGGACGGAAACAAACATTTATTACTTAGTTAAACACAAATATGCTACATATACGTGGAATCAAACCCGGGATGATCCTTCTCTCCTGCAGGAATTACTTAATTCTGCTCTTGCACGCATCACTAAGTATAAAAAGTGCATGGTAGAAATAATTTTTCGTCACTTGTTCCAGTGATAAAAATATAATTTGATCTTGCGCATTTGAGCGTTACCAGTACCTAATACTGAAAACTGTCACTAAACCATTGTCGTTAATTCTAACAAATTACATCACAATCTATTTTTTGTGTCATGTTCTATACTTTGAAAAGTATCTACATTGCATTTAATACTACAGTGCGACCAACTTATCTGTGAACTGAGGGAGGGCGCTGTCGAACGCATTGGACCAATCACTGGACGCAGTTCGAGACGTAGTAAATGTCAAAGAATGAACACAAGGAACTTATGAATGGAGCGGCATTAGTTCCAATTTTCGCCATTTCACAGATAAGTTGGGCGCACTGTAGATCAAAATCGATATTTAACCACAGCATAATGAAACGAATATGTCAGTGGTAGACTTAATGAACATTATAGTTACTTTTCATATCATTAAAAGTTAATAGAACACGAAAATTGGGACCGAAGTTATCAAAAAACGCAATACGGAAATGCAGCTTATTACTAGAGGACATTCTACTACGGCGTTAAGCTCCTTAAACACTATCCGACTACCACAATGGGTTAACTACTTATACGATAAACTTGCTTCAAGCAACTGAGTTCGGTTTGACGCGTATTACAAGGAAATCGCTTTTTGACCTTTTTGTTGACTTTTAAAAAGTGAACTTATTTTTTTGCCAATTTTGAGCACAGACTTTTGAGACATAGATTAAATTTTCTCGTAGCATTTCTTTGGTTAATTGACTTCCTAAAAAAACACTTCCTTAAGATACCTTGATTCTTCATGCTTATCCAAAAAAGGTGTGAAAAGAAGTGTTCTTTCAGGGCCGTTGTTGCATTTTAACTCCTCTGGTATTGTTCAATGTCCATAGGCGACAGTAACCATTTATCATCACGTGGTCCCACCACTTTTTATCAGCCCTTTAGACTTAAAACAAGTCATAGGTATGAAAGGGGATAGAAGTCTATTAATGAAATTAAATTCGAAGTTGGTAAAATCATGTCTTTTGTTTTGCATTTACTAAAAATTAAAGCGTTAATCACCTTGGTAAAACCAATAGTTTAGTTTTAATTCTATTCCAATGTGAATAGACTGAGTCATATTATGCGGTAAAACTCGGTAAATGCGTACAGCGCTTAACACGTCAACCGAAATTACTATCGGCTTAAACTTTTCAAATTAAAGTTGAGGCCAAATTGACTTCACGGATTCGTAAGAGTTGGACGCGAGTGTGACCGACGCGGCTGATTTATTCCACGTCAGATTCTACTGGAATTCCGGTTGACTTGCGGTTTTATTGGCCACTACGACCTGCTGTCTCCTGGTGGCTTTATTTCTATCTATCTATCTATCTAACAGCCTTTTAAAGTCCACTGCTGGACATAGGCCTCCCCTAATTGGCGCCACTCCGACCGGTCCTGGGCCCTCTGAATCCAGCGGCTTCCCGCCGTCTTCTTCAGGTCATCAGTCCACCTGGTCGGGGGGCGACCAGTGCTTCTTTTACCGAGACGTGGCCGCCATTCGAGGACTTTGCGACCCCATCGGTTATCTGTCCTTCGAACGATGTGGCCTGCCCATTGCCACTTCAGCCAGCTAACTCTACGAGCTATGTCGGTAACTTTTGTTCGCCTACGGACTTCATCGTTACGAATCTTATCTCGTAGTGAAATACCTAACATAGCTCGTTCCATAGCGCGCTGTGTGACTTTGAGCCTTCGAATGAGGCCAACAGTAAAAGACCACGTCTCGGATCCATATGTTAACACTGGCAACACACATTGCTCGAACAGTTTCGACTTCAGGCACTGAGGAATTTTGGATGATAAGATGTGTCGTAATTTCCCGAACGCTGCCCAGCCGAGTTGGATTCTTCGAGTGACCTCTTTCTCGAAGTTGGACTTACCCATGTGGATCATTTGTCCCAGGTAAATGTACTCGTCGACAACTTCGAGAGCAGTGCCGTCAACAACTACCGGTACGGGTGTAACATGGACATTTGACATGATTTTTGTCTTGTCCATGTTCATCTTAAGACCCACCCGTTGTGAGGCACTGTTCAGGTCCCCTAGCATAGTACTGAGGTCCTCCAGCGATTCCGCCAGGATCACTATATCGTCGGCAAATCGAAGGTGTGTGAGGTGTTCACCATTGATGTTAATGCCGAGCCCTTTCCACTCCATTAGCTTAAACACATCCTCCAAAGCAGCGGTGAACAGCTTCGGGGAAATAACGTCCCCTTGTCTGACACCCCTCTGCAATTGGATGGGGTTCGTGCTTCTGTCGTGTAATCGGACTGACATGGTGGCCGATTTGTATACACACTTCAACACCTCGATATACCTATAGTCTATCTGGCACCGCTGGAGAGACTCCAGCACCGCCCAGGTCTCGACAGAATCGAAGGCTTTCTCATAGTCCACATAGGCTACACATAGGGGCAGATTATACTCTTCGGACTTCTGTATTACCTGCCTGAGTGTATGTATGTGGTCCATGGTGCTATAGCCTTTTCGGAATCCGGCTTGTTCGGGAGGCTGGAAGTCGTCAAGTCTGCGTGCTATGCGATTAGTGAGTACCCTTGAAAACAGCTTGTACACGTGGCTCAGAAGTGCAATGGGCCTATAGTTCTTCAATAGGGTTTTATCACCCTTCTTGAAGAACAGCGTCACCACACTTCTGCTCCACGCTTCCGGGGTAGTTCCGCTACTGATAACGGAATCAAACAACTTCTGGAGCACTAGCAATATAGGCTTTCCTCCAGCTTTTAACAACTCAGTTGTGATTCCGTCATCGCCCGGTGCCTTGTTGTTCTTTAGCTGCTTCAGGGCCCCCCTAATTTCATACAGACTGACGTCCGGGATATCTTCGGTATAGTGTCGGGTCAACTTAGCTCGCTTGTCACTCGCCTGTCTGGGGACAGGAGCGCCTGAGGAGGTAAACAAACGTCTGTAGTAGGTCTCAACTTCTCCCAGAACTTCGGGTTTTGACGAAACTACGGTGCCGGACTCGGTCTTCAACCTCGTTAGTTGGCTTTGCCCAATCCGCAGATCTTTGGCGAACACTTTAGAGCCCCGATTTTTCTCTATTGTGTTTTTTACACGCCTTGCGTTATGAGAACGCAAGTCGCGTCGCCTTTCCTGCGAGATCTGCTTATTGAGCCGCCTATACTCTGCCATGGAGGCTGGAGACTGCACACATAGTTCTCGTCTATCCCTCATAAGACCGAGAGTATGTTCTGAGAAAATTTGAGACCCACCACGGGGGCGGGTTTTAAAGAACTTTAACCCTACCTCGCGGACTGTTGCTACCATCCTGTTGTTGTACTCGTCCACTGTATCACAAGAATCTAAGCACGCGAAACGATTCTGCAACTCTAACTGAAAGCTCTCAGAGCCTTGGATCTGGACAGGTGTTGGGCGGAGAGTAGATTTCATTAGACGGGACCGCTCGAGCTTAACGTTGATATTTAATGTGCCTCGTACCATTCGGTGATCGCTCCCGGTCTTAAACCTGCTAATCACTGAGACATCATTAAATATGTGCCGTTTGTCAGCCAGAATGAAATCTATCTCACTCTTTGTGGAACCACCAGGGCTAATCCAAGTCCACTTGCGCTGAGGCTTCTTCCTGAAAAAGGAGTTCATCATATAGAGGTTCTCCTTTTCCAGAAAGTTAGCCAGCAAGTGGCCTCGTTGGTTCCGACATCCAATGCCAAAAGGCCCCACTCTCTCTTCGTCGCCATTTCGTGTGCCTAGTCTTGCGTTGAAGTCCCCCATCACAACTGTGAAATGAGATTTAGAGGTATGTATGGCTTTACTGATCTCCTCATACATAACCTCCACCTCTTCGTCAGGATGTGTCGAAGTCGGCGCATATACCTGTACGACCTTCAACGAATACCGTTTGGATATTCTGAGTGTAAGGTACGCTACCCTGGCCGACACGCTCCCAACTTGCACTACATTGTTGACGAGGGACTTGTGGACGAGAAACCCGACACCACCTTGGGACAGCTGTTCGCCCTCCCGGTGATAGAACAGGTTGCCGGATTTGAGTATTATCGTGTCCTCCCCCTGTCTTCGGACTTCAGATAATCCCAAAATGCTCCAGTTCAACCTGTTCATCTCAGCTTCCAGCTCGTATATCTTATCATCGGTCCTCAGTGTCCTGGTATTGAATGTTGCCAGGTGCAGAGGTCGTTGTTTCTGGTGATGGTAGCCGAATCTCTTCCGGCGATTCTTCGCACCCCCTGCCCCACCGTTACCGTGACCGCTACCGTAGTCAGGAATAGTGGGACTGCCGGGGACTGGGGGCCGTGGTTTTGCCGTGTCTGCCATGGGGGTAATAGCCATAGTCACCGCGCTTGGCTATTGCGAGTTGGTGACCGCAGGTGACATGACCGGTATTCGTCAACACAGAAAGATGCTGCTGCCCATCTTCTGGATTTGTCCTATTAGTCGCCTTTTACGACATCCCAGGAAGAACGGGAGTGGTGCTATTCTACAAAGTGAACCCGGACACCACGCGGGGCTTTATTTAATTAGAATAAAACTTAATGAAGTTATGGGATCATCACATCGCTTGCGATATTGTTAGGGTTTATTGTTAAATTTTTTACGTGGTTTTGATGGAGCTAGTTAGTTAACATGTGAATGACAGGCCTCAGTAACACCAGGAGGAGTACCATGGTATACCATATTCATCCTTGGACGCTGTTGTCTATTTACGATACAAAATGCAATATCTGACGTTTACAGATTGCTGCAATAAAAAACTGAACTTCTTTTCCTAAAATGTAATCGCAAGCTGTGGTTCATATACCTACTTATCAATATTATTTTGGATTATGTTTATATTGTGTGATTTTAATTAATTAGGTATGATAGAACGAATAGTAATCACATTTTATACTTAATTCACTTTAAAATCTTTGGACCTTCTTAATTTTTTTGAAATTTTTGATTATCTGCTTTCCCAGTCAATGTGGATTTTAGTTATTTTTCGAGTAAAACCTGTTTGTAATTCGAAGAACCTTGCTCGGTTACAAAAGAACCTGTAACTAATTCAATCGTCTTCCTATTTCCTCTTTGTTATGGGAAGTAGTCACTTTTGCCTATCAAAAAGTAACACCAGAGGCATCACCGAAGATATGTCAGCCAAAAAGGAGAGCTGAGGATCTGCACTTTTTGTTCACTCCAACGCTGCGATGGAAACACGTAAAAAACATTTCACGGTCATTTACTGACCCCTTTTAATGATGCCCCAAGTGTTTGCAGATGTCCATGGACAGCGGAGAACACTCGCCATCACTTGGTTCGCGCGATTGTCTGCTATTGAAAAAAATGTGCCATTACAGACATTTTAGCCTTCTAGTTATTTCTGACTTCAGCTTGAACAGAGTTTCTTTATTTTCAGGCAGATTGGTTGGAAAGTTAATAGTTAACATATTTCGAAATTGTTTCTTTCGATTCGACAGCTCGCTAATGTTGGCAGGGCCGCGATGAGCGGCGTCAGTGGGAGCGGGAAGTGCGAAGCGGAAATAGCAGCGGAAAGTCATAGAGGTTAATTTAATTTTCCATGTTCATGTTTGTCAAGTTCCGTAAACTGTAATGGTGTCAGTAAGTTAGTGCATAACAGGTGAAGTTTTAGTGATGGGCAGTCGAGATAATAATGGATGTTATTGATGTAGTATTTTTACACACATCAGAACAGGACAGTTTTCATTTTCCGATTCATAGTCCGAAAGCTCGTAAGTCAATCGACAGATCAGCAAATTCGGATGCGTCGGTAATTGAAGGAATCTCGAATATACGTGTAATTGATTTTATTATATATTGATTCATATTATAAACATAACATCCAGAGTTAAAATCCTACATACATTTAAGGGTAGGTTAGGAGGATGAAAAATTTAATGGTTTTGCTGGAAGTCTTAATTTTGTTTTGAATAATTGATTCTTCGCTTCATCGTTTACTAGAACCACGCCTTACTCGCTTTGAAATTGCCAACTTTTAGCTGTTTTAATTAACTTGACGTCACAGTTACAACTGCGTTGATTCGTTTGCCGCCTGAATACTGTTGCACTAAATGCATTTCTTCAGTAAAAATGAACTTTTCGGTACCGAATGTCGTGGCTGATAGGTGTCGGGGGTTCATTAAAGTGTTGAGTGTAAATGCCTTTTTATTGCCGGTAATGAGTAGACGGAGGTTAGCAGTTCTGTGACAGGTGTTTTTGTGGCTGTCTCCTCCATTAGGTACTATCAATTTGAGTTTTTATGGGCAAGAGCCTATTTCGTTGTTTATTCGCGAAACTTTTAAGCAACGTCTGGAAAAGATGCTGAATTCAGACTTCGTATTTCTGGGTTGTTGTATTTTCTAATTGTGCATAGGGAGACCTTTTTAGTTATTATTGGTTGGCTATGTTTAGGTAGATTTTGTGTCCGTTTGTGACAAATGAGATTATTTGTTACATCAGGTACATGTTGGTGCTTACCATCACTCTTCACACTCTGGGCTAAAGTTTTAACCGACTAGTTAACTCCTGATACTTACTTAAGTAAGGCAAAAGTAAAATAGTGCATGTGCTAATATCTCCAGTATTGAAATTGGTCATGAAGCATATGTGTGTATGTGGACAGGAGATAGTTTGCCAAATGTAAGTTGGCGCGCCGCCACACACTTTAAGGACGGAAAGTTCAGAATAAAATAGAAAATAAAAAGTTTCCTTAACTTACTTAAGTCACTGGGAACAGGTGTCTTGGCTATAGACTCACACATTTTGTATAGGTATTGTATTCGTGTCTGTATTTATTTGAGGTTATATAAACTTGATTAGGGCGATAAAATAAATATAATAATACAAATATGTTACACTATTTAGATGAGCTTGATTACAATAATTATTATTGTAAAAAAATCGTTGAATTGATTTTTAATTTTAATATTTTATTCACGTTTTGACTGAAGCAAAACGTGCAAGATTTCTTACTTGTAATAAGTAGTTTCGCCAAAATTTGATGTCTTGACTGTAATGGAATTTTTTTGAAGTACCTACTTTTAAAATATTGTATTTTTTTTATTAGCAATTTTTTTCATTTTTTTTTCTATAAACATTTTGTATATTTTTATGACTTTGATACAAAATCTCTTAGGTGGATCAAATCTAGATTATCATTATTCTGTTATTTCTTTTTAATTCCTATCTCACAGTTGACACAACGTGCCTTTTTCATTCAATAGGCAATCGATTTCATTCCTTGGCACAACAACAACCTTATTTTAGGTAATAGTCAGGTATAAAAGCATAATCTGTGGCGTCCCAATAAACTGCCAAGTCACCAGGTGACATTCCCACCGTACGCCGCATGAATATATAACCTTAATTAAAGCTATAAAAAACATCGTTGACCCGGCCAAAAGTTCCCCTCCAAAATAAGGAACTTCCCAAAGACATAACCCGAAATTGGATTACTGTACAAAGTCGACCTCTCGGCGTCACTCCCTCATAAATATTTTAAAAAAGTCAGCCCAGCGAAACTACCTCTATCGCTGATCTCTTAACCCTCGAGCAGCCGCGATGCCCGCGATGGGTATTTCAGGCCGGAGATATTGCACGAGCAGGTAGGACCAATATTCGTTGAATCCCATCACGGTATTGCAAAAGAAATCAAATTAGATATACAATAAGCGCGGTCGTGGTCCGATTTACATAAGTATCCGAGCTATTCGGCCGGTTGATACGAGATTGCGCCGGGTAACAACGGGTAACAATATTGCCCGTGTTTACACACACTGTCCTGACTCTGTTAGCGCAGCGCTTGACGTGGATCCTTTGATATCCCCCATTTCTTCGATCGTACGCCGCTTTCTGTTTCCAGATTTAAAATTACGGAGCGCGGGGAATGTTTAACGTTTATTCAGCCGATATTACGAATATGGGTTGGACGTTCCTTTGTCGAAGCTATACTTTGAACATTAATAAATTGCTTCTATTTGTGTAAACTGTACAAACAGCCGATTAATATCTGACATTCTTTTAGCGTTGTGAACGAAACATTAATTGAAATATGTATTTATTAACTGGAGTTGAACTGAATTTGAATCGAATCAAATCGGGAATATATTTCTTTACATTAAATTAGTTATGCTAATGCTGTCTGCTGAACAATTTTGTAATAACACTGTTTCAATGAAGGAATTTCAATATCGAAGGTTTTGTTCCATAAAAAAAATAATGAAACCAGTATCGCACTACATATAACGTTACCCCGCTATAAAATCCCCACGAAATCCAGTAGCAAAGTGGAAATCAAATCTATGCAAAGCGGGTCGCCGCCGTTAAATAAAACATAACTATGGACAGTGGCTGGCCTCAATAAAAGTTGGCACTCCGTAAAATAAAATTTGATCACGACGTCCGGCGGTGCGATAAAATCCCGGTCGCAAGCACGGCAGCCCTAGGGTTAACACGGGAATCCCGGGATGGCCGATGGGCTGCACGCGCCACTTGCTATTCAATCAATTCCTTTATTATTATACCTATAATTGAATGTTATGTAAAGTGTTTGCGATGCTGTACGTTAGGTACAAATACTGTTTAAATGGATATAAAACGATTTACGAGTGGTAAACGGTGTATTGAATAATGACTCAAACTCAATATCCAAAATATAACAATATAACAAATTTAACTCGTGGAATGTATCTACTCGCTTTACTCTGGAATTGATATTATCTTGCTCATAATTCATAAAGCTTAAAACACTTAAATATAATATATTAGTATCTATTAACGATTATACTAGAATACTATTAATTTTGTTAATTGTTAGTTCGTTAAAGATATGTTAAATGTTCGCAGTAGATTTCTACGAAGTGCAGATTATTCACTCACACGTTTTGCCAATTTTCCAATACAAATTCAAATTCCAATACAAATTCCAATGTATATAAAAATGTCAGTATTTGACGTCCGAGTGTAGTGGCACGTCTGCCTCTAGAGGCGCGGTCAGACATCTCGATGGCACATTCCGACTATATTAGATTCACTTCACTTCATGAAATACCAGAGCCTTCTTCAACAAGCGGTCCCGATATTATTGTTACGTAAGCCTCTCATACTTGGACGAATGACGTCATAATAACCAAATAAAAACATTGCAAAAATATCAATGTAATTAATCATATTACTTTCGGAGATTAGGTAGGTGAATGGAAAACTTACTGAATTAAAACTGCATAGTTCCAAGACAATGAGAAATATTATACTTGCATGTATTAAAATCTGTCTTTATCCTGTTAAATAGGGATGTTCAATGCTATGACATGCAACATATAACCACATAACTACAAGTTTTTAAATTATATTTAAGTGAATCTTTTTAATGATGTGCTGGTTAATTTATACTCTACAATGTCACAAATAAGTCTCTGATTTAATTATAGTGTCATAAGATTTTAGTCTGACTTAATTGTTATTCATTTGTTTCAGGTATGCTCATTACAAACAGATTCATTTATCGGTAAGTTACGAGTATGTTTGAAACTCGGAATCGAACCCGAAATGTTTCGTCCAAGTAGAGTCGTAGATGACTTCGAGTCATCTTACTGTTCGTGTATTACAACAACTGCCACACAATGCCAACCTATTGCAACAACCAAATTTAAAATCATATTGTGTCAAATAACATCATTTATTAAATATTAGAATGATTAAGGTTATAATTTTTTTATGTTATGTTTAATCCTAAAAGCTGAAAGACGCTAACGCTTTGTTAGTGCGAGCTCACATCATTTTCCATTCACGTTCAATATTGGGGTTAGTAAAAGTCTGAAAAAGCAAACTGTTGAGCGACATGTTAATATTGTATTAATAAACCAATCGCACATCTCCATTAACCCGGCCGCCTTATTATCCCGGGATTGCCAATCATCCCGGGATCACGCGCGGCGGCGGGATCAGGCTGTAATAAGTGCATTTCGGGAATTTTTGTGTACCTTCTGCCCTGTCACATTCAATTATCGGATGGGTTATGTCTTCATGCTTCGAGGCATAATGGTATTGGGACGAATATTGCTGGCTGTATTGATATCTATGATGGTGTCATATGTGGTGGATGTAATAGAAATTGGAATCGCGCGATGGTTGAGTGGTTCAATGGTTGTTATTATTTTGTTCTTTTCACAAGGTTGCCTAGTCGAGACCTATATTCAGTAAAGTCTTTTTACAAACATCTTTTTAAATAATATGATCCCATTTTATTGTAAAAAATAAAGAGCTTAACTTAACACAGCAAAATTCAACAAAATACCTAGCTCATTAAAAGCTTATAAAAATGAGGGACGCCGGGGAGTGGAGGATAATTGAATATTAACACAAGTTCGTCATTGAGCGTGCGGTGAGACAGACAGACTTAATCAACTGGGAGAGTAGTTCATTTATACTGTGTTATTGAGTTTTCATTATTGCCACAACCCAATGGTCGTCTGCTAGACACGGGTCTCTTAGCTCAGAAGGCCAGAAGGCTTAGTAACTGTACCACACTTCTCCAGTGCTTGCAGAGTTAATCACCAAGAATGAATATGTCGTGTTCGTTATTTATGTCTATTATTATTTTGTTTATTTTACAACTGTTAAGTACTCTATTATTACGAATTGCCAAATTTGATAATAGGTTATGTCATCCTATGATTAGGTTGTCACTGCCTTAATAGTTGAACTTAATTATATAAATTCATTTTAGGAAGTAGCAATATCTATACCAGACTTAAATTTAACTTGATTTAAACTTGGTTTAAACTCGAATAGTTTAAGAATAAACGATGAATGAACATGTAAGCCAACTAATAAAAAGAACACAAACTTACAATGATGGCAAACACCGTTACCATGACAACATTCAAACTATAATCAATTAATCAGTATTGAGATTTTATTCCTACAACTCATGCGCACAAGTTAAAAGGCTTGTCTTGAATTAAGAGCAACTCAAATAGACTGCATAGTGTTGAGTAGAGTTTCTTAAAAACGCAAATAGTGTACGTAATAAAGTAGAACATCGCAGTGTAAATTTAATATGATAGATTAATCCGTGAGCGATGGCGTCGCGGCTAGACGAGGATCGATGCCGCGATGCCGTCAACTTCCCACGTTCAATCCGCTACTGATTGTTCCCGGCTAATTAAATCCCCTGACATATGTTCCGCGGGATTTGCCCGTGTCGTCCGTTATGAAACTTTGCCGATGGAAATTAGTTTCGGTCAATCATCGGATTTGTTAACGGTGTTGTCCATCATTCGATTATAATTGTGAACTATTGTTCGATGCTATTACATGGAACTCCCGAGTTACTTTCTCTTCGATCTCTCATTGAATGGTTGTGGCTTTTGTTTACGTTGTTATCACTTTAATGTATGTATAGATATGCTATAGAAAAAGTGAGCTGTTTGTACTCGTATGTGTAGATCAAGATGGAAAAATAATTCACAACAAAGAAAAATACTCTGATGCGTTAATGCCATAATATTGAATATAATAATGAATTGCATAAATGTGTGAAAGAAACTTGATGTTCTTCCTGTGGAGTTTGCTGCATTCTAACTGAACTAAATGTAGTTTTAGTAAGTTTTCAATATAGTTTTACTCGAAAATGACTACAAAACTGCCTGAATTGCAGCCACTGTAACAATTAGAAAATATCGTATGAGCAGTAACTTTAATATAACTTTGCTACATTAATATATTGAATTCCAGAATTATACCTTTAGAGAATGACATTTCATCAAATCATCTAGAACCGGCATTCAAATAGTCACGTCAACGAATCGCCGGCTGCAGCAGCCGACTATTTTTAAAAACACTACATCCAGGCACACAACTTCCCAATCAATATTTCCTTGTGCCAACAAGAAAACATTTAGCGCAGCATCGAAAGCTTGTTCAGTCTACATCAAACACGTCTAAACACGTCTCGAAACGCTACGTAAAGCGAAAAATTCGCACGTAGCACACACACAGCCACATGGGAAACCGTCGGGGGGCACTCACACAGCCACCGGCTCCGACGGAGCGAAACGTCCCCACGGAAGCGGCATTAAAACTTTTGAGTGATTTCGCTCAGTCAAACGCTGCAAGACGGGCGAAGTCCGGCCGGGACGTGTCCAGACGAGGGGGTGGGGAACACTAGGACAATCCGCTTTGTGATATATATATACGTAACGTGCGCTCGCCCCCGAGTGTGCACCCAACTTTGCCTGAAGACATTGGAAATAGATTTGTTTTAAAGATTAGTATTTGTCCGTGCATTCGCATATCGTATGCGCTCGGAAGAAATTGTGCTAATGAAACACTCGTAATGGCCGGTACGGAGAGATCAACTTGATATAGGTTGAGGTAGGTCGCTGAGACTGTCGGTCCCTCTCTTGGCTCTTGACGTTAACTGTGTTTATTTACTGAATATCGACATACTGGTCGGGCAATCAATTTACGTTGATGCTTGATAATTACGAGTAAGTATAAAACTGCAAAAATATAAATCTATAAAACATCGTTGACTTTTCATTCATTCAGGTTACTCAAACATTTGTGTAAATAAGTTGTTCTTATTTATCTTAATAGTGTAAAGTTACCCGTGATTTATATAGACCACTATCTTGATTTAAATCGATTCCAGTTCCCGCCAAGTGATTGCTGCCCGAGTGCCTGACCTTTGAGACTGCGGCCCGCATCGATCGCGGATAAATAATCTATATTTCACCATAGTTTTAACATTTTAACCAAGCCTCTTGACTTGAACTATTCATTCATTGTGTGTAAGTAATGAACTCGAAGCCCTAATAAGTTTCCTTGTTAAATGTCCTTTTCAACAGAATTATTGGAGTCATAATGTAAACTGATAAGTTGTTGTATTTGTGGTATTTCAAATTAATTTATTGTCTAATGTTCAACGTCAATGTTTCTCTTAGTGCGGTCGTGACAGACTAAGCGGGGTGTTTACAAGATAAGATTATAAGATCGTTATAAAATTTTCCCTAGTGGACTCATAAACATCATTAAAAATATTTCCTTCCGATATTAAGAATTTGCATACGAATAAAAAATCTTCGTAAACAAATGATTGAGAATAAAAATAAATAATTATGCTGAATAAAAATAAATAATTAGCTTATTAGACTCTACAGCGATAACATATAATTATTGGCAAAGAGAGATATTACACGGACCTATATAACGTCGTTGCGACTTTAAGACCTCTTATGTGTAAAAAATCAGCTTTTTGAGAACATCGATAAAAATCGATAAACTTTTGTTTAGCAAGCTCATAGGTGATTTTGAATTTGGTGAATAAATTACGATGGAAACGTCGTACACATATGAGAGTTTTTGAATTCCATAGTGCTTTAAAATGTATAATCTTTTGACGTAAAAAAGTGATTTTGCCAAAAGTGACACATAGCACATAAAAGGTGTTAAAGTCGCAACGATGTAAGTACTTATAGCACTTAAATCTATACAAATAAATAAAATTGGAGTGTCTGTTCGTAATATTAAAATAACCGCTTTTTACTGAGTGCATTTGGATGTATACATGGTACATAAACCAAAACAACATTTTTCACAATTTTTGTCTGTCTGTCTGTTTGTTCCAGCTAATCTCCGAAACGGCTGGACCGATTTTGACGGGATTTTCACTGGAAGATAGCTGATGTAACAAGGAGTAACTGAGGCTACTTTTATTTTAGAAAAAAAATGTTTGTTAGGCGATACGAAGTTCGCCGGGTCAGCTAGTATAAAATAAATCAATTGGCAACACTTTCGAAGATCGTTACAAACATACAGAAAAAGTAATAATTAACACGAGTCCCACTTGCAACACGAAATAAAAAATAAAAATAAATGACTACTCCTTCCCACCCCAGTCTCCCTTATTTAGTCTAAATAAATAACATTCGACCCCCATTATCAATCGCTAAGCGTCCACACGTGGGGGAGTCGGGTGGTAGACCGTCCGGTGAGATCAATGTCCCCACCTGCACTTTTAATTCCAAAAGGGAGGTTGCCGTCTGTCTTCGGAGATGTTTTATATTGTTACGAGACACTGTCCCACTGGTTGATTTGGTGCGAGAGTATGTCGCAGCTGAGCGGCGAAGTCCGTTTCCCAGGCACCTTGCAGCAGACAGGTTACACTAGAGTTCATTCACGCTAGGTTAATGTGTAAAATAAACTGATCACATGTACCTTAGTTGGTAAAAGGAAGCGCTGAAATTCGATTTCCTGCTGGATTTTGTGACAGTCGTGTGACGAGAGAATATGCACATATTGCGACTCAACAATTAAAAAGCTATTGTGCTTTAAAAATAATTCTTACAAGTTAAATATGTATAGGTATATGAAGCTTTTTTCAGAGTTAAAAACTAAACTAACATAAAGTACGAAATTTGCACAGTATGTTGATTTCACGAAAATACAGATATTGCTCTGTACTACGACACGGTTCGTTCGGTCTTCTTTTAATCTTTGTGAATTACAGTAGGTTTCCCTTAGTCTAGCAAGCGCAAAGAATTTTCCTTTGAGTGATGGCTCATATTTCTTGGAAGATTTCACTGTTTAACTAAAAACTGCTACCAGGAACTAAGAGATTGTATTAAAAGCGTTAAATTAATAATTAATTAAATCTTGGGATTTATAATTTAACTACTTCTGTTAATTTTGTAGGGTTTAATTTTTACGTTCTTATAGTATAGGTAAAACAGTCAGAAAGTTATTTGGGGGTGAAAATAACTTGAGTGACTTTAGCCGCTGTTGGCGGGCTGGGAAATGGGTTCAATCTGACCCACAATTTGAATATTTTATAAATTTTATGCATTTAAGCATATAAAGACCAGTTCACACTGACCATGTTTCGGCTATCAAATAAAAAATTGTGCGTACCTAAATGTCATTGTAATTAGCCCGAGGATTGTACTCGTAGGTACATATGGGTTTGGATTTCCTATCCCCAGATCCAAACTTTATAAGGAAGCCATGATTTACGACACCGTAAGCCAATAACGGAACAGTTCAAAGTATTTCTTAAGTGACATTTCAAGTTGTGAGCTCCCAAAAGACTAGCATTCGACGAAAACTGTTAAAAGCTTTGACACGGCCGGTGAAGGGTTAATATTTAGTTTGGCACCTGTAAGTGATGTGTGTGAGTTTATCTAATAAAGGTATGGAAAGGTGTTTGTTGGTTTTTAGTTTATGTTGGTATTATAAGTATTATATTTAATATTTACCGGTTGACAACACCTACATCTTACCCATCCCATCTGGATCTTAATGGTTACGGTAACTTTTTCAACTCAACTTAAAAGTTTTACTATCGGTGCCTCACTTAACTACGTATATATCTGTTGTTAGTGGACCTTCAGAATGACCTTCTCCGTATTGCCGACCATGTTGATAGATACTTGACATTGCAAATACATTTTTATTTTTGACACCTACCTATACACGCACTGTTTTATCAAATACTGTATTCATCAAAGACAGTATTATGGCACAGAGATGACCCGCCGAAACTTAAAAATATGTAAGTTAGGACAATACTTTTACTGCTTCTTTATACCTTGTACCGAACCACATTTAAGTTATTAGCCACTTCAGTCAGACAAAAATTAAAATGAATGCAAAAACATTTTTACAAAAAAAAATGAAAGATAAGAAAATTAACCCAAAAAATGGTCGTCAAAACCTTCATACCAGGGGAATTGTTAAAGAGATCCGTCGACGTCCGCGTCGGACGGCCACGTGACGTCACTGATAGCGGGCGAAGGGTTGACTTCCGGAAAAATAAAAACTCTTATCAGCACAACAGGACAGTGATGGTCGCGTTGTGGTTGATAAAATGTAGGTTGCCGGGACCAATGACGTTGCTGAAGCAAATGAACGTCTTTTTTATATTCCTCGTAATTTTGGTGTTGGAGTCCTTAAATGAGTAGAGATCACAGATAGAGTAGTAGGTATACTACGATGACGTGTGTAGAATGAAGATTAAGTTACAACAATACTTGTTGAACGACCAGACGGGGTTCGATTACCAGCCGGGGCAAATATGTATGTGATACATTCACAGATATACTTAGATAGTAAAATACATGTCTGTGGATAGATTAATACAGTGATAATATTAATTACTAGTTTTGTGGATATTTGTGATATTTCAATTTTATAAATCCATGTCACTTATAGTGCAGACGTGTGCATATATGTATGAAAAAAATATATATATTTATTTAAATTAATGTACGTTTGTTATTATGTAAAGGATTGTAATACCGATGTCATAAAATGTATTATGTATTCATATAACGTCGTATCGTCCTATGAAATACAATTAAATGAAAGAATTACCGACCATCGACAGTAAGCTGCAAAACCCTCAACAAATCAGCTCACAGATGGTGCTGAAATACACTACGATGGACATGTCGTAGACTTCATAGTCAACTAGACAGGGACGCTGAACGGTCATTGTAACTTGACACACAAAAAATAAGTATCACCACTGTTTGCTAATCATTTATAATAAGTAAACTGTATTAATAATTTTTTCACTTGGATCTTTATGTATCCAACTTCATTATCCATTTCACATGTACTATTTAATTGTATTTTTTTTATATTATTTTTTGTTTTTCAGCAAAGCCTGTCTGGTTAGCACTTTCGGCTGGAAGCATGAGGGCAAACACTTATTTTCTTTATTTTTCAGAACGGGCAACGCATTTAGTGATGTATTTCATGTTACTGATATCCGTGGGCGATGTTGACCACTTATCATCGGATGGCTCGTCTGCTCGCTTGTCCATATATTAAAGAATAATAAATTAGCAAATTTAGTTTTGAGCGCCACCATTTAGTCTAAAATTATTGTACTTTTAAGCCTTGAATAAAATTATTGCTGTCCTGTCTAACCCTGTTCGTTCTATGGAACCGAACCATCCCTTTGACTCGTCTTAAATTATGTCCGCGACGTGATAACGAACGGGTGCCCACCCGGTGGGGGGAGGAGGGTGATATTTGCTTTAGCAACACACGGTTATGTTTAATATTGACGAATCCACTGGAGTTTATTGATATTGGGTGGAATTGGAAAGAACGAAGACAGAACGAAATAGTTGATTGTAAACGTAAATATAATCTTTTTGCTTGTTGTAAAATCTCTTATATTTGGTATGTTAGTTGGGAAATTGTAACGCTTTAGATGGTTTCGCCATACGGATGCGGCATTTGAAGACTGCGGCTTATGAGTGCTTTATCCAGTACACTTTCAACAATATAATGTTTTAGGTTGGAGAATGACTGGGGAGAAAATTTATTTCAAGTCTTACTTGTCTCATGTTGAGGTCCTATTCAAGGATTTCCTAGACACTTTTCTTGTTCATCGACTCAGACGAGTAAAATATTTCTATTATTATTTAATTTATATTATAAAATATTTATATGAAATATTTGGTATTTCATTGGATTAACCGTGAAAAGATTCTGCTACCTTGTGAAACAAGCAGTCCACTTTCAGTGCAGGTACCCTTTTTTAATATAAGATCATTGGCAGGTACAGACGTATGTTCTCGTACATGTGTGTTCAATATTTATATTGACTGAAGAGCAGCAGTATTTCTTTATTATCGGACCTAGAATTTCCTTGTTTTTGCAAATCGCAACTGAGACCTGGACACTGTTCCGTGTGAATGCGAAGATTAGTGAAAGAGTTATGACAATCCTGGTTATCTAAAGTTTTCTCAGGAAGAACTGAAGCTAGCCTGCTTTCCTAGAAGTACGTTGTCCAGATGCATCTGATGTTAACAATAGGTACACCCTGTGAGTCCATTGGCACAGTAAAATGTCAATTGGTATATTTGTTTCGCTCTGTCAGTGAACACAAAGAGCCAGAGCACATTTGAAGAATCCTCATAAGCTCAGCCGGACTGTACCGGACAGACGAACCACCCTTCGACTCGTCTTAAATTATGTCGGTGACGTGACAACGAAGGGGGTTGCCTCCCGAAGGGGGATGATATTTACTTTCGCAACACTATTGTCTCCGAGATCGGAATGTTCGTATGTACTTATTATTTTAAACCTCACCTTTTGTGATAGCGTCCGTACTAGATAGCTGTTTAGGAATTTTTGTTGTTAATTAAAGAACTCTTATTTTATTCAATCGCGTTGTGATTGTTATGTCGTTTTTATTACAGTATTTTTTGTGGTAAGTGTTAAATAGAATGAAGTTAATTTACAGTTTCAGTGTGAGTTTGAGTTTTGAGTTAACTACTTAATTACAAAAAGTTCGCGACAAAATTCTTTGTTTGAATAAAATTGAATCGCAAAAAATTGCCGTCTTGAGCACAAAGTTCAAAAATTCATTGAAGATGATTTTTTCAATAAATTCCAAGCGTTATGTTTAATCCTGTGGTGAATACAGCTAAAAATGACAAAATATTTTAATAGCACAAAAAAAACATTTCATTCAAGTGATACCAAAAGAATAGGTGTGTGTATGTGTGTCCACTAGGAGGTATAAATCCACTTGGTCATTTTTAGGGTTCGGAAGTAAAATCGAAATCTTTATAGTTTCGTCATGTCCGTCCGTCCGTCCGTTCATTCGTCTGTCCTTCCGTCTGTCCGTCCGTCTGTCCGAAGCAAAGCGCCAAGACCCTTAGTGCTAGAAAGTTGCAATTTGGCATGAATATATCATATCATGATATATTAGCATTAGCAGGTAATGAGTAATAGTCGATAAACTTACTACTTTGGAACCCTACATTGCGCGTGGCCTGACACGCACTTGCCCGATTTATTATTATTCAATACACAGACTCTTCAATTATTACACGGCAGGTATACTCAAGAACCTTAATTAAACAGGCGGCATGCATTACCCCAAGTACGGGGTAATCACACAAATATGTTTACGGGAAAGTTTGTCACGCGACGAGCACGGGACGGATGAGTTATGTGACGCGCCGTGAATTATGGACTCAATAAAAAATATTGATGTAGCTGTAATTCACCTGGAAGACAGTGAGGGAATACCGATCGGGGTATTGGTACAATACACTCCGTTTCTACCTATATATAAATCTTTGTGGCTTCATGGTTTGCATAAATGAAACGTGTCGCGCTTTTATGTGAGGAAAGGCAAAGACACGTGATCTACTTCAAGCAGCTATTTGATTTGAACACTGTTACATAATATTCAGTTGTCCGTGTCATTTTGAATCTGGTTCTAATTATTTCGATTTTACTTCGGAACCCTTAGCTTCGTCATGTCGGTCCGTCCGTCTGTCCGAAGCAAAGTGCAAACATTTTTTTTTTTCAGGAAACCAGGGGAGATAACCCTACAGGGGAGAGTACCCTATAGTGTGGGGTATCGTTGAAAAGGTCTTTCAAAAATAGTATCGGTCTTCTAAGACCATTTTAGGAATTAGGGGTCCGTTTACGAAATATTTAGCTTTAAAGTGCTAATTTTGGTTAGAGTCAAGTGTTCCCCCCCGCTCCTGCCGTCTAAACGTATAGTGAAACAATTGAAAAAAAATCTCAAAAATGGTTTATACGATGAATTTACGAGGAAAACTATCACGGCTTTGTTAGCATAAGTAGTTAATAAGTAATAGTCGATAAACTTAATACTTCGGAACCCTGCATAACGCGTGTCAGGCCGACACATACTTGCCCGGGTTTTTTATTTAAATAGCACACCGACAGCCAGTTGAACAACCTGACGGTAATCACTGTCACCCATGTACATCAGCAACATCAAAGTCACCACTGATTCATTGCTGGTCAAGAATCAAGAGGGAAGAAAGAAAGTATAATATTCATATAATACTCGTCTAATTATCTCAAGACACAGTTATGTTTAATTAAAAATATACATTTCCTCACAAAATGTTTGTCAGCGTTCAATTAGCATTCGCACCAGTTTTAATGAGTCTCAATAAAATGAACGGCAGTCGAAGAAGCGTGGCCCAGTAGTCACCAGGACTTACAGTTGCTGTCAAAATGGCACCTGATTCAATAAAGTTTCCTGTCCGAATGACTTTGATAAGACGGACGGAGTTGCTTGTTGTACCGTCCACGAAAAGCGATGACCGATTTTCTTTTTCATTACGTTTTTTGAACGAGGAAGCTTTTTGTGCGTCACTGGCATTAGTCCGGACATTAGAGATTTGTATAGCTAGTTCAATTCCTATGATACTTTGGTAGAGTTTTATTCCACATGGTGAACTGCTATTCTTCTTATATGTAGAATAAATCCTGAAATAACCTGAGACAAGCAGGTTTACTGTATTCTTTATGGATGTGTCGATGGTGCTAAGATACGATAAGATACTACTGTTTGTTATTCGTTTCTGGATATTGAGGTAAAAAAGAAGCAACTAATATCGTATGCAGTCACACGGGACCAATCTAATTCGCTCTATCACTTATCGTTTACCGGCGATAGTGAAACATGGTACCTACGTGCCAATAACCTTTGCGAAGTTAAGTTTTAATTAAAAAGCGGAATACTTAATTCCCCGTTGATATGACAGTGATTAATTTTATTAACGTGAACGTATGTACGTGTGCCGTTATGTATGTACGAGTCGATACAGGTTGTTATGAGCTAAGGAAGTTTTAAACTTACTTATACATACAATTTTATTGAATTATGCTATGATTCTCTAGGCTCTAGGCCTCCTTAAGAAGAGACCCGTGCTTAGTAGTGGGCCATTAATAGGTTGAAGTATAAAAGTTTTATGAAAAGTAAGTGATTGTTTTTCATGAAATTTATGAGATATTTGATGTTTTCCTTGATTTTGTTGACCAAAAATAAGTTTCGGATCATTTTATAGTTTGCCTGGAGCAGTGACCAGGTACAGCTATGACAACCCTGCCGTGAAGCAAAATTTATTTCAATTAAATCCTTGTCCATGATTTTGAGCACGTGAGTTTTGCATCTGCCGAGGGCTGAAACTAAAACAGAATCGCTAATTGAAGAATCATTATATTAATGTTTTTTGACGTATAAAACTGCGTGATGCTTCCGTTTTATTCAAGAATAGCAAGTCTCATTTCACGTGTAACACTGATTGACATTTGATTGATATGGTAATAGCAGAAGTGATAGCCCAGTGGCATAGCCGTAGGTCCGACTTGGGCTAGAATCCTACACGCATCTCCAGTTTCCAAACTTAAAGAGTAACCTATTTAGAAACAAATTTCAACTTGCTTGGTTCCTATGGTCAAAGAGAATATCTTCTTCATAATGTTTGAAGATGGGTGAAATATTTCTTCTTACTTCAATTAAAAAAACCGCACTTTACACCGTGGCGAAATATGTATATCCCACTCTTATTTTGGGAGAGATCCAAGCCAGTGGGTCCATTATGACGTTGTTATTCTAATCCACTGAAACACATCAATAAATAGAAACTGATCGGCTCGGATCACAATTATAGAATTCACATTTGCACTGACCTTTACTATAAGTGTAGCAGAGGTCACAGAGGTCAGTAATTTTAAACTTTAATTAATGGAACTGGGTTGAAATTTATTTAATGCGCTAACTGTTACTGTTTATACAGGAAAGATTAAAACACGGCTACAGAGGTTCCTCATATAGCATGGAGAAGCAGTAAGTTAAGATTTTTAAAATTCCACCCCTAAAGGGGTAAAATAAAGCAAAACATTGTATGAGTTACTAAAATAAATAATAACTTTCTTTCTCTCTTGGAAATCAAATATTTTTGCGGACAAAGTCGAGAGCACCAGCTAGTATCAATATACATTTACCTGTGTTACCTGTCAAAAAGGAAGAAAGTTGCAACTTTGGATTTTGCGTCTTTATTCGAATTATCTTTTAACCCTAAAGCAGTCCACTGCTGGACATGGGTCTTTTCTGATAAATCCAAGCCACCTTCACTACGTTAGCAAGTCACTATGCATCGAAAAACTGCATTAAATTCAAACGTTACCAAGCAAGTCTCCACAACGATCACTAAATATCCGATTTATAACTCATTCGGATTCGCTGGCGGTTCAATTATTATAAATATGACGTCGATATGGGTCAGGCGGTGCGCCGGGCGCTGCAGGAGGGGGAGGGGCGGGGGGAGGGGGGGGGGACACCCGTCAATCGATTGTCAAGATCCAGCGACCGGCGGATACACTCACGAAGAAGTTTGAACACTAGATGCATTTACGTATATAAAACTGTACGGTTATGTCTCCCCCCACCCGCTTGTTAGACCGAGGAGGTTATATCCTCGGACGTGTATTGAATTTCTGTTCGGAATTAAAATGGAATTTCTGTTGAAGATTGACTTTAAAGACTGCTTTTGAGGCTTGTAAGCTTGTGAAGAATCAACCCTAAACTTTATAAAGTTATAAACTAATCGCAGGTTTTGTCGTGTCACGTCGGTAGTTGTTTTTTGGGACTGCATTGGATGGATGTTCTTTGTTTGAACAGTTCATTCGCAGTTCTTTGAGAAATTTGAGCGACGTATTTCTTGTTCGGGGAAGTTTTCACTTTGAAATATTGTTTTCATGGCTACGTAGGTGATACTGTTGACTAACACTAATGGCTAGAACAAGTTGCTTTATCGTTGACTGACGTAACAAGATGATTAATGGTCAGAGATATATTCACTCACTGGATGGTTTTTCACGAGCGAATAGAAAATAATGCGAGAAGAAAAATATAGCAGTACCACTGCTATATGTCTAGCGGTTTCAACGTTGGTCTACCAATGATTACATCTTACAGCGCTTACAGCTCAACCAAAAAATCTGTTTCCAAAAGAGCTACAACACACACACACACGTTTATCTTTTGCTACACTACACCAGTCACATTGATATAATACACGAAGGTATTTTAACGCTTTATGTCAGATGTCAAGCACTTCTGACAACAACAAAAGCGTGCGTTTCGTCTTGTATTGACAGAGCGACTACGAGCACAACGGTCAATTGCCTTTTCTTACGCTCTTCATCATCGGCGTGCTAGAGACATATCTACCTCTTTTTTACATTATAATATCATTGTGGTGTACCGAACGCGGAGACCCGAGTTCGAATCCTGACATACACAATTTTTTTTTACAAATTATGTGCGTATTAGTAGTTCATTACCAATCGCTTCGATGAAGGAAAACATCGTGAGGAAACCTGTACACCGGAGAGTTCTCCATAATGTTCTTAAAGATGTGTGGAGCCTACCAATCCACACTTGGCCAGCGTGGTAGACTATGGCCTGTACCCCTCACATTGTGGGAAAAGACTCAAGCCCAGCAGTAGGACAATTATAGGTTGCGACTTTGACTTTGAGTAGAAAATGTGTTGAAAATGTATGGTAGGAAATGTATCTATTAATAGGTATACCGTATTGTCTAATCTACGACATTCAAGCTTCAAACGCTTAATTCTTTTACAATCTGTTTTGTTCATAATCCGAAAGTGAATACAGAGCGTTGCGAAAAAAAATACACGTTGATGACAATAACGCCTGTTAATAAAATTGTATGTATGTATGTATGTATGTATGTATGTATGTATGTATGTATGTATGTCTCTGTGTGTGTGTGTGTGTGAGCTCTGTTTATGATGTTATCGCAACATGCACCGCGACGGGATGGATGTGGCGGTGTATTATTAGTGCTTCAAATGAAGTCTTACTTGTTTTCTAATAATGGCTACTTATTGATGTCATGAGAGTGATAGAGAAAATTTCATGAAATGAAAATAAAAATCATTAAATATTTATGGTAATTCCTATGTCAAGTTTTTAAATTAATTAATTACAATATCAAAAACCAAAGCTGACAGTCTCATTTTTTTGAATCTATACGTCTTCTTATGCGACTTCCAACGAGGTTGCGTTAAACGTTTGCGCTGCACTGTTGCGTTAACTGCTTGATAGATGGCGCTAGCTGCTCAATGTTCTCTTCATATTATGTTAAGAGATGGCTTTAGTTACCACTATTTTTTTATTTAATACAAAAATCGTTTTTGAAAGATAATTAAAACTGATACACGCACCCTTTTTTCTTTTTTACTCGTCATCAAAATGGTTTAACTGCACATTGACAAGCGTCAATCCCAAACCGTCACTATTTGGTTGTGACGATTGGACTTGGGATAGTTCAAGGGGATCGTCAATGTGACTGCGAAAGACAAGCGTCTTTCGCTTTAGCTTTTGTTCGAAGTTCGACGCGTTGGCTAAAGTCACGTTCGTAACATTTTTCCATTCTAGGACTTATAGTGAATTTATTAATTGAAGAAATAGGATCTGTAGCGAGCTTATATCCTTAAAACACGTTGGTCTTTCAGTTAGATTTAAACTTCATTTGCCTCAATTCTTGTAATTTTAAGGATAGTATAAATATTAAATGAAATATCCATTAATATAATTTTTATTGCTCTTTCCAAATTTTTATTACGATTAGCCATATTAAGCTACAGACATATTCCGATTTAATTGCCATCTGTACTTTCATTTTCTTGCAATCTGCAATATTTTTATTTGAACTGTGATTAAAATATTATGCTATGTTAAAAGTGTTAAAAGCAATGAAACAACACATCCAAATTTCTATAGGCATCAATCCGCCGGTCTCGCACGCATCACAACTATTCTCGAAGTGTTCTAGCCGCTATAAATATAGTTTATAGCTCTATCAATCCTCGGTACAACAGCTGGGCCTCCCGTTAAGAGGACGATGATTGATCTGGCGACGTCGCCGCGACATCGCGACATCAATCGCTGTTCGCGGCTGTCGGTGTCGCGGTGTCGCCGTCGGCGTCGCTCGCGTCAAGCGGATTACGCCAATTTATAGAATTGTGAAAAATTCCGTCGACGCTATTATGTGAATTCACGACAATGCAGAGTGGTATATGTCGGTTGATGTTATTGATGGATCGCACCTGTTTTTCTTTAATTTCTCATCGTATAGGTTCCTAATTTTATTTAATAAGTATGGATCACAAATATAAGAATTGTAACAGATTATAACAGTACAGAAACCAGGTTATAGGCGTATTTCTATTCCTGGGGATTGAGGTGGAACGCCCATTTGTTAGTGTCGCTGACCCCCTTTAAACCCTTCAAACTGGAACGAAAAGTGGCTTGAAGCAATTTGCTTCACCTGAGAATTTGTAGCATACATTTAAAACTATTATAGGAAAATACCTACTTTGTCTAAAATTTTGCAAGTAGGGAGGTACGTTTTTGTTTCTAATTTTTGCAGAATATATTTAAGTCCTGTATTATAGTTTCACTTTATTGTTCTGCTCATTAAATGTTTCTGCTTCTACGATTTATTGAGGAAATATTAACGGATATCTTTCAACTTGGAAAATAAGATTTCCATTGGCCCACATTCCCACTAGTCCAGTGCCAAGCTATAGCATTATAAATAGACATATTAACATTTTATGACTACCTTCACACCAGCACCGCCACCAGAAATCAAAATAGCTCTCAAGGGGGCGACTAGAACACGATGATATAAAACCGTGACATATTTATGTGGTTTTTAAATTTTCACCGACGGTCATTCACCGGCTTTTACCGGCGAGAAAATCTTCAAAAATTCTTGAAGCGGGAAGACATAAACGACAGAGCTATGATATATAGCGCGAGCAGACGAGGAGACGAAAAAAGACGGCTACACCGTGACGCCGCCTGATTTATACTGTAAACACATAAATCTGACTTCTATCTGTCAGGGGCTGAGCTAGTGATGTAGCAGTGCCTCCAGGCTGGAGCTTGGAGCTTTGGCTTGCACACACACACACACACGACTGTGTGCTGATGTGTTGGCAGTCTCTCGCAGCGGGAGGCTCGTCTTCAACGTAACTAGTTTTGAAATATAAAATGAATTTTATAGATAATTTTCCGTTAAAGATTAAAAATTCCGCTTGGGTACGTGTAATGTAATATTTCTAACGAACATTGACGATCGCTAGGCGGTAGTACCTGCTTCGAAGAGAAGAGTACCAGGTTCGATTCGAGGTCAGAGTAGATATTTATATGTTTTTTTTTGAGTAGTGACTGTAAGGGATGTCTGATTAGTATTGACCACTCCACTCGCTACAAGAAACCCTAATTGCTTGAGAGAGTGAGCTTTATATATATTACAAAAATACATATTTCATCCAAAATCAGTTACCCTGCATTTTAATGTTCCAGTGTTCCAATTTCGATATTAACATATATATACTTGCTTTTAGCATATTGATAGTACCTACAAGTCAGTACGGCAGGATGCACTGGAAGCTGTGATACGGTCGAATTGAAGTGTGCTCTCCTTATTCGTAGTCTGAGACACGGAGAACTCATTCAGACGGCGAGTGAGTTGGAGATGTACAGTTTCCGACTTGGAATGTAAATTATACTAATTAACTCGTTAATTTAATTAGGAAAATCGTTAGAAAGTTATTTAGAATTATTCATGTCGTCGTCGTCTTCATAATTATGGTATGCAGGTATATATGATTTTACGTGAATAATAGTTGAATAGAAAAGAAAGAGGCTGTTGTATGCATAAAGTTATAGTGTAAAGTGTATAGAAGTATTCATACAGTATTGTATCAGTATGCCTGTCGAAAGCTTTTTATGTTGATGTATACTCACTCATTTAGAGATTACTTACTATATTAGAGATTACTTAAATTCTTCAGATCAAGCCCACTTCCAATGCTTGTACCTTGCTTGTGCCTTGCTTGACAATAAAGAGGCAATGGCGGCGGAAGGCCTTCTAAAACCCACTGGGTTCTGTGCCAACCATACGATATTCTTGCATGAAGGACTTCGTCTTCCTGACCGACTATCATCACCCTCCTAAATAAAATACTAGGGGTCTGCTGCCGTGTCGAAGCTGGCCGACAACGCATCAGTGACGCCTTCAGTGTCGCTGATGTCAGTCGACGATAGTCAATTATCATCAGGTGGACCATCAGCTCGTATATTTCCATAAAAATGTCTTAGATTAAAAACTTTATCAAAACCTTTAAAAAAAAACCTTTATCAAAACCTTTAAAAAAAAAGGACCAAGGGGTCGAAGTTACTGATTACTCTGATTAGGTACGTGGCCCCGTGGTCAATTGTAATGAACATATCTCTCTGACTGAAATCTCCATCATAACATGCAAACCCGACCACACAAAAACCCGCAGCATACGTACAAACAAAACAATTCCGCTCTGACAATCGATATCATTACCAGGCGAAACCGCGGCCGCCATTATCATATTTTTGAAGCGCACACTGCTCCAGCACTCATAAACATCAGACAAAATGAGCACTAATTTCCCCGTTGCCTTGCCTCACAAAGAGGGGGCGCTTTACATAAATTTGTCATATTTGCACGCACCCCCTCTCTCGTGCCAAGTTTTAAGCGAGCGGAAACGGGTTGACGGGAGCCCCAGAGCCCCGGAGCCCAAGAGTGACGGACGATAACTGTCGCTCCGGAGTTGCGTCATCTTACGAGTAGCGCCACTCGAGCGATGTCGTTGCGTGCTCTGAGAATTATGTAAAAATATTAATTGCATTCAGCTCTTTATTCAAATTTTAAAAATAACGTTATTGATGGCTGGGAATTTATTTGGAAAAGTTATTTGACATTTGATTAATGTCAATAATACAGTGTTATACACTTTTACACCGCTACAACCGGTTGGTATTTTTTTCTAATGTCTTAATTTGTTTAACCCGAAGAAAACAACAGAATAAATAATTTTAATAATGATATTGTTTGTATGTATTCGAACGATGGTCGTGTAGTTTGACCACTGTCCGCCGTCTGCCAACATTTGATTTTCGGTCAGTGGACTTCCAGAACTAGGCACATTAGCAGTTCTCTTTGACCTTTATTATTATGTGTGGCCACGGGCACCTTGATTAGTGCAACTTCCGATTGTCTTGAAACTTTAAAACTTTTGTCAGTAATATTTAACTATAGGTACTTAACATAGTTTTTACTGTTAAAGCTTGACTTGCGATTAAAGAAAACTAGTGCAGTTCGGAAGTTGTAGTATGGGGAGGGGAGACTGGGTACGGTTGTAACAATTTTCCTTTAAATGCAGTAATTCTGTCTTTCAAATAATTACAAAACCAGTGGCTCAGGTTGTCAGGAATAGGTTATTTTAGTGAGTGTGTGCAATTACTACAACCGATCATAAACCAGGGGTGGTTGTAACACCGATGGGGGACAGTTGTAACACTGAAAAATAATTCATGGATCAGGCATTTCAAATCAGTTTTAGTAATAAAAAATACTGAAATGTACTTAAAACATAAAAATATTTAAGTAGTCTTTTTAGATAAAAGACGACACAATTCTGGAGTTTTGTCGGGACTTGGTGCCCGCGTGCCCCTTTCTTTGTACCTCGCACCTACCGTACATAGGTTCGATAATATAAGAGTTGTTACAACTGTACCCTGTTATTACAGTAGGTACCTACCTACAGTATCTATTTAAAATCCTAAAGGATTAGTAACTGTGTATTTGAGGTTACAGTTGCTTTTATTAATATTTCTTTCTCAATATTTGTTTATCATAAAAACTGCCAGTATCAGAAAATAGGACAGGCGTATCTGATAAAATCTGTACAACATACATGCTCGATACCAAAGGTAACACGAGTTGTTCAAATGATCGTAATCGGGACCTCACTATGAATATTTAACGCGTTAACCACGCTTACATTACGGTGCATTAGACACAAAATATCACTCACTGTAATTTAAAGATAAAATTGCTCTACCAAAGACATTATACGACAAGGTTTGTCGAGTGCCATTCTAAATAGATGCCCCGCGTCGGTCATATGAAAGCCAGGTCTTGCCCGGCTGGGGCAGACGGGCCGGCCTGCGGCAAATAAACATCAATACTTTATTTTCACGGGGATAATATAATGTAACATTGAGGCCGCTATAACGTACATAACGTCCCGATTCTAAATCATTCACGTTTGCCACGGACGACGGACGACGGACGGCAAAGAGTAGATTTGCAGAGGTGACATCACTTTTTTGTATTGGTGTACCGTAATTATTTGAATTTATTTTTATAGAAGGTATTTTTATATACAGTGTGTTTAGCAGCCAACTAGCGGTAATTTAAGGGCACGAAATATACCTAATTTTATCGACAAAAATATCCACATGTGGGGGTCTAGCCATCTTATTTTTTTTTAATGTAGCACTTTGCTACGCAAGAAGTATGGGACACTTGCGTAAGGCTCATATTCAGACAGCGATAACTCACCAGTCTTGCAACTTACAGCAATGATTTTGATGTCGTTTTGTACTTATTATCCTTGTTAATCAATGCATGTACTAAAAAAGGTACGTTAATGTGCTAGTTTTTGAAGTATGTTAAAAAAATAAAAAAATATTTGTGAAATTTTTGACTACATTGTAACTTGAAACTATCTATTCTTTTTTGTAATGAATAGATAGTACCTTTCAAATAATATATTTTTTTCATCTCTGAGACCTTTGAGTCTAGAGAAATCGAAGTCTTTCGGCAGAGTCGTCTAACATAGATAATAATAAAAAATTAAAATGGCGGCCATTCCAAAAGGAAGAGGGTTAGATCCCCACATGTGGGTATTTTTGTCGACAGAATTCGGTACAATCCATGTCCTTAAATTATCACTACTTAATTGCTGGACACCCTGTACAAACATTTGTGATTAACCATCCATATGTTTTACGAGATAACATCAATAAATAATTAACATCTAAGTAAACATATAGAGCGATAAATTTCGCAATTCTGTATCAACCTATGGAAAATGTGGCCGCAGCGACCTTAACACGTTAAATGGTCTCAAATTAAAATAAAGAAATAAACGCTAACACACTCACACCCACGCAGTAGGTATTTACCTGTGTCGCGGGTGGCATGGACGCCATATATAACACATCACAATCACACTCATGACCCGAGTACAAGTATTTATCTGTCACATTAATATCTGCCCCGGCCGGGAATCGAACCCGGGACCCCTCGCTTCGCAAGCAGGCTCGCTACCAACTAGGCTACAGGGTCGTCAAATTGCTTTTAAACAATTATATTTTCATTAATTTTATTCATATAAATAATTTTCTCACATTATCAATTGATTAGTATTCGTTAGTGTTGATTGGTGTGGTTACAGTAGTAGATAAGTAGGTACCTATATGTATATGTATAACCAAAAATGTGACTGTCCCTTCTGCAGCAACAAGATGCTACTCTATGTAGTAAGTGCAACAAGCGCAGACGCTATAAGTCAGTCAGCCCCACCCGGCCAAGTTTTTTGTCCGTGACTTACGCCCGTGACTTATGGAGCTACCCCGAGTTGTTTTGACGAGTGATTGATTGGCCCCTCCTCACATGCTATTTATTCCTTCTGTCAACGGAATTTCGGATATGCAACATATTAGTACCTAAGTATGTATTACACACAGCTCTGGATGGTTATCAATTATTTATCCTGTTCTTAAAAAGTGACTTATGATTTAGCTAGAGACCTCGACTTTAGTATATATATTGCTATTAAAATCACGAGAATTGGAAAAATTTAAACGTAATAGGTACTAATCCCACTTACATACCTTTTGCCCGGAGCGAGATTGTTGCTTATAACAAATGAATTAGCCATTTTCTTTTGAGTTACGCTGCCTCCATGTTTTTATAAATAAAGTGGTAAATAAATTATCGCTGTGTCTACTAACTTCATTCCGTTAACATAATATCCGTACTGTTGTTATTTTTTAGAAATATAGCCGAAAAATACTTATTTCCCGGGAAAAAATATCCTTAGTATTGGCTATGCCTAATATATTTAAAAGTTTTTACGATTCCCATTCATGACAAAACGCATGTAACAGTAATATTGTTTATTCTCTTGCACGAGAGCGAAGGCGGTGAGGTGCGGTCCGGAGGCGGTCCGAAAGTGGTGCTGAGCCGGCCCCGGGAGGTCTACACAAACATTACACTACATTACATTGATTTTGATTCTATTTAATGCAAATACAAATAATAAATAGATGTTGGTATGTAATTAATTTTGTGGGACTTTTTATGGGAAAATGGAATTATCCTTGAAAGTTCAGTTACATTGTAGACACCGTCTCCCCACCGCCCGTAGCACGTGGAAACTCACCACGTGTACAGATACACCGTAGATATGTAGATAGTCCTAAGCCGTTTGTTAATCCAGCCGTGTTCTGAAAGTTCCAATGTTCTGAATATCGAACACTACTCGAGAGTTAGTGAGCTGGAACTGCATTAAAATAACCGTCAATAAAGTGGAAGCCAGCTTGCGCTGCAATCAATACACGCGTCCATCGAGCAAGCTTCGAGATCACACTCGCCCACAGAGACGGAATAATTTCTTTATAAATTATAACACCAAGCGAGAATTGAACTGATATGCTTCAAAGGGGGCTAGGAGGCGGCGTCGAGGGACGGGTGGCTTGATTTATTGGGCCATAAAGTATTATAATTAAAAGCTGGAAGGGGGGTGAAACTATACGGAGGACCCCCCTGGCCGTTTGCAAGCCCGCAAACGGTGTAATGGCGATCATCGGCCAGGTAACGGAACGTTTCATACACCCTGAAGTTTGGCTGTAAATATTGTGTAGGTCCTGCCTTCGGGCCGCATGGGTGAGCCAAAGGATTTACGATTTTAGGATCGTTTCAAGTTTTTAGAACAAACCATTTATCCCATTTAGTGTTGTTTAATTAATATTACAGTTTCCTAATTACTGTCCATAATCGTTGTTTAGCTTTAGTTTATACCTTGATAAGTGTAACATTAAGTGCACACTGGTAGATTTACACATGTTTGAAAACATTATTGAGATTCTGATTAGCGGGTTTTGTTTTTATATTAAAACGATAGCAACTGCTTTTCCATTCAACCAATCAGTGAAAACTCGTGAAAAAATATTTGAATATCACACGTAGGCTTGAATGTTCAAACCGTCCTTCTGCTGTATCTGAGACCCTTAGTTCATAGTTAACGAGTCGCTACCAAAAAATACTTGTCGTGTGTTGTTCGAGTGGTCCAACTAGTCATCATTGTTCTGCTATTATTGAAATGCACAAAGTTGACTATTAACTAATTTGGTCAGTTAAAATCATAAATGTATAACTTCGAGACCCAATGTATTTTTTATGATAGCGAGTATGACGTACATCGAAGACAAAGACACGATTCCGTATGAAATGAGCGCGCGATATCTGACTGACTGAGCGCAAAGTTTTGGAGTTTAATTAAAACTAGCGCTTCTCACTGCCACTGCTGGTCACTCTTGGCTCACCTCGGTCCACGTGCTGATAGGATTATAATAATACTAGTCTCTAGATAACCTTGTTATCAAGCCAAGTTAAAAGCCAGTTACAATGTTGAGTCGGAATTTTGCACCTGTAAATTTTAGTGATTCATGTAACCAGTGACGTTTTGTGACGTATTATGAAGGGCGCGTTCTACAAATGTGAATAATATTTTAGAAATAAATGCAGAGAATGATATTAGCATGATTTCCGCCTTTTATTCTTATGCATTTGTATGGTTCAATAAAGGCGAATTAAATAAAATGTGCCTTACAATCCTACGTGCATTTATATCTCGATTTCACACCAATGTTATTGTTAGAACTTGAATATATTTAACGCTTCTCTAATACATTGTATTTAACCATAATATTATGTACTTAGATAATGAATTCTCGATTTTGCATTGCCTTTGACTCTCTTAAATAATAAATATGTTTATGGCATGCAACACACACTTCTCAAAATCCAGAAAATTTAAAAGTCGAAAGTTGCAACACATCTTGGTCCAGTATGCAGGCGTCGGCGTCGGCCCGTCTGTGGCGTGACAAACGCTCTGTTTATTAAAGTCAAAACATAATACGGGCCTGGCGTAAATCATGCGCCGCGGTACCCCACAGGGGGACAGGGGCCCCACCCGCGCCCACACGTCCACTAATTTTCAGAAATGGCCACTGAAGTTCAGACCGTCTACGAGGAATGCTTTGAAATCTGCATGTGATGTCACTCTTTTTTTGTGCCCCCCCCCCCCCCGCGCCTCCTCGCGCACTGGCGGGGGCCCCGAGCTCGCCACGTGTTTATGAGTTCTGCTCGAACGGTAATGCGATTGGATCGTTTAATGTCTGTCCCGTTTTATGCAGTTTTGGACGACATGCCCGGATGGTGTGTCGGCGTCGGTTAATTAGTGTACGTGATATTAGAACTTTTTCTTTTAATTGCTTTGTTAGGGTTTTGTTATGGAAATTATTTTTGAATAATATTTAAAAGTAACTGCCATCTGTAATTCTTCTTCATCTTCTTTTCTTTGGAAGTGAGGAATCTGAGTAGTGGGTTATTTTTTACCGGACTCCATTTTGAACTCTAGAGGTAACCATCGCCTATGTAATAGTACTGTTGCTTTCACAGCTAAAACAGTGATATGATATTGATTACTAATTGCAGGAAAGATCTAACTCCGTCTATCGAAATACCAAAAATATCACCCTTCTGGAAAAAATATCCCGTTCAAGTGTTCGGGTGTCGCAGGTGAGACACTTAAGTCGTTATCGATCAGCGAAGGAGGGTTGGTTACAAGCAGCCCATTACAAGGGCCCCATTATCACCGATAATGCAAATTCAAGGATGACTCATTAGAATTATTCACAGATTTGCAACGGCCGCTCGTTGGCGAGGCGAAATTAAATTCTGTCAGGGACGGTACAACAAATCATATTTATTTAGACCTAAAAATACCTCGGGTGGCCATTACCCGGCGCTCGCGCGGACTGCCCGGCTTGCCCGGCCGGCAGGAGATTAGGCAAGGAGCGACATTAAAGAGAAATTATTTATTTAGGACCCACCGGCTAGATTACATTACTCCATACACATAAATAACGAAAACAATAAGAGCTATTCTAATAAATTATCTTTTTATTGCCGGATTGTGAAAATTTTAGACACTTATCCGGGGGGAGCGCGGGGGTGCGGCGGGGCGGAGAGGGTTTTGTCCCAATTATTTATGGCGGTTGAGACGCGGGGGATTTTGAATTCGTCGGCGCGTCTGTGTCGCCTTTCTTATGGACTTTCGGTTTTTTTTTAATTAAAACTTTCGTGTAGGTTAATTAATGGCCCCGCATAATAATGCGGCCGGAGCCGTATAGCGCCTTGATTTGATGTGGACGGAGTTTGACTGAACTGAACGTCTTCATTGTCTCCGAGATAACGGACGTGTGCTATGGCTTAATTAAAATTTGAAGTGGGACAGCAATAGGGGAACTCGGGCTTCCGGGGAAAGTGAAGACAGATTTATGATGTTTTTAGTTAAAATCAAATGTGTAATTGATAATAAAGACATAGCCCTTAATTAGAAAGGTGTCTAGAGACGAAACCAGGTTAAAACAATTTTCTTTCGCTATATCATTATTATATTAACACAGTTGTAACTATTTTAATTTGCAAAAAAAAAGCGTGCTGTGTGCTCTTGTACTCTTGTAAGAAGTTATATTTTTGGTGAAGCTTTTTCGTTTCGTGACTATTTCCATACCTGGATAATTACGACCACTTCTACCTTTTAACCACCGCAAGCCGAATTTCGTTTCAATAATATAAAACTTTATTCCTTGAGAAACTGGAACTTAGTATTTGATGATTTTTAAGTAACATGATATTTATGAGGTATTTTGATGTTCCCTTCCATTGAGTACTATATTGTTTACTAAACGTATAAAAAATAGCCCATGTAACGTCGATAGCTTCGATGGGAATACCCATACCTTCGATTTGTGACATTCTTCGATAAAAAAGTGAAAAGAAACGGATATTTATGCTTCAAAACTTACACATTAATACATTATTCTATTCGACATTTGTTGTATTCAACATTTGGCCATGAATCAAAAGATTAAAAGAGCAAAACTCGGTCGAACGCGTCCCGTCCCATTGTTCGGGACAACGCCACAAATCAATCAGAAAAAAGTCGAAAAACCGACCGAAGCACTAAATGTCCTTCAGACCAATAAGGCACAAGAATACGCTATGAATAATCTAATAAATAATCTTTTGAAACGTAATTTATTAGCTACGGCATTACCGGACGGAAGCCTGGCGCGAGCGGGACGGGTGTATCTCTCCGGCGGAGGTCAGGAGCGGGAGGGGTGTAATGTCGTCCGTCATAAATAACATCGGGCAAAAACAATGGACAATGGATTGTGGTGCCGAGATACGTCTTCTTTAGGGATGCCTCCTTGTGGGGGGAGGTGGCACATTCAAATGAGGCCGAGACTGTCCTGATTGAACGCGTGCGCAACGTCCTCGGATTGACAATTGTTATTCCATCATCATTAGAAGCATTTTACACTCAACGACGTAATGGTCGTAAGTCGACAATGATTAACTGCTTTCGCGAGAGGTCCCGTTCTTTATTGAGCAAATATATCTAATATTTGTTTACATACCTTAACCATATACGAGGGTGCAACTTCGTAGATTAAAGAACATATTGTAACATTCGGGTTGGCCACTAACTCTTCCACCGATAATGCAGTGTGCTGTGCGTAGGAAGCTCTGTTTGTGTTTGTGAAGATAGACTTGTGCCCACTATGCCCAGAAGTAGGGCACTAATGGGCCCTACTAGTGCATAGTACGTAGCTTTGCTTTATATCGACATTCGTCCAAATAGTTTTTCTGTGCACGTAGTTAAAAGTTCTAGGTTTAATATTCATATCGTGTTTATGTTAATTTTTGGTCGTAGATTTTCGATATCAAACGTGATAATTTATACATATATATAAAGAAGAAAGATTTGATTTTTTGTTTGCATTGAAAGGGCTCCAAAACTACTGAACCGATTTCAAAAATTCTTTCACTGTTGGGAAGCTACACTATCCCCGAGTAACATAGGCTATATATATATATATATATATATATACAGAGTTGACCAGTTGTTAAAAGAAATGTATCTATCACATAAATGCTGTGCCTGGCTTTGAACCCAGGACCATTCGTATTATTATCCACCGCAAGAGACCACCGAGTTTAAGTTGCTAGGTGAAACATTGTTTAATCATGTTCTCAACTACGAATTTATGGTTTGTGTGTGCCATTAAATAGTAACAGGTGTCCATTAATAACGGCGCCATTAACTACTTTTTATGCTCGAGTAGGTAGCTACTTATCCAGGATGTTATTTGTCATGTCATTGACGTTTATACACGCTCTCCTTTGAACATGCCGACTTACAAATATCATGTAGCAAGGTAACAGAGATTAATTACATTGGTAATTGCTTTTAACATCATATTTATTGATTTGTCTGCGAAATAATTAAAATAAAAAAAATAAAGCAGTTGCAAAAAATTTAAATTTACTTAAACAATAATGTCGTTCTGCTTGATGTTTTTGGCTAAAGTGTCTAAAACACAAAACTCGACATGTCGAAATATGTACTTTACACACCAAATGGGAAAGATCATTATGTGAGTTATAAGTCGATGTGAAAATTAGACGATAGAATTTACTGATTTGTGCTGAGAGTATACAGACTTAATTTCATTAAGTTTTATTTTCACTGACTAAATTCGTTCGTAGCGTACGTGCAAATTTTGAAATATTTTTCTGTGTGATTTTTTTAGACAAGAAATGTTGTTTTCTAAGGGTTCATCGACACCACTTGTACACGTGCTTAGATGCTTGGTAACTAAATTTTTCAGTCATTAAAAAAAATTGGCTGCAAATTCCCATACCAGTAGTAGCTGAAACTAAATCAAATGAAAACATACGCACATGCTAACACAAGATTTTCTTTCCACCAACCAAAGGTGATGAAGAAACATGAGGAGTGCTCGGTTAATATCTGTATAATACCTATCTAATGTCTCAAGCAACACATTCAATGAGTAACTCAGTAGTGTCTAGTCAACTCCACTCCGCAAGATCTTAATTCAAGGGGCAATTATCAGCCAGTGCGGACTGCGGACTGCGGAGTGCGGAGTGCGGACACCCACGATCGAATCGAAATCCATTTGTGTTCACGCAGCTGTCGCGGGCAATTAAAAGATGGCGTTGCTTCTGCTAATTGACTTTTCGTGTTCTAAATTCAAGTTACTACCTGTGTGGGCACCGCGGCACCGGTAGGCAGCATGTCGACTTAATGATCTTCGGTTTTACTATTTTTCTAATTAAGACTGAAGCGTTGGCAGCGGTGTTGTCCATTGTGGTCTTGTGGCTTGTTACCGGCTTGTGGATAACTTCTTCAGTTTGTTTATGTTATCTAACGGATATTTCTGAATCTTTAGGATTCGAATGTAACCATGGAAGGTGGCTGCGAATAAGAATCGAGTTGAGGGAATTCATTTGAGCTTTGACAATTGATAGTAATAAATGTGTGATAGTAATTTGGATGTCGTAGTTTCAATATGGATTTACCTCACATGTTGGGAGTCGCTGTGTTGTAGTAGCATCGGATAGGAAGTTTGACCTAACATCCTAACGCTTCAGTAAGGCTCTTGGATTGTCATGGATTTACATAACTCTTAACAATCTAAAACTGGCCCATTAAGTTATCGTTAAAAAATAGGTTACGTTACGTCCAAAAGTATATCATCTCTAAGCTGTTTTCCCATGTTTTCCGACAGATCTGTATTAACTGAATAATGTTAACATTACAAAGCTATGAACGTGCAGAAGGGTCTCTCAGAATATCTACTGCACCGTGCTACTACTATAATAATAAATACGAAAGTTATTCCAAGTTCGTCACAAACATTTTACGTTATCGTCGTGAATTTTACGACCAATTGGAATCCTCTTAGAGCAGGAATTTAAGGCGGTGCGCACACGCAACAGTAATATAATTTATTCTTGTCCCGTTTTTATGTCGTTTAATGTTGAAAGCTACGGGCATATGGCTGACTGCACACAATTTACTTATCTTTGTAACTGTAATACATTGTTTCAAGGTTTTATTGATTTAAGGATAATTTAATTATTAAATTGCGTGAAGTGTACTGAATATTTAAGAATATAAATTATATTCTTATTATAATGGAAATTATTTTGAATATTATAAGCAAATACAGTATTTTAATATTGACCAAGTATATTCGGAGTTTAAGTCACGTGAACTGACTATATAACATATAGCAAAAAGTTTCATAGCCGAAGGCCTTCTTGATACTTAAAACCTTTATTTTTAATAATCTAAGTGCACAAAACTACTTAGTTATATTCTGTTTGCAACACATATATAAAGTTTGTTTTATAATAAATAATTGACAACACTTTAGCAATATGACGTGATGATCTATGTACGTGTGAAACCATACAATAATACATTTAGGGAAATAAAAAAAGCGGCCAAGTGCGAGTCGGACTCGCCCATGAAGGGTTCCGTAGCAGCAAGTAACATAATATAAAAGTTCTTGTAGTTCGTTGTAACTTTGATCAATGTTTTTTGCGGTTTACGATTTATGACGTATTAAAAAAAACTACTTACTAGATCTCATTCAAACCAATTTTCGTTGGAAGTTTGCTTAGTAATGTACATCATATATTTTTTTTAGTTTTATCATTCCCTTATTTTAGAAGTTACAGGGGGGGGGACACACATTTTACCACTTTGGAAGTGTCTCTCGCGCAAACTATTCAGTTTAGAAAAAAATGATATTAGAAACCTCAATATCATTTTTGAAGACCTATCCATAGATACCCCACACGTATGGGTTTGATGAAAAAAACATTTTTGAGTTTCAGTTCTAAGTATGGGGAGCCCCCAAAATTTATTGTTTTTTTTCTATTTTTGTGTGAAAATCTTAATGCGGTTCACAGAATACATCTACTTACCAAGTTTCAATGGTATAGCTCTTATAGTTTTGGAAAAATGTGGCTGTGACATACGGACGGACAGACAGACAGACAGACAGACAGACAGACAGACAGACAGACATGACGAATCCATAAGGGTTCCGTTTTTTGCCATTCGGCTACGGAACCCTAAAAAAAAGCCTTTCCAGCCATATGTGGTAATCAGGAGTGGGTAAATTCTAGTGTGGGAGCTAGTGTACATGATTTTATATAAACAAAGTTTATGAATTTTTTTTTTCAATATTCCTACTCGTACATCGATAGACAAGTGGACCCGCCAGAAATCAATTATATAAGGCAATTATTGTCTAGTGCGTAGTGCACCTTACGTTAGTCCTAATAAAGCTTGCCCGGTGTATAAATCGGGAGCGTGTCACTCCCGCGACAGAAATAGCGGGTTAATGTTTCTCTCTTCAATCCACCATCCACAGTCCACAGACCCATATGTCACATGTATCTTGAAATTAAAAGTGATTAATTCAATATTTGTTTTATATTTAGAATATTAAAAATTATAATTGCGAAGTAAACTCATTATTATAAATTAAATATTTGGAGAATTAATAAATTTTACAAAGTACTTTTGATTTTATTCTTCAGTGACGAAAAATCAATAAGAATCCAATAAGAAAACACTGGATAAAATCTCTCGGTATCAAGCTTAAACATGTAAAGGTAGGTATATGTACTTATCTTTATTATAGTAAAACCTATTATGTAATTTATATGTATTAGATAATATTGGTGAAAAAATAATTAACATATTGATAACTTGAATCATAAGGTTCGTTGCTTAACTCGCAACAGCCGTAGCCGTTCACACGCGGCACTAAGCTAGAGCGCCTCAAGACCTGTCCCGAAGTCCGAACTAGTGGCTGAAACAGCCGCGGTAACGTTGTAACGTCAACAGAAACAGAGCGGGTTGTCAGTCGTCATGTCTGTTCGTTTGTTCTGCAGCCATTGCTTTGTGTTGTTTCCTCAGACCTCAGACACCTGGACAGCTAAGGACGAGGCTGGAACGATAATAAAACAGTGTTAGTCTAGATTTTACCTCCGACAGAAACTGGACTCCAATCCTCCTGAAATTGGCTAGGTTTTTGATGAGAAAAACATTGTAATTATGGACTGAAATCTGAGTAACCTGTTGGTAATTAAATTTTTGTAGTTTCTTTGCAACAAAAATACCTAATAATTACCGTTTGTATGGTAACGTCACGAAGAAACCTTTAATACATTAGGTTGCATAATTAACAGTTTTCCGTTATATTTGCTAAATACAACCTAACCATCTGCAAGGACATTCAAGTATCTCTGCAAAACAGTTAGAGAGATTTAGTTATTTTCCTTAACATTTATGTTATACTCTTATATTGCCCCTCAGTTACAAAATAATTTAATCAGGCAAATGTGAAGGATGCGTTGTATGCTTCAAAATAATATTAAATTTTTCCCAAATAACGGGAAGTTCTAAAACTGATTGAAAGTCGTTGTTTCTTTTTAATTTTCATTTAATATCACTGCTTTGAAAATCTTTTAAAACAGCACCGGGGACCAAATCAACAAAACTTGCAACGAAGTCGTAACGTTAAATCGTTACCAATTTTTGCCCAACTCGGTATGTGTCACCGAGACGTGGAGATGTGGAGATGCTAAATCTCAAAATGTACTCACGCGCTAATTGGCAAGTCAATCAGAACTTTCCTCATAAACAGTGGATGCGTTCAATGCGGGGAGACTAGGGAGCGCCACTTAATCTGTCAGCTCGTTAGACGCGGATTCTCTCCACGGTGGCTAACATGGTGATTTTGCTTTCCGCAGCACGAGATTGTTCAACTGTCATACACTTTTCACGTCTACATTGAGTAATTAACAACTTCTTGCGCTACGTTACAATTTAGTAGCAAAAGTAAGAGATATAGGTATTGCATTAGACTTTAAATCTTTTACTGTGTCCCCTTAAAACCTCTCCTGGAAATTGTGTTGCGTGGAGAGGTGAGATGTAACTATTCATCACTGGCACGGACAACGATAGCGTCTTCATGACTACATCTCGGATCGATCAGCGACCGTTCGGTGTTGTCACCTGGCTCCATAAATCAACTATCGCTCTAGCTCTGAGAACCTGGCCGAGAGCCAGCCACCTTTGATATTAGAGTGGATATCTTAGAGTTCAGTCATATGTTCGTGGATGCTTCTCGTCTAGATTAGGTCGTGAGGGAAACACTTTTGTTCTACGTTTTAAGGTTGTCAAGGTCAATTTAACAATTTTGCATTCATTGGTGGGACGGATTTGTATCATTGTCACCACACGATAACTTGGGACTATGAAACAAGCAAAAATATGAAGATTAGTGATTTTCAAAAAACGCTCTAATGATTTGACAGTTGCAAGTTCAGGTTTTCTTGGGTCGAGGCGAGGTGTTCTACGTGATGGTGACTACTTGCCATCAGGTGACTCGACTGCTCTGTACCTTTGTATAATGTCTGAAATATATGACTTAGAGAAGAAAAAACCTAGATAGGTACATAATGCTGGTCACTTGTCACCTGGCTCTATAAATCAGCAATCGTTTCAGCAGTGAGACGTGAGGCCCTGGCTTCCAGCCAGCCACCACCTTTGACATTACAGAACGGACATAAGGGCGGAGGCACACGATTCACACGCCATGGCCGCGGCATCCCGGTGCTTCGGTTAGATTCATAGGCTAGGAGTTATTCCTATTTTGTCACCCATATGCACGGCTTTGCAGTACAATTAATTAGTTAATTAATAACTATCATATTAGCTGATCGAAAATGTTCATTTGCAATAACATGTCAAGTTTCCATCATTGCATCCTTTAACTACACCGATTCTGAATTTAATTGTTAATTAATACCATTATTACTATTATTATTTCGCCATGGGGTTCGCCTGGATAGCTACCACCCTTGAGCATCAGTCAGCCGCCAAACGACTCGTCGTATTCCGGCTGGGGGCATGAGAGCCAGTTCTTTCTTTTTCTTCTCTCTTTCTTGGCCGGCAACGATCGGTGATGCCTTTGCTGTTGCTGATGTCCATGGGCGACGATAGCCACTTATCATCAGGTGGATCGTCGGCTCGTTTGCCGGCAATTTCCATTAAAAAAATCGAGTTTTCTCTCAAAATTACGAGAGTGTGGCCATCAAGGCAGATACGAGTTCACAGAAGGAAGTAATTTTAGATATGCGCAACAAAATTGTCGTACATGTTAATGTTACCAATATCCCCTAAACGGGTTTAGGGGTATATCCAAACCACGCCAGTTTTTTACGCTGTATCTATTGTTCAATAGATAGATCGTTCTGTCTATCATGTAAGTAACAAAACATTGTTTACACAAGCGACTACTCACGCTATAACGCAAGCGTTTTAATTGCTCTCATATCACACGTCAATAATGATGATGACGCATCATGTTCCTGATTACAATAACATGTGTATCGCAGATACTGCTTTTGAAGGTCACTTCAGACGCGCTGCCTTGTCCAGCTTGTCCTACATGATTAGCAATGAGAGCATCCTAAATGTATGATGCGCTATTTAGGCTATTTTACTTGCTAGTAGAAGTTGTAAAAAATTGGTACTAATTTTTCTTGATCCATCATCAGTTTCTTTCTGCATTAACTTGTGCTCTGTTAGCGCGAAGCGAAGTATTTTGGTCATAGAGGAAGTAGTTCTAATGGAATATATCCGTCTAACTTAAAATATATGGGATTACTTAATAATTTTCAATCAAGTAGGTACGCCATTATTAATACCCTTCTTAAAAAAAAAAGAATTATAATTAAGACCTGAATCTAAAATGTTTGCTAAAATTAATACATGTCGATATTAATAAAATGGCGTAATTTGATATAACATGCAAGCAATGTTAGTGGGATCGTTTCTCAAGAGGATAACAATAGGTGAAGCAATGCACGTGTCTTGTTTATCCTCCGTTGTTTAGCCGCTGCACGCCCGCTGACTGACCGGGTTTGCAACGCTGCAATTCTTCAACCACTTGCAGTGTTGCCGGTCGGAGCTGGAGTCGGCCGTTTTTTAACATTACGGATTGTTCCTAATTGGTTATTTTGTTTCGTGGGTGGTTTCTGGTTTTATCGGGGTCGTGGTTTAGGGTGTTGTTAATCAATGAAGAAATTAATAAGAGACTTTTTAATACTCCTATTTCATATTAATAACACGCAGGGAATTTTAGGGCGGAGATATGCGTGTGCAAGCGTTTATTTATTGAATAGGAATTTATTCATTTTTAACGTTAGTTTTCAATTTAGCTAATTATAAACAAAAAAAACAATTTGTTAATATTTACGCTGAGGATTTACGGTTATTTGTTTAATATTTACGACTTTGTTTATCTTTGTATTATCAACGGATCTAAAAACTAAAGACGAAATGAGCCAAAATTGGCTATTGTACTCGAAGAAACTTCTGAACGTTTAAACAAAAAAGTGGTCATGTTAAGGAATAACTGATTTCGTGCAGGCCAGCTGCGCAGAAATACATCGCAGTATCGGTAACTGGGCAATTTCATTCACCGCTCGCGAGCCGCCCGGGCGCCCGCTCTCCCGCCGCCTGTGATAAAACGGTAATGGAGTGTTGATCAAACCATAACATATTCACACTGACATTACTGGGCCAAGTTTTTGTGAAGGGATTCCATTCAGCATTCCATTCAATGCGTAGTTACCGAAAACTGGATAGTAAACGTAAACTTTATCCTGATAAGCTAAAAACGTATCACATAATTCAGTGTGGGTCACCCATAGATTACCCCCAATAGATACCCCATAAGTGAAATTTTCTTAGAGTTTGAACTCACAAAATTTGGCGGAAGGCGCGGGTTGCGGGGGACAAAACAATGCGCTGTGATTGGCTATTTCTTATTCATATTTGGACTTGACGGTCAGTATTTGTCGACACTATTGTCGTCGACTTGCAAATTAATGCACGTATGTGTTGGCGTGCGTCAGTTGCCTTGTATGCGGTATCTATTGGAGGTAATCTATGGGGTCACCACTTATAAATGCTTTCTTGAAGTTTGTGTTATCTGTGTAAGGAAGGTTCAGCGATACTGAGCTTAGGAGCGTCATGAGCTGCAGTAAAATAAATACTATAATGTTAAACGCACATTATTTTGTCCGCATCGTCCGCGCCGGACGCATCGCGTTTGTATGAAATCATATGAGAGCCCGATGCGGATTACAAATGCGTCCGCATATGCGATGCGTCCGGCGCGGTCGGTGCGGGCAAATGTGGGTTCAGCATAACTGTAGTTTAATTATACGTTAAAAGTTGTTGATCAATCTATGTAAGCTTAAATATTGATAAATTTAAATATATTTATTAAGTATCAATTTAATTTTAATAAAGATAAAGATAATTTCTAGACATTTTTTACTTAATTACAATAACCGCCTACGGAGCCATAAACAGCCGAGGGGCCTGGTCGATGAACTTTGACATGGCGTTAATCAGATCTATCAACATACATTAAACATACAAAATTGTATTAGATATTCTTATTCATGTATATGCTAATGCCGACTATAATCTTTAATTCTGTATGCATAATCATTTAGCTGCTCGACTCCGTAATATTTCGTCCATAAGTTTCAACCTTATCGTGCTTTGTTTAGAGTGTATGTCAGCCTGGGTTTTCTACGTGGTAAGGTTGAGGGGTGCCCCTTTTTTTATAAATTAACAACTTCATAGTTTATTATGTTTTGTAAAATCATTATCAGCTTTTAATTATTCTACGAGTTTTGTTTCCTTTTAAGTCAGTCAACAACATGAAATAATTGAATAAAAAATACATATCCGCTACCAACAAATTTGCAACTAAATAGGTAAGTTTATTACTTTTACCTAAATACACCTTTGCATAGCTATTACTTCTTCGAACGAGCAATTTTTAATGATCGTAAAATTGAACACTGACTTAGATGGGTTAGTCGAATTTAAATCTTAGCTCCTTCTTTTAAAGTCTATTTCGATGTTGCGTTTCGTGATGGATAGTTACATTAAAGCTTGCTGTTCATCGGTCGGCAATTCCTCAGCGTTTATCGCCCATTACTCTCTGATTAAAAGTGCTTTATAAATCGTCAGATACAAAAATATAATAGGGCACGTGTCTTGTCGCCGACGAACAGCGAAGGGCTGCAGCTGATGAGAGGATCGAGAGGAGATGGGGAACCTTGAGGATGGGGGGAAGTTCGTTCTATCCAATAACAGAATACTTGAATAATTATGACAGCGATCTGCGTAACCGTTATTTATTTGTTATTTTTTGTCTATAAAATCCAAAAGGACAGTAAAAAATTGTGCGTAGCGCTTCATAGCATTAGTATCTGTACCTATTTTGTAGCCAGCAAACTTCTTTGTTATTAGTCCAAACATTAATCCAAAACCTCAAAAAAAAATTCGTTCTTGAAATAAATTTTACTTAGCTTCTTCTTAAACAGCTTAGTCTCGTCTTCGAGATAACATTGAGAAAGGTCAGTGAGTTGAAAATTTATTTCCCGTGAAGTGACCTAGAAATAGAGGAACGCCACATCCGGCTATCGTTAGCGGAGTGTTCACTGTTCGCAGTCCGATCGCTCTCTACGCGATTGTAAGACAAATACTCAAATCAGAGTTAGAGTTGTCGACGGGATGTCGCGGTATTTATTGTTCGCCTTCCGCCCACCGAAATACTCGTAAAATATTAAGAACAACGCATTATTTTTCTTGTTTTATGACAGCGTCATTTTTATGAACGTTAATAATTGACGTTGCCCACGATGAAAGAAAAGACGTTATGGGAGGAACAGTCCATCAGTTTTAGGAAATGGATTATTTGTGAGTAAGTGACATACGAAAACGGATGAGTATCACGAAAAGGCACGTTGATGTCCAAGGAGTTTGACGTGAAGTTATATATCAGGCCAATTATAAAAGAGAAAGGGATAAAGAAACACTTCATAATACAATCATCAATGTGGAGAAAAATAACTGTTGTTAAAAAGATACAAGCAATAAATCAGGGCGACCTTTTAAAATGACGCATAAAAAGCGTCCCATTAATGTGTAAACTAAAAACAAAGTTTTCTTTGAAAATATTTATATGCTACAATACAATTTTTTTTCAGAATTCAACCTACAGTTAAAAGCATAGTAATTTGATGGTATAACAAATAGAGATTATTTAAAAATCTAAGTGTAATTGAAATCTCTTAGTACAGGGCTTGGGTACGAGATTCAATTCTTACTGGGAATATCACTCATTCTCAAAATCACAAATCCCCTCAATCGATTCACCTGTTATGTCAAATAATGTCTGTTTGCAAGAAAACATCAGATATTTTAAGAAGCGTGGGCGACTCTCCGTCGTACGGAAAAACCAAATCGAATCAAAACACTGGCGAATGATTCGTCATTGGCGTGACGGGTTTACGATGATCGTAACGGCTGCGAATTTGTGGGACCGCATAACTAGCGCTTTATCGTCATCGTTTCACTTTTATAGTTCCTCGTGGGCTCGTATTATTGTGAAATACTAGGAATCGAAGACGTGCGTGAAAATGTACAAGATGTTTGACTCGTACTGCCCTACTGTGTATCAGTGCCTGCGTTTGGCGATATGTAGGTCAGACCTGTTGTCGATAAGTTTTAGTGTCTGAATTAGTGAGGGAAGGAAAATCTTGAACAAGGAGAAGATTTAGTTTTTTTATGGTCACCAATATCTTTGTCCCTCTACCGATATCAAGGATCAGCCTTGCTATTTTAGCCAGCTTAAGCAATATCCATGTCCAAAAATTCTTTAATCCCAGAAAATCGTGGACTATTTATATTTATAGAGACAGCTTCACAAAGTTCCGCATTTCGTCAGCAATACGTACCTATATCATTAGAGCATCAGCAGTAGTAGTGGCTCATCTCATCGCGAACTCTCGGGGTTTATTAATGACTGCCATTAGCTGACGCAACGTGACTGACATAATCGGCGATGTCTATAATTCACTTGATCGATTTGTCTCCTTGTACTTGTTAGAGCTGGAACGACTTGGCCTTCGCAAATCACTTTTTGGTGACCGTGATGGATAGCGCCAGCATTTTATTTATCTCTTTTAATATGTGCTATTAACTCTTTTTGTTTTGTATTGGCTATTAGGTATTTATTTCTAAATTTGTGCAATTTTTTTGCGTACTAAATATTTTCGGTTAGATTCCCATAACATTGCAGGATAAGAGATAATTTCCTTTGCATTTCCAAACTGTATCTGATAAATGTGGAACACATTCCACTATAGCACAGCTCAGCTGGTTGAGAAGCATATAGAAGCACTTCATTCACTGTCTTTTGGCTTTTGGCCCGTTGTATTGTTACGAGTTATTTAACCCCTGCAAGTTGCATGCTAATTCCCCCCCGTCAGAATATCAGCAACCGACCAAGTTTGTTAACCGTGCGATAAACCACGCTGAATATGTGTCAAAGGACCACTTCCCCGGCTGTGGTCCCGCGGGACCCCACTCCAGCCTGACTGGAGTTTTTATGGGCAGCTTTATTTGAAACTTCAGTTGCAGGACTGGAAGGAACTGTAAATAGATAAAGTGTAAATAAGTCTTAATTATGTTAAAATTAAATAACATTATTTAATTACGTAAGGAACATTTTGGCCAGTTTTGATCCTCTAGGTATACCCCTAATTAGTAAGTAGTAATTTACTATATGACAGATTAAACACAGTCGTTTGAAGTGAAACCTTATTAGACGAGACTGTCACCTATTACGGTCATTGGGCACTACGACTTTTACTACTCCCGCCGTGTTTTGGACATTATAACGGTAAAGACTCACTTATATAGTGATTCCACCGACCACACTAACATTTTGCACTCCGCACTATACCACGATTTGTGCGACACCAAATTTGTCTTTAAGAATGTCAATCGTTCGAAAGCGTATCTGAAAACCGCTGGGAAATCCTTAAAGTAACATCCCATGACTTCATCGGATTATCTTCTTTAAAACCTTCTTTGGGCAGGTGTCGTAAACCATTGGATGAGTCAGTGCACGAAATCTTTGTATAATTAATGTGTCGATTTATGACGATAACTTGTCACGCCATAAATTAATTTATTATTTTAATACCTTATTCGTGATACGATGATTCGTGTTTATTATGTAGGTATAATACTTAATTTTTATTTATCTTTCCCCATATGGTGTTTATATTTGCACGTTGTGCTAGTTTTTATTACTTATTCGTTGATGTTTCACTATAATCCCACCTAACGATAAGTGGTTTTAATAAACAATTTTATTCATAGCACATAGTGATTAGGTAAACTTTATTTATTTCAAGCAGTATCAGAATTTTTGAAAAACCTTTTCCTATTTTGTTTCGAAGTTTGTTTGTAACACTTCTAAAATCAAACTTCGCTTTAATAAATCTCTACCATTAGTGGTTCTGGAAGAAGAAGCGGCAAGAAACTCCCAAAAAGTTTTTCTTACTGACAGTTAAAACACTACACTACACTTACTTGGCTTTTTGTCAAAATCATGTCCAAGCAACGCATGTTGAATTAACAAGTAAGTTCAGTTGTGCGATATTTAAACCGAGAAAATTTACTTTGAACCTTCTAACATGATTATCTGGAGTAACGACCTATCTGCGATAACCTTTAGATGAGAAGAATGTAATCCCTTACGAGAATGGAGAGTTGCTATTTAATAAGAATGTATGACTATTCGAAACTTTCAATTGAATTTCCATAAAAATTCAACAATAAGAAGTAGAATGAGCATAATAATAGTAAGTTACAATAAAGTAATAATAGAGATATTGGAATCGAGTGTATACTTTCACATCAGTGGCGTAACGATACCGAGTGCAGTAAAGATATCGTGTTATAGAGCCGCTTATTTAAAAAAGAATATGGCAGTAGCGCCGTCATTCCAGCGACTACTTCTAGGCTCCGTCGCAGCAACGAAACGACTTGGTCGCGGCACCGATGCGACTCCTAAGCGACATATGAACGCTCGCCCGGTAGACAAAGTTCACTCTTATTACCGTGTAACTGAGTCCCCCTCTCCTTGTCGCGGACGACCATTCGAGATTTTAAATTTCGAACCGTCGCGACATTAAATCGTAATCGAACACTTTACAGTGACGGTCGCTGGGAAATATCGCGTTCGGATGGTATAAATATGCACTTATCTTTCTTTTTAGTTAACGTAAGTCTGCATAATGCAGGCCTCGCTGTGGCCCACGTGTGCTTCGAATAAAATTTTAGCACTCCCGCATTGTTCTAGGCGATTTGTGCAAGTGCGAGCGGGACGGAGCATAGGCCATTTTGTTAGGGCAATAACGGAGCAAGTGTCTATAACTCGGGCGCTCGGAATAAGGGATATTTTTTTATCGGATCCGTACGAGGCGGTTATGCACGGGATTTTCTCGTTTCGATTCCGCCGCGAAACGTTAGTGTAATCGCATTTCCTCAACACTTAATTTTTCAGGTTGTTGAACGAACAAAAAATTAAAATGTTTATGACCCCTGCATGGTTTATGGGTAGTGATGTGACAATGTGTCATTTTTTGAAGAATGGGAAATGTCTTTCTCAGTCATGTTTTTTTTTGTTGCAGGTAAGCCATCAGTTTTAACGTCAGTTCGAAGGTAAACACAATAAAACCTCCTCGAATTATAAATTAATAATGGATTGTCGGGCCCGTGATTGATTAATAATATAAAACCCAGCACATTCGCCGTTCGTCCGCGCTGACACTGATTGACACATTTTAGCATTAATTGACATATAGCATACATTTTTAATTGTGTGACTAAGTCTGTAACCTGACCGATTGAATTTGATCAAGTTTTTATTACGTGGACATAAGTTTCTGTATTTTTTATTTTTCTGTTTCTACAAGGTTATAATATAAACGTAAACATAAGATACTGACTAAAGTCATATAGTGAGACCACCCCGTATATGAGTGGCGGATTTTCCCATTCAGAATACCAGAAGAGTGCGATGCTATGCCTTGCAGCTAAACTTTAGCAATTAACGATCTGTCGATGGAAAACCAATACAATTAAAATTCTCTTCCAAAGATACTGGTATCATACATTACCAATAAGTAGAATTCAGAAAGTTCTATAACAAGAACAGAATACTTATATATAAATTAACATTTAACATGAACACTGACATAGGTACGTTCTCAAAAATTTGAACGTAAAACGACGTAGTAGACAACACAACAGTCACAGCTGGTAAATAGAGGTGATGGTATTTAAGTAGTCGCGTTACAGTACCACTACTTAATCTGTGGTACAGTGGTGAAGGTGATCAATTCAAGTGCAATCACAATCAGTCAATGAGAATCAAGGTTGAGTGGTGGACGGACGTGGTCAGCCGCCAGCCGGCCAGCCGTGTGGGAGTAGGCTAAATCATCTGTTGGGTTCTTGAATTAAACTCTTTTTTTTTCATCGAATATTTTTTCATTCATGATCGATTAAGTGTATGACAAATACGTTTGAAAATAGAATAAAGAATGCTGTAAAATATTCTCACGCTATATTTTGGGACTGTTTCTTTTGAAATAGGTTGTTTACAAAGTAAAATTTATATAATTAGATTACAGACGCGTTTCCGACCAAGCGCAAAGTAGAAGCTTAACTTCACTGTCCTTACGAACTTGTGCACACGTCGAACTTTTCCATACGAAGGTGCACCTGCAATATTTTTATTAAGTGATTTGGAAATAGTCACACTTTCCAACACTCCATTTAGACTGTTATGCAAAGATATTCTACATACAACATCATTGCTGTTATGATTACTATAGGCATGATGTCAAATTTTGAAATACTGTTCTATATTGTTGGGAAATATTCTAATTACAACATATAACATATTTCCGTAAAAAAATAAGGTTTAGTATAAAATAAATACACTTCATTTTATAAGTTTAATGTCATGGCGTCGCTTGTGACGTCACGCCTCAGTAAAGTATTAGACAAGATGTCTTTATCAGTATTGTCATATTCGTTTGTTTACTGAGGCGTGACGTAATTCGCGCTGATTGAGACTGATTGGCGTTCAAGATTCGTGGCGGCTTGCCTTATTTTGTAGTTTTATTTTATAAAAACATTATTAATCTCACTCATAATAATACAATAAATGCGTGTTTTGTAATCCATTAATAGGTTTCATTAAATAAATACATAATTTTAGTTATTTTTACTGTCATCATGCCTATTATGTATTAACTTCTCATGGATATGTTTTCTATAATAGTTATAGTTAAAACCCATGGCTTTGACGTTTCATATAATGTCCCCTATGGGTTCCCGTATTGCTATGTATCCTAATCAGTTTTGTTATTGAAACTTTCCATCGCATCTCTTATACTTGATCTGAAACAAAATTAACCAAATAATCTATAGGTATTACCCGGCAGGGGTACATAACCTCCGCGATGCAAACATTGTGGTTTATTTCATTAGATTGTACTTTATTGGAACGGATTTACTTGCATGTAAATATTGATGTTTCTTGATCATCATGTACTAAATAACTCTCCTATACCAAATAATACTCTGAACAAAATTTACAAAAGCAAAGGCGGACACTAAATTATGTCTGCCTTTAAGCATTAGCTTATGCATTCCCTCCCAGTCAAAGTTCGTTCAGATATTTCAAGGTCCATCCGTAAAATAACTAGAATTCATTATCATTTAATTGGAACATCCTTTTAGTTTCCTTTAATGTAACTTCCCAATTCGCACACAAGCGGTTTTAAATTACGATAAAGTAACTTCTTCGAACTATCGTGTATTGAAGGAATAGGTACATTGAAGGAATACTGACAAATAATGTTCTGTCAGTTGTCAACAGAAACAACAGTGATCTACACGAAACAGAGCTGTCATGGCAACAAGTAACATACAGTTCAATCAAGTAAGGGCTTGTTTCACCATCTTCAAGTAGAGTCCTGAATAAGCTATTCGCCGGTTAAAGTGACGTTAAAGTGTCATTTTACATACACGAAATGTCAACTTAACCAACGAATAGTTTACTTCGGACTTACTTGAAGATTGTGAAACAAGCCATAAGACTAATATTATTATTTGATTGTTGTAATCTCAAATTAAAGAATAATAAATAAAAAATAAATAAATAAACAAATAAAAATATATAGAAATTCAGTCATCACTGATCAACGACAAATGATTTGAATACCCAGTTGCTACTTCGAATCCCTTCCAGACACTGTTAATTGGTTTTTACTGACCTTCTTTAACGATTTTAAGTCTAAATAACTATGCCAATAACCTCTGTTACAGCCCTCTTTCACTATCAAAAGAACGAAGAATAACCACATATTCCACTCCCCACATGGCTCAAGACGGCCGCTCACCTATCAATCAACCGTCAGTCGACGGTGCACACAGCGACAGGTCAAGGGTCCCGTTCCCCCTCCCCCTCCTCTCCCCCCTCTCCCTGTCGACGGGTGGGGGTGATTGATATCGTATTGACGCGGAAAGACGTTGACGTATTCTGATGGTTGTTGACTCGCTATAGCTCCTCGATATATGGCTGGTGTACTCGAGGGAGCGTTGAACGGACAATTATAATTTATAGGTGTAATAATACTTGACAAAAAATAACCGACTTCAAAATAACTCAAAAACTACTGGTCGGATCTAGCCCAAATTTAAGTGGGACCACATGACAAGCACCAGCTTTCGATTATCATCAAAATCGGTTCACCTAGTTGAAAGTTCTGAGGTAACAAACATAAAAAAAATACAGTCGATTTGTGTACCTTCTCCTTTTTGAAGTGGATTAAAAATGCGATGGGCAGCCCATTAAAAGTGGTATTAGAACCCATTTGTTATAGGGCTTCCGTCAGGGGTAACGTGGTGACTTAAGATACACAGAAGAAACATTTTTTATAAATGACCCGGCTATAATCAAATGCTGCATCCGATGCTCTGCATGCATGGTTCTTTCTAACTGCTTTACAGAAAGCAAACATCTTCCCACAACTTTGATAATTACACAACATAGATTCGTACATTAGAAAGAAAGAAAGAAAAAGCATTTATTCGAAGGAGCAAAGCACAAACTTTAAAATCTGAGGGTCTCACCCCCTAATTCATAAAAACAAGCGAAGTTATAGAAGTAAAAAATTACTTAACGACGTATAACGTCACCAATAACGTCTGGAAGGGTGTGAAATGTACAGTATTTTCATTGCCTCTAGGATATGAACCCGAAAAACTGGAATAGTAAACTAAATCAGAACTTAACAGCTTAATATAAAACAAGTAGTAACGTACATAGTTACCGTAATAATTATCAATCAACCAGCATCAAGACGCATCGAGCGCTCTCTATTTGAAATATTAATTCCCATCATATCTGGATGATTGACGGGTGTCTACGCGGGGATATATCCGTCAGCGGCTAACACCCTCCCCCCTTCGCCACCCTCCCCCCGGCTTCCGAGTGAAATATCTCAATCTTTAGCGCGATTTATTGATTGATATATCGATTCTGCCTGATGTTTATGGCTGACGGTCAGATTTGACGTGTCAGGTTCCTCTTTGTTTGGGTTCGGAATGATTTGTAGTTTAGATGTTGTTTAGGAATTCAGTTGCTATTAGATGACACTTTGCACGAGGATAAGATTTTTTAATTTCGGTAACAAGCACATACGTAAGATGATTTAAGCTAAATGTTTGTTATGGAAATCAATAATACAAGGTGTGTTTGTTAAAAAGAATACCCTGAAATCAGCTGTTGTATTCTTCTCTTTTGAACTACTCTTTCCTGACTCATTACTCCTCTTTCTTTCGAGATCACTTTCAATCAAATTCAAAATAATCATGATAAATATAAAAAAGTCAGAATAAACAAAATAATCATGAGCAATCATAATCGTTAGAAATCGTACTTGTATAAACATCTTAAAGTTGTGTAAACAATTTGTTAACCGTTTTAACTTACAACCCTAAACCCTGGAAGAGGTGCTAATGCGATATAAAGGAACTAAGTCCCCTCTAGAGCGACATCTGGTGCTATTTGTGAAACATCGTTTACTATTTTACGTGGAGCGAACATGTTGATGTAACGCTGACGTCACACTTCTAGCGGGAATTGGTTGTTAATTTTATATAAATTATATTTTTATATGTTAATAACAAGTGTTATAGAATGGACATGAAGATATTTTTATTGAAAGGGAAAGCGTCGATGGTGGTATTACCACATGATGACTCTGCTTGCTTCTCGACAGTTACCGTATTAAAAAAAAAGTACAAGATGATAAAAACGTAAAAGCCTTTGTTAACAATTCATGTTACTTTTCCACACTACGATATAATAATAATAAACAAAACATATTCACATTAAAATACTAACCCACTAAAACATTCCGTACTGAAAAAAGTAAAGAACATGAAAACTAATAAAAACTGCATCGGTGTCACCTCTCTCCCGCTGTCAGTGCGACCCCGCCTCAGCAATTTTTCTCACTCAGACATAGAGGCGTCTTTGCTATGACACTTCCTCCGTGACATGTGACGTTTAACGTTGACAGCTGAACTGTACTTTACAACCGGTTGCCGAGCTAATATACTCTACTTCCTTAGCATAAAGCTTATAATCGCCCAATCGCGTCGCAACTTACCTTTGTTCAGGACAGACGTCCTTAACAATTTTTTCCTTTGCGGTCGATCGAATCTTATGACGAGGGGATAGAGTTGATTATTTATTGATTCATCGAGGCCTTGGGGAGCACCAGTTCCAAGGTTGTTTTGATGGAGTGGCCGTCAATTAAATAGGCAAGCGCTCTGTACGTCTGCGTATGATTGAGTGCAGTAATGCAGATTTTCTTTGAAGATATCGCCTTAGCGGGCTTGTTGGGTCGTTTTGGTTCTTTTTATAACATCAGAGTGTTTCCATAATTATTATCTGGGACAAGCCGGACGATGTGTTTAATTACCAGACTGTTCTTGAACATGAAACAGATTCTATGGGCTCATTTTGTTTTAAAGTTATTGGACATTTACTGCGTTTTTGGAATTATTCACCGAAGGAATTAGAAAAATATTAAAAAGAGAGATTAAAATTTTCTTTAAACCTATAATCCTTTTCCTATTATCAGTACAGAGCATTGAAGAGGTTTCCTCATTACTGAAAGCAAATTGTGACTTTGTTAACTGAAAAATGTTTAATTAAATAATAAAAGTTTATTTTATGACTGGGATAATAGGTATAATACCTTCTCCTCTTACCATGCCTGGTATGCACAACTGCACACACCAGACACCAGATTTCGCCAGGTGTGAGACGATAAAAATAAAGCCACTATGTATTTAATAAAACCTGGCAGACGATGGAAGGTGCTGTTCAGGAAAAAATAAGGTGTCAAACTCTAGACGGCAGACCACATACGTCGCTACCTCTTCATTACTATAGATAGCTAGATAAATACTATATTAGTAGATTCTGGGACCTTTCATTAGATTCATTTTTAATGTTTTATACCTGTAAAATCTTTGTAGCATCTAGTTGCCGTAATACTAATTTTAGCTTCTATATTAGTCATTAATATGAATTAATATCAAAGGTTGTATTATTTTTAATCTCGTGCTGCATTTCAAGCATATTCATAACGGCAATGCAATGAAAATAATGACACGCACAAAACATTCCTTCAGTTTTTAATACTAATAACTAATAATAAAATAATTGCATTATTTTGATCAATTCAAATTCAAATGTGACGTAAGCATTTTTTTATTTTTTGCTTACACGTAATTATTAACCTGTATACTGTATTATGTCGTGTTCTCTCCGGGTCACGAGTATGATTATTCTAAATACAGCGACACACGGGGGAAAAAATCGATGATAGGCACATTGTCCGACCCACATCGACTTTGAGCTGTCAAGTTTGATTGAATCAACTGTTTGCAGAGTGAACAATGTGTAGAAGGGACGGATTGCGTGACTGGATGTTTGATTCTATAATTTGTCTTTCCTGGAAGCTATGGAAATAATGTTCCTCATGAAATTGTAAAATGTTTGTTTCAACTGAAGTACTACATCATCAATGTTTGGATTCAAAAGTACTTTGTCCATTTGCATTATTTTTAGGGTTAACAACAAAACTTTTACAGAATCACTTGCGACTCTTTCTGCATAATAAGTCTACTACGTCGAATAATATGCATCAATAAATCATAATTAATTATAATAGCGTGGTGGTAATGGATAGCAGATGGAAAATAAAAACACAAAGTAATCCTTGTTTTCAAAGGTTGCAGTACAATTTTTGTATTAATTATTATGGATGTAGTAAACGGAGTTGCTGTGTACATATAAAGTTGGCACTAAAGACAAATACAACTAATTTGATTTAATCATAAACGTATTGATTATTTTGTGAACTGATTGAGATGTGACAGTTAAATCCTGCTGATCCAGCAGCAGCAATAAAGCTGATGTAGTGACTTACGACCCTCAGTATTAATTTATTTTGTTGTGTATTATTTTTCGGCAGCATACAAGACCTGTTTTAAGTATTCATCAAAACACTAACCGCAAGACCGATGGAAATCAGCGAAAACTAGTCAGGGATAAAATAACGAGCGAAAAATGTCAGCCGTCTCTATCCTTCACAAAGCCACCGAGTAAATAAACCGACGGTCGACAAAGACGTCCGTCTGCGCGCGACGTCTGAGCGACGTGTGTCGCCCCCGGCCCCCCGGCCCCCTGGCCCCCAGACTTGGGGGCCACAAACCCCCACCGATAATGATGTTAACTCGCCTGGACCGGCCGGCTTTGTCGCGTTTTTGACTCTGTTTGCGCTAAAGAGCCCTGATTAATATTTGTTTATTTTTTTGTTCGTTTTGTTTTGGGACGATCGATGGGACTTGTACGGCTTCGTTGGTTTGGGATTATTTAAGACACAGGATTGGTATTGGTTTGGAGACGAAGATTAGGGGAACTTAGGGCACTTTGTATAACTACTTGATCACATGAGACGCCTACTATATTTTCAAGGTTAAAGGGTATTAATGTTAATGTACTGTTAACCAAAAACCATAAATTTTTGTAAGTTCTGTTTGCATCATGCTTGCATTTTTAATTATATCTTACAATTAATATACTTACGTGATACAGCGAAATTGAACGTAAATTAATAAATTCCCACTTTATTTCCTGCTCCACTTTTTAAATGACACGGGCTTTTGATGTTCCTTAACTACTTTCTTTTTATATGTATAATTTAATTGATTAAAATTATAAGGAAGAGTGCCAGCCCTAATCGCAATATGTCCATTACAAAACTCTCCATCATAGACAAAGAAGACCCAAAACTTACTTTATACTATAGAAATCATACACGTTGCGTTCCTTCAAATAAATTCACATTCCGAGCTCGGCACGGTAAATTGTCTTCAAGAGCTGACCACCCCCCCACGGGGGGGTCGGGTTGGGGCCGGGGGGCTCCGTCTCCCCCGTTCGTCTTGCTTATGACTGACAGGCGGACAGCTTGAGTGATTGAGAGTGACTCGAGGTATAATGCGCTCGGGCGAGATGCGAGTGATCCGAACCAAAACATTATATAAATATACCCTGTCTACCTATTCTTGGCTCTATAGTATTCATCCCACGGTTGCATTTTGTTTGAAACGTTCCAAGAGATAGATCGTTTTATGAAAGGAGTACGGGATACAAAGTTATTATGAATTAAAATATGGTGCATCGTTTTTAATGTGCTTTGTAAGGTGTTCGCAATTAGGTACTGTCATGATAGCGACATTAAGAGATGGATTAAAACGTCTTATCATAGAAATATAACGCTTAAATATTTTTAAATATTACAATTTTGTATGGGATGACTTGTATACCCTGATGTCTTATTTAAAAATAGTAAAGCTAAAGTTTTTAAGGGAGAATCCGCGTGTGTCTTTTCAAACAGCATAATATGTCCAGCAGTTAATCTCTTCATGGTTATTGGGATGTAATGATGTTGAAATTGTTTTTACATTATGATGGCTGTTAAAGGAGAACGTAGAGCTAGGCTTTAGTGACCATTGTTGCTGGTACCTACCTATTTTAGAAAGACAGAAATGAAACTAATTTTGTTCATCATTACGGAAAATGAAAAAGTTTCTATACCAAATAGAAGTGATGGTAACAGTTATAGTGAAAATTATCTAAGATGCCCATAATGATAGCTGCTATTTATTAATATGAACTAACCTTGTATGGGTGTCTTTGAGCGAAATGGAATATTCATTTATTTGACATGAATAGTTGAATACTTACGTACAAAGGATTTTGCCAAAATTTGTTAAATATCCCTACTCATTTTCATTGGCGTTGATTATAAATCATATTATACGTTAAAATCTAGTAAAAATCCCATCACATGATAATTTATGCAAAATTTAATAAAAATATATGACGTCGAAACAATCTTATATGAAGAAGCCTAAATCTAATCTGACGTAGGGTGATGTGACGGCTTGAAACCGTTTATAGAATCAATCATAATCGATACATTACTATAATCGAAATTTAAAAATGAAAATTGATTAATTTAATTACATTGTTAAAAATGATTTGCTTGCATTTGAATTTAAAATTAGGTACCCAATAATACCACGACGAATTGGATGCTAGCAAAGGAAATTTTCCATTATGTATGGGCACTTCGCCATCCATGGACAGTAACTGCAGATAATATGTTATAATATGTAATTATGTATTTAAGGTTGCGGTAAACATTTTTTTTTCAACAAAATAATAATTATGTATACGTGAATGTGTGTTACGAAATAAGCAAGAATTTATTCACTGTAGTTTTTTCCTGACGCTCATAATATAATATTATGTCAAAATATTATTATAAAACTGAGCGGGACTTTCATTATATAATAGAATATATATATTATACATTATAGAATAGAATAATAAAGGATAAAAGAATATTTTATTGAAGTCGTAAATAGGTAGTTATTAAGAATACGCGGTACGAGATAGCTCAATCAAGGTAGTAGGTAGGTAACTAGGTACCTAAATATTACGGTTTTTAGTTTAAAATTTAATTATCGAATCGATTAGAAGGTCTTATAATTTTGAATCGATTTGTTGTAAAAATTGGTTTCTTTTGTGAACCGATTTTTTTGTACATCTCTAATGTCACTGTGATGGCAAACGACAAATTGGGCTTCTTAGTTCGCGGTGACTATACCACAGTTTATTCATTTCTCTGGGTTCACCTGTCAGTCAAGTGACCAGTTGGTACATTGATGTTAATTAATTTTATCAGTACATCAGATATTATTAGGAATCACGCGAGTTCTTATTATGAGGTACCAGGCTGTCATGACGGACAGGTAATCAGTCGGACGGGCACGCCAGAGTAGAGAAGTACAGGACAGAGGCAAACTTTGTTTAACGGAAAATCTGTGCAGTTTGTTTTATTTTTTTATAAAACATGACTGTGCTTAAAATGTTGCATTAGTTCAATATACTGCGTCATATTGTAACATAAGTATTTTTAAAGTGTAACTTTTATTCTGTCGCCCAAAAAATTTTTGTCCATCTATCGCATGTCGCATTACAGCCGGCCCTGGAATAAAAATAATAATGGAGATTCAGTGATTTATAAATATTGCTCTTAGTTTTTAATATGCGTCTATTATATAAATAATTGTATTAATTATGTATTTTATGATTATTATATTATTACGGAGTATTATCCGTACTCTAATACGCAAATTGAAATTAAATTTTATACTTGAATATTTAGTCTACTATTGATTTCCCATTCATTTTTCAATAATTAAGTTAAGATTAAAAAAGCAATTTTTATAGTCTAAATCGAAAAAATTTCTAATTTTTTTTAGTAAAATGCCTACAAAACGAAAAAAGTTTCACTTGCATCGTGCTTTCATAAAACCACACTGTTATGTTTTTTTGTATACAACATATTTTTTCTTCTTCATTAAGCGAGTCTATCTCTGTACAACCTGGGACATGGTTAATTCTTATGCCAGTGTCTGTGTATTACTTTTTAGTGGAGGCTCGAATTCACCAAAGATTGTAAAAAATATGGAGAAGAACGTTACTAAAAACTTTCAAATACATATATTTGTGGACAGTGTGTGGTGTCTCTGTATAATCGTATCTACTCTGCACGTACCTCAGTCCAGTCGGACGTACGGGGGCTTATCGCAGCCCCACTGGTCTTCATTTTCTATGTACTACTGCGGACGTGTTCTATCTCTGCAGATTTAAAACATGATTAGATTTCCTTGTATGAAACATTTTTGGTACTGTATGGAAATAATAGCAAATTGGTCGCGGCGATTCGGTACGACAACAATATTACTTACAAATATGGTTAATTTTATAAAGTTATTTATTGTGAGTCTACTGCGGCGCCCGGTAGAACTATACAGTAAGTAGGGCAGTGAGTGATGGTGGATGAAATATATCGACGTAACGGGATAACGAAAACACGCAACGTTTTCTTGTAACGTTTTATCATCACTGCTGCATGTGTATAGAAAAAAAAGTAAAGTAGAGTAGGTAGGTAGAGTAGAGTAGAGCAGGAATAGAAGTAGGAGTCAAGAGTTAAAATAAAAAACCAAGGTTTTTATAGAAGGTTCACTAATAAAAATAATACGCGCACACTTTTTAAACTTCAAATTGGAAAAATATTTTCTGCCAAGACGTGCCGCGCTGAATTCAAACCCGAAGCCCTTCGCTCAACGTGATCTAATTCACACCATTAATTTTATTAACTTGACACTGAAACCATGTAAAAGCGCCCATGAGCCGAATGTATCAAATAAATTTCCATCTTTAACCTAGCTGTGAGGTACTAGGCACACATGAACATTAAAAGGTCGCAAATTATTCAACGCACCGACCAGACTCGCTTTGCGGTCAGCTCCATCCTTATCCTTGAAGATATAAGGATGATTTTCCTTTAATTGCAGGCCAAGATAACGTTGCTCAGCGTAGGAGTCAAACACGATGATCGTTCGACAATTTGATTCTGAATATATCGCTCTTGCCACGTTGTAAATAAGTATCGTAGGTGGGTGCGTGTTCGATTCCCGGCCGGGGCACTGTTTGGTGAGTGCTTAGTGTGTGGCGCCATAAAATACGTCCTGACAGTGCCTAGTCACTTATGTCCGGAGAATTGCGTTTATTGGCACCGTATATTCTAAGGTCCTTTGGCGAACACGGCAATCGGCGTGTCACAGATAAAAACTGGCGTGTGAAAACTATTCACCTGTGTATCAAAGGAATTATTCATGCTTTTAGATGTTTTAGAGTTCGTTTGCTCATTATTTATGCGGACCTGGTACTGTTCGTCTCTAGCTCAATAGCGTAGATAGACTGTAACTGACGGAAAAATAATACAGAGGAAACTGTTCCATTTATATCATAAGAGACAAGTAGTTTCATCAGTCAGCACTGAAGTTGCAGCGGGCCCCAGTCCTCCTCAATAAGAGGAGAGACACGTGTCCCGAAATAGACGATTAATAATGGGTTAAGCCACTAAACCAATCACTAGTAGTGTGATCGATTTAACGGCAGTAAGTGCCGCATAATTCTTCATATAAATTGTACCTGTATTCTAATCCCTAAGTTAATATTTTACGTTTACTATTACGCTAACAATTACTCATTAGCTCCTCAGAATTCAGCAGACCATGGCCTTAGCACTCCACATGTTGTTAGCAATCAAAAATTCTCAAAGTTTAAAAATTTCTTGAAAAGAATTCCCATGACAAGTGACTACAGTGACATTATTATTTTACTCGACATTTCTTCATCGATGCACCCTAAACCTTTGAAGTTATTATAGCTCTTTATTTCTAGTAGCTTCTTTATTTTAAGTACGATAGGTGTATAGTACTGAAATAAATGATTTTGATTTGATTTCTCGAGGTTGGTTTGTAGGTGCGCTATTCTGGAAGCCGGTGCCGGTGCCGCATGCCGGTGCGCGGTGCCACGATCGTGTCGACGCGGCGACGTCCGTAATCAACTCAAGCGCAGAGATGATACGTCACATCGCTTGTTCTTGTTGTTCGTAGCGGCGAGGTCGCTGTGGGGAGTGACAGCGGGTTGTATACAATGAAACCATCGCCGATGCGGTGCTCACCAAGAAAAAAGAGAGACAAAAAAGATGGACGATAATTGGATTCTTTCTAATTGGATGAAGATAATTGGATGGAGTCTTTCTAAAAATACTGTTTCAAAAGTGGTCTTAATAACAAAAGTCATATAAATAATATAAAAGTGTCCCTAAAATTTACTTAATAGACACATATTTTATGATACTAATAATGCACACGATACTAAAAAGGTGCTATGTATTAATATCACGCAGATATTAATATCTGCTTTTTACTGCGTGCACGTTTATTGCGTGGGTTGAGATCATCACCTCACCGCATAAGCTAATTGTTACAAAGGCGCTAATATTTCGAATATTTTTACATTAAGTTGTTATATTAAACCTATTCACAAATATATTTTAATTTAATTGTAATACAGTTTCTTTGGTGAAATTCTGAATAAAGATTTGGAAGAATTTAAAAGTCGTTAATACGAAAAGATATCATGATTGTCAGAGTTTTGTCTAGTGATCCTCTCTTCCGCTACCGCGCTCGCTCCGCTCGTCACAATACCCGCAGCTAACTGCATCACCTGCGCCAGACGTCAGGAAGTCTTCCAACGTCACAACAGTTACACGGACAGACGGACAGCTCGCAGATATTATACTGTAATAATAATATAAAATAATATTCCGTCTCGAGAACGGGGTTAGCATTGGTTATAGATTTAGCGTTGGCGATACGTGGATGAATCAAATGCAGTTTTTACGTAATGCCGAGGTAATATAGTCATAGTTCTAGTTACTAAGTTTTCCTTATTGACTGACTTCAATGATACTGTAACAGTCAAATGAGGTTGTTATTCTTTGCTTTGGGATATCGTAACTAAGTAGTATAGTGTCTAAATACAGAGTATTTAGGTGTAGTGTGATAGTAAATTTGCCTAATCTGAAGAACGTGGTTCAAGCACGGTGTTAGTGATACTCTTCTCTGAAACGAGGACGAGTTCTTTAATTAGTCTAATATTTTTCCACAATTTAAGGTATTAAAATACAAGCAACGTTGCCACGTGCCTACCTCGTGCCAACAATAACAGCTAGCGGTGAACGAACGGCAGTGACCCCCGACTCCTTTGATTCAATCATCGGCTGATTGACAATCTCGAGTTATGCGGTCGGGACTCGGGAGCCGAATCGAAGCACGGGGGAAGTATTCTATAACACTAAAACTAGAAGGATGTTACCCACGTTTTCTATTTATTGTGGCTGTTAATAAATTTGTCACATTTTTTTTTGGTGATTGAATTAAAGTTAATTGATACTAGCTGCTGATTGAATCAATAGGAACAGATAGAGTATCAGTATAAAATTGTGTAATTTCGAATTTTGAATTATCGCTAGATGAGTCCTAACATAATAAACTAGTTGATCAGATCGTAGAGTCTGAAGATAGATAGTAACTCATCAATAGTCCATAAGTCAGCCTATCAATCTAGTTTGTCACCTGTTTATTGACGACGTGACTCATTTCACAAATGAGCTGGTTAGCTCACAATGGATTTTAATGTACATAACACTAGATGAATCTAACATCGAGTTGCTCCTATCCATCTCCAATTTATAAAATTGAAAGTCACGCTTTCAACACCTTGTTATACGTATGTAGATGAGCAGTCAGCGAACCTACAATTAAGGAGGCCAACAAAACAGGTTGAATGACGTCAGCCGTAGGTCACGGTCGCAACTATCGCTGCACCGAACTGGTTTCGACGATACAACCACGGGAAGCGTGCGGAGCCCTATGGCGCGTGTCGAGTGTCAAATGACATTGGTCTTTTCAAAATTTTATTGAATTACTAGCGCTCTGCCCCTGGTTTTGTTCGCATTTTCTGGGACAATAAATTGTAATGTCTTATTCCAGATCATTCAACAATGTGTCGTAGTTTACGTGGTACGTATTAAGTTGTGAAGAACGGGATGGAGGATGGATATGATCGGTCCAAGCACATAACGCGGTATCAGCGGATCTTTGGATTTGTTCAAAGTAGGAACGAACCCGCGCCCCGGGCATGCGTACCAACCGATGTTAGGGTTGCTACATGCTAATAATTATCCTGCGAATGTTCGGATCACACGCTTAATCTTATTAATATTATTTTATTTAGCTTTTAATTTAACGAAATTAATAAAAGTCAAACAGTCCAATCTTCGCGAGTCTCCTGTGGGCAATCCATCATAGATGCCTTTAGTGTTATTGATGCCCATCAGGTGGCTTGTCGGTCTGTTTATCACCAATTCATATTTAATATTATATAGGTTATTCATATTTAATATTATATCTTATACATAAACATTAGCACCAATCCTAAACCAAGCTCAGACCCGTCGTCCGTCTCAACAAAGATGGTGGTATTAATATCAATGTCCAGAGAATTATATTTTTTATATTATGTGACAACCCTACACACATGAGTCATATCAAGCTCACGGGGCAAGGTAGAAACAAAGGGCAACAAATAACAGAGGCGTATGAAGAGCTGATATGAGCCGCTATCAAACTTGACGGATTTGCACTTTTTGCATACTTTACTGCATCAGCTGCGTACATCGTAATTCTCTTTGATGTTGCGAACTTTGACGTACCCGTTAATTTGTCGAGTGATTCATTTGAGATTCATTTTTTTCTGATTCTTTATAACATGATACTGTTGTGATCTCAAATCACAAATAGTGTTATGATCAGTGTAATATCTCCATATTAAATTACATATGTTTCTCTGATATTTGATTATATGTGATTATTAATAAATAACGATTTTGTGACAGTTGTACAGTGAACCAGAAGTTTAATCGCTTTAAGATTGTTATACTCGTACAGATCTCTTTGAAACAGGCCGTCATAATTGAAGGGGTAAGTGTAAAAAGGGTTCAACTGATGAAATTACTGAAATAGTGTTATTGGTATCGTTGAATTCGTCTTTCGATTCTTAATGTTATGGCATAGGTTTTATAGTGGAAAATTCAATATAATATAATGTTATTTAAATCCTTGTTTCGTGAAAAACGCACGGACGTGGCGCATTTTTAATTGCAAAACTGACAATATTTGCTTATTACAGAGTAGTAATTAAAAAAACACTTTATTTATGATAATTCCAAAGTATCTTATATAATTTGGAATCATAACAACATAAAAACGTAGTAACGTAATAACATATAAACAGATTTGAAGTTGAATACTAAGAATATAACGAAAATGAAGTCTTGACTTTCAAACGTATTTATCTCGAATTATTGTTTTTGTTACTTGAACCCTTTTTACACTTACCCCTTCAATTAAATGTATGAGTTGAGTGGTACAAATGGTAAGCGGATGGCCATTGCTATGCTTCACTCTCGATTAGACGAGGTTACGTCCGTCTTTTTTTCAGGTCCGTGGTTAACACATAATTATTTTTCGTACCTTGCATCGGAAACATTTCTTAGGTAAGTAATAATTGACGTACTGTTATCTTATTGTAGTAGTGGCTCATCCAAGCATTAATTCGTCAATCGCTCCGAGCCGTCAACTAATCCGTCCATTCGAGCGGTGTTTTATCGGACAAAACACCGTCAACGAGGTATTCCGGTCACGTGCCCGTTTTGTAGTCACAGTAATCGAGTTACGCAATCAATTAAATTGGTTTAGCGGTTGATTGATTGGTAGCTGGTGCCGGTGGAGCGTGGCGGTCGGACGTGTACGAGCGACGAGTATGCCAGCTGCTTCAACCATTTGGAAGAACTTGTTGATAACTGTTAAGTTTTGTCCTTTGGTTTTGTCTATAAAAAAATATACTATTTATTTATAACTACTAACGAATATGGATAGCCTCAGTGATCTCAGATTATTTACAATAAAAATACAATATTCCTTATCTTTGCAAATTTATATTTTCAATATTTCCAATAATCAATATTGCAATATTTTGCTATTTTTCTAGCTTGACAATGAATGACAGTGATGTTATTTTCGAATACTATGGTAAATGGTAATCAAAATAGGGTTGCTCATCTACAATGTACAAATGTAGGGTCGCTAACTCGCTACACATTCATTTATAAAAATAGGCTTACAGGAAGCATTACACGAAGGATACCCTGTCAGCGAAGCGAAGAATCCAGGGTTGTGGAGCATTGATACTAGTTACACAAATAGCGTCATCGATCGATGCATTGCTGACTGAAAAGAAAGCGAATAGTCGCCCATCGACCTCAGTAACACCATGAGTCACTGAATCGCTGACGGGATTGTAACTGTTTTTACATGCTTTATATTAGCTTCACTTGTATGTTTGTCACCGACTCCTTTGGACTTGATTTTGACCCATTTCAAACGGTCAGTTTTCATTTAAACTTCGTAGACTTATCGAGGACCAATGACAATTCAATATTAAAAAAGAAAGAAAGAAAAAAAAACTAAATATAACTTCAAAAAATCAAAGTAAAAAATGAAAAAATAAATAATAGTTAAAAAAAAAACAAAAACAAAAAAACACGCTTTCGTAGAAAATTCAACTAAAAAAATAGAAAATAAATTTGGATTAAGAATTGTGTAATTGTAATAAAAGCGTGGGGTGCATGGTGTCAATGAATAGAAGGATTATCATTTTGATAATATCTTAAAAAGCACCTCACGGTTTTTTTACAATTACATATTCTTAATTTAAATTTATTTTCTATTTTTTAGTTGAACTTTCTATAAAAGCGTGTTTTTTTAGTTTTTTAAAACTATTATTTATTAATTGTAAGGTTCAATTGTGTTTGCCGATGCCACTCGAGCATTCGCATCACTAACATTGCGTAACCAGTATCTACCTAAGCTTGTGATCCCATTAGGATTAAACTTTTCAACTAGAATTTTATTCTAAACGCTAGATATTATTTTATTCACCTAAACTCTAAATCAATCGCGCCACCTAGGATAACTCACAAACCATTATTCATTCGCCTCTCATCAGTCTGAATTATTCACACAATGAATCCGTTCTCATTCCGACAACTGCGGGTCAAGTGAACAGTAGGTCGCCGCGAGGATACTTCGCTGGGATTAGGAGGACTACACACTAATCAGCCGATGCCGGAAGAGATCAGTACGGAAGTGATAAGGACGTCGGTTGCTGTTGTTGTTGTAACGTTATGTTTTTGTTTGAAGGGTCGAAAGATGAGCCATTGGTTTACTTTTGATTAGCGTCAGATGGTAATCGCCTAACTTCTTGTGCACGAATTAATTTGTCATTTGAATACGCTTAACGTTAATAACTTAATGCATCAATAGGGTCAGTTCACTTAACCTAACTCAACTTATCTGTGACACAATTAAAAAGCTCACTATAGACACATGTCTGTACCATTCCTATTTCTATTGTGAATTCAGTCCAGTGAGCATTCCCCCTAACACAGGAATAGTCTGACAGACCAACAATATTATAATTACGTAGTGCGTTACGTCTTAATATCAATAAAGGCACAACGCAGGTAGGACCACTAATGCTCCTGAACAAACATCAATCCATCAATGCTCTTGATATGTTTAAACTCGAGGCAAAAACTCATTGCGGTGAGAGCTTAGTGTGGATAAGGTCATCATAATTTTAATTGTTCTTTATAATTATAAAAATTAAATTAAATTAAAATTTAAATAATATAAATCACTTTTTGTACCAGTAACTGGTAAAATTGTATGATTATGTATTGTCATGATGATTATTTTTAATGCCATTTAATTACAGATACTTTCTTATTTTGCCGTTGTCGTTATAAAAAATCAAAAAGTCCCTTAAAATACGTAAGTCATTATGAAATCAGTGAGAATAAATTCACATGATATTTTTTTTTAAATACACAGAACAGTGATAATTTACATTACGCTTAGACTTATTTGTCAAGAATCGACAATAAGTATTTCAGTGCAACAATAAAGTCATCGCTTTGAGCGCTTTGCGAAACACCGATGATTCAGGGCAACCCGCTAACAAATTTACTCGCCCATTAATTCCAATCAAACATTGAAACCATTCAGAGCGGTAGAAGTGCGAAACAAACAAGTGGAAAAAATATCGTTCGATTCATTAGGACGGCGGCGTGTCCACGTTACTCTTTCAGCGTGTAGAATTAAAAAAATGTTATAAGAAAAATCTCGTGTTTGTCTGACAATGAGCTGTTGAAATGTAAGGTCGATGCGCGTTCAGTCTAGTTGTGTTTATTTTGGTGTCGGGTCGGAGTGCCGGGCCGGGACGTCATGTCAGGTGGACGGGTGTCAGTGGACACGCTGCATTGTTGACGGACTTGATGGGTCCAGTGTAGCCGCGGCCGCGACTGATTGGACGATTGTCGTAGTTTCTCACTCTTCGTACGAGAAACCATTTCTTAATAATGTATTACATTACAGCTGCTACGTCAAAGATCTATGCTCCGACAGATAAGTACTTTACAGAATTTGTCGTTACAGAATTCTATGTTTTACAATATTTTTGTTCACAATTGAGTGACGGCGTGAAATCGGGTTCTTGATTGTTCGGAGTCTATTCCTGCCGTTCCAGCTGTATAAGCCATAAGAGAGAGTTATATAGTCAACAGCAATAAAACCGCAATAAACCATAAACACGCACTAAAACATACAACCAAAGCCCGTCGATGCTTTCTGTATCCAAGTGTTTAAATGTATTGTATGCCGCAGGTTTCACGGCTTAACCGTCTCAATTAAACGTCACACCCGATTGGAGCATCTCAAATAAATCCGTTCGTCCAATACAAAACGAAGCAGAGCACGTGAAAAACCCATCAATAAAAATCAAACTAACAGACATTGTCTGCTTAAAAAGAAAAACGGGCTACTAATGAACGCACCGTCGGAACACACTTACAAAAACACGGGGTTCCCACCGCGGGTAAAGTGAATCTTATCCCCGCGCCGTAAGGGTCACATTCCACCAGCCGACCGCAAATCCCTTGGTAAAGACGATGTCAATAAAGATTAAGTGGATTCTCAGAGTCGGGTTACGCATCTTGGACATACAGACGGACAGAAATCCAGTCGCTGACGTCTGATTGACAGCTGGCCGTCGCGGGAAAAGAAACTGCGTTGAGCTCGGAGGTTTATTTCTCGAAGGGAATACCGACGGATAAGTGTGGAGTAAATTAACTACGCTTTAGATGGTTTTTCGTGTTTAATGGCTTCTGGAATTAATGTTTCTTTTATTAATTTATGACATAGGCCGCAGGCCATCTAAAAATTAAGGATCTTTGCTGGTAATTAATACTTATGTAACAATGGATCATATGCAACAACAAAAATATCAAGCACTTCATTTTTATAAAATTTCATTTAACTCCCCTTGTAATTAATAAATATAAAAAACTGAAATAACAAATATTGTTTAAGCTGTGCCATGATATGAGTTTTAGCTTACCGTTCCATATAAGTTTCCTCTAAAAATATAAAATCTGTCATGTGGGCTGACAAGTCGCGTCTGCAACAACAGTATTGAGTCGCTGCGGCCCGTCGATTCCCGCTTTCAACGCTGCTACGGCGCGTCAGTCACCGGCGAATACATTACGAGACGTAACGTTGAAATGCACAGCAAATGACACGTTTGTCTGTTCGTGTTTTGGTGATCAATTGCTGAAGATTACTTTGGTTCAATTTTAATATACTCGGATATTTATTTTACATTTATGTAGGTTTTAGGAAATACTTGCTTGAATTTTTTTTTGCGATCTTTGTAACTGCATGGATTTTAGCGCAAGAAATGACCATTAAATTGAATATACGTGACTAATATTGCAGTGCGTGTAATAGCAGTAACAGTAGATGTATGTGTGCAATCAAGTAAGTTAGTTTAAAACTTTCTTTAGACACGTCAATTGTGATGTGTTCAAAAATTACTGCGCTAGACATCTTGGCACTAATTCGATTGTCGGGCCACCGTGGATTTCGTCAATCAGCGATCTTCAATACGCGTTTAAAAGTTAATTTTTCGATGTCTGTTCTAAACACATTCAAAAATCAAATAATATTGAAGGTTTAAAGGGTTGTTGTAAACTCGTCACAAAGTAAACTCGTCACGAAAGAAGTATGTGTAAATTTTTAAGATAATGTGTGACATTAAATAAAAAATAAATGCAACGTTTTTTCGGACCAATTACCTGCTTATAAATCAGTGGTATCTGTCCGTCAACTGGCCGCTTCAGAGAATGTGGGAGGTTGTTAAACCGTCCATACGTCAACAGGAGACGAGGTGTCGTGTGTGGTCGCGATGTTTCCGAGAAACTGGGAGTGTTTCCGAAAAACCAGAGGTGGTACACCGCTGAAATCTTAAACGAGCTCGAGTTATGACTTAAGTTCGAACTAGGTGAAGTGACGTAGAAAACAAAAATTGACTATTAAAACGATATAGTGTCCCTTGTGGACCTAATGCTTTAAGTAATGCAACTTGAACGCCCAAACGATCAAACTAATATGATTTTCTTCAGGAGAATTAGTACGTGACATAATATTGTATGTAAGTACTAATATGTTAGTAATAGTTATCTATTGAACTGTATTGTGTGGAATTACACTCATGGTAAATTAAGTTTGCTTCAATTTTCATTAAGAAGAAACTGAATTTCGAATTTCGAAAAGGATCCACGCTTATTTCTACATTACCAATGAACGTTATTGTTACGGAAATAAGACAAATTAATCGTCAATCATGGCAATGAAAAATTAAATGACGTCTTCATCTTTACAATTTAGAATTGAGATAACGTTCACCGCTCAAGATTGCATAGAAGATTGGTCCGTTTCATCCACTGATAACATTCGTAGAAATGACAAAGGCAAAAGAATACCCGCGATGGCTCAATCTTGGAAATCAATGCGATATGACGACCCGTAAAGATTGTGAATCCTAAAAGGAGCATGGCGTGAGTTAGAATTCGGAATTGTATCGCTCGAAATTGAAGTGTGAATCGATCCGAGGACGGCTATGATACGAAAGCGTCGAGAATTGGAAATGGCTTGAAGATTTTTTTATTCTTGATGTGATTGCAGGCGATACCGAACTATTGAGATGTGATAAAATACATACGGTAATACGACATGAAGCGATACGACTCATACAACAGAACGACTCCCACACGAGACGTTGTTTACGGGACGACATTGTTAGCGAGCACTGTTGGGTTATTTCCAAAAAGAGTTAAATAGGATAACAAAAAGAAAATTGCAATCAGGAGCTGATCCTATCGTACGAGCATCGTCTGTCTTTGGTAAATCCATTGATTCCTATTTATTCGCTTCATGTCTGCCATTAGCGTAATCCGCGCGATTATGAGCGCGACGACCGCCAAAACACGATAGCTGCAATCGAGACCTCTACAATAAAAGCGATAGCTTCAATAATAATCCGAAAAATGGGCCCCCTCAGATACGGATCGGATTAACGGTCAGCCGAGCACAAAGCCGGGCCAATCAGCGAGACGATTCTTTCGAGCGCTTCACGTATTTACGTCACATTTCTTCGATTTTCGCGGCACGTTCGAGACGTAATAAGCGGACGGCCGTCCCCGGTCCGTCACCGGCGGGGGGTCGGTGGGGTCGGGGGCTCGGGCTAGGGGCTCGGGGGCTCGGGGGGACGGGAGTCGTTGGAGTTAATGAAGTTTTCTCGGCCGCGATTCCCACAGGTCGTCACATGGACGGAGTTTGCGGCGCACATATTGTGCACGTCGCGCGCTATCATCAGATATTGCGCTGGTGAAATGTTTTAATAAGCGCATCCCGGCTCGGGTCCACGCCTAACGTTATTCCCTCTTATTAATGTCTATTGTTTGGAGTTTTTGCGTTATTGCGACGATATTGACGGTTTTATTTCCGTCTAGATATTGCTACTGAGGGACTGGTCATCTCGAAAATTTTGTCAATTTACTTTCGTATTTGGCAACGGGTTGGTCCTGTTACGTCGGGTTCTGTTCTCTTATTAGGTACGTGGGCGGTACATACATTCTTACCTTAAATATGTTCAATTTCTTTTGTTATTTTTGATTATAATTTTATTAAGTTTGAACAACAGTTATAAACAATATGGTCATCATGCTTTCAAAGTAACAATAACCCGGTATTTTGTGTTTTTCTGTCTAATGTATTTTTACGATTTCTCTTTGCGTAGATTTATAGTGGTAACGAACATAAATACATAATTAAATACAACAATTTCACCATTAAAACATTTTATATTTTTTCGCTTCCAGTACGACAGTGGACACTTTAAATGTAAATAACGATTTAGAATAGAAATGTTTCGTTGTTTGAAATTGTTAATTGTTAGAAATGCAATTAATGCAATACTACAAATTAACTTTTATAAAAAAAAAATCATTAAGCAGAGGTCGGTAGTTGTATAATGTAACTGCATGCAATTCAAAGTTTGTACTTCGTTCGACGAGATCTCTCCTCCAAATTAATAAAGTTACTTCGTCCTTGGGTAACATCGCCACAGTTTTATTTACGGGACTTAATTTCTCTATTATTGTTTATTTTCATTAAAATTTTATTTGCTTTAGTATTTCTTTTTAAAAAATAATTAATTGTAGCATTTTTGTGAAAGCTGTAGGTTTAAAAAAATAATTCGATTTAAATATAAGTTGTGACAGTTTATTTAGATATCTTAGACACATTATTTTTTTAAGAAAAATACACCACTTTTTCATGTAATTGGCTCTTTTTGTTACTCTGTTATAACTCAGTCTTTACAACACTACTTCACAACTTAATTATGAATGCCATTAAATGTTTAATAATTGGATTAAATTTTACGTGATTCTAATGGGCTAAATAAAATTTTATGTCTTTCTTAGAACTCATCTACGAAAATAAAAAACCAGAAATCTATAAATCTCATATGATTTTGATGGCATTGGTGTCAATTTAGAACCAAATTAGTGTCGTAAATTTATTGTCTCGTCTTTGATTTGATAAAATATTTAACTATATAAAGAGATAAAAATAATAACAAAGAATCGCCAACCATTCCGCTCCGCATTCTGCGATGACGTACCTATTATTATTTTCTTGCACTATGCATTCCGTATTAAGAAACGATTAAGGCGTCAATACACCCGCTTATGGCCATATTACGGGGTCGTTTGACCTCTTTAGAATGTTAACAACACCGAAGTCGGTACGGGCGAACCCGGGGAGTGCATTAATGACATTTTTCACATGTTTCTTGCTCGGATCACAGGTCAAGTCAGCTTTAGCCCCCCTGCCTGCGAGGTGAAGGGGGTTCGAGGGGCGTCTAGGGGGTCGGGGGCGATTTCCAGAAGGCGCGGACGTCTCGCGTCAATCAGTTCGGCCCGACGTGACTGGAATGCCTGAGGGCCTGCGCAGACCGTTAAGACGGTTTTTTATGATAGTTCGAGTTAGCGCCCGATTATTCGCCATTCGAATAATCTCCGACGATGTGTACGCTGCTTTATGTGCGGGTGGAACGCGTTTATTAGTTCGGTTCGAATGTTGACGGCTTGTTAGTTTTTTCTGTCATAGTTTTGATAGATTACTCCTCTTCAGTGATAATTCTGTGAAAGATCCTGTTAACACGTAATATTAAAAAAGCGGCCAAGTGCGAGTTGGACTCGCCCATGAATGGTTCCGTAGCAGCAAGTAACATAATATAAAAGTTCTTGTACTTCATTGTAACTTTGATCGATGTTTTTTGCGGTTTACGAATTAAGACGTATTAAAAAAAACTGCTTACTAGATCTCGTTCAAATCAATTTTCGTTGGAAGTTTGCACGGTAATGTACATCATATATTTTTTTTAGTTTTATCATTCTCTTATTTTAGAAGTTACAGGGGGGGGACACACATTTTACCACTTTGGAAAGGCGAGAGACACTCGCGCAAACTATTCAATTTAGAAAAAAATGATATTAGAAACCTCAATATCATTTTTAAAGACCTATTCATAGATACCCCACACGTATGGGTTTGATGAAAAAAAATTTTTGAGTTTCAGTTCTATGTATGGGGAACCCCCAAAATTTAGGTTTTTTTTTTCAATTTTTGTGTGAAAATCTTAAGGCGGTTTACGGTATACATCTACTGACCAAGTTTCAACAATATAGTTCTTATAGTTTCGGAGAAAAGTGGCTGTGGCATACGGACGGACAGACAGACAGACAGACAGACAGACAGACATGACGAATTTATAAGGGTTCCGTTTTTTGCCATTTGGCTACGGAACCCTAAAAACTGACTTTAAATTTCACTCATGTGAATGGAATATTGGTGATTTATTTAGTATTCAATGAAACGGAAGCTTAGCTTTCAAAATATGTATGTATTATAAAAAAAGTATATTCCGGAATGGAATGCTGATCGATGGTTTAATATTAAATTCAATATATTTAAATAAATAGGTGCTCATATACCTGTCTCTGATTAATTGCTATAATTCGATAAATTCATTATCACTTACCATTACAACTATTATAATGATATCTGAAATTTAAGTAAATAATTATTTAAAAGATAAACTTTCGAATAAATTGAAAAAAATATCGCGAAAGTGTTTTTTGCACACGAAAATATGGGTAGTTAACCGCATATTAACTTGTGTGGGCTCAATTCGGAGTCCGGGCTCGTGCGAATCGAATTTCAAATTACAAAAAGAGAAGACTTATGTAAGCAGATCTTCGGCCGGTGAGATGAGTGAATGGGCTGATTGAATGAACAACTGACCGAGTGAGTGAGGACCGGTCGCGGTCGTCCGGAGGTGATACTGACGCGACAGCTGGATGAAGTGGGTTGGTTATCAAGTTCACTCATGTCTTTTAAATCAGAGTTTAGTTAAATAAAAAAATTCGAGGAATAGATACGACGTAATATTAAAATTAATGATAAAATAGCATAAAGAATATTATCTAATAACAAGTGGTATTGCTTTCTTTAATTTATTTACGATTGCGACTTTAATTTATTTATTTAACCTTTATTGACCACAATAAAATATCACGGTATACAAATGTCTAGGTTAATGCTAACTTCATTATCTACCAGCTAACCACTCTGCTACTTGGGCATAGCGGGGCCACGGGGCATAGCGGGTCAAGCCTTATGCAGCTCGAAGCAAATGCCGTACAAACTGTCAAATGCGTCACTATGATGGGTCGTTAGTCGGCGCGTTACCTTCATAGTCGAGCCCCGCCATTTTGGCAAGCGTTTGTGTGGTATAAACAAAAATATCAAAACCAGTGTTTTTCTTAAAATTTTTAGTGAAATTGAACAGCAGTGATTTCTATAAGGTACCTATGTACTGTGGTCTTTTATAATTTATTATGAATCAGTGCCATTCCGGATTTCTTGATAAAAAAGCACAAGATAATTGAATCACAGGGAAGATGCCGTCAGTTTGTGTTTAATTTTGAATGAGCTGTTGGGGCATAGTGGGGTATGGTGCCTGGGGCAAAGTAGGGCACACTATTTGGATTATAAAAAAGTGCCCCACTTTTCCCCAGGCACCATACTCCACTATGCCCCACCGACTCATTCAAAATTAAACACAAACTGACGGCATCTTACCTTTGATTGAATGACATTGTGCTTTTTGATTAAGAAATCCAGAAGGGAACTGATTATAATAAGAAACGATGGAAAACAGCAACAACTACAAAATCACCGTACAAAAACGAGCTTCTAGCCATAAAAAAGGCTGCAGAACTAAAAGAACAGAAAAAGACGGTAGCTAAAGATTTTAAATTGAAATCCATCAAAAAGAAGAAGAGAAAGGTTGTCAAAAAAGGCAGCAAAAGCTCTGAAGATGATGACGATGCTGAATGCACTGTTGTGGTTACTCGCGCAAACTATTTAGTTTAGAAAAAAATGATATTAGAAACCTCAATATCATTTTTGAAGACCTATCCATAGATCCCACACGTATGGGTTTGATGAAAAAAAAAATTGAGTTTCAGTTCTAAGTATGGAGAACCCCCAAAATTTATTGTTTTTTTTTTCTATTTTTTGTGTGAAAATCTTAATGCGGTTCACAGAATATATCTACTTACCAAGTTTCAACAGTATAGTTCTTATAGTTTCGGAAAAAAGTGGCTGTGACATACGGACGGACAGACAGACAGACAGACAGACAGACAAACAGACATGACGAATCTATAAGGGTTCCGTTTTTTGTCATTTGGCAACGGAACCCTAAAAACTATTTTATTTTGAAATTGTTGTGTTTCATTATTTATTATGACCACCCCACAATGCCCCATACCCCTATGCACGGGGCATAGCGGGTCAAATGCCTTTTTTCATTTAAGTATTCACATCTCGTAGATTAATTACGTTATCAACATAAATGTATCCATAGTCATTCGCAATGATTTAAGCTATAATTCTAAGTTAGAATTTTTAATTTAATCACAATATTTTAGTTTTTAGGGATGTTTAAACGTTAAGTATCCTACTATGCCCCCCTCTCCCCTAATTACTTTTGTCTGTGATTATTAATTAGCGATTATATTATCATTAACAAATAGAAATAATTGTACTTAGTCCACCTTATTGCTATCAAATAGTAGTTATTTTTAGTAATTAATCTAAGAGTTATTTATTTATTTATTTAGTTATACGAGTAGGTATACGATTCATACGTTATTAAGATGTTTGTGAAATATTTTTAAACATTTTGCAATTATAATGTAAATAACTCAATACGTAGACTTAACGAATTTTTCTTCTAAGATAGATGTCAAGGGTAATCGTTGGTATTTTGTCAAATGATGATCCATACCTTCGCAACACGGCAAACTTTATTGGACCTTAAATGAGTGTTAAGGATATAAAAACATAAACAAAATAAACGTATTTACTTAGTAGATATAGTATTATTATATTTATTAATTATTATATTAGCTGACCCGGCGAACTTCGTATCGCCTAACAAACAATTTTTTTTCCTAAAATAAAAGTAGCCTAAGTTACTCCTTGTTATATCAGCTATCTGCCAGTGAAAGTCCCGTCAAAATCGGTCCAGCCATTTCAGAGATTACCCGGAACAAACAGACAGACAGACAAAAATTGTGAAAAATGTTGTTTTGGTATATGTACCGTGTAATCATCCAAATGCACTTAGTAAAAAGCAGTTATTTTAATATTACAAACAGACACTCCAGTTTTATTTATTTGTATAGATGTATAGATTATAGATGTATAGATTTATTTACGATTCATGTACCTACTATTTGAATCGCAAAAGATGTAGATTGAAAAGTCATCACTCGCCAAATAGATCATTGGCTGGAATGGAAACAATGTGAGTGAATGAATGAACCTCGAGAGCCACCAGTTGATCGGTGTGACGCGCGCCTGTCTATCAAACTTGCTGCTGGACTACACGGAAATGGACTCTTCTAACTCTAACCTCACTTCTCTTACGCGTCTTTGATTGTATCATCATTAGTATTATACTTGCTGTTCCCTGCGGTTTTAACCACGTTAATTTGTGGGAAAACTAACTACTAAAATATATGTATAATGTTCTATAGCCTATACCTTCCTTAATAAATGGACTATCAAACACAAAAAGAATTTTCCAATTCGAGCCAGTAGTTCCTGAGATTAGCGCGTTCAACCAAACAAACTCTTCAGCTTTATAATATTAGTATAGATTTGAAAGTGGCTATCACTCGTCAGTAATAAATAAATAAAATAAATAAAATAAATATGGCAAATATCTTACGTATTGATCGTATTTATCTTACGTATTGACACTATAAATGTTAAGTCTGTATGTTCTAAATGTGTATAAAATGTTAAGTAAATTAAATCGATACTTCGTCTAAATATGTTGAAAATGTGACGAAAATATATTTTTTTGCATAAAATATGTGAATATTTTAGTAATGCTTCTGATATTAATTAGTCTACCTTAATAATTGATTACGACACCAGCTTAATGTAACATGACCGAGAAATAAAATGTTACATTAAATACAACATCACAACATCATTAGTCTATTAGTCAAACAACGTTTTATATTATGTAGATCATTTAACGGTTATAATTTGGCAGCACTTGACAAAATTATGTATATTCGAGTCATCGTTGCTTATGTTTGAATTAATTATTATACAAGATTATTATATTTTATATCTGTTACATATTTATGTCAACGGACACCGTCATTCAAATTACAGGAAGCCCGACTATTTATTTCTTAGCCGTCATATAATTTTTGTTTATGTATACGGAAAGTTTTGAGATTGTTTGCCATTATCATAACTTTGACCGATAAATTGATGTTAATATCGGTGCGATATAAAGTTGAATGCACAACTGTCATAAAATAATATTGTAAACATGTCATCGGAACGTGTGGGGTCTTGGTGGACGTAGCGTCAATTTGTGTTGTAATAACATTCGTGTAACGCCATGCACCAAATAAAATTTGTCAGTGACGCGCGTCGATTTATTCGCCGCACCGCAATGAGCCAGCGGCCAACGCACGGGTCCGCGTGGTGTCACAAATCGAAGCGGTCGCAGTTTCATTGAGAGATTTTTCCGTTTTATTTACAGTCGCGCAACACGGGTCGGTCGGTTATCGAATGCATTAAAATACGCGGCAATAGTGGCATGTAAATCAAAAAGCCATAAAACGCCACAATTCGGCCGGAGCCGACTCCATGCTAGCGCAGCACTGATTTATTCGCTCGCCGGTGTCGGCGCGAACGTACCTCGTGACGTCACGCCTTTTTTTCTCCGGCTTTTTGGCTTTTTATTGATGGCGCTCGGTTAAAAAGTGGCCGGGGCGGGCCGGCTAAGCGAGCGGCGTCAGAATTTGTGAATGATTTTTCATCCGAGCGACTCATCCCGCGTTTCGCAGCCATTTGTCAGCCGGTGAAAAAGATGCATGTACGCGCGGCTGTTGTGCGATTTTTTTAAACACACTCCTTTTTTCGCTTTTTAGGCTTTTACGCGGCTCCATTGACATGTGAAAGTGTGTTAGCGTCGGTCCAGTTTATAAATCTACTGCGTAGAGTTCGTTTTTCGGTTTCTGCGCCGTTTTAATTTACCGTTTTTTATTGTCATAGCTTAAGCCGCTTTAGGATTCATTATTCTATCGTGTGCGAGCTTGAAATTGAGCCTTTTTTGCGCAGTTTTTCCGACCTCGTACGTTTCAAGCTTATCATGTTAGCGTTGTTTGACTGTATGTTTCTTGTATTATGTTTTTCGCATAGTTTTTTAAATTGACGAAACAATTAAACGTAAGTGCATTCAGTTTCTGGTGTTAATGCTTATGTTAGGTGTCTTCTCGAGTCGTTTCAAATGTTTTATTGCGTTTTGTGTAATTTAACTTAAGAATTATGAGTTGTAAGTTTTACGTTTATTTATAAAGGGCTATGTTTACGTTACGTTCAGAAATAAAACATAGTACCTAAGACATTTATAATATTACGATTTTAATGCAATTTTTCAATTATCTTTTCCTGAATTAAATTGATTAATATTGTATAGTTGGCTAAGGTGTAACTTGAATGTGACCCCGTAACTCACATGACAAGTTTGCTGTGCCCTGCAGGGTCATGTTGATACCAATTGCGCAATGTTATCCTAGCACCTGTTATAGCAAATAAATAAATAAATACGTATTTACATACTTCATTAAGCTGGGTCGGGATCGATCTTAACTGACCAGCAAATTCTAAAGGTTGTCAAAATTTGATCAATAATAATAACTGTCATAATATAAACAGTCTTTGATAAGCATATATTAAAATCGCCATATCTATATCAACAATATTTTAGGAGTTCCCTTAACTCCTCATTGATCACATCACACACACACACACACAATTTTGATAGATCTGGAAGTATGCCCTCTCAAAAAAAAACTTAAATCACTGCAGTTGTATTTAAGTTAACAGTAAGTCATTCATTGGCACAGACCCTACTTTTGCTACTTAAAATTAATCTCCAAAACTTCACCAAAAAATGATTGAATGATTAAATTAAAAGATCGTTTTAGTTTAGACTGGTTATGCAAAAAACTGTACATACAAATACCTACTGTGACAAGCATCATGGATGAAATATGTCGTTGTTTACGTGGTTTAATATAATTTTCGATTAATGATATGTTGAAAAACGAAACATTTCAAACTCGTTTGCGGTCGCGGCACCGCGCCGCGGCGTGGCTGTGATTGACGCGAACGCAGCTATGTCGCTGTATTCTGATGAATCACACGTCGGATAACATGCAGAATAAAAATATCAGTTTTAAAATTAAATAAACCCCCTGCAGTTTAATTTACATTAAACGTATCTAAGAACATCTCGATCATTTGCTTAGGAGCTACGATGCCACAGACAGACATGTGACTTTACACGTCAAACTTATGGCACCCCCTTTTTGCACCGGGTGTTAAAATATACTTTTTTTATCTGATTGATCTATCGCCCGAGAACATCAGTAGCACCAACGGCATGTACTATGCAATGTATGATTGAGGCTGGTAAAAGACAAAATTGTAAAACATGAAAGGCTGCATAAAAGCCAGCTAGACACAAAAAGCATCATAAAATCAATTCCCCGCCGACCGCAACAGCTGCGTTTTTCGATCGCATCCGCAGTCGCAGTTGTCGTGATTGAAGTGTTGCCGCAAAAATGTCGGCCAGCAGCGGCGCCCGCGCCAAACCGCCGCGCGCCGCGATTTATGCATCAGCGGTGGAACACTGGCTGCGGCGGATTTACGGTTTCATTATCAGCGCCCCCCGCCCTGCCGCCCTGCCGCACGCCCTGCCGCCCGCATCTACTGCGGTTGATGCTACCACTGCTACCGATACCGATTAGATTTCATCGATAATTGCTGGGACCCAGCCTGATGTGACGGTTGTCCATCCATCGAACTTCAGATTTGAAAAAAGCACCTTCAACAACAAGTAAAACAATTACGTGCATTGCGGCGAAAGTCATGATCAATGTACAGAAAAATTAACGTTAACTTTTCTCGCAGTATCGGTTAGGCAGAAATGTGGCGATCTCCCGCTTCTTATACGGCCTTTAATGTTCCGGCCGGCTAGAAGCGCATCGCGGATGCCTTTGATGTTAGAGATATACACAGGCCTCTTACATTACCTCCTACCACCAGGTGCCTCATTTGTTGTCTATTTGTGTGTATTTAGCATTTTTTTTTTAAATACGTTGAACTACAAATCGACAGCGCTCCTCAAAGTGTTTTGTAAATACATATAACAAAATAACATTCCGTGACAAGTACAGTACGCCGCACCGCCCGCCCTTCATTGTTAATTCTGCATGTCTGACCTCCCAACTCAGAGTCATTAACGGTTACTTATATCGCTCTTTAGTAAAGAATCACCATACAAATTCTGTAATAAGGAGCGATTTAAGTAACCGTTAGTGACTCTGAGTTGGGGCGTGATAGTTTATTGCATCATTATGTCCACAATACAACAAAATGTATATATATTGCACAGTTATACACCCTGGAAGGTTGTCATTAATTTATTACGTACTAAAGTTAAACAGTAGTTCTGTGACTTTTTTTTTAGTTTTTGACTTTATTTATAGTTTGCTACAAATTGAGCTTGGCTTGGACCGACACTAATAATTTTTATTTTTTTTATCTTGGAATTCTAAATTTATGTACGTATGTGTCAATTGATAAACATTATCTAGTGTTCAGCATTGTCTATAAAAACAACTATCCATGAACACAAGTTTGGCTACACCGCTCCACAACCCATCACAAGTCATCGCGCAAAACCCTGCGGCTCTCAACCTCATAACGTTCCCGGTTACCGCCCCGCTCCCGGCAGCGCTCCCCGGGTAACACGGTTAATAATAGGCTCCTTGCGCCTTATCTGCAGTATTAAACCATAAAACATTATAATTTACAACGGCACGTCGCGGGCTATGACGCTGCGCAGTCGGCGAGCGCCGCTTCTCAAACTGTTTGACGTGGCACGCTTTTTAATTGGATTGTTGTTGTTCATATTTTTTAATTGTTGTTAATGTTTTATCTACGTTAACTTATACGTACGAGTATGTTAAGTGTTTTATTACCCTTATCGATGTAAGAGAGTAATTGTTTTATTTTTGTTGGGAATAAAAAGCGAAAGCATTACCATGATGATGTTAAATCGTCATTATAGCTTACAGTTAGTTCAAGCAGCTAATCTCTATAATTTTTGGTAACATAATTATAATTTGTTTGAAGACATCCTTATTTTCGTAGCACTGCATCTACGATTTGGGTATAGTTACGTTATCTTGTCACTATTTATCATCGGTGAATATGTCAAATAGATTCGAAGTCATTTTACATTTTAAGAAAATCTTTGGAAAGCATTGGTGGAGATACATAAAAATAATGAGATTGTAGCAAATATTGTGCGAGTCTCGCTCTCCGAGTATTTAGCGTTTCCATTCCCTTTTATAATATTATTTTTTCTTATATTATTTTAATAATGTTCATTAAGTTTTTAGCTAACAATAAGTTTATTATTCTGCTGATACAAATAAAGATATTTTCTTTTAGAGAGTCTGCAAAAGTAAAAATATATTTAATTAGCGTATATAGTTTTTAAACAGTAAGGGCTTGTTTCACCATCTTCAAGTAGAGTCCTGAATAAGCTATTCGCCGGTTAAAGTGACGTTAAAGTGTCATTTTACATACACGAAATGTCAACTTAACCAACGAATAGCTTACTTCGGACTTACTTGAAGATCGTGAAACAAGCCCTTACTGTTTAAAAACTATATACGCTAATTAAATATATTTTTACTTTTGCAGACTCTCTAAAAGAAAATATCTTTATTTGTATCAGCAGAATAATAAACTTATTGTTAGCTAAAAACTTAATGAATTGAAACAAGCCCTTAGGGCTTGTTTCACAATCTTCAAGTAAGTCCGAAGTAAGCTATTCGTTGGTTAAGTTGACATTTCGTGTATGTAAAATGCCACTTTAACGTCACTTTAACCGGCGAATAGCTTATTCAGGACTCTACTTGAAGATTGTGAAACATGCCCTAAATGTTTACAGTATTTGTACAAATGTATTTTTTTTAATTTTAACAGGAAATAAATGCATATTTGTTATTAAATTGTTATTGGTTATTCTCAATCAAAAAACTATGTAACAAGTAATAGAAATTAAAAATGATGGATATTGAATATTATTATCCAAAAATTATATTTATAAACTGGAACCTCTCTCTTTTTTAAAATGGAAAAACCACACATTTATTTTTATTATTAAAAATATGGCCATGATCAGGTCGCTGAGGTCAAATGACCACCTACGATGAATACGATCCCATCTGATCCTTTTATGTCACAAAAACAAATAATTTAATCGGAACGAATTTCATCAGGCGTTATCACATCAAGTTCAATCCATTAGGCCGCGCAATCCCGAGATTAAGATAACACGTTGGTAAATAGAGTTCATAAAATGCTAACAAGCGGAGTATCCTTAGCTTTGGAACAATCGCTAATATTTACCATAGATCTGTGATAGCGACGCACGTGGGACGCTGGATGCGCCGAGCGGCCTCATGTACGGGTAAATCTTGTATCAATATTGCATGATTGTACCACTTTTAAGTGATGAGAGCCAGCGTGTTAAGTATAAAGTTGCGTTGAAATATGAAATGATCCGTAAATCATAATAATTATATTTTATCTTATGCCTTCGTGTTCAAAATCATGATTCCCTTACCGGACAAAGGTTCCATTTTTAGCTACGATGATTATACGATAGGTTTAAAATATAGAGATGTTAGGTACGATGATTAACCCTTTTCGCCTTTCGTGCATTTCTATTTAGGCCAATGTTAGCTGATAGAGGATGCTCACTATTTGTAGTGTGATATTTTATTGTGGTCAATAAAGGTTAAATAACCTGAGCTTCAGAAGAGATACCGGTTGTCTCTGTGGGTTCTACCGACTTTACAACGGGGAGTGCTCCGAGGAATTGTTTGACTTCATGTCTACTGAACCTTTCCATCATTGCACCACTCGCCGAAGATTGAAGTTTGATTCACACAATTCACACATTCGTGGAGAACCTCTATGGTCCGATTCTCACGATCTTTTTTGCCACATACGTCCAAGCTGTGGAATGTGCTTCCTTCTGCAGTATTTCCGGAGTGCTATGACATGGGGTTCATCAAAAAAGGTGTAAAAAGCGTTCTCCTTCAGGGCCGGCAATGCATTGGCGATTCCTCTGGAATTGCTCATGTCCATAGGCGATGGTGACCACTCGCCATCAGGTGGCCCGTCTGCTTTTTCGTCAGGCAATAAAAATATATCAGAATATGTCAGGATATAAAAAAATACTAAGTGTTATATTTATACATGAACATAAATAAGCCTTGAATAATTTGACATTTAACAAATAAAATCCCACAAAGGTATAAAATATAAACCAAGGCAAAATAGCATTAAATCAGGACAAAAAGTTTTGAGCACGGAGAAATAAGTACAACGCTGTTACAGTATTCCACTGCTGTTGAAATCTTAGTAAATCGCTTCTGACTTGTGCCATAGCTATATTACCTTTATCGCTCACCAGGTTTGCTGAGATTATAGCAAATCTAGTGATTTTAGGCTGGTATTGCCGCCGCGAGGATCCGCCGCGTGTTTTGGCTAATTTATTGATAATGTTGGCTTTGTTCTTGTAAATTTGCTCACTTATCTTACACTGTATGTGGAAACATTTGCTTTTAGTCTTTAAGAGTTTCTTTAGTATTAGCTATTACTAGGTTAGGGCCGTTACGGGCTTATAGGTAAAGTATATGTAAATATAGTATCGTAGCATATGTAAGCTTTCTCTAAACCTCTTTTGGCTTTAGAAATTTGGCTCGTTTAATCGTAACTCAGTTTGAAAAATAACTATGGATTCCAAACTATTTTAATTTGACGAAACATTTTCTGCGCGGAATTAGATATCAGCATAATTGTCACTGAGTAGTCTTAGTACTGACATAATGAAAATATTTGTTTACATTTTCATGTGACAATACTGACAACATAATCTTACCTACTTAGTCTTGATTGATAACAGTTTCAATCATTCTATGAATCCATAATCATTGATCATTATAATATCGTAAATTAATTCGGTTTTTTCCTTCAGGTGCTCACATGTATTCGTCAATAATCATTAATGTGGGTAGTGATGGCCTACTGATTCGATTAGGAGTACTTGCTGGATTCGATTGTTGACCCTTGGTCGATGGTGTGATTGCAATTTAATATGATTTCCTAAGGTATTAAGAAATCGTCGCAATTCATACACTTGGTATAAATAAGCGATATAACAATTAATCATGAGGTTTTCTAAATGTTTAACTATTGTCATACATTTTAAACCTATTCGATGGCAATGGTGCGAATTGCGAACCAATTGTGTATTGATGTGTATTGACTTCAGCTTGAAATAAGATACAATGAACTCTCTCACACACATTGCTAATTTACTCACAATGTCTTCCTTCATACAATAAGATAAATAAATACAAATACATAAATAACTTCGAAATATTGCATCGATTTGAATCAATACAAGTCAAGTGTAACATTAGGTAAAATGCTTGTTTACTAAATAATTCGGAAAGGCTGATTCAACACTTATTAATAGTAAATTATAATATTAGTAAATTGAATTTGAAAATTTACATGTATCAGTAATAACAATCAACAAAAGCTTATTACAATAAATTATTATATTTATACATATAAATCATAAGTCTTTATCTTCCTTTCTTTTCAATCATTGATAGTATGGTGGAGTACCTTACCTAGATTCCAAGTGTCACACGAAATAGCCTTATAAATGTTTCTCGTTTAATCGAATCTCATCGTTAATCGCAATCGAATCGTTAAATCGAAACTTATCAATTACATCGGCCGAGAATTAATTGTACCGAAGAAAAAAACTGGAATCTACTAGAGATCCTCTTACGAGTATCAGAGTACGAGACAGGTATCATTATGCGGGTGTACTTACGGCAGGGGGCGCTAGGGAGGCAATTTAATTCTGTCCACGTTCTAATAATGACCGTCATAATTCGTTCAAAGTGTCCGGTCGGGGACACTTAGGCCCCCGCCCGGCTGATTCCTTTGCATTTCCCCCCCTTAATTCCATTTTCACACTAACACACGCTTATCTGCAAGATGTGTTCGTTCCGATGAAATGTTTCTACTTCGGAGCGACGCGACCGGGCGCCCGGGCGCCCGGGCGGCCGCGAGCTTTCCTTTGCTTTAATTGTTTACAACTTCTCATATTTTCTTTGTTTTATTTAAATATATCTGCCTAAGTTTTGATGTAGCAAGTATTTAACAATACTCCAAAGTCTTCATTTTTAATGTCTTGTTTTTAGTAGTGCAGTAGTGCTGTAATGCATACAGTTAGTTATAAAAGTCCAAAATGATGCTTCAATTGACGTAGCTACTGAAAAAGTGCCTTTTCCTAGCGCAGAAATAATGGCAAGAGAGATTCCTTGCACTAATTTTTATACAACATACAATATTTACATTATTTTACAAGTCATGTTTAAAATGAATATCTTTATATTCCACAGCAAAACACAGCGCTAAGATTTATTTTACACCCGATTGACGGTATTACTGAACAAATTTACGATATTACCCCCACCATTATAAAACAAAAGAAAATCTTCGTTGTCAACCCTACACAAGATATAAAGTACTGTACACACACATCGGCATCAGTAAACACACGTGCAACCCCGTGAATTTCATGGTGTGCGTGACCACGATATTACAGTGGCGGTGTGTGAGTGAGGCTTTATCAACACGTGTAGTCAGTATTAAGTTTGATTTATTCCTCTTTATATCGTAAACGTATTAGGGATGCTCCCTTCAGTACCTTGTTCGTAGGATTTGGGTACCGCCCCTCGTAATGCGCTCTTAGGTAATTTAAGATAATTACAGGCGCTATGTTTAAAGATTTGTTTTTGTAGTATTTAGACACATGTAAATATTTTTACCTAATAGTAAGTCTACGTATCCTTTGATTTTTGCTGAATTTCGAACCATATAATGTGAATTATAGTTTTTTATCCAAAAGTTATCCCGAAGTTGTTAACATATTTGTTATACTACTATTTTCTACCCATTATCACAGAATACATAATATAATACTAACTATTTCAAAGATTTTATTGAACAGAAACAAAATTACAAATTTTGAATTGTTCGTAAATGGCTGCAAAAGTTATCAAACTGTGGCGCAGCCATTTACGACCACCTCTGGATAAGGGAGAAGTATTTTCTATATAGACTATAATATATACTTACCTCTAACAATTTGAACTTACTTAAGAGTTAATATAGTTACTACAGGTATCATTACTTAAATTGTTGTTTTCTATAATTTAATCCGGACGGTCTTCACACATGGTGGTAGAGTATTTTCCCCGCGTGGCTTGCTACTGCCCTTGTTCTGAAATCGAACCTGAAGTTTTTACGTGTTTCGGTCGCAACCTGGGAGACAGAAAAATGTCTTACTAACGTATTGATGATGCCATTGACAAACCACTGCATAAAATATACCTTCTCTAAATGTTATTTGTTTCGTATGTATGTATGTATGTATGTATGTATGTATGTATGTATGTGTGTGTGTGTGTGTGTGTGTGTGTGTACGTGTCGCCACTTGCATATTTACAATTAATCAACCCCAAATAACTATATCTTATGTGCTGTGTTATGGCCCTTTAAAATATATTTTTTTCTTTTTACAGGTAAGCTGTTTTTGCAAATTCTGGCCTCACCTGTGTTACTGTAATAACTGTGAGTATTTAACCCCCGCACTCAGAGTCACTAACGGTTACTTTAATCGATCCTTAGTAAAGAATCACCGTACAAATTCTGTACTAAGGAGCGATTTAAGTAACCTATAGTGATTCTGGGTTTAGGCGTAAGAGTATTTGGAAATTATTTATTTTCTTCTCAAATAAAGCTTTTCGTAGGTGTTATGATTTTCTAATATTTTAATAATATTATTACTATTTAGCTTAAATTCAGCATTACAAGCACAAATTTAATGGTTTAATTACGCATGCGTGAATATACGTAAAAAGCTGAAAACAACATGATTACAAAAAAATTCTTCATTTCGAACTTCGGAACTCTGAGCCCTTTGCTCAGCAGGTGGCAACACTCCGAGATAGTGGCAAATTAATCTATTGTAATTTGTAAGCATGCCGTGTCTGCGTTTACTGACTTTTAATTTGACCTATCCGTTAATTCCTATCTTAATTAAAAACCCAGTTGACATTATTATCAGATATCACAAATATACTTTCTTATTATATTCTGCTGTTTATTAACACCCTGTATATAAGTATCCTCGCATAATGCTGCGTCCACATTAATGCAAACTAGGTGCACGATGAGTTCGGCCGATCCGATATTTACGGTTTTTAATTAGAGAACATCGTAACGTCCGGTACGTGACGTGCCGGTTTATCGGACTGCTCTCTAATGACTGTAACGACTTGTGGGGCGATTAGCTTAGTGTTTCACGTTGACTAAAATTACTGGTTCATACGTATTTCATTTATTATTTTATTTTATTGAAGAAAATGTAAATTTAGTCGTGTTTTTTGTATTTATTAAAATACTCGTACCTAAATGATACCTACTCCTTTGCTAGCTACTTAATAGCGCCTTTTGCGAAGTACATAAGTAATTTAATTCAATAGAAGTAAATTTTATTATTTGATTAAGGCAAAAATTTTGTAGAATATCTTGAAATAACTTATTTACATTATATCTATAAAGTATAACATATATTATGGAATGTATTGTAATAAAATACAAATAACATTATTATAGTAGGTAAATAAGTAGCATTTTCACATCTTCCTAAACCCACCGTTGTGATAATGATGGCAGTTGCCTTAAAATTAAACCCCCTTTTCTCTTAATTCCCATCGACAGTCGATAGCACGTACACCCGTTTGGAATTAAAACGGACACTGAAAAAAGCATTCCTACTCGAAAGAATCGTTTGCATAATGAACATACAGCGATATTGCGTTCGTTGGCGAAGCAACGATTGTGTGGGCCCAGCCTTATAAGGGAAAAAATAAACGAGTTGGAACAATGTCGACCCCGAGAAACATGGGCCTTATTCCCAGGGGATAGGGTCGATAATACAACAAAGATTGTTATTTCTCTTGATCCGTAATCGCGATGTAATTGAAGCTAATTGTTTGTTTTTGTTTGTTTGAAATAAACGGAGATCATCGTGTTTTTGTGAATTTTTTGCGTGTCGAAAATCGAAATAAAAACCGGTGAATTACACGTTGATGTGTCACGGATTCGCGAGCTGCTCGTGTTTGTTTGTCGTCAATGTTGTTGTGACATTCGGAATGTTGTGAGCTCCGCGCGTCACGGTATTCTTCCTTGAGGCAGGTTTTTTATTTTACTGCATCACTGGGTCTAGTTGTGGATGTACCTATTAGACACACCTTTTAAGGGTTCCGTAGTCAAAAGGGTACCAAAATAAAAATATATAATATCTAATAATAATAATAATAAAATAGTTTATTTCCACCACAAATATAATCAGTGTTACAATATATACTTTACTAATCTAAGCTATGATACTATAGTATTTGTGGAAGCTGGTCCCTATAATAGGTTTAAAAACCTGTGTCACAGGAAACCAGGCCCACTGCTGCAATAGCCTTTTAAAAATCACTTTAAACAGGTGTATATTTTCACATGTAACATGGAATATCTTGTAACTAAGTGAAAACGACAAAACTAACTTAAAATTAAACAAACATAAAGAAAAATAAAAAAGTACAATTTTTACATTTATATGTTTGTGTGTGTGTGTGTGTGTGTGTATATGTGTGTGTCAGTATGCTCATGTTTTGCTGTAATTGTCTCATTAAGCTAGGAAGTCTGATGTCATTTCTTTGCATTTATATGAGGTTAATGGATAAAGGTTTAGTTTTTTATGTAGTAAGTTGTAAAGATGTGGACCCATATAAATGAAGAATCGTTGAGTGAAAGATTTTTGGTAGGTATTTAACAACTGGGCGGCTACGACGACGTGGTTGAGGATAATACGGAGCTAGCCGGTGTTGTTTGAGTATGGTATTGAGATTAAATAATTTCCGGATAGTTAAAACTTTGGCACTACTGCAGAAATTATCTGTCGGAAATCGGAAAGCCTTGTATAAAGTGACTTTAAGGATGGGGCTTTGAGACCTTTCAAGCATTAAGAATGTTTTAGGTGCACCGCCCCACGTAATGCAATATGTTAAAATATACGTCGATAGTGGTAGAGGCACGTATTCCCGAGAAGATGTGTAACAGTTTACGAACTTTCGATGAGATATCATTGATAGATCTTTAAATAGATTTGATATAATCTTTTGAGCTAAATTCGGACCTAAATCTATTAAAGCCGTCGTGTGATATTTAAACTGATCCGACCTAGTTCCGAACTGGAATGGGATCAAAGTTGGAACCAATTATTTAGTACTAAAGGACGTAGCGCAATCTTGTATCGTAACTGAATTATGTCGAGGAAAATCTTTGAAAGTTAACTTTTTATTAGGTTGTAAAATGAATAACGATTGATATGAATAGCTAACAGTAATTCAGACGGTATAAATGGACTGTGATTGTCGGGAACATGTTTATGAGAACGCAAACTCAAAGATGCTTTATTGTGGACACATAGTGGTTGATACAAATACAATGCAGGTATCTACGTCCTACCTGAGACAGGTATACAATATAAAATAAATATCCTAACTATTTTATTTTAATTCAAAGTATTTTCTTAAGTCAATTATGCATAACTCGTCATTCTAATAGCTATCAAAACGAACTATAATACTCGGTTTATATCACAGTCAATTTACAATTTACTTAGTACTGAGATTGTAACTCTTTGTCATTTAAAATTAGGAAGGAAGAATTAGGAAGGAAGGAAGAAGAAGGAAGAGCACTAAAGCTAGTGTTCCAACTCGCCATTAGATGTCAGGAAGAGTTTATTGTAGCAGTTTTTCATTGCCTGAAAACACGGATAAAATGATATTTTCTAAAAATTAATCCTATCCCTTTCTAAAAATTAATCCCAAACAAATATTATTTGTTTGTTTTTTCAGAAAACTTTCAGATTCACATGTTACCTGATCGTTTTTTGTATATTCCTAAATCTTGTCAGTTGCCAAAACATAATTTTCTGTCTTTAGTAACAAGCGAGCAGACTTATTCCTATCAAAGTTAAAAAATAACCGAGTCACGTCACGGCCGCAGCCGTACGACGCACCGCCGCAGTACGGTTGACAAAAAACGGGAAGCCAAATGAACAAAATGCACACTCGCAGGTCTTGAACTGGGTTCATCAAAAGAAATCCAAACAGAACAGGAGACAGCCCGCTGAATACAAAGGAGGGAGAGGCAATTATCGAGCACCCCCGGAGGGAATGGGACAAAAAACATTGCTCCCACTAACGAAACAATCGCGGGCATAATTGATTTTAACTTAGACTCGACTGCAAATGAAGTCAAGTAGGGGCGGGGGACAGGTGGCTTTAGTATTTTTGTTGGGCGTGCTGTAGGAATACTAGTAGCTGCTAGCTAGTACATGCGAGTAATGTGCGCTCTGCGGCTGCACGCTGCACAGTTAAATAACTGCGGAGTTGGACCTTCAGTGGAGTTAGCAATGGTAATGTGTGCTAACTGGGAACTGGAAACTCGTGGCAATCGATTCTTTTGCAATATTTTTGATGGAAGAAGTTACTTATATTATGCTTTAAATAGACATGAGACTTGGGTTTTGTTATCAAAAAGAAAGACTATCCGAGTCTGACACTTCTTTCGTCTCCAGTGATGAGTGCTTCCATCAAGTGTGCCTATGCATTGGTCGACCGACGCGACATAAGCTTTTAGAGCATTTTGATGGCGGCAATGCATGATACAAGGCTATCCATTTTAGCTAGGTCTATGAAGCATGGTATGCTGATTACTGATGTTTTAGTTATTAAAATAATTGGCATTAGCTTGAGTTTACTAGTTGAGAACCTACGTAAATTTAAAAAAAGACCAGTTTCCTTCTGACTGTGTTCAAAATTTAACAAATGCGTTAATGTACAGACGATAAACTTACCTAAGTAAAGGAAGTTCGTCATGCCACTAGTTCGGGGATTCCTGTTAACTGTGTATCAATCGTCAATAGTTTGGGTCAATTGTCGCCGCGATTATCGAGTTACCGACCTAACCATCATGTAACGGACGATCGTGGGTAGTTTATGTAACATTAACTAGCAGTCAGGTGCTAGGAGATTCCGAGCACTTCTTTAATCAAGCAGCCTCCAGCCTCATTTGAATAACACACGGTCGGCTTAAGGTAACGATTCATTAGCGTTTTGAGTTTTCGCCGCGCCGTGAATTAGAAACCGCGGTAATGAGGAGCCGACGTTAGGATTTCGCTGGGATTATTTTTTATCACTCTCATCGGAAGTGAGGGAAGGGGTTTATTAGTGGCCTTTGTTTTAATTGTTTTAAGGGAGATGAGGAATAATTCATTGGCTATAGATAGGTATATTAGTAGACTAGGTAGATGGCTGTAGCTACTTAGGTACTGCTGTATTTATTATTACGAGATTTACGCCCTAACTCAGACTCACTAACGATTACTTAAATCGCTCCTTAGTACAGATTTTGTATGGTGATTCTGCTTACGGGCCATCTTTAAATTACGTCACACGTTAAGGGGAGGAGGGGGGGGGTCGATGTAGTGTGACATTGTGTGACAAGGGGTGGGAGGGGGTCCTAAATTTCGTGACATCGCATTTAAAAATCGAATAATGGTACTTATTTCGGAACTGTTGTTTTAATTTTAAAATTTCTAGGTGTAAAATTTCATAATATGTTACGTCACACTAGAGGGGGGAGGTCTCACAAATGTGACCAGCTGTGACAAGGACGGGGGAGGGGTCAAAAAGTCATGAAATTAGTGTGATGTAATTTATGCATAGCCCCTAAGGAGCGATTTAAGTAACTGTTACATCCCAAGTCAGAGTCACTAACGGTTACCTACTTTAATCGGTCCTTAGTAATTAATCAACGTACAAATTCTGTACTAAGGAGCGATTTAAGTAAACATTAGTGACTCTGAGTTGGGGCGTTAGTCGAGATTTCAACTGCACTTCACCCCGTGATAGATCCGAATGCCAAATATTCCTAGGCTTGAAGATGTTTGAGGCTTATCTCTTCGGCCTAACTATGCTTTACTTCATAAGCCACAACATAATGATAGCATCTGTGTGTGCATGAATACTATGCAAATTTTTCACATTAAAACTTACTAATTAGACGGGTACCTATATCTAAAGTAAAAACAGAAGCCTAATTCTAACATCGTGACGTATTCAGTAATTAAAACTACTAAAACGAAAAGGAGTGCAGGTGCAGCGCGATATGGTCGTATTGAATAAACGGGAGCCAAGGAATAAACGCTTAACCCAATGAGGTCGGCGACTACGACACGACACGACGCGGCGACGGCCGATGAGATGCGCGCCGCTGATAACCGCGAGATGCTCGACTTCAGATATGGTAATCGGCAACCGTCGCCGGCGAGGGTGCCGTGCGATTTTGTTGTATGGGTTGCAGGGCTTGCAGGTCACGTTATTGGCGGAGAGCAGATGTTTAGATCACTGCACGGTGGACTCGATTGCTACTTTGTTGCGGATTGAAGCTGGTCTTTGGATTTAGAACGGCCAAAGATTAGTGGCCAAAATGTTCTACTCGTATATGTATCTGACTAAGGGACTATTGAAGTGAAACAAGAGCTTGCGAATATGTAGATGAAGACTTTAGTCTGAGACTAACTCTGGCTTTCAATGATACAACTAGAAGTCTAGTAGATACTTTTTTTGTAGCGGTTACCTTTCCACCTTTTCGTCTGTATTCAGCGTTGACTCACGCACTCTTATAGCATGCAATGGAAAACGCACATCAGTTTGAATGAGTGTTACTGATGAATATTAGTGCGAAATCAGATACAGAATTCCAATAACGCAGTAATTGTATAAACAAAAGCTAAGATTTGAAGCTCGTAGTATTTAAGCCATAATCTCTTCACATATATAAAATGATCAGTAAATATCAGGCGCCGCGACACGAAGGACATTCAATAGGACGAGGCGTGACAATGGCCGGGCATTTTCTAGCGTAATATGTAGTAAGTCCAACTGAATGCTCCAGTACTTTGACGAGAACCTTCAATGAAAAATGCTCAGATATTATCAATTCTTTAACATGAGCTTAACATTTTGTAAGTAGTTATTTTACATGGTTACTTGGAAACCTCATGTTTTGTAAATGTAAACTATTTTATTATAGCATTCAAAGTATTGTTATTGTTAACTTTCAGAATATTAAATTTCATTGAAGACAGGTAAATACTCGCACCTCTTATAACTAAAATGTATTGCATTTTAGATTTTAAAATCTTACTTAATTAGCATATAACTAAAAAAAAAATTGTAAGTAGACGTATCTAAATTCTAAATAAAGTGTAACATCGATTACAACTTTGTAGCACGTCCGTGCGAGCATACATAGATACATAGCATGTAGTGTCCGAAATTTGTCACGTCCGCCCATGATTACCATAATGACCATCTCAGTCAGCCACGTACTATCCCATAGGTGGGTTGGCTCCGTCTTGGCTGCAGTGGGCACGTAGGCCGGACATTGCCCGCGGAATACTGATTATTAATTAGGGGAGGAGGGGGTAAGTGCTTCCGATGTCTTGGCCGCTCTCTCGCTTGATTGAAATTTTATGAACCGTGAACTTCTGTTGTTTAATTAAATTCATGTGGTTTTCAAAAATACTATTAGGTATTATGGGCTTTCGTTGAATACTTATCAGTAGCTTTTTAGGTTTCCTTGACTAAATCTTCTCTTCCCGTCAGCTGGTTCTAGCATTAACATGAAAAAGTTGAATTAAAAGTAAGCTTTAATACTTATCTACAAACTTCGTCTCTAAACTCCGTGTGGTCTTCTAAGTAATCGATTAAACCTAATCAACCGAAAACACTATTATGGCTTACCCTCCGTGGTTAAAATGGGTTAAAACAAAATTTTCCGACACCTTAAAATTTCAAATTAACATACAAATATAGCCATAAATAAATAAATCACTGGGCTTAGTATTACATTACGCCCACGCAGTGGCCATACATGTGACCGCCCGTGGCTCCCCCTGCTGGCACCGGTACAGCTCAAACTGTGAAAGAATGCGATCGTCGTCATTTGACATTTGACGATCAAAATATTTTTGCATATCATTACATTTTCTCAAAGCTTATTTCAGGTCGAAGGGGTCAAGTGAAGTCAATTCCAAGTCGGAACATGCTTATTGATTTCTGTCTGTAGATAAATTGAAAACAATGTAAAAATACTTTTTCTTTATTCACTGTCACCGAATAAAGTAAAAATTACCCTTGCCTTTGCTGGAATTCAAGTCAAGTCAATATTTTATTCATATCATAATCAATCAAATCATCATAATCACTGATACACTTATGCACGTCATAATTTTTTTTAATTTACCAGCTTTTCGGAAAGGCAAAGCATGTCATGGAAGAGAAGAAAAGCCGTAAAGAAACTCCTCTGCACATCTTTTAAAAAAATATAACAAATAAGAAAATATTACAAAAATATTTACTAATCTGAGCAGAACTGGTTGCAGAGCTGGTCATTTCCATGCGCGTTTGTCATTTAAATACTACACTATTGTGAATTGTGTTTTTACACGCTTTTTGAAAGATTCTATGGGTAAAATTGGGGTATTGAACCCAGGACAACAAGTCCCGGATAACCCTTGATAACATCAAGCTGACAAGAATACTACATAAACGTCGATTTCGCCGTGTTACCTCAGCTGTGAGATGGAATATAATTATAATGCATTTGTAATTAATACGTATAAAAGAAAACTTCAACAGGGTGTAACAATTAAATTAAAAATAGTCCCGTTGTAAGATTGATGGTCAGGTACCATCAGCTCCGGAAACTAGCGGTCATTAAGTACGAGCGTGTCCAATAAATTTGTCTCAGAGTGATGGGTCGTAGCGTCGTAGCGTCGTGGTGTCGTCGGAACATCGTGTCGTTATAGTATCTATGATATGTTAACAGACGAGACATGCTTTTGATCTTTGAAATCTTTTAACGGACTATAATATATACTCCATTGTTAGACGAGTCTAATTTAGTAAACAATCTTATGGATCTTTTTGTCATGATTTGTAATTTAAAAACATGGCAGGCATATAATGAAAACAATATGAGGATGTTTTTTTATTTAAAAGTAATTTCTCTTTACTGTTATTTGTTTATATATATTAACAAATTTTTCTTAAAAAAGTTCTATTTTGGGCATAAATGTGCGACTTCAATGATTTTACTATTCAAATTATATTATCTGCAACTTAATATCTACTAATTTATCCTTTAACTATTATTATTATTCCTACTGATTAAATAATGACTTCTAAGTACTTGCAGATTGTGTTTTGAATTCTGTTCTAATTCAGTTCAATCCTTGAGTCGAAGCCAATCTCCTCTTTTCACTGACTGACGACTATGGACGGCGGTGTCCACTTAGAAGGAACAATTTACTCATCTGTTCCTAATTAAAATAATGCTGTACGTATTATAGGTTAGCTGTATATAGTACGTACTATTCCTGTTATATTTCAATTTTTTTTTAATAAACGCTAACACAATCACACCCCCGCAGTAGGTTATTACCTGTGTCGTGGGTGGCATGGACAACACATAATTATAACACATCACAATAACACCCATGACCCGAGCACAAATATTTATTTGTCACATAAATATCTGCCCCGGCAAGGAATCGAACCCGGGACCCCTCGCTTCGCAGGCAGGGTCGCTACCAACTAGGCTACAGGTTAACAAAATTGTATGTTAGGTATATCACACATATCGTCTTTGCCATGCCACATGACTCATGAGCTCATTAATTTCTTAAAACTGTTTCTATTTCACTATAATCATTAACTCATTAATCATCATCTCTATAAATCATTACCTCAATAGCAATAAGGCACAAAACAGCCGCCACAGTCTTCTCTGCGCGTTACATACTCCATGGCCACAATAATTCTCTCATCGCCTGATTGATATAAAGACGTTTGGTTGCCCTTCCGGCTGCGACCCGATGCGGCCCGTTGCGGCCCGCTCCGACCTGTCGACGCCTACTTCATTAAATTTTTTCATCGTTTCATCGCTTTTTGCTTTATTTAACTCATCATTTTGTAAACTTTTTCTTGTGGCGCCACGCTCATTGATTGAGCGGTTGATACAGTTTGATATAATTTAATTGTTTTATTCAGTTAATTTTATTGTACTGCTCATTTAATTTATTCTATATAGCTTAGTAACTGACAATTTGTCGAGTAGATGAAAAGGTAAAGTACCCAAACATAAATAATTATGTAGAGTTGTAAATATCATCAACCCCTTAACCTAAGACCAAAACAAATCCAACACGAAAATATAATTGAATATTCATTAGGAGTTATCTTCACATATTAGTGAGAACATGCATATTTTCACGTTATTCGTTCACCATAATATTACCATAAAGTTACCATTATTAGAAACTAATTAAGTGTAAACTGTGTCCACACACTATGGGTCCAATTTCCAAAATTAACACTGACTTATTAATAATCTTGTTTATAAATTACTTAAAGGTACCTTCGTAAAATCTCTTAGTATGTGTGTGCCAGTATTTATATCTTTTCGTCAGTTTAGGGAACCCTACAGTGTTAGGAATTTCGTTGTACCCATTGAACCACAACTACGGAACGCAACGTACCACGAGGAATGATGTTGCTAGTACAATGTGGCTGTAATTATGTAATGTATTCTTGACTTCCTTAGGATCATAATATCGATATCGTGCACACCATACGGATACTTTGAGCAAATATGGTATAAATATGTTTGTGGCACTTTTATACCAAAGGTACGAGTGCATCCTCCTATTATGCATCCTCTTTGTCAGATAACGAGCTCTATAATATTTACGCCTTTTTCAACAAAGTTGCGCCCTTTTCACATTAATGTTTTGGTTACATCTACTCTATACCATTCTTAGTCACAGAACAACAAAAGCTGAAGAGCTTCCGTACAATTCGCTAACATTGTCACATATCAGTATGTATCACGTCATTATGCCGGGAACATATTTAATGGGACATTAAAAGTCCGTCAAAAGATTTTAAGATCGCTTTTACGACCCGAAATTGGATATAGTTTGTCTGTTTACGACCTCCATTGATTTTTACGCCGAATATTTTATTGTGTTGTTAGAACGTTACAGCAGGGATTAACTTTCATTGTTCGAACTTCGAATCTGTTGTGTAAGATGAAACAATAGATTCCACGTGCTTAAGATTTGAAGCTTTTTAGAAGCTTTTGTTTAACATATTGGCTGAAATTAATAAGTTATTGAGGTTTCAACAAATGTTAAGATATTTTTCTTAATAAGTAAATACGAAACAATAACATGTACAAAGAACGCAATTATTTTTTTGCCTCGGGGTTAGTTAGATATGTTAGATCAAAAGATATAAATATTTTCTTTTGAAATTCGAATCTTTATCGAATCAGTCATATTTCATATTGTAACCGCACCTGTAATTTGACTATTTTAAGAAATATATTTACTGTATTGTAACTAATACCTAATAAAACAGTTTAACAAATTAACTTCTGTTAATTGTACTTATGGTTCTATCATTGATATGCACATAGGTAACCATCGAATTTAAAACTAAATAATTCTTGATAAAAAATAACCGACTTCAAAATTAGGGATAACTCAAAAACTACTTTTCAGATCTCGCTCAAATTTGAGTGAGACCAGATGACAAGCAGCAGCTTTCGATTAAAAAAAGAATTATTAAAATCGGTTCACCCGGTCAAAAGTTTTGAATTGAATATCTCCTCCTCTTTTGAAGTCGGTTAAAAACCAAAAAAAATCCTGTTTAACATTCAATTCAATATTACCAATAATAGACAACCGTACCATCTGTATTTTGTATCTGCACATTCGCTTATCTATCAAGGGATAGATAAAATGTAAAATGTAAGGAATATAGCAAGAATCACTTTTTAGAAACGGCTAAAACAACTCAACGCAATAGGAGTTGTCTGTTGGTAAACATTTAACAGATCGTATTTTGGATTTGTTTATCGCCGGCCGACTCCACACAGGCCAACGTTGACTCCAACCCTCATTCGAATCTCACCCTTACTCCCCCGCAATAAGGACCAATATTCCCGTAAGGTCGGTGGTACCCTGCCCGATTTTCCTTGACGTTAATCGTCGGCCACACCAATTTACGATCCGTATGAAAGATATAAAAATTTTACTGCCTTTCGATTGAGACACATCGAGTTATGGAATTCAGATGTTTGTTCGATTGGTTATTAAATTTCTTATAACAGAGTACGGTTAAGTAACGTAGTGTTTATAGATAAACTTGTAATCTGAGTAAAACAGCTAAAGAGAAAAGATTGATCATTATAATAATTACTATCATAATCTTGATCGGAAATACAAACCAGCTCTGTAAACTGCGCGGTGCTAACAGTTCAGATCGTAAGCCATCGCTATACTTGCGACATCTGTAAGCAGCTACAGATAAATGAGTGACCGTTTGTGGCAAATTATTGTTTTTAGGACACGTAACCATATCAGACTGTTATTTTGTTGCATAGCTGTCGTCGATAGATCATATATCTATCGATATATATCCATCGATATATCTATATATCGATATTTTTTTTGACCCCTTAATGACAACAGAGTATTGTACTTAGCTCAGTACGTGAAGTAATTAAAAATATACTTAGCTATAAAACTTGGTGCTATTGTTCCATTAAATTATGTTGAAGGTAGCTCAGTCTGTAGTTAAATATTTAAGAAACATTAAATAAAACTGTTGCTAAATCTAGCGATGGTGGTTCTCTGCATCACTGTCAATAAATATTAAGTAATTCAATTTAGTTATTATAATCCTAGGGTGAGAATATGGTCCCAACTCCTGCTACCCCTCCAATTATTCCGCTAATACCAATATAAACTATCGTATCTATCAAGTGGTCTTCGGCTATTATTAAAGAACCTGCGCGGCGCCGGGTGACAGACTAGTTTTCTGCTTCATTACTCCAAAGAATGGTCTGGCGAATGGATTTCATAACTTTCAGAAGACTGACTCGGGGACGCGCACATTGAGTTATGAATGACGTGCATGATTGTCCTCGAGCAGTGATAATGGATGCGGTATGTGTAACAATCCCCTAAAGAGTTACGGACTTAAAACTTACGTCCTATGTGTATTTACACAGTAACTTCCTTAGAGTTCTCAAATAGTATTTAATTATCCAGGTCCTACATTAACTTCTTATTATTTTTAATATTTTTCGTTTAGGAAAAGAGATTTTAAGTCAAACTTCATAAGTTAATTTTTTTTAACGTTTCCTTTTTGTACTTATTTTCAACTACAATTTTTGTTCAAAGACCATGGAAGTTACTATTTTACAGAAACATATTATGTACCATTATATCGTGAAACTTGTATTTTCACAAAAGTTCTGCACTGAAGCTTACTAAGTGAGCCCACGCCACCTCCATTCCTCCGTCCGCGTTTCCCAGCCCGCCACTATCGCCGCCCGCCGGTCCCACAATAATAATAATACGTCAACGCCAGCCCACTATCTAAATGGCGTTTGAATTGTTTCCATCAATAAGGCACCGAGTGTGTATCCCTGTACGAGTGACGTTTGTTTTTCTTTAATTTATGACACCGACGCCTTAAGTGAACGAAGACGGAGAGAGGATTTTTGCTCTTTTACTCACTTATCGCTAAGAGGATCCTGCAAACGAAACAATTCTCAGACTGTGCAGAAGTATTGTTATCGGACGCATGTGGGATTAGCTTCCTTTTGAAACCGAGGTAGGTTTTATTGATTTGATAGTAGCGAACGAGTGTAGCCAGGGTTACATGAAATTATAGACAGCCATATTATACTTTTTGAAAGGGGTACAATGAAACTTTCAATACAGTAACTTTACTTAGCTATGCTTATTCTAACTACAAGTTCATTAATAAAATATGGTCAAAAGTATTACTTTTATTAATATTTTATTTTAAATTAGGTTATGTTTTAATAGGTCTTATACATCTATATCATCCGCGTGCTTAATCCGTATGTTTGTTTGTTTCAACTGCCATTTGGATTGAAACAGTTAGGACGTGTCTCCTTGTAACTGAGAGGGCATAGAGCACACTCCACCACGCTGCTCCACTGCGATAATGAAGAGTCTCCAACTTAAGTATCGGAAGTTTTCAAGGTTAATAAATTATTCGTATTTGTAACTTTAATTTGAAATGCGTGTGTCGAAGTAACTGTCAAGTTCAAGTCAATTAAGATTTGTCCGATGACAACGTCGAGAGTTCTTTAATGGTTTTGAAGGTGCAGAAAATATCGTGAGCGTGGTCGTGACTGGAAGCGGCCGGCCGTGCGCACTGTAGCCCCCTATCTGTTTAATTTGACGTTAATTTATCGTTTATTTAAACCTAGCGCTCACTGACATTCGTACTCATTCAATTTACATACTGTTGATAAATGTACCGCAATTTTTTTATCTCCTAAAGGATTTTATCTTGAAACAAAATTAAATAATGGGTATAGCAAATTACCATTCTAATAATAACATTTAGAGTTGACAGTCCAATATTAATTTATAATTAAATATCATTCATGCAAAATAACCAGGGTTTGTAAACAAATAGATCGCCTTTTACTTTAAAAGCTAGAAATAATTTTAAAAGTTTTAGGATAACCTATAGTCTCTATAGCGACTATAGCCATCATCAATAAATCTAGTACAAAAGTGAAATGGCGGCGATAAAATTTCTTATAGCGTTAAGCTGTGAATGGTAATATAATTAGTGTGCAAGTTATCGAATATTCCATTACCGCGGAACAATACCACAATGAACGTTGGAGCAGCCAGCGAGCCAGCGACATCGAAATCCGCGTACAAATCTATTGACAGCTAAACGCGTGGGCTAGGGTGACAAAGCGTCGCATGTCGCCGGACAATGTTCGCGAGACACGAGGACAGCGTGTTCACACGATCAGATTGCGACTGCTTTATGGCACCGAGTCCCATTAGTACCGGCCGCTGCCTGAATTGCCTAATTAGAATTACACGGTACCGAGCCGGCCGGTTCTTACTTTTCGCTATTGCGATGGTTAGGCCCGATTAGCACCGGCTCTGAGGAAAAAGGAGACTGAAATAAGAATGTGGCGCGTACTCTAGGGATTCTTTAAGCTTTTTAGTTCGTTTTTTAGATTGACTGTGATATATTGTGTAGGATAGGGTTTTGTTAACTGGTTTTGTAGTTTATTGGGAACCTTGATGGCATCAACTTTAGGATACTTGTGCTCTGTTTAGGTTAAGCTAAAAAATAACAAACACAGCTATATCTTAAAGTCAAAAGTCGCGTAAATATAAAAATTGAAACCTGATCTTCGTTACTGATCATTTTGATATTTTTATGGATTATCGGGAGGCAAATTAGTAAAAAACGGTTCTGAGAGTTAATTGAACCGATGTCGAACGCATCTGCGGGTGAATGTTTTATTTCTGAGAATGCACTCTGTTTACCGACTGTCACCTGATGCATAAAAATGTTTATTTACGACAATTTTATTTTATCGCGCCAAAGGAACCAGCCGCTCCTCGCTGATACTTTATGCGTCGGCATTATCTGAATTGTATGAACGTCCGAGGAGCGCACACATAAAGATATCTGTACCGTAACACAAAAACATTATCGTTGAAATATCGATACAATTTCCTTGATCAGTAAAATAAAATCTCGCGTCTTGACGTTTTGTCTGAATTTATGCACGCTCACATCGAAAGGTTGTCGTAAAGTTGAGGACGTTATGGTCGCTGATAAGTGCGATGTCGAGTATCGGACTGTCCCGTTTGACAGGTTTATTGTGGACACCCTACCGGCGGCCGATTTGAACTTCGCATTTTTTATTGCGTACATCAGTTTTAGAAGAGGATTATAAATTATAAGTATTTATGGCGTGTTAGTTTGCTTTGTGCAAAATTTATTATTTGTATTGGAAACAGGAAAGTTACACGATGTAAAGATTATAAATTATTAAAATTAGTATAGGTAATACAAAGGTGAACTATGTTGTCAATTTTTAAACTGGTTTTTTATAAGATGAATTATTCATTTTAGAACTCAATAATAATGTACGTTTTGTATCAATAATGTGCAAAGAAATTTCAAGAGATTTTTTTAGATGATAGTTCATAGCCAGAAAAAAAGATTTACATTTAGTTATAATCACAAATCATCACTTGTCTAACCAGCTAGCTTCCACCAAAACAGGTTTTGTCAAAAGAAATATTATTTACCCTTATGACCTTTCGAATATACATAGTCAGATAAGTGATTATGAATAAAAGCTCCCTAAATAGCAACACTTTGGATAAACACCATCCACTCAGTAAAGGGTTTGATCGACTGGTGGTCAGACGGACGCGACGCGCGACGCTCGGCAGATGATGGATTGACCGATCGATCAGTCGGTGGCCGACGTGTTGACGACCGCAAGAGAAATTTCATTTCCTTCAAAATTTTACTTTCTTAAAAACACTAAACTTCATCTACTAGATTACGAATAGCAAAATATCATGTTTTTACACTGTTGTCATGTGTTTTTTATTCTTGTCGAATGCGGCACTGGGAATGCTAGGAGTATTATACAAGGGAATTGGATTTTATTATTTGTTGGATGGGCAAATGTTATGATCCTTAAGGCACCTGCCGAACAACTGCCAACTGCCCAAAACAAAGCCCTTATCTCTTTTCTGAACTTCCTTTTATCACGAGACAAATTGGAAATGAAATATATTAACAGTTTGAACAATGATTAGACCCGTAGTATGATAGATTTACCTCCCAACTCAGAGTCACTAGCGGTTACTTAAATCGCTTCTTAGTAAATAATCACCATATAAATTCTGTACTAAGGAACGATTTAAGTAACCGTTAGTGACCCTGAGTTGGGGCGTGAGACTTCTTATGGACCTAATTCCGAACATTCTTGAACATCTGCCGCCACATAGTTGTCGTCTATGAATTTTATAACTTCATTGCAAAGCGAAAAGCGAAAACTGTAGCTCAGTGCAAACCACATTGACTTTAATCAATGAGGTAAGACAATAATAAAGTACATTACTTTAACAAACTTGTACCAATTAAAACATGAGTTATTGCTCATGACATGCAGCCGTACATTAAAACTTGTAGCTCCTGCCAGGTGCACGATGAACTAGGTATCTCAGCAAAAACCTCGGCTTTGTTTCAATTCGCTCATAAATCATACGTGTCGGCGTCACTCAGACTTCCTGATTCGAATTAATAGGTCACAAAAAGGTTAAAACATCTTTACGCCAAGGATCTGCTAATGGCAGTTATCGGTCAATCGGCGCCTGCGCACTGATCGATCATGCGCCGTTTGCGACAGGTAAACAATGTTGTCCGGTTAGGGCGCATCAGCACTGAAATACCAACTGTTAACAGAAAGTTGCCCAGTTTTCAGCAATGTCCTCCATCATATATCATTTCACCTGGTTTTAGCTCTACATCTCCTTGGTCGTTTAGTTTAATCACATTAAAGACTGTTGTCTTATTTGAGATTAGTCCTGAGAAGTTCATGTATAGAAATTGTTATAAATTTCATACAGCATACTCTTTGAAACAGGATTACACACACCGAATCCATATAACTCTTCAAAAACTTTCGCTATTTGCGTCATTGTGAACGGGCCCTTATTGCCACTACTTTTTTTGACATGTGAATACTTGGTTAATTTCTCCAGATAAATAAAAACTCGTATGGCCCGACCATAAAGTTGAATGTCGCGTGTAAGTGCTTTTGGATTGGTTAAGCTAATATTAATTAAGAGAATGGATATGTGGCCGTGAGCAGGCAAACCCATGTGATTGATGGTTTGTCAATATTTTTGGGACCAACCATCGGCTCCACCGGGTGTTACTATCGATCACTATCCTGATTATTATGTTATAATATAAATAAAGTAATTATGGACACCTTCGACGCAATTAATAAAAGTCATGAAATGATTAATTGGCATTAACTATCTGATTGATTATGATTAAACTTTTGAGGTTTTGGACTCATTAAAAAATTTTACGATTGGTAAACGTTTGACAATTCGATATCACTATTTTTATGTAAAAAGGGAATAAGTGTCTTCTTGTAGCTAAAACTACTGAAGCTTTAAACGTAGAAAGCTTTACATGGCGTAAATATGAATTCGAGTGCCGTTCCCGGTTAAATTTTCAATTAACAGTACGAAGAAGGGTCACAGGTGGTAATTGAAAATAATTAAGAAAAGTTACCAGTAATGCAAATTATGTGTAGTTGACAAAATATTCAATTTGTGTGACTGTTTGTCAATTTAGGGAAGTAGATGAAGCCAAAGATTTTAGAATCAACATGGAATCAACAATGAACAATTTATAACAATACTCATATTACTAAGACATTTATCGACCTTGGAAGAAAAGATTAATCAGCAGTTTTGTATCGGCAAATCCAACGGTAGTTGCATGCTAAAAGGAGGGCAATTTGTATGAAAGTGCATTCGATCCTACATTTCTGGGACTAACTAATCGCTAACAAACGTTTATGGGCCCGTCGCATGCGATACCAATTATTTAGTTTTCAGGGATTTGCTAAAGTCTGCCATGCTGGCATCATTTGTGGTGGCGTGCTATTACTGTGCCAATGACTAGTTTTGTACAAGCACTGTTGTGAATGTAGCTTTACAGCTTGTACGCAGTGAATCATTAAATGTAGGTATTTATTAAATACACCGAGTAAGGATTATATTTACCAGAAACTACAACACGGTCGCAGCTATTATTATTTATAGTTACATTAATATAATAAATTACAGATATTTAACATTGTAATAAACATTTTTAGCCATATCGGGTGGCTTAAAATACTGACCCCAATCCTGTGCTGGCATACTATCATGTCGTAAGAGTCGACAGAAGCCGGCACACTTGGTGGTGAGGCTTCACGAATGATAAGCAAGAACTTGGGTCAGTCGCGAAACCTTCAAACTCTTCGTTCTTGGTCGGCAACGCATTGGTTATGATTTGGTGTTACTGATGTCCATGGGTAATGATGACCTTACCATTACATAGATCGTCAGCTCGTTTGTCGCCTTCCATAAAATAAATACATTAAACCGAAGTAGAAGTAAAGTGCGTGTTTCGCAGCCAATCACGGCTTAAAAGATCTCACTTAAAATCCCTGTATCCAAACAATCAGACTAAAAAAACTTTTCCCTGCCAACATAACGAGCGGACCATTTGTCAATTACTCGTCGCATATCGCATCCGCCGGCCATCTTGTACCGTGTAAATGTCAACCGGCGGTCCACCAATTACAAGGCGTCGCGGGCGCAGCGTTGACGGCAACAACGCAACTCCGATACCATAAAGCCTCGAGCCATTTATAGAAGCGAGTTCCAATTAATGGGCCACCGACATCCGATATTCGTTTCGCACCCCCGCGTGGTAATGACCGCTGCGCCGGTCACAGGCCAGGTTCCAGAAGGTTGTGTTCGGTGTTTGTATAGTGGCTCCTTGATCGGGAAATTGATGAGTCATTTAGGGAATCCTGTGGTTCCTGCTACTAGCCTTGGCTTTTCGAGTGACTCATTACTCTAATGGGTTACGTTACAGTTATCCTGTTAAAGATTTATGGCACTTAACGACCTACATCAATTTTAGTACGTTAGTAAAAGATGTTTATGAGGTGGTCTCATCAACTGGTAAAGCTGATGCCTTGACTTCACTTATAGTTTTCATTGATCTATCTTTACCACGCTCTTTAGCTTCTGTCTTTGATTGGATGTCTATCCGTTCTATTATCTTCTGTAACGCTGTTTTTGTTAACAGTAATTTTCATTTGTCAATGTCACTTTTGTGGATTTAAAATTAAATTCAGTTGACTTAAGTAAACAATACGAATTTGAACATTTGCATGTAACATCGTCTTTACAAACGGGTTCGCGGCGTTGCATCTATTACTTTGCGCGATGCCAGACAAGACATCCGGGTTCGATATAATTTAATACCGAGCAGAACCACCCGGGTTTAATGCAGCTTCGACCCCCAGGCATTAATAATTTCTCTGGGAGTCCGTCCATTGTGCCACACTACCGGAGGGACACTCACGATCGCAGACATCATCGCTGCCTATCTCGTAATTCCCCGACGGTATCCGATCTCATCCCATGTAGAGAAACTAACTTAATATGTGCATCACGACAAGCTCGTATATGGCCCGCGCACCGCCCAGAGTCCACCGTCCAATCCTATCGTGCATTTAAATGCCTCCGTTCATTGTATGTATATCGAGCCGGTGCGAATAAATTGAGTTTTCCTCGACGCATCGAAGTCTTCAGACGCCCGTCCGTAATCCACCCGGCGAGGATTTAAAAGTACTTATCCCGGACTGTGCGGACCTACAAATCAATCGTCCACCCGCACTCCATAAATTAAGTGGCGAAACAATGACCCTAAATTATTGGGTCTCCTTTATCTGTATTGTTCTTTTTTCAGACGCTCACATAAATGAGATCGGTCCGGACTTATTAGGCTTCGGAATTTCGCCCGCAGGAGATCGACAGCGGCGATAGCGGGGGGAATGCATGGATCCACGTTAATTATTCCACTTCCTCGTGTGACGGTGGAGTGGCGGACGGTGGACTATTCTCAGAGGTTTGCTAATGGTGCGTATCGAGGGTTCAATCGTCGGTCGCGATATTTTTCGCTAGCGAGCCTCGCTGCATTAACATAAAACAAGAAGGCATGCGCGCGCGCATCCATATTTCTGCTACCGTCGTCGTGACGGCCGGCCGCGGTATTGTGCGCGCGATACAGATCTCCGAACGCATGCGCGCCGGCCGCCGCCCCTGGATATTTAGAAGCTGTCTCTTAAATTCGCATCCGAAGCGACTTAACGAGTCGCATTCTGCGTACGCCGACATGCAATCGGCTATTGTCCTTTTCCTTTATTTAGAACTCGGCTCCGTAAGTGGATGCTGTGGCCGCGATGAGAAAGAACTCAGTCAGCCGCGACAGTCAACAATAAGTGTGCCGTTGAAATTGCCTGCACACTATTAAGGTGTTGCATCCATAATGATACTCGGGGTCCAAGCTGGAAATAGATTTGCCAGAAAAGGCTGCAAACTAATAAAGCTACGATTAGGGTTAAATAATACGATTATTTGGATGATCTGTTCAAATTTTAAGGTACTGGAGGCAGATGATAAATTATTAACAGTTCAATGAATTTTCCCAAACATAAGTAAAAGAGAAATATTAAAATTTATTTACGAAGCCCATAAGATCGGGATCAAAAGACTTTATTATCATGTATACGTATAATAATATTGGGTATATTTTACCTTTCAACGTTAACCCTTCCAAACCACACTCACCCAACTTCATAGTAATAGCTTTTGCATCTATCGTTCAATTCCTCTCAAGGATCAATATGCAGAATATTGCAGCGTCCTCAAATATGATAATGAACACTATCTCCAGAAGGTTATCTGGAACGCTCACATCGCACAGCGGTCTGCGGTGAAGAGTCCTCGGTATGGTAATCTGGTCTTCGATGCACCCAAAGATGACTCTTAATGCGCATCTAAATAGTATTTTGTTGTGAAATACTGCTGCGCTTGGGATAAACACGGATGGATATGTGATGCCTAAAATATCGGTTATGATGCATTTGATAACAAAGTTAAGTGGGGTTTTATGATGTTTTATGTTAATATATTAGATACAAAATAAAACTGATCTAACGATATGAATGTCCAAGCTACCGTCATGTGCTGCAACATCGATGATCGTTGAAATATCTATCATCGAAGCTTTGATTTTCGATGAGAATTATGTGTATTTCTCGTTAAGTTAAGTTAGTTAAGTTATTGAGTAAGATCTATTATTACTTTATCTATAAACCTTAAATTAAATATATTACTTTTCTTAATTTCCTACAATTTTCATACGATTTATAATTCCAAGCGTCAAAATACATGTCATGCGACCAGTCTTCTGTATCCTATTACTATCAAGTTAAATGGTACTATTTTCTCATCTTCACTGAATTGCACCACTATCATCTCTTTTACCCTAGTCTTCCAATCTAGCGACCCAAGTCCAGTGGCACTAGCTATGCATTATTTTATCATTTTTCTTATGCCTATCCTTAAGAATTTATTAAGAAGCTTTACTTATAAATTTAAGATTAAGTATCCTTATTTGGCGTCGGCCGGCACACATTCCTGTCCGTGTGTCTCCTGCGCGGACGGCTGCGACGCTCGCTCGCCACTACACTCGCGTTATGGTAATGAGATCGAATCTGAAATTGGACGCAGTGTGACCGCGACTACGTTCGCGAGTTCGATTTATATTTACGACGAGATGACGCGGCTTAGTGTGCCCGGGATATATGCTGCGCTAAGTATCGAATATAGCGACTGTAGTGAGTAACCTCAGTGGACAATGGATTCGATTATTAAATCAATATTGTTTTCTCCATCGATTTTAAATCGATTCGATTCAGCCACTCGATCTGTTCTAACATTGCTATTTCTGTTTGTCTGGATAGATCGTTATTTAATGATAAGAGCTACATTGTACTTGTGTTCTACTAAGCTGTTGACTTTCATTGTGCTACTTGTGTACAATACAGGAAATTTGTATTGTATGCTATTTAATCCGACCCTTTAGCTCAGATGGTAATGGCTTTGTTTATCGATTGAAAGGTCTCAAGTTGTCAGTTGTCATCTAAAATAACATTCCTGTGAGAGATTAATGTTTGTATTCTGACATTATTTGCATGTTTTAATTTAATTGTGTGCCCACTGTACCTGCGTTACAGGGAATGTGAATGCGGGAGAGTTAGTGCTTACTTATTTATTGTTGAGTTGAGCTTTATTCATTACTAGTAATCATCAATTACATTATTTTGTATAATGTCTAGTATTTAAAACGTGAAATGGTTTTTTCGCTAATAGGTAGGTAACTATTTTTGTATTCATTGAAATATTATTATCAAATTCGTAATTAAAAGTTCTCAGTTGGTGAATTTTTAATTAAACGAAAAGTAATCTATAAAGTAAGTCTATCTAAGAAGATCTCATGTGATATACACCCGGGTTATATCAACAAGCTAAGCTGAGAAAGGCTATATACTGAACCAACTGGAAACAGAAATGTCTTATCAGTAAAAGTAAATAGCGGAATCTTATCTTGGCCAACCAATGTGCGCATTACCTGATAACACTCTTTACGCAGATGTATCAATCCTCAGCTAAATCCTCAAGTGTTTAATTGGCGAGAATTGTATCTAAGATTACTAAAGATTACGATGCTGATAACCAATGTAATCAAGCTAGTTACGTGACATTATGGTTTGTTCAGTTTTTAATTCCGAAGTAAATACTGTTTTGTAAAATTCCTTTACTCTCGTCTGTTACTTCCTTTAGTTTAAAATAGCTGACTCGGCGAACTTCGTATCGCCTAACAAACTATTGTTTTTTCTAAAATAAAAGTAGCCTAAGTTACTCCTCGTTACATCAACTATCTGCCAGTGAGAGTCCCGTCAAAATCGGACCAGCCATTTCAGAGATTAGCCGGAACAAACAGACAAACAGACAAAAATTATGAAAAATGTTGTTTTGGTATATGTACCGTGTATACATCCAAATGTACTTAGTAAAAAGCGGTTATTTTAATATTACAAACAGACACTTCAATTTTATTTATTTGTATAGATATAGATGTATTAAAATTAATGTATTAGTATTTAAAAAATATATAGTTATATCCAATAATATATGGGACCTTAGCCGTGTGCCTGCAGAAAGGTGCATCATAGGCTAACCGCACAACTTTAACATGGATTGCATGATAAATTTGCTCAATTGCTCACACTTTTCTGTATGTTTTCAATATCCTAAATTTTCGTTTTCATTTAGCAAACTTAAGTAAGCTAAATGTGGAAGGTTTTGACTAAGACGCGTCAGGAAAATTTTAAACTCTCCGACCGTGATTTTCTGTTTAAAATAGAATCTCTTTTTCTCTTGGCAAAGTATTTTTCCTCTTGTTAACTGAGTTTTTCTTTTCTGTTCTGGATCATATAAATATTACTGATTTTTGTTATGTATGTTTATATTCATAGCGATATTATTTCAATTGTCAGTAACGTAATGTATTACAATTGTGTGAGGTAAAATGGGAAGTTATTTTTAATTAACGATTTATTTACCTTGTGATTACATTATGAGCACATAATTAAATCTACGTTAAATAATTTGTTGACTACAACCGCGCTGGTTTATGCTTTCATATAAACAGTCTCATTTTTTTTGTAATTTCTTTTACAGTACCCAGTATTATCAAAGCTTTAAATCAGTAACAGTTCTGCTCATTTTACAACATAAAGCTAGCTTTCAACACCTTTGGTTATCGCGTTTCGATCGGTGACCTAATAACTTTTTACGGCTAAGTTCTAGTCGGCAGTAAACTTCCAGCACCTAGCCCAATAAAGCTATTCAATGGGACATTTACTTAAATCAATAAGCTTAAACGTAGGTCAAGCGACCGTCCCGAGGTGAGCGATGTGCTTGTTTTAAACGTCTCATATCACATTTCATCTTTCTGTCAGTCCCTCTCTGGGGCGCAATTTCTTCAGAATGTAGAACATGTATTTCCAATTCTGTTAAGAGGAAAGTCAAATTTTTTGCCAAGTTTAAAAAAAAATTGGTTGTGAGGGAGAAGGGCTGTGTTCATACGGTAGAGCACTCCCTAATTAAAGTCATTTACTAAAATCAGGCAGGTTTTCAAATTAGACAAGTACATTAACAATCTGCCTGTAAAACTTCAAAATAAAATTTTGTTGCGATTCGTTTTGCCAGTTGTCCGTTGTGATTCGTTTTTCCACTCGTCCGTTGCAATTTGTTTTGCCACTCGTCCGTTGCGATTTGTTTTGCCACTTGTCCGTTGTGATTCGTTTTTCCACTTCTTCGTTGCCATTCGTTTTTCCACTCGTCCGTTGCGATTTGTTTTGCCACTTGTCCGTTGTGATTCGTTTTTCCACTTGTCCGTTGCCGTTTTAGATCAATAAAAATGTCCTGTCCATGTTTCCTCCACTAAGCTTTAGTTCAAAAACCCTAGTCTCGACGCTCGTCGCGTGACAGAAATCATATCCTTAAGAGAACCAGACGATCAATCTTACGTTATGAACGATGGCCACTCAAGTTCGGTTCAAATTTAAGACGTCCAGCCCATCGCTAGCTACCGGCAGTCCGGTAAGTCAGTCCGTCTCACAAATCATTTTTCATTATTGCACCGACTATCAATCTTGCGTCGCGTCGTCGTCAACGGAAGGCACTCGACTCAACCTCGGGGTACATTTACGTGTTATTGTTGTTTATTCTATGAGCGATAGCCGCAGCCGGCTTCAAACACCTGACCTATTTGCGTTATCGCACGCGATTACCGGTGGACGGTAGTCGCAGCGCACTGTACGAATTTAGTAGTTCTGTGTTGATATTTTGGTTTTCTTGAACGGGAAGGATATTTTGCCTTAAATATTCACAAAAAAATTCGTTATTTCAATAACCCGCAAAAACGATTTATTACGGTATTTTTGATAAAATTAATGATTATTATTTTCATTTTTATACTCCTTTCATTTCAGTATGCCTAAAGCTTGTTGAAGTTAAAAAATACACATGACTGAGGTATACCTAATTACTACTTTATTATTCATACAGCCAATGCCAAACAGGCTATTTAGGTTGATTACATTTGCGTAAAAAAACATAGTCGGTCACAACTTTTTTAAGTACGCTTTTTTGTGCTTAAGTCGCACACAGCATGGTGAAGTTCTTTCTACTTATTTCATATGGTGTTGTTGTCCATTGTAATATTATTTATGGAAAATAATGTTTATAACAGTACAGCTTGCTAAACGGTCATATATTATGTATTATTTTAAAACTGAATATATCAATGATATGCTCGATATATTTTAATAATACCAAGTAGGTAGGTACATCATTTTTTTTAACATTAAATCTTGTAAATCACGATTGTTGCCTCACAACCTGCATCAGTTAGAACATCCGGTTTCATTCGGCGACATTACCGAGAAACCTGACTTCAGAACAGAGATAGAGCCCGTGACCTTCGCTACCCGTCCAGTCCGTGGTCCGTACACTACCTGGATTAAAAGCCCTTCAAATAAATCCCCTGCGAACAGGGCTCCATAAATCTCGCAACGCGACCGGCGAATAAATATCTCAACTCGCGGTACAACCTTCGGATTCCGACCGCAGAAAATATCGCACCCGAATTCCGCCGGCCGTTGACAGGGGGCGCTGGAAAAAAGTGCGAATTTCACATTCCGCAGGCCCCGCCCACGAGCGACAGGTGAATGCGCGAACGCAGTCGCAGCTCCATTTACTCTGTTTTCTCAACGTGGAATACATTTAGCGAAATATTGATATACAATGGCGGCTGACAGCGCTCTCTACGGCGACCGCAGACTTCTTATTGCATTTTTTTACACGTTTTTTGCTTTGTTTTTGTCAGCGATAATCAAATCATGTCCGATAGATACTTTTAGAACCGTCGAGATTAATGATCGTGTCAGTTCTGTCACAACATTGAATGTTGTAGATTCTCGAATGCATTTTTTGTGTTCTAAATGCTAAACAGATTAAATACATGCCAGTGAATTTTAGCGTTTTTGTTACGTGTTCATTGTTGTGACTACGTAATTTACATAATGCAAGACCTGTTAATCAAAGATAATTGTTTTGTTAGTTCAGTTTTAGTATCATAAAAATCTATTCAAGATTGGATTTCCGAGGTAACATCAATTTTGCGCAGTGACAATCCTAGTGTGTTTGACTAATATAATATCCGAGTTTTAGATGTGCTTAATATTGTAGCGACTAGACCCCTGAATACAAAGCAGATCCCCATTCATTTGCATACCAATAAAAAAATCTTTGTTGTCAATGACGTAAACTTATCGCTCTATCGCCAATAGGTATTAGGTATTATCCAATAATTAGACACGTCCAAATTAAACCGAGTCACATGATGGATGGCTCGACACCGGCTCATTAGCAAGCATATCGTCGCAATATCGGCAGCGGTACGATGTCGGAAAAACAAAAGTTGATAGGCGATGTATCACGATGCATATGCATGAAAACGTATAGCCGGAGAAAGACATACAACAATGCACAATGGGAGCATAAATCAGTATAATTAGTTTTGCCCGAACGGAGCGAAATCATTGGTCAAAACGCGTGGAGACCCCGCCCCCTGGACCAAGTCGACGTTAGAGCAGGTACTTGGCAAGTTGGCTTGGATCAAACGTAACGTCAGCAACGCGAGTCCCGCAGAGTGACGAGTGACGGTTGATGAGTGACGACCGCGAGATAACGCTTGTTCCGTTTGTTTTTGCGTTCCGCTCGTATTGTTGCGATGTTTTATTATAAATGTTGTGTGATAATCGCATCACTGAAAAAATCATTCGTATTTTATTGTTGTAAATAGTCGATAGATCAGAATTTTAACGTGTTAGGTTCATTATTTCAACATGGCAACATAGATTTACTTGAAATGGATTATCTCTGTTACTTTTCAATAAATTGTTTTGTCTATTATCTTTCTGCTTAGCATTTGAATAGGTGTTGCGAGAGGCGTAACAATCTTCAGCACATAAACACTGCTAACTAGCTTGTTTAATGAAGTAAGCAGATACATAATGTATTCAATTTGATCGTGAGAAGTATCTAATGTATTGATAGTATGAGTAGTAGTGTTTCTGGTATGGAAAAGAAGCGGTGCAAGATACTTCATTAGCTACAAGCATTCGTACAAGTACACTCATAATTTTTTTTAATTGAAATTCTGATCCCATTTACAATTTTAATAGTCCACGCGACGTATATTATTATGTGTATATATTTATGTGTAAATTAATTTAAGCTAATATAAAACAAAAAATAGATTTTTGTTATGTTTTAATTTACTTTTTAAACGTTAGATTTATTTGTTTTTAAACTTACTTTTGTAAATAAATGTAAATTAATTTTTATTTGGTATTTTAAACACATTTGTTGCTGACGCTACCCATGCAACTGGTTATAGCATGCGATGCGCGATGCGCTCCGCGTGTTACAAGTTTACAACTGTTCTATCAAGTGCACGGACACGTCCCTCCCGATACCAACTCGGTGCGTCGCGACCCTACTGCATCACTGTACAGCACTACTTGCACTCGCTACTAGCACACCTGGTCAAACGTAGAACAAAGTTACGTGATAGTTCCAGTAACTATCACACACATCATAGGGCTGGTCACATAGTTCGAAGGACCGATAACCGTTGGGAAAGAAAGGTCCTCTAATGGCGCCTACGTCTCGGAAAAAGGAGGAATAAGACGCCCCGCGACCAAGTGGACTAATGACGTGAGGAAGTCAGAATGGCGCGTGTTAGGGGAGGCCTATCCCCAGTAGTAGACCAAGGGCTGATGGATAGATAGTTACTGGTAGTTTATCGGAAAAGATAAGGTTTGGTTGTCTTCGTGCTTTTGATAAAATGTCGCTTTGTAAACCTTGCAAGTTTACATCTTGGTGGTTAAGAATGAGCTAGGAATGGAGCTATCTCTACCTACTGAACTCAGAACACAGAACAATGAAGTTTGGATTAAAAATTTGTGCTTCATGTGACGTCTCCTTGAATTATAAAAAGCACAACAGTGACGCACTTGTTATGAATGGACTTCTGCCGTTTACAACCGTAAACCAATCCTTGCATTTGAAACTCCATATTCCCCTAGGCTGCAGAGTGCACACTCTCCATATCAGTGACAAAATCTCAACAGATTTTATCAACATAGAAATAACCAGTTATTTTCTACAGGACGTGTTAGATGTAAATACATAGATTTTCTAATCTAATGTTGACAATTGAACTACATCGATATGTTGACACAATTGAATAAGGTGCTACGCTATGTGCGTGTGGACTGAGGGCTCTTTTTTAAAAGTTACTCAGATTTTTTCAAAATCAAGGAGGAATTTAGGAAAAATTGTGAAAACATCGTGGTGAAGATAAAAAATTTGTGCAACGTATGGTAAAAAAGTTGTGGTCGATTAACTGGAGCTCTCAATCCGCTAACCTAAGAAATTACTGTAACCTCGTATCTCAAAATATACTACGTGTATGCTTAACTATTTTATATGGAAAAATTGTGCGTAATTTGTGAAAGCTATTCACAATTTCTCAATTGATTTTAACGGTTTACTTTGATTTTATAAAGGTTTATTTGGAGCTCTCAATCCTCCAATGTGTGGTTTGAGTGTTCCCAAAATTCTCTAACTTCGGCTGAATATTTGTTTATATTCTTACTCCTATTTCACAAGTATAATTAAGAGTGAATTTGTGAAACAAAAACCGTGACTTAAAACATAATAATTAGAGAGTAAATGAAAAAAATACTTTCTTATAAATGTCCCGTCTGAGAGCTCCATGTTTTAGCGTTTATTTATTGAACCCGAGCTTTTATAGAAATGATGGATACATCAGAAATTGTGAAAATGTTGTCACTAAAATTTAACACGATTAAATTTTTTGTGAACGTTTGATTTTAAAAATAATCAACATTATTATATTTTCAATAGAAAAATTATGTAGGGTGACCATGCATATAGTACATAAAGAAAGTCAAACGTAGGTACTTAAGTATAAATATTTTATTACAAAACAAACTAGAAAAAGTGAAACATTAATTATGAAAGAAAGAAAGAAAGAAAAGAAGGAAACCATTTATTCACGGCTTTTAACAGCACAACATCCAGGAAATAAAAACGTAAAAATCTTTATATGTAGAAATAAAACAAAAAAACAAAGTCTTAATAAATTATTCAAATCAAATCAAAATCAAATCAAATGTTTTCATTCAAAATTGGTTTAGTTCACAAACACTTTTTGAAAGTCATGCAAGTTACGCCAATGTTTCAACAAGGCCCTACTGTGAGAGGGCCCGAGAGAAGAAGCGGCAAGAATTTTCCGGGTTTTTTTTTCCTGCTCACAGTTACAGATAGCACTTATCATCTACTACAATCTATATTCATAAAACTCATGTCCAAGCAGACTTGTCTTTATAATAATCATCTAATTTGTAATATCCTTTCGTCATAAGAATGCTTTTAATATGAGTATGAAATTTAAGGTAAGGCATTTCTGTAAATTTTGATGGAAAGATGATGATGATGATACTGATGATGGTAAGTGGTTACCGTCGCCTATGGATATGAGCAATACCAGAGGAATCGCCACTGCAACGCTGGCCCTGAAGAAGCACTCTTTTTACACCTTTTTTGAAGAACCCCATGTCAAACCGCTCCGGGTTACGTTTTCAGTTTTTAAAAAAATTGCATGTAAAAGAAGAAAAAACAAAATAATGTCAAAATGTTTATTATTAAAAAAATATTTATAGCATAAAATAATGTTTTTATTGTTATTGCTGTATATGACAGGAATAAAAACAGGAAATCACTCCACGTGCAATGTTGGGTTCCGAAGCAGTAAATTTATCGAGTATTACTCACTAACTAATGCTAACATAACTGTTATAATTTTCCTTGTAAATTCATCATGTAACAACGTATTTTTGAGAATTTTTTCACTAGTCCAACTCCGACCGTTTAGCCGGCAGGAAGGGTGGGGGGAGAGACACGTGACTCTAACCAAACCTAGCACTTTAAAGCCAAATATTTCGTGCAAATGGACCTCTAATTCCAAAAATGGTCTTAGAAGACCTATAATATTTTTGAAAAACCTTTTCACGATACCCAAAACAAAAATTCATCCTCACGTTAATTGTAGGGGTACCTCCCCTAAAAAAGAAAAAAAAATGTTTTTCAATATTTTATTCTACGATTCTGGAGTTTTAATAATTTTGTATATCCATGATAAATTACAGCTTTCTAGCACTAAGGGTCTTGCCGCTTTGCTTCGGATAGACAGACAGACGGACAGACGGACGGACAGAAAGTTATAAGGGTTCCGATTTTACTTTGGAACCATAAAACGCGTAATTACGTAGACGAAAAATGTGTCCGACAATACTATGTCCACCCTACACGATTTCGTCGCTTGGAAATATAATATTGTGGATTATTTTTTAAATCAAGCGTTCACAAAAAAATTAATCGTGTTAAATTTTAGTGACAACATTTTCACAATTTCTGATGTATCCATCATTTCTATAAAAGCTCGGGTTCAATAAATAAACGCTAAAACATGGAGCTCTCAGACGGGACATTTATAAGAAAGTATTTTTTTCATTTACTCTCTAATTATTATGTTTTAAGTCACGGTTTTTGTTTCACAAATTCACTCTTAATTATACTCGTGAAATAGGAGTAAGAATATAAACAAATATTCAGCCGAAGTTAGAGAATTTTGGGAACACTCAAACCACACATTGGAGGATTGAGAGCTCCAAATAAACCTTTATAAAATCAAAGTAAACCGTTAAAATCAATTGAGAAATTGTGAATAGCTTTCACAAATTACGCACAATTTTTCCATATAAAATAGTTAAGCATACACGTAGTATATTTTGAGATACGAGGTTACAGTAATTTCTTAGGTTAGCGGATTGAGAGCTCCAGTTAATCGACCACAACTTTTTTACCATACGTTGCACAAATTTTTTATCTTCACCACGATGTTTTCACAATTTTTTCCTAAATTCCTCCTTGATTTTGAAAAAATCTGAGTAACTTTTAAAAAAGAGCCCTCAATCCACACGCACACTGCTACGCTGACGTCACATCCGCTGCACGTATAATGAGATCCGTCGCGAAACAGATGAATGATGTCTTTTCTATTATTGGGATTTATTTTTAGTCCTACATACTCCTTTATCCTATACTATTTAAAAAGAGATACATTATTTAAAAAGAATGGTTTATTCTTAACGGGGACCTGGATTATTTTTGTTCGTAAGTTTGTTTCTATGATAAGTCTAATTTCGATCTCATTTCAGTTTTTTCAAATAATCAGTTGTAGTGTAATAAGGGGGAGAAAAGCTAGGGTAATTAAATGAAAGAAAAGTTTAGAAGTTAAGAGGGTATAATAGTATTTACCTGGTGGTTACACAGTTGATTAGTTTAAAAGAAAGGAATAAAATTTTAAATTGTATAGTCACTGAAGCACAAGCACAGATGAAGGGGGCCTTCCTCAAGGCCCTGAAGTGAAGGTTTGAGCTTCCCCTGGCGTGAAGCGTGCAGAGGCTGGGTGTCCGCCAAGCAGCGGCCCGCGGAGTCTCCGCCGTCACACCAGAGGACGACGGAAGAGGGGTGCGGCCGTGCAAGAGGATGCACAGGCCGGCACACTCGGAAAAGCGCTTTGGTCGTGCGTTAGGTCGCACAACCCGCGCACGCAGCGACACAGCAACTCGCTCTCTCCGCTCGTACAGCAGAGCGGTCAGGTGCGGGCGTGCAGCAGGCGCACAAGCCAACGCACGATGTAGCCAGGAAAGAGGAGATAGAGAGATACAGGAAGCTCTGAAACAATCCTTGTATCAGATTTTTCCTTTCAATGAAATACGAGTCAAGAACACGTCTCCTTCGATGCCTTCGTGTGAAAGCTACCGGGCAACTCCTTCTGTTCTACCGAGCTGCTCTGTGCTCGGCAGAAGATTTTCAAATCCCTTCCAGATTTGAATTGTTCGTCTTATAATTTAAAAAGAAAGAAGAAAAGGTTACATATGTTATTAAATACATTTAGTTATTATCTATATAAAACAACAAGAAAACATAATATAATCTATGGAAATTTGGAAAATGATATTAAGAAAATTAATGACTTATGACATTGCTGTCATAACAAATTACAGAAAATGGACACAATAATAAATGTTCTAAGAAAATAGTACAGAAACCATTATAAACTAAAGAGAAAGCTATACAAGAATGTTACAAAAGATAATTTTAAAGTTACAAAAGTCCTTAGAGTATAATTTACAAATGTTAAGCTGTACAATAAATTTTGAATAAGTAAACCAAAACTAATAGCTAAACTTTTCAGCCAACAAAACTATGAGGGAAAGGTAAAGAAATACATAAAGTATATAGAAACATTACAAATAAACAAAGATAAAAAATGAAGAAAGGAATGAAGTAAGATGAAGAGAAGGATGAGAAGGTATTTAAAGATTGAAGTAGTAAATACTACACAGTTAATTAAAAAATTTCCGATGCATTACTAAAAATTAAAATTTTAAAAACCCCGACATTTTTATTTACACTAATCATACCTAAGAACACTCGATTTAGTCACATAAATACAGATACACAGGAACGTCAATTTCCTTCATCTGAGCGTCAAACTTACGTATATAACACCCCTCTTTTTTCGTCGGGGGTTAAAAATACGAAGTAGGAGACATGCCTGAAAACTTGATTTTAGAACGAGGATTGTAGTTACTCCAGCGGATAAACCACTTCCAATCCTAGTGGACTTAGCCCACTGACCAAGTCCAGAGATCTGGAACCCAAGAACATCGTACGGTTTGCTCTAACGGTATATCTTGGTGTTCAGATTTAGCTTATAAACGGATTTGGCAACAATTGATCAAAGGTCACAGTGGCATTTGGAATTGTTGTCCATAATGTCCATTATCCACCAACCCAGCTCCTAAATAATATTATCACCCCTAGCACCATGCATGATTGCCACTAGTATAAAACTAACTTGTAACTCGAATTTTGATTGAATACGATATGATTATGAATCCATCATTCATTAAAAAATTGATTTTCTGATAAACGGAGGATCTAAATCGCGTTGGACTTTGTAATCAGAATACGATATGATTACGACCTACCTTAAAAATTGCAAGTAATTGTTTGCGCAATTTCATTAATAAATAACATTTGCATGATTTTACAATACGTAATGTACATGTGGTCCAATCGTTAAATATTATGCAATTTTCGAACGTTTTATTTCGCACCATTTCGCACTGGAGCAGCGTGGTGGAGTACGCTCTAGGCTTCCTCAGGAGTGAGCCATTAAGGGTTGAAGCCAACAACTACATACTCATGTCGAAAGTCATATCAATTTGTGGCGTCTATAAATCATATACCAAGTCCAATGATATTATAAATCCATTTAAAGCTATTTTTGACAGTCCAATAAATGATGTCGTTTACCATGACAGCCATCTTTACATTATCCGTGACAGGATTACTATGGTATAAGATAATTCTAATTCTTATCATATCTTAGGTAAATTGACCGACTAACTCATTAGAAATCTGCACGTTTGAATACATACCACTCGAGTAAATAAAAAATACAAATACAAAAAAAAATGTGCTAAAAGTCCATTTTTTTGTATTTTTTTTTTGTACCGTAACAGTCGTACTTACACGTACTTGTTTTTTTTTTACTTTAATACTTTTACCAGCTTCACACTAATCCATAACTGAGTTCAGGTCATCTCCGGTAACTTATTCCTTCATACTTAGACAAGCAGATTCTTTTACGGATTCACGTTAAAATACATAGAAGAATTCCAAAGTTCGTCACATTTGTTAACTTGTCAGACATAAACTTGTCCTTCAAAGCGCCTGATAACAGAAAAAAATAGAGAAACAAAAAGAGAAAAGTTTCCAATATCGAAATACCTCTCATTTGGAACAAGATCGCGTTGAGATTTACTCCAGCCTCGGAACATTAATACAAATGGATTGGAGTCGGTCTCTAATGAGAATGATGTCCGTCTGTCCGGCTGTAGACAAATATGGATCGCGGCGCCCGCGCGCCCCCTGTCTCTCGTGGCCGGCACCAGATAATCCACGCTCGGACCACGATGGATTTGTCCAAAACATTTGTTTCTTACTGTAAAAATGGAAGGATATAATAGCGGGATGAGCGCTTGTTTGTTAGTTACATAAAGTGGTTTTCTTTTTGATTAACTGAATTTTAATTTTACTTAATTTTAAGATTAACTAAAATGCGTAAAAATGTATAAAAAATTAACACCTAAAATTTATAAGCACCGTACAAAAACACAAAAATGCAGACCTGTTATTCAATTTTCTAGTCTTTTTCACAAACGTAAATTCAATCCTCTCTGGTCTAATTCAAACCCTCGTCTATACCTACTCAATGACTAATCAAATAAGTTTAAAGAACTAAATCAACACAAAAACATTTTGAACGGGCATCAGCAAACTTGCCGCTATACATCACATACCCGTACAATCGATGGCGCGAGGCCACGGAGTAATTATTCGAGTATATATCGCATTAATATCGATAATATCAATCAACGTCAGCGCGCAAAGTTAAATTAATACCTTTATGAATCGAGTGTCGTCGCCAATCAATCAGGATTCGCGTTGATTGATGGATGCCTGAAAACAAAATACGAGTAGATACATTGGATGTTGTAGATAATGTGGGTTGAATGTTCTCCAAGTTCGAGAATGGGAACCTATTGACGGCCACTCCAGTATTAAAAACACCTCGATCAATATGAGTTTATGAGCCTGTAGCTGTAGTCAAGCAGTAGGTATGATATTGTTACCTTATTATCGCAAATAAACATGGATTCCTACTTCGGAAGTCTTTATGTAAAACAATATTAACTAATAATTTGTGATTTGGAGGCATGTGTTTTTGAGTTTTGGATGAGTTGCACAATACAATACAATATTCTTTATTGTGCACACTAATAAATGACAAAAAAGACAAGTTAAAAAACAAAAAAAATACACAACAGGCGGTCTTATCGCTACAGTAGCGATCTCTACCAGACAACCCTTTGAGGGAAGGACAAAATACATTTGAAGAGCTGAGGTAGGAGGGGTATCACGCACAAATGAGGTATCACGGAATATCAGTTCGACAGTTATGATGACATACATCCGAATCCGATTGAGTTACAGGATCGTCAACTCCGATCAGACTGTTGATTGTACCAGAACGAAAAAGTTTGTTATTCTACGTTTAAAGAATCCAAACGTAGAACAATAATCCTAATAAATTATATTGGTCACCACCACCACTGAACGTTCACAACACCATCACCAATGCATCGTTGCTGCTTTTCAAAGATGGTTATATTCAAAATCGTGAGAATACCGTTCGTTTCACAGTTTATACGTGACAGAATGTGCAGAACATTTCTGTAGATACCTACACCACGGACTTGAAGAAAAGACGGACGTAACCTCGTCTTAGCGAGAGTGAAGCATAGCAATGGCCGCCCGCTTACCATTTGTGCGTAATTTTTCAATGTGTCAATGTGTGGGTGTGTGTACTTGTACGAATAGAGAGTTGGTATTACTATGGGTGCTTCACTGAATTTGTTCTTGGGATTACGTCTGTCTTTTTTTGGGTTCGTGACCTACACGTAGAAAACCGCCGGGTATCGAAATGATGTCGTTAGTTTCGTGCTTATTTAACTATCAAGTTATATTATAAACGTAACATCTAAGAAGCAGCCTGCTGGCATTTTTTCCTCAAAAATAAAAATGTTTACTCTTGTCTTTCAGTAAAATTTTACTAAGTCCAAATTGACATTATTTAGACGGCAAATGCGCTGCTGTCATTCAATCAGCTTTTAACATTGATCGATGATTGCCCGAAGCAAATAAGGTGGGATATTATTATCTTTTCTGAAATGTGGCACAAATTACTTGTAAATAAAAATGTTTTAAAACTAATCATACCCTTTACATACAGGTAAAATAAGCTTCAAAATACCTCCGCCGTTAAAAAGTATCTATTGAGGTCAGTAACGCTTTTGTAAGCGTCTTTTGTAGAACGCGGTCCATCTAAGCCCTGCGGCGTAGTGATGCATATCCGATGGACCTCAAATAGGTCTTTAGTTTTGTGCAGTCTATACTTTGGTAGTACCTAGGTACTAGGTTTTCAGTAGATGGACTGCACTCTTCTTTGCTAGATCTATTTAAAAATAGGCTGAGAGAAGATTGTCTTTTGTTTTCTTCTCTTCTTTGTCTTGCTGCTATTTACGATCTTTTGTGATATCATTATTATTGATGTTATTTTTCTAATTTAATTTAATGGAACTGTTTTTGTAATAGTGCTATGTCCTATTTATCAACAAATTAACTAGTTATCTGTGTCACTTATTCCATCAGCAGAAACATTGTATAGATCGGTGATAGTGTTTATACAATGTGATAAATATGTGATAATTAAGTTCGCTAGTGATACGTGATTATGATAATGAAGATCTTAATCAAGTTAATGTATATAGGTACCGTCTTCGATTGTAGTTTAAAAAGTAAAAAATAGAAGGGAATTTAAAAAACCGACCAAGTGCGTGTCAGGCCACGCGTAATGTTGAGTTCGATGTGTAAGACTTTATTGAAATCTAATTGTAATAGTTTTTCTTTTAAAATTATCATGTTATATATTACTGCCGTGAATGTTTGACTTGAACCAAAATTAGCACTTTGAATTGGAAAATGGCTTAAGAGTGATCGGGATTCTAAATTTAAAATCATCAATCAGCATTTTTTACTCAAAGTAATGAACGTAAATATCAAAGTCATTAGGTTAGGCACAGGGCGACAAAACGGTCCACACTTGACACAATGCGAGTTAGGTGAGTAGTGAGTAGTGTCCGATGTCCGTAGTGACCGGGCAGCGGGCAGCGGGCAGCGAGCACGGGCAGCGCGGGGCTAATTCGGCAATGACGCGAGCGGCCGCGGCTGACAGCTACAAATGGTTTACTTGTTGCTCCAGTGGCTGAGTTGTTGCCTATATTTGCGTTTATTTGCTGATTGTGTAGTGGTTTTGATTCAAGCTGGTTTAGTTTGTGGAATCAATTTGAATACGAGATGCGACACGAGACTGGCTGGAGAATTGTTTGTTGATGTGAGCTTGTCTGACAGTTGCGAGTTATTGTTTGCCAAATATCGTGTAGTTTTGTGTTTCGGTTGGTGTAAAGACTTTTAACATTTAAGTGACGGGTCTTAGAATTACTCTAACAGATAATTGATGGACTTAACTGTACCATAGTGTTTCATTTCGTTTCGTCTAACAGCCATCTTTGTTAGACATTTTGACCTGGAATCATCACTGCTAAGGACAGCTGGCCCAATTACTGTTCAGTTTAGAAAGTTAGATTGTTCAAAGTAACTTGATGACCAGAACTTGGTTGGATGGTTGTCATTCCGATTTCTTCATGAATATGTGCAACGGGGCAGCCTCTGGAATCCTGCTGGACATAGCACGTCTCTTGTTAAATAATGGACCTGACAGCGTCTCGTTGGCAAAGTTTACTCACTTAATTACATATTCCGCGACGTCAAGTGACAGCGAGGAGCGACATGGGTAACATGACGCAATGAGGTTGGAGCTTGGGGCTTGGAGCTTGGAGCTTCACTCACCTGTTGCTCCAACTGCCTAAATCGACGCCTATCTTCATTACCCATATCTAGTTGCCTTGCTATACTAAGACTAAATATAGTCTAATCGAATGACATAGTCTAACCAAACGGACTACCTGGATGTTTTTTCCTGATTTTCTGTGATGTCTTGACGTTTTGAAAGGTTATTTAACAATGCACAAATCATTAAAGATGTCGTAAAAGTAATCGTAAAAGTTTAGAATACAAAAAATCTTAATATATAAAAATTACTTGTCATGTTGTTTGTCCGCGATGGACTCCTCAGGTACTTTACCGATTTTAATTGAATTTGTACACCGTGTGCAGTTTGGTCCAACTTGAAAGATTGAAGAAACTTGAAAGACTTTTGACAGAACGAAGTCTGTCCGGGCAGCTAGTATAATATATAAAATTGTGTTAGGGTATTATAAACAGACATTAGATAGAATGCTGTGTATGTGTAGACGCACCTGACAGGCAATGATTACTTACTGAAGGTTATGGGATGCAAGATGTCACTGTAGATTTTAGTGCAAAGTAAATAAAATTTAGCTGTCTACATATTGAGCAAAAAAAAGCTAATCTAAAAGGTAATGAAAAATTGTCACCCGTAATCTGGTTTAGAAGCTCAAGACAGCTAGCGGCTAGCGAGTGCCTCCGAGGCGGCGAGGCGGCGAGGCAGCGAGGCGTCAGCCGAGGCGAGTGCAAGCGAGGCGTTATATCAATAACGTGTTCAATAACTCCACGGCGGCTCCTGCTTATCTCCCAGGCGCCTGACAACGTCTGACGTTACCGTCCTCCCACCGCGCGGTAATTACCAGATACCCCCCCGCAGCCACAGATTAAGCAGCTAGATTTAGGAGCTGGTTCGCTGCGAGTTTTATGGCTCAGATAGCCGCGGCACCAGCGGCCATCATTGGCTAATCGGGTGAGACTGCAGCCACTGTATCAGTTATAAATCCAGTTTGGACGGTTTATTGAGGTGGAGATGCGTTTTGCGCTTACCGGTCTACTTGTTTATAGGTGTTTGAGACGTTTTATTCCTGAGATGTTTGTGGGAGTATAAACTACAGACATCGGCTAGGTTAACGTTATATATAGTACCAATACCGTAAGTTACAAGCAAGAGTTAAGGTACTTAAAAAACGCTTATAGATATGTATATCTAGTTGCACCCCCCAACCTAGGACTTCTTGTGTTGAAAAATGACATAAAAATGCACAAATGCGCATAAACAAAACTCGGAGAGTCGAACCCAGGTACCCTCAACAGGAAGGCTGGCGACCTCGCGTTTAAGTTGTAGGGTCGCCAGATCTATTATTCAACCATCAAACGTCCTCTATACATACATATTATACATATTATTATGTACATACTCGTACATATGGAACGTAAACAATAACAACCTCTTTATTTTTGAAATCTGTTACTTTGCCATGGAGTATTTTGCTTCGATTCTTACTTTGTTAGGCAAAAACAATTTACAAAGCGGTGATAGTGCCTAAACTTAACGTAAAAATTGTTTTTAATTTTAGTAAATTAGTAAATAAAAACTTAGCACAATAATGTTGTGACATTTCGACAGTTGATTCCCAAATTAGGTGCGCAGGAATTATGGGTAGATAGAGTATTGAGAACGATGGAATATCAATTAATAGCACTAACACAAAAAATGTATGCTAATGTTCTAAAAATATAATGAGTTAAACGATGGCCTCATTGATAAATTGATTAATTTGTCGCATTCATAATTGAATCAAAGCTTGACATTTAAAAATTCGGCCGCGCAAACCAACATCCAGTGTCGGTGTTATCTCCGAACTAATTAGTTTGAAATGTTTCGATGCGAAATTAGTGGCAGGAGACGTACATGAGACGGGTCACGAGATGGGCCAACGGGACACGAGACACGGGACACGGACACGGACGTCACAATCAATCACAGATAAAATTGTTGGGAGGCAATAAATGAAAACGCAACACACGTGCTGCACCAACGACTGGTCAGTTACAAGCGATTAAAGATTTTACTGCCATCATGCAGGTGCTAGCAATCCAAGCCCAACCCAGTTAGGTCGGTGCAACTTCAAGAATGTTATGTTACAACAATCTTCAAATACAACTCTCAAATCATTTATGATATTCAGCATTGGCGACGAAAATTCTCTAACTTCTCAATAAAGTTCAACTGGTTTAGTAAAAATATTTATTATAGATGTCTATAATTGAGTTAAGTGATGGTAAAAGCATGTTTCCCTTGCTAAAGCATGTGCTGTAACACCAGGCGTATTGCTGGTGCAATACTACCTAAGTAAGCAGTGGTAAATCTCTAACGAAGTTAAGGCTCTTTAACATTGCAATATGCAAGTTGCAACCCTCCTTGCATCGACGCCTATCGCTCCTCGCGTAACATACGACCCGGTCACTGGGGCGAAGCAGACCGGTTATAATTGGGGCGGTTAATAAAAACATTCGGTCACAGTCGAAGGACAAATTCGACAAACATCGGCTCTTCCAATTAGGCGTTACGTCTCAGATTTATGGTGCTGTGCCATTTCGTGCGTGGCTGGATTTATTGAGCAGTGTGTGCCACGCTGGTCTGTGATCGCGGTGATCTGGTGATCGGGGACTGGTCGGTCAGTCAGTGAATGTGGCGGACGAGTCGGGTTTAATTAGCACTAGCGCGCCGCTGCATCGGTGTGAGATACCACTCGGAGACATTTTTATCTGAATAACCTTGAAGTAGACGAAGGGTTTATGGGCTTTTATCTATACATCTATACGTCTATATCTATACAAATAAATAAAATTGGAATGTCTGTTTGTAAAAGAACCGCTTTTTACTAAATGCAATTGGATGTATGTATACACGGTACATATACCAAAACAACAATTTTTACAATTTTTGTGTCTGTCTGTCTGTTTGTTCCGGCTAATCTCTGAAATCGCTGGACTGATTTTGACGGGACTTTCACTGGCAGATAGCTGATGTAATAAGGAGCAACTTAGGCTACTTTTATTTAGAATAGTTTGTTAGGCAATATGAAGTTCGCCGGGTCAGCTAGTTTTATACATTTTTCAGTCTCTAGATAGTTCCAAGTTAGTACACCAACGTCATGGGATAATACACCAGCAAGGATGATTGGACACCTTACATACAAAAAAAAAACCATATTTAAGGTGGTTTAAACGCGAAATCGCCAAAACTGCGTGTAAATCATGCGATTTTCGACAAAATAAATATTTACAAAACAAATTCAGTGAAAAATTGTAAAATGCCTGATAAAAATTACCAACTTGTATTTGGGAAGCAAGCGCTAAATTCGAGGCATTATCTAGTCAAGTAATATGCGCGTTGTTTGTGACAAAAACGTCAACGTATCGCGAACGATATATCGAGCGTGATGTATTGTTGATAACGACACATAAATTAGGCTTACCTTGCCTATATTATTGCGCTTTGCTTGATATTACCTGATTACCGAGCTGATTGACATAGTTATGATTAAATGCGATACCTACCTGTAGCTCGAGCACGAATATTTGCGAGAAAGTATTCGTATGGTTAACGTAAGCAATTTGTATGGCATTTTTTCAAAAGCGCCCCTATCGTACGTAAATGGTACTAAAATGCCATACAAATTTGACAAATTGCTTACGTTAACCATACGAATACTTTCTCGCAAATATTCGTGCTCGAGCTACTGATGTTAAATAAAGGTGACCCCAATTCTTTTAGATAGGTAATTGAGGAGTGAACGTGTTCATTGAGTTTTTTAATTCCGATGTTAGGGTTATGACGTACTTACCTGTACCGTACCTAAACAAAAGAAATAGGTTTTAACTCTGAGGGGTAATTAGCTGTAAGTTTCGCCATTTCTTCTCCTCAAAGACAAATGATGTTACCTAGAATACCACATGAAGAACAAATAAGACCTTTTATAAAATGCATTAGCTGTCTGACGTAACAATCGAAGAGTCAAAATTTGAAATAATAAAAAAATACATCAGTTTTAATGATGTATTTCAAAAAATATATTCAAAAACAATGACATTTATTTAATTTTGAATGCAAACAAATGAAAATTTAAATGCAGCAAATGGACTAGTTTACTGAAGTGACTGGTCCAACAATTTCCACGATTGGAAAACGCCTTTCCATTGGATTGTGATCGAAGGCTAACAAAGCGCTCCTTTGTGCGGCCGACGAGACGGCCGCGAGACGGGAGCGAGACGACGGGGAAATTACGTGTCGTATACCTCCTGACATCTTTAACCGATATTAAATAATGTTGGACCAATCCGCGCTGGAGCAGCGTGGTGGAGTATGCTCTAGGCCTCAAGACGAGAGACCCGTGCCCAGTAGTGGGCCATTAATGGGTTGAAGCCAAATAATGTTGGATATGTAGAAAGACACACTTACTGCTCAATGACTGACATGTCCCGGGTACGATTCCAGGCCTGCAGGGCTATTCAGTTTTGTAACTTGACAGCGGATTCCGCGATGAGTGTCAAAATTGAAGTTCGAGTCCGAGATTTTGATATGTGATTCTCGAATCATTTGGTACGCACTTGCGAAGTGAAGGGAGTCTCGAACTCAAACGTCAAACGACTAAAGATGGCCTCGCCTCGGTATGAATAAACGAATCGGTAAAATTAAATAAATAATTGAACACAAATAAACGAGCAATGGTATTTATTAGTACCTAATAACTAAAATATAACAAAAATAACTTATTTTTATTTCAAAAATCTTTAGTTTACTCGAGAACGCGATAGCTCTTGACTAACTTTTCGTTTGACAATTGGACACGAGCTTCGACGGTGACGTAATTCGATGATCGAGAATAATAAATATGTCATCCTCTAATCATCTAGTACGGCACTTGCGAAGTGAAGTGATCCTAGAACTCGAACGTCAATTTTGAAACTCCGCTGTCAAGTTACAAAAGTGAATAGCCTTCCTGGCCCCTCTTATGTTTTCTTTTCAAATGGTTTAAGTTTACGTAGATAAATACTGAAAGCTAAATTTTATGTTAATCAAATTGTGTCATTACTTCCCAGAATTTGATCCTTGTTAGCAACACTATCGAATGGTGTAATAACACAGGTGAGGATTTTTCAAAAATCAGCGGGTTCGATTCCTGGCCAGAAATATTGATTTTTGGTATGTCATTACTTCTCAGAATTCGATCCTTGTTAGCGACACTATCAAATGGTATAATAATACAGGATGCGTTTTTTTCAAAATCAACGGGTTCGATTCCTGGCTAGGAATATTGATTTTTCCAAAATGTAATGATGCAGTTTTAGTTTTCATCTAAATCAGTCCCGAGACTCCTTTTAGCATTATATACTAATACAGTAATACGTGACGTAGCTATCATATTATTATTTACCCGCTACTACTATTGCAAAATAGTAAATACATTTCTGTTATCAATTACTAAGTAGATACGGTTCAGGATTAACTAAACCATCTGTCGTTTGATTGATCATTAGATAACCACGATCCACGAATATGTTTGAGCGATTATGGCACGTACCTGATAACTTGAACCGATCAAAACGCAACTAAAAATCATTACGAACCTAAATTTTACCTTCACTTCAACGCCGAGCCAAATAACGAGTAAATGACTAATTTTTAAGGTCCATTTTTGAACATGGCCAAATTTATCATCAGACCTATTTACGTTCACCCGATACAATCAAGATTTATAACTTTTATTGCGACCCAGTGCGTTTCGTTAGCGTTGTCATCCGTATCGCCAATCGATGGCTTATCGTCGATAATCGAATATTATATCGATTTCACGGAGAATTCTGGTGAAATTAACCCATTGTTTCGTCGGTGGAGAAACGTCGAGTCACCGGTGCAACGGGCGATCTTCTATTGTGACGATTCCGTTTTCAAATCGACCGCGGAAATACATCTGATCGAGGCGTCCGTCAAAATTACACGCGCTACTTCGGAACGGTACCGATACCGTCCGCTACAGTAACTACGCCGTCGCACCGCCCCGCGCCGGATACGGGCCTCGAAGCTTGCTTAGTTAGACACGTTCATAATAACGGACTGGCAAATACTAACCTTTCACAGGAAATCAGTTTTTTTATTTTTTTATTAACGTTTCACACTCATAGCCCCACACTAGGATTCCCTGTGTCGTGGGTGCCATGGACAACACATTAGAGAGGGACATTCACACCCAGACCGAGAACAGAAATTCAAATTCATCATTCAAACCGCCTCGCTGGGAATCGAACCCAGGACCCTCGGTGCGGCGATCCGGCATGGTAACCATTGCGTCACACGGGTCGTCAAGTTGAAAGCTAACTTAAGGATAGTCAGTCATATTAATTATTTTTAATATCAAATAATGAATAACTTTATAATCGTCCGCTGTTTAAATTCAAGTACCTCTAGAGAGAGATTTTCCCAGTAATTTTCACGCTTTGAGAAAATTGTAAAGAATTCCGCATCTTAGTTTCAATGTAGCCTGTTCTTCTTTCAAAATAAATAGTAATAACTTCTATACCCCTATTACATAGAATATTCGACGTAGAACCAAATAATTAAATCACGTAAGCTACATACATTAAAATAATATTAGAAACAATATCAAAGATGTCACATTCAGTCCAATATAAAAATACAATACTAATAAATCAGTAATGAATCATACAAGCAATAATGTTTGTATTGGAGATGCATCAGGCATCTAATAAACGGATCGGTTCGGGGCGAGCGGGCAAGGGGCGCGGGCGTGCAGTGAGCGCATCCGGGAGTGCGTCGGCGTCGTCGGTCCGGTCGCCCGGGGCGCTCCGGTCGCATCTTGCCGTCCTCACTCTGCACCGGATTGACATGGTGCGTTTTAATCAATTAGCGAACGGCGCGGTTCACGAACCATTGGACAGTGAAATAAGCGGTGCGGCCCACCGTGGCGCCGAATTTCCGAGCTCTCCGATTTCAAAACTACTTTTTTTACCGTTTTCGGATGATAACTTCATAATCGGAGCGAAAGTCGCTCTCTTAGTCGTTTTGCTTTTACAGTTCGCGGATTTTAGAGCATGCCGTGCTCTGCAGAGATTAGTTAAATTTGATATGGGGATTGGCTGCCGGCCGCTCATCTGCTTCGCTCTAAGGTTACGGTGAGACGCAGAAAGATCTGAGATATTATGCAAATTATCACTTTATAAATACCGGAAATTTGTAATGGAAATGTCTAAGGAAACATGGCTATTCATTTCTGTTTCGTGGTTCCAAATCGTCATTACAAAATTGTTACCGAACCATTCAAATTATAAATAACGAGTAACCGCCCTCGCTTTGCTTCGGTTTTCTTATTTTTTTACACCTTGAGTTACATTATTGGAGTTTTGTTAAGGATCCCTAATTTTTTTTGAAAATATAATTTTCCTCGGGGATAGTGTAGCTTCCCAACAGTGAAAGAATTTTTAAAATCGGTTCAGTAGTTTCGGAGCCTATTCAATGCAAACAAAAAATCAAATCTTTCCTCTTTATATATTAGTATAGATAACAAAGAACACATTTTTGAAGTTGTAGGACAACATATTTTTTGCATTATTGATGCAATCGAAGAATGAAGTGATCTTATTTCTCATAGAAAGAATGTTTAAGACAAACGCTGCACCAGTCCTTTAGGTACATATTGCATTCAAAGTCACATTATTTATTTCGTCACAGGAACTAACAGCTCACTTTACGAAACGAACATTACTTTTAGAAAGTCAAAATTAAAATAAGACGTTAACGTTAACATTACTTGCGGTAGAAAAGGTTAATAAACGGACATCTTTGAAATAATAAAGAAACAGACAGAGATTAAACCAAAACATTAAGTAATGCCACCGCGTTTAAAATTTTATAATTGTAGTTATCTTCGCGGTTCCTCCGATTCGTCCTTTATATTGGTCAATTATGTACTATCGAATTAATTCGGAAAACTTTCAGGACTTTGATCGTTTTATCGATATCATCTGATTCCTCATTAGTATTATTTAATTATTTAATCGTCGTAAGAAAAGGGCTACAAGCAATTACTTTTAAGCGACCAGATTAACTCTGAAATTCTTAATTGGGCGAGCTGCGATAAGGGTTTGTGCATGGACAATGATGGTGTCGATTTTATCGAAGTCAAGGTCTTGTGACCAGGGACGAAAGAAGAGGTGATGCAGCTTTTACAATGTAAATTGGAAACAGTTAAGCACAACATGAACTACCAAATTTCATTCTTTTTACTAGGCGCTACACAAACTATCTATAATTTTTCTATTATTATTAGAGAGTAGAGACTCGTTATAAAAGCAGTGATAGCCTAGCGGTTAGAACGTTGGTCTCTCAAACGGAGGGGCCCGAGTTCAAATCCTGACACGCACCTCTGATTTTCAAATATTATGTGCGTATTAGAAGTTAATTATCACTTGCTTCGGTGAAGGAAAACATCGTGAGGAAACCTGCACACCGGAGAGTTCTCCATAAAGTTCTCAAAGGTGTGTGAAGCTTCACATTGTGAGAGGAGACCCCGAGCCCAGCAGTGGGACAATTATGGGACGTTGCTCGCTTGCTATAAGAGCAGGTAATAGCACGACTAAATGACAACTGAGCTGCACACTTGACCGTGACACTGCACTTGCACACTTTACACCATTGCGAATATTTTGGAGATCTCATATGATGCAGGTATTCTACGGCAGCCCTGCGGTAAAGCATTTCTGTAGTAGGTAACTTAAATACAACAGGATCGTCAGGATCCGAATCCAGCCAACCAATCGCATGATGAGACTGATTTGCACATAATACACCGCTGCTGAATTTGGTTTGTTTAAGCAATGAGGTAGCCTTGACTGATTAGCTTCTGCCAATCATAAATTATCTGCTAGTTAAACAGCGTCGAAAGTTAGATGAGCGATCGCTTCACACATCTTGCTTCGACTGTAAACTCTGAAATTAACTTCCAGTACTAAAACCTGAGCTTCTTCAAGAAGTGAGTCCACCTCTTGTTCGTTTTTAAGAAGATCGGTACCAATCGTGCTCTCCAATGTACTATTTACAAGATTTTTTTAAGTACATGTAAAAATATTAAGTAAAAAATATGAAAACTCCCGTATTTAAATTAATACGTTAAACTTTTTGCAGCTTTTCTTGTTTATTAGAAATTGTTATTAGAAACTCTTAAAATAAATCTTAACAAAATTTCTAGACGAGCATGCATGAAACAATTGACAGCATACGATACATGTGGATTGACTTACGTTGTGTTTACGTAAGGGCTTGTTTCACAATCTTCAAGTAAGTCCGAAGTAAGCTATTCGTTGGTTAAGTTGACATTTCGTGTATGTAAAATGACACTTTAACGTCACTTTAACCGGCGAATAGCTTATTCAGGACTCTACTTGAAGATGGTGAAACAAGCCCAAGTCTATTATTTCTTCTATGGTTTAGGGACAGCTATGAATTTCATATTGGTATTTGAATTTGTCAATTCGTATTTCTTTATCTATCAAAGTATTTAACGGCCAGATATCGGGCAAGCGAGTAACTGCAAGGCTATCGGTTTTATCAGGATTATGTTTGAATAAGTGATCCGGTCGATGACTAAATGATCAATCAATCATTAATCATTCTGTTTGCGCAATGCCACGCCGCCGGCCACTGATGCCACCGATAGCCCCGTTCTGGTGTAATTTTCCTATTTTTATCGTTATCATTGCTTCACGTTTATGGCTTAATAATTTGTTATATTGTGTTTATAATGACATTATTTTAATACCGATATTAGTGGCTTACGGGGCACGAATCTCGTTTGACTATTGTGGAAGCTGGGTTGTGAACTGTGCCAAACACATGAGACATTCGTCACATCTGGATTGTTGGTGATCTTATGACATTAAAAACTAAACTGCTAAGATGCAGTAGACAGTTAATTTTTTTACTTTATGACTTGTTGCACTATTAAGTATTCAATTTTGTTCTAATGTATTTTATACTTTCGGAAAAATCGCTGTGTTAGTAAGGCATATAAAAATTTGCGGGAATTCAAATTACGAAAAAATAAAATACCTCATCACGTCGCGTCGCTGCCACGTTCGATTTGCTATTATAGATAGATAGATAGATAGATATCGACGTCGCTGTGAAATAATCGCTTGTTGCTATTGAAGTTAACCTAAATATTATTTTTAGTCGTTCATCAAGATTAACAAATCGTATTGTTGGTCTGTTTGCGCTCGGGTAATCGATTTTGCTCTTTCAGGTTTTTGGAGCGCCTTTGTATAGTGATAGTTCTGGTATTGTGTTCGTCTTATTTGAAACCTTTCTATTTATTACTACTTGTAACATGATTTTAATTCTCTATAAAGCTATCCTCATATCTATTTATCGGTTCTACTGTTATTTTTATCTAAAACTTCACACTGAATATTACGCGCCCGCGTAAATTGAAAATTTCTTCACTAAAATACTGAGGTATCTGATATAACAACTTTAACATCCAAAGCTTCCGGGAGAAAATAATAATAAGAAGTGCATTGTTTCTATGCCAAAAAAATCATTAATACAGAAAAGATTCCAATACTTTATTCTTCATGATTATGGTTTTATTAAACACGAGAATATTTATGTAAATTATGCATAATATTTCTTAACCATTTACTAGCGTTGGCCCTCTACAGCCCGTTAGCGTGTTTGTTTAAACGTTTCACTTAAGTTTCACTTTAATTTTTACTCTTTGCATTACCGATCTGCGCTTTAAACAGTCATGACTTACATTATGTGCGCACGGTAGTGTCCCCGCCAAGATTGACTAGATGTTTCACAAAGCGCTTCCTTGTGTTTTTAAATTCCTAACTGTCAATACTAACGTAGTATTTTTCCTTGTCCCCAGAAGAGTCAACAAGTCCAGAATCCGGGGTGAAGGAGCGCGGCGAGCGGCCGGCGCGGGAGGGGGGAGACGGGTCCCGGTCCGCGTCCCCCGCGTCCCGCGCCTCCCCCGCCTCCCCTGCCTCCCCCGCGCCCGACGACCGGGACATCGAGCACAGCATACCAGCAACCCTCATCCAGGATCCTAATGTGGAAAGGTGAGGAACTGCTTCTTGACACTTGTTAAATTTGAGCATTCCAGCAGCAGTCAATTAACGACCCTGAAGCCTAGTTGGTAGTGACTCTGCCTGCGAAGCAAGGGGTCCCAGGTTCGATTCCCGGCCGGGGCTCGGGTCATGGGTGTTAAAGTGATGTGTTATATGTGTCGTTCATGCCATCTGTGACACGGGTAAATCCTACTGCGGGGATGTTAGTGTGTAAGCATTTAATCTTCTTTCTTAAATGCTCACTTTGAACTTGACGTCTATTAGAAAAAAGGGACCACTTATTAACAAAACTGTCTCTGTAACATTGCAATCAAAACACTTAAAAATATATCACGGTTGATTTTAAAGAGAGCCAGGCAGAAAACGCGGATACCTCTTCCAGGAGGTTCTTTTCTCCTGGATCTCCATTCAGTAAGCTACATTGCGAGCAAGGGATGATTATAGGGATCTAAGCACAGAGAGAGACCGGTTATTCCTCTTTTGGAAGTTGCTGAACTCTTTGCAGCCTAGTCCAAGTTAAAACACGACCATACTGATAACATGTAAAGTATGGCTACCCACTCCTACCGACTACCTTCTCTCAGACCTCTTTTCCAATAATTTTCCTATTTCTCCTCATATAACATGAGGGTTTACAGCTTATAATGCAGCTTACAGCAGTCAATAACGCATCCTTTACACAACTGGTAATAGATGCATGTGTGAGTGTGCATGTGTGTGAGCGGCGATCACGTTTCACCGATGCCAATGATCAATGAGTTGTACTGCAATTCATAAAAATGATTGAAGTGTCCGTCCGATAATGATATCGCAAAGGAAAAATTTAATAAAGCTCTGAAAATCCACATCCTTTCAGCAACAATGTGTCAAATCATCGATAGATAACAAACATGGCAACTGGGGACGTTACCACCACGGCGGTCGATGGTGACGGTGACACCAGATTATTTATTTGATTAATGTTGATAACAGTTTGATAAACTTGGCTGTAATTGTTGCTCGTGTGATTGGTTCCGGACTTAAGGTGCGAAGTCTACGGTCCGATTCAGGATGCATTCATAGAAATGTATGAAGTGTTTATCGATATCGATCGCAGTCGACCGATTAGCGTGACACTTGGACCAACCGATAAATTGACAGAAATGGTGATTAACAGAACAATTCATTTAATACTAGCTGACCCGGCAATCTTTGTACTGCCTAACAACTCCCCCTCTCCCTTTCCCTCTCCCTTCCTTTCTCCCTCTCCCCTCCCTCTCCCTCTCCCTCTCCCTCTCCCTCTCCCTGGGATTAAGATCAGTATACTCGTATTTTGACTGGCTTCAAAAAATGGAAAACATCATCATAACTTTTATATTCCTCTCTCTGGGTTTTCGAGAAATATGAAAATAATGAAGAACACAGATTATATTATTTGAGTATACCTAATAGAAGGAAGTGTTAGATTAATTTCAATAACGTCTTAACTACAATGTACTGGATTCAAATCACTGAATCCTACAGACAAATCACTTACTATTTCACATATACCTAAATCACATTTTGAGCCATGTCTGCCACACTGTTGATTGTAAACCCTCGTGTCCTCGTGTTCCTGTGGCTCGCTATCTCCGCCACATTCATAACCAGGGAGCATTGTCGACGTGACGGTGGTCTTGACGTCACGCGGTGTCCACTTTAACGACCCCATTGTTTCCGATGATCAGTTGTCAACTGCTGTCCACTGCCAGCGTGCACGAATCGATCATACCACCCGCCACGCCTCTATCACAACGGTATAAGGCTCAATCTCCCCCGACCCGAACCCGCACAGCTGGCCGACCTCAGAGAAATGAATGAACACGCGATACTGACAGGCTGTAGGTAGCGACAGTAAAAATGGACAAGAATGTTTTCTGTGACACTCCATCAATATCTGTTTAGTAATAGTGACGTAGCGATTCGGTAAGTGTAGATGTAACGGCGCTCGCGGCTCGACGGCTCGCCTGGACCATACGTGGTCGGGAAAGTTAAGCAGAAATTCAGTTCGGTTGTATTGTCCGGAAGATTTTGTAAAACAATCGGCTTCGGTTACTTAGTCAATAAACTAAACACGCTACAAATCTTTCATGAACTCTGCAGCGTACGAAGCTCGGGTATCTTCATCGATGAAGGAATACCGGTCCTTACACTACCCGAACTAAGCACAAACAATATTCAAATTCAAAATCATTTTATTCATATAGGTATCATTGATATACTTATGCACGTCATTTTTTTAATCAATATACACCATACCATACATATAAATAACCAAATATACACTGTGTTTACAGGAATTGAATTGGGATTACTTGCATGCCGAATGTACCACTAGCCACTAGGCTCATTCTTAGTCACACCTAGCTGACCCGGCGAACTTCGTATCGCTTAACAACTATTTTTTTTTCTAAAATAAAAGTAGCCTAAGTTACTCCTTGTTACATCAGCTATCTGCCAGTGAAAGTGCCGTCAAAATCGGTCCAGCCATTTCAGAGATTAGCCGGAACAAACAGACAGACAGACAGGCAAAAATTGTAAAAAATGTTGTTTTGGTATATGTACCGTGCATAAATCCAAATGCACTTAGTAAAAAGCGGTAATTTTAATATTACAGACAGACACTTCAATTTTATTTATTTGTATAGATATAGATGTATAGATAACATGTTAGGCGAAGCTCCACTTGTGTTGATAAGCTGAAGGAGTCCATTATTCCAGTTAATTTATATCGTTTGAATAGCCCGAGATGGCCGCTCGTGTTGGTAGTATTGGTACAGTTGTGCCACCATGACACACGTACCAGGTACCTGTCAATTAACCGTGAACTGCTCGATAGAACAGTGCAAACGAAACGGTTAATTTATTTACTTATGATAATGCCTCGCCATAAATTTAAATATGACAGTATGGTAGTTTTATTTAAATAGAAGCTAATAATAATTGGAATGCGCTGGTCTGTTTGTTTGTACGTTTGTCGTATGTTTAGGTGTGCCTTGTTTTAACTTTTTATGTGTTTTTAGAAAGGTTAATTTAATTTTATTATTGGATGCAACAGATGAATATCGAGCCTTAGATACTAAATGGGTCCCCCGTTCCCTTCTCAATTAGCTACGTATTTGTGATGACTTTGGTGGTACGGATGTTTACAGTTAGCGGAGATCACTTATAAGTAGCGCTTTAGCTTATTAGTCGGGTATTTACATAAAAAGGCAGTCAATAATACATACAGGCTCATCCTGCAAAGACCCCCAAATTATTTGAATTTTTGTAGTTTTCCTAAAGGTGTAAGCCCGAGGTATGATTTATAGGGAGTAAATTCAAACTTTCTCCGTTATGCGTTATGTTCGTGCGCACTCATCTTGTTTGTTTCCACTAGCTGACCCGGCGAACTTCGTATCGCCTAACAAACTATTTTTTTTCGAAAATAAAAGTAGCCTAAGTTACTCCTTGTTACATCAGCTATCTGCCAGTGAAAGTCCCGTCAAAATCGGTCCAGCCATTTCAGAGATTAGCCGGAAATAACAGCCGGAGCTGACACACAATTTGTTTTTTGTTGTTTTCGGGTCATGATGGGTGATTGTGATTTGTTAGTATTGTGGTTAGCTACCCTCGATACAGGAAGTGCTAAAGGAGGGGCGTGAGTGTGTCAGTATTACAATGTATTATTTTAAATATAATGAATAGTATTCTTACGCTAAGCAATCTTAAGTATCAATTAGATTAGATTTTTTGTTGATTTTCAACAAGCTGAGACTATGATTCGATCTTATAATGACAGGTACTATCCTGTGTGCAGTTGTCGAAATGAGAATTACGGAATTTTGAGCCTAATTTCTTGGGCAATAAGTTAAATGGCGAGTCGATGTTAGGTTGCCGGTAGACAGGGGCTATATTGGTGGGGTCCATTGTGTTCCATCACTGTCAATTAGGTGCACTGAGGAGACCCCATCAATCATACCGTCTCGCCCTGGCTCCGTCCTGTTGGTCTATTGTTTAGATTCCTATTTACCGAAATTTGTTTCTAAATAGATTCACGATAGGCGTTGTGAGATGTTTTTGTGAGGTCCTATCTTATCTTTCGCGTTACGTGTAGCTTTTGAGGTTGTAGGCAAAATCTGCAGGACTCAATCTATTTTTGGTTCTATAGATATGAATCTGATACTGCTGCTTCCATTTTTTATGGAAATAGCCGGCAAACGAGCTGACGATCCACCTGATACTAAGTGGCTATAGTCGCCCATGGACATCAGCAACACCAAAGGCATCACTGATGCGTTGTCGGCCAAGATAGAGAAGAAAAGAAAGAAAGTATTAGGTAACAAAAAATAAATTTACTGTATTTTCACAAGCTGTTATCATAATTTTTGAAGCTGATTTCTTCAAGCATGTGTTCGTTTTGAAGAGCTGACGATATACCCAACGATATAATCCAAAAAATTACGTGTCCGTCATGAAGATTATTTTCATAATCAATGCCCGACGTGGATTTCATATATCTATCCGTCGGTTGCAGCAGACAATAGCATCGTTGTTTTCCTATTGGTTACCTACTCCATATTAATAAGCAAGAATACTGGCATATATTGCTTTTAGGTAAACATTAAATTTTCAAAAAAGTCAATAAATAAAAATAAAGTATATTTTCGACGTCCAAAACTAATTCAGTGCTCAAGATCCGTGATTTTTATAACCTTAATAATAACAATTAAATCAATAATTTATTGACAATAACAGTTAAAGTATGGAAATAATTTTAATAATATTATTAAGTTAATGGGATCTTACTTTTTCCAAATAAAATATATTATAATAATATATATCAATTTATGATGCATTTTATATAATAACTTTTATTATTAACTTTTACATAATTTAACTTTGTTCCCGAGGCAACAGTCAGTCTGATGTCATTATAACAATACCTACATAATTAACGATTTGTTTAACCACGTCGAGTAATAATAATAATTAATGCAGGTGGCAATATCATAATGGAAGTATCAAAAATAGTAAAAATAATAACAGGAATATAAGTTTAATAGATGAGTAATAAGTATCTTTAATAGGAATAAAGATATGGTGTTAAACAACGGATGAAGCCACGGCCACACTGGCCAACTGTAAACTGGCAGATGTCACACATTTTCACCCAATTTTCTTCAACCACTTTAGATAAAACGAAGAAACTCAAATTATTTAATGAATTTAATTAAGTGAAATAAAATCAATTACGTTAACACATTAAACCACATAAGGAAACATTTTATTTGTCATATTACTAACATGTATTTAGGCATCGAACCTCGATACGCAGTTGTTAAAAGCAAGGCTGATAGAAGAATCAAAAAAGAAAATTGTCAAAAGCGTCAAGTTACCCTCACCAATTATACCTACAGTAAACTTTACATCCAGGCGAGAAAATATTTTGGTTTCGCAAGTGTATATAAGAGCGTTTATGTTTTAATCATCATTGGTGATTAACTATCAAAGGTTTCTCAAGGATCTCATCATCCAACTTACACATCATTACAGATTATCACACAACTAATTATAATAACGTAATGATACGATCACATCATAAAACTTGCTTATTGCCGGTTTTAATCAGCTTATTGCTGGCAAAACCATGCGAATGTGCAATTCGCACTTCTATCGCATCGAAGACATCTGTGTCAGTTTTAAAATTCACGTTGTAACTGCGAAATTATTCAAACAGTGTCAGGTGTACGCCATAGTATGTGGGTAGGGTTGACACATTTTTATTGGTTTGTAAGCATTTTCATTTTGGTATTTGTTTCCAGAACCGCAGTGTTGGAAAATAATAATAATAATAAATAATTTTAATATCGATAAAAAATCGGTAATAAATTATTTGTAAAAGGAATAGCAAAATTTCCTCACATAAACAATTTTTAACATAACCTTCACCATTTTTTTATGTAACATGCCGTCAAACGAGCTGACGATCCACTTGATGGTAAGTGGCCAACGTCACCCCTGGACATCAGTAACAACAAGGCATAATCGATGCGGTGCCGACCAATTAAAAAGAGAGAGAAGGAAAGATCTGCCTATTGGTGTTTTAAAATGAGCAGACGAATTTTTGATGAAGACGAATGTTTATTTTTTGAATAATTAGGTGTTCATTTTTCATAAAAAGCGGATTATATTTAAATACTACCTGCTTGCTATTTTATTGGCATTTAGGTGGCAGCCCTACTAAAGCCCGTACGATGTAAAACTAAAATTTGATGCGCACATGCTTTTGACGACAGACAGTTGTTCGCCCGCCGACGACTAGCGAGAAATGAAAACATGGAGAGCCCCAAATATAATACTCGTAGGACTATTCCATAATGGTTGGTAATGTATTCTCTACACATAGGAATAAAGTGAAATAAAACAAATTATGATGAAACTCTGTTAGTGAAATCTTTCTTAAACTGTCCTGTTGGCTTCAACCCATTTAACGGCTCACTACCGTGCACGGGTCTCCTACGGGAGCCTCTTGAGGAGGTCCAGAGAATACTTCACCGCGATGATCAAATGATTCTAAACCTGAATTGAAAGATTCTGAAAGATCTGTTGCATCATCTTTAACTATTAAAACAAATTTTAGTCGAGTTCAAAAATATTCGTAAATTAAAAATAAAACAATCGCTTTCTCGCTCACGATGAAACTACCAAATAGTTTCGACCACCAACTCCTAAACTATGCCACAGAGTAAAACATTTCACTTCCCCAATGTAGCATTTTGCAGAACTCCCGCTTCGAGTGTTATGAAACTTTTTTGTCTGTGACACAACGCCGTTAGGTTTGAATATTTGTGTCGTGTCGTGCGTGTTCGCGAGGGAAAGAGAACACAATACCTGTCACATAAATACAAGTGATTGATTGACCCGCACCCGACTAATGCTTATAGGAAGCAATAAACAGCTGGCGATTTTGTAGAATATATTTTTATTGTTTCTATTCGAAACGTGATCGTGTGAATTGTTTTGGTGACTAATAAAACTAAATTGCGTAATTAATTATTTATTTTAATAGAGTATTTACCTTCTGCTGGCCATCACGCATTTAACAGTATCTATAGTATCAAGGATTTATCGAAAAATAATTGTATTGGTTCCCCCGTCTGAGGATTGATATCTTACATCATCATACCGACGTTATTATTAGGAAGGGTCTCATCTCTAATCGGAATTCCGCACGCACCCTTTGTGAGGTTACCTACATTTTTATTTGAAGCGAGTATTGTAACAAATCGTGGTGAAAATAAATAGACAGAACATTATTTTTCTTTGTGAAGGCAGGAAATCTGTTCGTGATACACGTAAATCCGTCCGCGTTCCCCTGTCTGTCGGTGTCGTTGAAAGGGCTCGTCCCGGCGTTTTGTCGCCGCCACTCGCGCTGCCCTGTCGCGTCAACTCGCGCGGTTAATCTTCAAAACGAAACTTTCATCTCGCAGTCTCGCACGCAGGCCACGCAGCGTGTGTAAACAACGTATCTAGCCGGAGCTATTAAAATTTTCCTCGGGGAGATATCGCGGCGATTGGCCGTCGAGGATCCTATACCTTTCATTGGTGTCACTACGGTGACTCAGCTATGCGGAGTAGCTCTGCACTGTCGACCGGCTGTCATCGGAACGATCGCCCGTCATTGCACGTCCACCTCGCGCATAGCACGCACGCTTGCATTACGCAGCGCACCACCCCTCGAAGCGGAATACGTGTAGCCGTCTCTTTTCTCCGCTCCGATTCGCCGGTTCGGAGCGAAGGCCGTCTCGCTCTCGCGAAGGGCGTGCGGGGAGGGGGCGCTGCAGGCGGGTCGTAAATCACGCGGCGTCTCATTCCACGCGGGACCGCCGCCGCCGCCGCAGGCACCGCGCACTTCCCTCTCGACCGCCGGCTAAACGGCGCGTCTTTCGCGACGTATTTACATTCTGAACTGTTCTTGGGAAGTCAGTTATTGTATATTGGAATAGTGTTCATTCTTGATAAAAGTGATATTTAATGGATCCGAGAACTTTTCGACATCCAACGTTGGAGATACATTGAAAAGATTGCGTCCAAAATGATCGTTGAACCGGACCACGTGAGGTAGGATTTTATTTACACAAGTGTTCTATTGTTTTCCAGTAGTCTGTCATGTTTTTGATACTTTATTATGTTTCGACATTTATAATCGATGTTTGATTTAAAAGTATTTAGATTGTTCCATTTAGATACTTTGTTTTCTTCCATATTTACTTTTGAATTTGTTATTTCAACTTTTTGTTTCTCAACTGACAGCTTATAACAAACTATTTGAATCCATTCCAATTAGAAATCAATAAAGGAGGTGGCCAACATGTGCCCCGGAAACGGTTAAAATACGTTTATTTGTACAAGGTTTTAGTCCTCTGAAAAGACATGTATTCCATTTATTTTAACATAACTAGAATTTTAATTTTCTTCTGAACTCCGCAGTGAGTAGTTATAATAAATTACGAATAATAATAAGTTGTATTGTATATACGTAATCTTCTACTACCTCCATTGCTATCAGTGGAGGTTGACAACTGACTGACAGAAATGCCAATGTCTGCTATATTGCCATTTGCCAAATGCCAAAAGAAGATTTTTGAGTTTAATTTCTGCAAAATAATAATTGTGTTTGATTTTTTGTTATGAGGTTCATTAATTGCGCGGTTGATATTGAGCGCATGGCACCTAACTCAATAACTTCGGTAGCAAGAAACTATCAATCCATATTGGTAGAATGGATCACTGCAGTACAGGTAATGGCATTTTCACGTGACGACATTAGTTTGGTATTTGGGCTGGGTACGTCACCAAGATCACATAGTAGCCCCTGCATCATTTTTAGATTATATATAATTACTGCTGATCTTGAGTAGTGAACAATTAGATGGGTACACCAGATAATCAGCCAATGCATCACCTTATTTACCTTGTTTGATACTATTGTTTTAATTCCTCAATGTTTAGATATGTGTACTAAATGTATATAATTAAACACTTAATAATATCAATGTGCAGTTTTATTTATATTGCGTTTGCTTGTGAATAAATCCAGGAAGGTAGGTGACAATTTAATACGTATATTTCATTTAGTACTGCTGGTACTTTTTTGTATGAATAAAGTCATAATTAAAGTAAAATAAATAAATAAATGAATTATCTAAAAGATAAATAGTATTTATTTAATATAAAAATCTCTCTTTAAAACATTTTTCCACGATTACTTATGTTTTGCAGAATGTCAACCTACAAGAGCTAAAAGTGCTCGTAAAAGGAGAATCCCGAGTTCTAAAGATTTTTATTGACAAAATTATTAAAGTAGATAGTGTAAGCTTTAATGTAAGGTAAAAATAAAATGTGTACATTAAACTTCACAAGTGGGGCAAACGCTCATACAAATGTTGGCCACCTCCTTTCCAACAGACGTCCTTAATTTATTCATCGCTATTAAATTGATACTCGAAGCATCTGCTGGTGAACCAAAAATAAATATGCATTTGAATATTCGCATTTATGCTAAGTTGAGTGAATTATTTAATGTTGTGTTGATAATGAGTTGTAAAGATCGGAATATTTACCTTAGTTTTCATCGCATAAAGTTTGCTAGCTCTAAGTTTTGGCTACTTCTGTCTTCCTTTTTGTTTTGTTGTCGTTTTCGAATTCTTCTATTAGTGTTTCTTCATTAATTTCCATTCCGTATTCACGTTAATCGATATCAATGGTTTTATTGTCACATAAATATAGATGATAAGTGTCTTCCTCCATTGTAATAAACGTTTGTCACAGCTATCTTGATTATTCCGATGTGGATGTCAGACGGTTTTGTTTTATTATTCATACCTTCGCTTCATTATTATTGTTAGACGTAAATTTTATAACATTACCAGTTTATTTGTTGATTTCTAAGAATTGTTCTCGATTAATTCCTCAGATCGGTTTTTATGCATGTTTATATTTTTTATATCTTTATATTTTATAAGAATAACAATGCAATAAAGAAGTTTTATGTCTCTTTCTTAAGGCAGATGACATCGAGACGTATCTTATTTATGTTCATTGAGTATGTACAAAAGCTTAAAAAAGTTTATTTAACACCTAGAACTTTTTATTTTGTTTCGTTAGAGAACATACCTAATCGATTTTCCAAAAGGAATATTATATAAATTGAATAGAATTGGGATACCTGTTTCAAATGAAATTATGTTCTAAAATATTTCGAAATATTATAAATATTTACCGATTTCATAAGTTTATATATAAAATCCCAAAAAAGTTACGTAAACGTTATGTTTTTTTTTATAATTTACAAAACGCTTTGTTAAAAACGAAACCAATGATCAGGTAAAACACCACGTTAGATGATAAAATAAAATGAGCCATTTATATTCAATTAAATAACTGTAATGGGTTTTCAATAATATTGATTATATATATAAAGCTACCAAATGTCTTAATTAATGTTCGACAAAACGTCGAACTTAATTGATAACTAAAATGCAATAGTTGTTTACGATCTAAATATTCAAATGAATAGCTTCAGTTTGTAAAGCAATGATATGTTTCAAATGAACTGTTTCTCTAACGTTGACTTTTCTTTGTCTACAGGGAGAGCCCAAGATGTCTATCAAGGGAGTCTTCGGGTGCTCCGAGGTGTCCCTCCAACGACTCCGTATATTCAGGGAGAAGCGCACCGGGTCTTCCATTGCCTGCCGCTTTGACAGCAGCCTTACCGGCAGCGCTACCCGCAGCCCTTCTCCCCCCGCACTCCGCGGCGGTCGCTGCCTACCTCGGTGCCGCAGCCGCTGCCGCTCAGCAGCGTCTTCTTATGTCCTGCCATGAGGAGATGATGGATTCCGAACGACCCGATGCTGTTCTCGACTTCAGCACGAAGCGAAGCGAATCCCCCCATGACGATGAAGATCCCGACGACGCTGTTAATCTAAGTAAGAACGAAAACGGTCCCTTAGATCTGTCGGTTGGAACTAGAAAAAGAGGTCCAGAAGATTCACCGTCTCCCGTCCCAACGAGAAAAAGTTCTCGGACGGCCGACTTCAAGCAGTCTCCTTCGCCATGGACCACGCCGGTAGCGCCACATTTACCCTACTTCGCCGCAGCTGTGGCAGCGCTTTCTCCGAAAGGTGGTATTCAAGCTGAGTGGAATGGTAAAATTAAACATGGTGCGCCAACGCCGAGTGACGCAACCAAAGCTCTTGAGAAGATGGGCGAACTGAGTAGATTAGGTGGTGAGGACCTGTTTAGATCTGTACAAAGCGCTGCTTTAGGCGCTGGGTTGACTCCCAACGCTGCAGGTCGTCACTCAGCGTGGCAATCACATTGGCTGAACAAAGGCGCCGACCAAACGAAAGATGTATTGAAATGCGTCTGGTGTAAGAAGAGCTTTAATTCTCTCGCTGACCTGACGGTCCACATGAAAGAAGCTAAGCATTGTGGTGTTAATGTTCCGGTACCTCCGGCTACTGGTGCACCCATGCCGTCATCACTTCAGCCCCCGTCAAGTTCACCATCGACGCCATCTCACAACTCTTCATCTTCCAGTGGCTCTTCTAAACCTAACCATAATGATCTTAACATGCTTATAAAAGAGAATATGCCTATTCCTAGAAAATTAGTTCGCGGTCAGGATGTCTGGTTAGGTAAAGGTGCTGAACAAACTAGGCAAATTTTAAAATGTATGTGGTGTGCGGAGAGCTTCCGTTCACTAGCTGAAATGACTAGCCATATGCAACGTACTCAGCACTACACGAACATTATATCTCAGGAGCAAATTATTTCGTGGAAGTCTTCCGATGATGCGAAAGGTTCAAATTCCAGTGCTCCAGGTGCTAACAATGCGGTCCCTCCTAGTACAGGCACCAGTAGTCACGTTAGCGCGGTCCTTACTTGTAAAGTATGCGATCAAGCGTTTAGTTCATTAAAAGAATTAAGTAATCATATGGTTAAAAATTCGCACTACAAGGAACATATCATGCGTTCCATTACTGAAAGCGGTGGGAGGAGACGTCAAACTCGCGAGAAAAGAAAGAAATCTTTACCGGTTAGGAAATTACTCGAACTAGAGAGGGCGCAACACGAATTCAAAAACGGTGAGGGCAACGGTGTCCCTATGGGGAAACCGATTAGGGATTTCGGCGCTGGTAGTCGAATAACGTGCGAAAAATGCGGTGATAAAATAGAGACGGCCGTTTTCGTCGAACACATAAGGCAATGCATAGGCGCGCCGATGTCGAATAACCAAAGGAATTTCTTAAAGAGCGCGTTACTCTCAAATAACATTATCCCTCCGGACGTGCCCGGGCACATCACCCCAACCAGCCGTGACGGTCGCAAGAGCATCAACGAGGAGCTGCCCTCCCCCGGCTCAGCTCACCACCGCTCCCCCTCGTCCGTGAACGATTCCTCCCCGAGTTCCAAAGATCCCAACGGCAGCAACGACAAGAGTTCGTCGCCATCGGTACTCAACGCCATAGAACAATTGATAGAGAAAAGTTTCGATACTCGATCGCGGCATTCCGTCCCTGGAATGCCCGGAGGAGCGTCGCACGCTCCGATCGGCTCCAGTATTTTGAAACGATTAGGTATAGACGAGAGCGTAGACTACACGAAGCCCCTAGTGGACGCGCAGACGATGAGCATGTTGCGGAGCTACCACCATCAACAGGGGTATGGGCGGCGCGAGCGCAGCGGAAGCGAGTCCAGCTCTATGTCGGAGCGCGGCGGGAGCAGGGTGGAGTCACTCACTCCCGACCGAAAGCTAGACGCGTACCATATGACTCCGCGCACGACGCCGGACACCCGCGGGTCGCAGACGCCGGCCTCCGAGGATCGGCCGACCGAGGTGCGGATAAAGAAGGAGATGGCCGAGGAGGACGAGCGCGAGAACGGCGTAGATCTGAGCAGCCAGGCCGTGCGGGTAAAGACTGAGATCGACGACGAGGACGAGCACGGCCGGCCGGGCAGCGCTGCCGAGGAGGACATCAAGCCGACGGTCCCCAAGCGGGAGAGCGAGGGCCCGAGCCCCGTCCCCAGCCCCCGCAGCCCCGCCAGCGACCGCTCGGCTCCCACCCCCGGCGCCGAGCGGAAGCCGGCCTCCAGCCTGGGGGCCCTGTCCTCGATGTTCGACAATCTGGCCGGCGGCGGGTCGTCCGCCGAGCCGAGCTCGTCTCGCCGCGGTGGCAGTCATCCTCTGGCCGCTCTGCAGAAGCTCTGCGACAAGGCCGAGACCAATCCATCTCGCGCCCCCGCGCCCGCTCCCTCCCCGGCCGGCCCGCCGAGCATCCTCACGTTCAGCTGGGCCTGCAACGACGCGGTGGTCACCGACTCGATCATGAAGTGCGCCCTGTGCGACACTCCGTTCATTTCGAAAGGTGCATACCGGCACCACCTGTCCAAGATGCACTTCGTGAAGGACGGCGCGCTCCCGGAGCCGGTCCCCATGAAGGCGCCAGTGGCGGCCGGGTCCCCGGGGACCCACAAGAGCGGCGGCTCGAATGCGGCGTCCCCGCAGGACCCGCGCAGCCCGTCGCAATCGTTCGACGAGAGTCCCCACTCCAAATTCCTGAAGTATACGGAACTGGCGAAGCAGCTGTCCAGCAAGTACGTGTAGGCGGGGGGTCGGTGGGTCGGCGGGCCGGCGGGCCGGCGGTCGGCGCGGGTCGGGCCGCCCGGCAGGCCATCAGTTGTGATGATACCATATCTTGCTACGTTGAACCTATGTAGGTTAGGTCGCGGTGCGACGGTAAGTATTTCGAAACTCTTTGCCAATTTAATTATTTAGGTAATCGTTAGAGTTCACCGCATAGATCGGTTAGTGTAATTTACGTGTAGCGACATAAGTATACGCCAAACGTCTTACGTTCGTTAAATGTAAGAGAATATTTTGAAAATATTGCCTTTAGAGAGGAGGCCGCGCGCTTATCTTCCACACTATGTTGTAATTCCATTTCGATAATTGTAAATATAAGTCACATTAAGTCTTAAAGTTCGATTCGATCTCTTGTAAATGTATATTTTTTGCTAATAAAATGTAAAGGATAAATTTCGTTGGTATGTAATGCTGCCCGCGGTGTCGCTCGGCCGCTCTACAGTATTTGAAGTTTCGTTGCAATATCGTTTCCTTTCGTGTTACTTAATGTTTCGTGTAAATCAGAGTTAGGTTAAACGTTTTAGTTATTATGTATATTTTGAAGTTTTGATATCCGTCGCCTGTAATCTCAGAGATCCAATCTCACAGTTCCCCGGTGTACATACGCAGTTGGACATACGATGCAATATTCTAAAATCTCCTTAGTGTAAATTTCGCTCTAAGTGCGCTCCTCGCGAGTTCGATATTTATTATTTAGTGTTAAGTATGTAACGTTAGGCGACTCTTCTGTGAACCCTTGTATACCAATGTACCAGCGCGTTAGGGTTGTCCAAACCGACCTTGTATTTAAAAAGTGATAATACATTATACTATTTTTTCGTTAAAAGGACGACAACATTCGTATACGTTTAGGACATTCTGTAATGAGATATCTTCCAATTGTAACTGCAGATATACGATGATGTATATACGGTACTTGAGTGTAAAAACTCTTTTATATTTAATAAAAATATTGTAAACTGTCTAATGTAAGTTTGTGATGATATCAGGATGTAACATCGCGTGATTGGGGCCGGTTATAGAGTAGCGGATCGCCGCCGCCGTCGACATTACGATTCTCGGTGCTGATCTCGCTACTCTGTAAACGGACTTAAATTCAGGGCACAATTATAGGAACATTGATGTAAGTATGGCAGGAGATAGATTTATGTGAAAATTAGAATCTTTTTTGCTAGTCTTCGTATATTTTGTGACGGTGGAGCTATGAAGGCAACCCGAGTCATTCCTGTAATTGTGCCCCGAAGGACCGTCATGATGAATGGTGAAATTTTAAAATTGATAAACTATCATTTTAACGATAAAAATGCAACATACGGACAAATTATGTATACGCTAGCTCTGATGAGAGATTTTTGCTCATTCTTTAATAAAAAATGGTGTTGAAATATTGATTTTACCAAATTTAATAATCTTATTTAATATTTTATGTTGTATTTCAAAATGCAATTAAAAGCTCAAAGAAATATATATGTTAAAAATACATTACAAAGGTATTTTATTTATTGCAACCTCTGATCCTGCCAGTACACAAATGAGGAGATTTTTCCTCGAAGAAGAAACGACTTTTTTTTTATTGAAAGAAAGTTCATAAACAAACCCATCACACATTTCTGAGGCTTCCTGGTTCGGGAGTACCGGGAGACATGGACACACAAAAACGAGAGAACACAGATTTTCCTATATTTCGTTAAATATGTTGTGGAATGAACTTCCTTCATTAGTTAAGAAATAGCGAAAATAACACCTTAGTTAACCTTTTAAATAACACAATTCTAAGATTAAAACCAAACCGGCTATACAAAGTTATTCGAAGTACTAACCTCATTTAAAAATAAAAAAAATATATAATAAACAGTCATAACACTCATAACTACACATTAAAAAAGTCCAAGGTGGCATGGACGTACACAAAATAAAACACATGAGGATCCCGGATACGATTCCAGGCTGGGGCAGACGTTTAAGTGACAGATAAATGTTTCTTTCCCTGGATTCAATACGTTCAGGATAGGGTGGCAAGTTTCGAGAGGCCTATGTCCAGCAGTGGTCTTCAAGAAGCTGATGCGTGGATTAAATGTTTGTTCTAAGGTCAAGAGTATTTGAGTGTTGAAATGCCAACCGCGACACAAAAATGTTGTGTGTGAGCGTTAATATCGCTAAATACAGGAGGTTTTAACAAAGTCACCCTGTTTGTTCTTGATTCATATTAAAACAACGTGGTCGTGGTGTACAGTTACCTGCACAAAAAAGTAACCCACCTGTTTACAACGCAACGGGCAACGGAAACATTGCTTGCTGTTCGTATTTTTATAAACAGATGGGTTACTTTTCTCTGCAGGTGACTGTACCTGGTAGGTAAGGCTCCGGCTTCCTGAGTACCTAAGTAAGTGATGTCCGACGTTTACATTATATAATATACACATATACACATTCTTGCAGTGGTATTGGGCACTATAGTGCAAGTGGCATGAACAAATTTTGGAATATCTATGACGGGGATCGAATCCGAAACCGTTAAATTATTATTAGTAAACTACCACCACTATTATTACTCACTACAAAGTAACTACCACCTACTTGCTTACCTACGACTAATAAACAGCCGTTCTCAATATTCTATCTAGACATAGATAGCCTTTCCAACACGGACATAAAAAAAGAATGGACGTAACCTTGTCTAATCGAGAGTGAAGCTGACAACTGACAGCTCGCTTACCATGTGTGCGTAATTTTGTAATTTTTGATTCGCGATGTGTTTGTAAACACAAAATTTTCATTTCATATATGTCCAACTGTCATCAAGAAAATAGACAGATAGATTTATTAAAAATGGGCATAAATCGCACAGGAAATTCAGTATATTATTATTTTCAATTAGTAGCCTTAACTTTCAGAAGAATGTCAGAATGATTAATTTTATAAAATACCAGTTATAGTTTAGTCCGTGAATAATGCTACTGCTCACGGTACACATCAAATTATAACCAACACGTAAATTATTTAGCCACTGCCCTTAGATTTAAGGGTCCTGAGGGATCACTCAGCGAGACGTCTTAACCGAAGAAACCTCACCTTAATCACTCTAACGACACCCATCCATCGCTGGCTACGAGTTTTCTTTTCAACTAAAACTGTACTTCATCAACTATTGCATAGTCAGTACCACAAAGGAGAAATCTAATGAAATAAAACCAGCAATGTACATGAACTAATTCTTAACAACGCTTGGGAAATTCTGGCTTAAAGCTCGACGCGACACGTTTGAGATATGTACGTAATACATTGAAGTGATAAAATTGGGAGAACATTTTGGTATTTTAACAAAAGCAGAAATGGTTAGTGTAAAGGGTTAAGCCGGTGCAACAGACATGTCAATCAAGTGTCGCAGAAGTTGGTACGGCTTTGTGAGTATACGGGAGTACGTTCGTTATTTATATTTACATCTTAAATTATAACTTTTATATTATATTCTAATGATATTTAAAAAATATAGATACGTTATACCCTCACAAATTAACCAAAAAATCTGTTCTGAAAAGAGTTACAACACACACACGTTTATCTTTTGTTTCACTACACCAATCACATTGGTATAATACACGAAGGCATTTTAACGTTGTTTGTCAAAGTCAAGCACTTCTGACAATAACAAAAGCATGCGTATCGTCTTGTATTGACAGAGCGACTAATAGCAGAACGGTTGATTGCCTGTTCTTACGCTCTGCATCGTCGGCGCGTTAGTGACATATCTACCTCTTTTTTACATTATATATCATTGTTATATTCAAAGAAAATATTTTTAACTAAAGTTACAGCTGAAAACTACACTAATCAGTCTCAGAAAAATAGTTTATCTATTTTAAATAAAGTTTCCAAGTATCCAACTAAATGTAAATGGACTTCTAACAAAATAAAATAATTAAATATTTAAAAACAGTCTTCCGTTTAAAAACTTCTTGATTCGAACACCTCAAAAATGTATAAACAGGAGAAAAAAATTGCACGAACTGAATTGCACGAACTCTTATCCAAAAGAGTGTAGAGAAATAAAATATTAATTAATAAACTTACAAACTCATAAAAAAGTCAGCATAAAAACTAGGAATATGGTTAGTATGAACTAATATCATTAGATCTGCATTGTTAACCGACTTCAAAGAAAGGAGGAGGTTCTCAATCCGACTGTATATATATATTTTTTAATGTTCGTTACCTCAGAACTTTGGACTGGGCGAACCGATTTTGATGATTCTTTTTTTAATCGAAAGCTGGTGGCTGTCATGTGGTCCCATATAAATTTTATTGAGATCTGCAACATGGAATCCAGTGGTTAGTCTATGCAAATCCCAAAATCAGAAAGTGCAAAGTGTGCTGCGGCAAGATGTGGTGAGTGTAGTGTGTCGTAATATTGTCAACAAAACGCAAAAACGAACTAGACGGAAAGTTGATTGACTTATGTACTACTGTCAAATGTCACCTGTCATCCTGTCAAAAGTTTCTGCGCGCCACCGCAGTTCATCCGTGACCACGATCCATGCAACTGGGTCGAAATATCGGAATACAAAATAAATATCGTGAGTACTCGTATTATAGTAAAATGTGTTCAGTCCACGATGAGTTAAGTTTAAAATCTTTTATTGAGATCTGACAATGGCATCCATGATAAAACCATATAAGTCTTAAAGTCTTAAAGTCTTAAATTTATATTAAGTAAGCGCGACAAATGGACGAATAACTCAATATCACGCCAACCGATTTCGATGATTCTTTTTTTAATCGAAAGCAGGTGCTTGTCACGTAATCCCACATAAATTTGAACGAGATCTGACAAGTAGTTTTAGAGTAATTTTGAAGTCGGTTATTTTTTGTTAGTAAAATTTAGATTATTTCAATCACATACAGTGTCATAACTCGACACAAGTCCGTTTTAATGTGAAAATACGTAAAGAAAGTTACTTATCTTGATAACGAAAAGTGTATTGAATCGATACAGTCGTTTTGTTGTATGAAGTGATAAAATTATCTCCAAAAACTGATCACACGAATAGATATACTCGTAAATCGAGAAAGGTCAGTAGAAACAATACTACCACCTACTACCACGCATTACCACCTCGCACATGTAATAATACGACACTGTTAGTTTTGCACGGCTCAATTTTTAGTTAACATTATAACGTCACTAAAGTCCGGTTTAGACGTATTAAGTAGTTAAGTAGTTAACTAAATTTCAACTAAATTTTAAGTGAATAATTTTTAGTGTGCGTCCACACGTAATAATTTAGTAAAGCTCTTTAGTTCATACAATTCTATTTAATTACTTAAGCATTTTACTAAATTACTTAATTACTTAAGCATTTTAGTAAATTTTAACTAAAAAGTGCCTGTCCAAACGTGTTAAGCGATAAGCCCCGCCCACCTACTTAACAAAAAATAGAAAAATTTCTAAATTACTTGTCTACTTGATTATTAAACTACTAAATTACTAAACTACTAAATTGTCCGTTTACACGTATTAATTTACTTAAAACTTAGTTAACTACTTAATACGTGTAAACCGAACATAAGTAGCGCCATCTAGATTCAAATATTAGAAACATACATATGACACTGAGCTTAAAATTCGATATATTCTGATATGAATGGTACAATATAAGTGATTATTAGTTATGACACAGTTTGAGCGAAAGTGCGATATGCAATTAAAAAAAATTGCCATTTTTGACATGTCTTCATCTTCATATACGTAGGGACCGTCGAAATATGATGAAATATAACTGTCTGCAAAACACACCGTAATTTCCTCGCGTATGTAGTCTCGCGCCCCGTTCTCCCAGACACAGGTCTGTACGTCTAATAATGGAGACTAATTAAAACGACGTTTTGTTTTATATCATCTAATAAATGGACGCCGCCGCCGAAATGCCGCCATTTTGAGAATGCTCCGTGATGGGTAGTTTCATTAATTGTCAACATTTTTGGTCGAATGAGGTTATCCGTGTTGACAATATAAATATTTCTTTGTGAATATAAGTTGGTAATAAATATGGTTAATTAATGCGGTCTTGTCCAAATCTAGCAAATTATTAAGTACTTACCTGCCGTGATTGCCTAATTTGAACAAGGAACTTGACATGTAGGAATGATTAATGTGTTGTTTGAATTATGATAGTTTTAAGATTAAGACTGGATTTAGACTTAGAAGTAACCTTTTATTTTTTACATAAAGACCGATTTTTACATTAAGATTTATGTTATATTTTATTACAGTGTGAGTCTTTGTTTATTATTTTTTTAATGTGCTCGTGGTCCTCTGCTGGTAGTACAATGTATCTCCTTGAAATATACTCGCCGATGTGTCGGCTGTGGCCTTCTAGTATCATTTTATTAGAGGCGTACCTATAGTCAATAAGAAATGGCAACCATATATAACCTTAGTATATAACATTAAAATCTAAATAATAATCTATTAAAATCGTTATATTCATCAGGTGGTTTTGTAGTCAAGCACTAACTTATTCTGTATAAGAAAAAAAAAGAAAAAAATCATATAAAATATAAATATTCATTTATCAACCCTGAAGCCCAGTCGTTACAGATCCGGCCTGCCATGCGAAAGGGCCTGGGTTTGATTGTCAGACTGGTAATAAGCTATTTTCCTAATAAAATGTATTTAACACTCATGAAGTGTAAATTCATGCACATTGTACTGTGTTAGACATAAAAAAAGGCTCTACAAGATCTTTATACATATGTGTGAGTATACACTGTATACTCCATTTAAAAGTGGTACCTTTAGCACCTCATTGAGGTGTTTCAAAGTGAAAATGCGGCATCAATAAGCCCTGAGCGTGACCGATGGCGGGTTGACCCCTCGTTGAGTAAATAGCCAGATTTGGATCGCAATAAATGATTTACTCCGAGCGGCAATGAGCGGATTGATGGGCTCAGTGGCCTCCCATTTGTCTCAAGGGTTAAGCCGGTGAGGGACAGCTGTCCGTGGTAATGGTGGGTAGTTTTAAGAACTGTGTCGAGGAATCAACTGTTTTGATGGAAGGGAATGGAGACTAGTCTGTAATTTGAGGGGTAGTAGTGGTACGTGATTGGAAATGGTAGGTAGCCTTGTTTTATTTACTTTTTCATTTTAGTATAGAAAACGAATTACCCGTGCACCCACCGATGGGCGAAGCCAGTGGGTGCACGGGTAATGGCCCATATTTAATACATAATATAAAATAAATGATATTGAAAATGCAAATGTTATCTCCGACGAGTAGATAACGGTAAACGGTAAAACTATAGATCTAAGGTACCTGCGTTCGGGGTGGGGAGTGGGGGGGATGGGAGGGGGGGGTAAAGGGGAGCCCCCCACTACAATTTTTATGTACCGGAAAGGTATAGTTTTCGAGTTATGATTTTTTTTGTAAAATCATAATACATAGGAAAAACCTTGAGTATTTCTTTAGTATCACTGGAAGGGGGGTGGAGTTGGGGGGAAGGGAGGGGTTGGGGTAAGGACCCCCCCCCCCTTAAAGGTAATACGTGAGGAAACACATAGTTTTTGAGTTTTTTTTTATTTTTATTTTGAGGATAAATCTGTGAAAACTGCTTAATATTTATCATAAACTAGTGTAAATTACTGTCAGGTTGTGGAGGAAGAAGCAAAATTTCGACCTCCGTATGGGGAGACACTACACCACTTCTACTATTATTTTGGAAAAATAATGACACAAATCATTATAATTACAAAATTACATTATATGCACTTTTAGGGAGAATTTAAGGGTTTTTGAAACACAAACAGGCTTCCAAACGTCTCCGGCGCTGCGGGAAGTGCAGCCCCTCCGCCCTTGCGTAACAAACTGCAGGCACTCCATGCTCGCCTACGCAGCTTCGGCTTTTTGGTCGCCTTCGGCGACCAGCCTCAGCCGCTTCGGCTCACATGGTGCCTGCAGTATGTTACAGCGGGCGGGGGCTGCTCTCCCTCCGCGCCTCCGGGGTTTACATTCACTCTAGGGGTAGGGCAGACTAGTACCACGTGGGGTCGGGGTTGACTAAGTCGGTTTTGTAACCATTTCGACTTACATCTGGATTTTTAAAAAAATGCAAAACAAACACAAGCGACCAGCCTCAGCCGCTCCGGCTCGCCCGGGTGCCTGTGCTTTGTTACAGCGGGCGGTGACTACTCTCCCTCCATGCCTCCCGCTTCTAAAAAACACTCTAGGGGTAGGGCAAACAAGACTGCGTGGAGTAGGGGTAAGCTAAGTAACGTATGAGAAGAAATCAAATCAGTCCAATAACACAGCAGAGATCGTCGAAAATCCAAAAGAAACAAGAAAGCACATTTACGTAATACGAAGATTAACGGAATAACTGAACCATAGTATAAGGATCTACAGTATTCGCTCTTCATACAAACGGCCGAAAAGCGCGTTATACCTACCCACATCCGAATACGCGTGCGATACGAGGGCAACAGCGGCCGCTGCGTAGCGATTGCCGACAGGCGAACGAGCGGAGCTTGTACCACGGTCCGGTCGGTACAAATAACAATTTTTTTAGTTTTTCTACTCTGGTTGAGCTGTATGGTCGTGTGCGGCTGTGGATTTAGAAAAATTTAAGATGGCAGTAGAAAAGGGTAACAGAAATAGTAGACATTATTGTGCTGTTTTTGGGTGCTTTAATTCGACATTAAGTCACCCAGGAATATCATTGTTTACGTTACCTGGAGACTCCGAAAGGTAAGACACTATTTTTATACACCTACCTACAAGTACGTATTATATAGTATATATAATACTATATAATATAATATATGTATAATAATATATAATACGTACTTGTAGGTAGGTATATATAATTATTGTAGGTAAGTAACTTAGGTAGTAGGTATTGTATAATTATTGCGTTATTGATTAATATTAACTTTATTATTGTATTGTAATTATTAATAAGAAATCAAATTATTGTATTCAAGGTCTTCGGTCTTGCCGAAGGAGATCAGTGCATGTAGGATAAATAAATAAAATAAATAAAAACAAGTACGTATTGCAATAAGTAGGTACCTAAATTGTTTATTTTTCATAAGTCCACCGAGTAAAATGCCTAGATTTATAAATAAGGGGCTAAAAAATCTAATGGTTGATTATTATTACTTTTGTCGTATTGGGGCGGCTTAGAATACTAACCCCAATCCCACGCCAGGCTACAAGTACCGCCATTTTGAAATATTTGAAGTTTATAGAATCGGACAGTTGTACCTTTTTTATTTACCTTAACCTGCAAGAAGAACTTACCATACCCTAAGAGTCTCTGTCTCTAATACAATACTGAAGGCTTACGAACCTTCACAGTGCTAATAAAAACACAACATAGATTTTTATGGAACACTTCCTTTTTATTCACAATGAATTGCATTTATTAAAATAGAAAATATAACATTTATAAATACAAAACTACAAAAAAACTCAAGTCGTTTTATAAAATTAAAATACTGTCGGCGGACAGCCCTAGCGCGCGGCGACGCGTAGGCAAGTTTTTCGAGAATCGGGCCGAGTCACGTTACTGTATATATGTGTACTGTGAACTGAACACAACTTTGACAGTGCAATAAGTTTTGTGCTACCTTCCATTTCACTCGTTTTTGACGAAGTACCCTCTAACTGTAGACCAAATTGACAAGAATTGTCGTTCATAATACGCAATTTTTGTTAAAATTATTTTTGTCGTAATTAATTCAAAGCGCATCTCCGGAACCTAAAAATAGTTTTAAACGTTCACACTAAACCCTAGCTACATCTCTCAACTCACACCAATATCAAATTCAGGTACCTTAGATCTTATAGCCAACCCCGGTAAACAAATCGTGAATCGGCTAATTTGCTACTGATGAGTTAGAGATGATCAATGGTGTTACGGCTCTTTCCTTCATATCCGTCATTGACAATTAGATAGATATTAAATAACAGTTTATTTATGTGAACATCTTTACATATTTGAGCCAAATCGTGGTTTAATGTATCGTGAGTATAAAAGTACCAACCTACCTCAAAAAAACTACAATTCTGCCTACAGTTGCTCACATGATCCACCACGAGCAAAATTAAATGGCGTATTTGCAAGTATCGAAGGTCGTCATATTTCAACTGAGTTTGAAAGTTTCTTGAAGCAAATTGTACACAGACTTAACAAGGAACTAGATGGATGGATGTACACGTGAGATCCCATAGCCTCCCTCCATAAAGCACCTGATGGCTTCCGAGGGTGCTTTAGGTAGAATCCCACATAGCCTGCAACCCCTACGTTTCCAAGATTTCTCCTTTTACAAAAAGCTAACTGTTACATCACCTTGGTAACAGTAGATTGGTAACTTGGTAACAGGTAGATCTAGTATATCACCTTGATATGTTACACTTACAATCTAGACGCAGTTTATGTTCCAATAAGATTCAGCAGGCGAACTCTATTTCGTCAACACAATAAAGTCTTCCGATCATTCCCCAAGGTACGATAGCAACATCCCCAAAGCCATCGTCGTGATCCATAGCTCGCGTCAACCCTCAAACGCTACAGTGCCCCGTGCGCCATAACTTACCGGGGCCAGGGCCAAATGCGCCGTCGTGCACTCAACGCCATCTGTCGGCGCTGATCGATGACACGACATGTGTCCATTATCGCTGCAACTTTACAAAGAACGTCACAAAAACGCCAGTGACGACGTCATTAATCAAATTATATGCCATTTTGAGCCGACGCCGATCTCATTCTCGTTCGAATTTGCGATAAACTGACCGTTTTTTTTCAAATCGAGACGGTTAAGTGTCCTGCTCCGGCGACTGTTAATGATTAATTGTTAATATCTATCTATAGATTCGTGAGTATTACATTTTTCAATTTGTTTTTTGTAGAATAAGGTTCTTCAAAAATGACTGACGGAGAGATTTTGTGCTGTGTTAAAAAAAATTACTAACTATTAGTTTAACTGTCCTTTGGGTGTTTTGTGACTCTGAGTTGGGACGTAAATGTACAAAAACTTTTTTAAAAGTTAAGTGAGAGCCTGCCTGACTATTTGGCGCCTTCTTGCTAGAGTCAACCGACTTGTTGTGTTCCAGCTGTGAGACTGGAAGCCAGCTCTTTCCCTCTCGTCATTCTTGAGCGGCAACACATTGGTTACACCTGTGGTGTTACAGATTTCCATGGGCGACGGTGTCTACTCACCAGATCGTTGGATCGTCAGCACAATTGTGCGTAAGTTACAAAAAAGTATATTATTCCTGAATACCAGAACTTTTAGCTAAATTAGCTAAAATAGGTACATCAGTTTTGTTCGCCGTATTGGGGCGGCTTAGAATACTAACCCCAATCCCACGCCGGATGGGTGTCGTAAAAGGCGACTAAATCCGCCCCGCTGGTGGTAGGACCCTTCGAGGGATTATATTAGCAATATTGATTTTAATTATTAATTAATACCATTATTACTGGTATTATTTCTCCATGGGGTTCGCCTGGATAGCTACCACCCTTGAGCATGAGTCAGCCGCCAAACGACTCGTCGTGCTCCGGCTGGGGGCTTGAGAGCCAGTTCTTTCTTTCTTTTTCTTCTCTCTTTCTTGACCGGCAACGTATCGGTGATGCCTTTGGCGTTGCTGATGTCCATGGGCGACGATAGCCACTTAATTACCATCAGGTGGATCGTCAGCTCGTTTGCCGGCTATTTCCATAAAAAAAAACATAATATAAGAGTTTCACATGGCCATGCTAGTTTCGTTACGAGAATTCCTGGCTTGAGAAACAGACTTCCAAACTTCCACTGCATATTCAACCTGTTAAAGAACACAACTAAAGAACACTTGAACGGGCATTAAAAATAATAGCCTTTAGTATTTAAAGCTGTTTGCCCTGAAGTTATTTCTATAGCTCCATCGAGGCTAAATTCTAACCCTGCACTCGCCCGGTGCTCCGACGATGACGGATGAGTGACAGCGCAGGGGGAGGGGGGCAGGGAGAGGGGCCCTGCAGACAATCCCCGTCCATCAATCCTGTGACGTTGACGGGTTGAATGAGTGCCGTATGGTATTTTCGTACCAAGTTTATACTGCAAATAATATTATTTATATGGAACATGCTTATACCGTTTATAATCATATAGTTTTAATGATTTAGCATGTTTACCTGATCCAAAAAGAAACATTTTCTTTCTCAAGTCACTTCTCCCATAAACCTAAATTGAAACCTAACGCCTGCATGTTTAATGCCTAAATATTCCAATTGAAGAATATGTCTCCTGAACGACATCCAGTTTGTTATTCCTCGAGCTCGTCATCTCGGAGCCGTCGACAGCTGATTGTGAATTGAGGAGGGTCTGTTTATTGTGATGCCATATTGTGAAGGATTCAGGTGCCTCATACGACTTTATTTACGTTTATTTTAACGTGTAATCACGTCTAATATTGAGTTCGATAATTAGACACCTGCTAATGTTCCGCGTTGTCAACTTGCAATAAATTGGCAGGTTCACTCTTTAGAAAGTGGATACACTTGTCTTTCAATTGAATTGATTTGAGGGTGTGCTTGGTGATGTCTAAGGTAACGTTTTCCTTCTAACATCAAAGATAAAAAAATATTGTCGTCTGTCGGTGGCAACAATGGAGACCAGATAACATCCAATAGTTAGGTACATTCCGAGATTACTACAACTTTACCTATGCAGAAATAAACTTGACAAGTGCGAGTTAAACTCGCTTGGAGAGGGTTCCGTAGGTTGATTATGTATTTACCGTGATTTTTCTATTTTATTTATTTTTGCCGTTTTTTAAGACCATAGACTTGTTTATAGGTTTTCCTGTAATATTTAAGTAAAGAACTATTCTCTGTATTTTTTTCCAAAATTTTTGCGTCAGTAGTTTCGGAGACAAGGTAAATTCTTATCTTCAATTTTCGTTCTTTCTGGAATAATTTTAAAACTATCCATTGTAGAACTACAACAAAAATATATTTGAGATCCTTACAACAAGCCCTTTCATTTGACATACAACACGGTTTGCATAACAGTTTTTATTTAATTTTGATTTCGTTAATATTTTTTTTCAAAACTCAGTCGTTTACTTAATACCTTCGTTTTTGGGTCACAAAAAAGTACATGAGTACCATATTTCAACTCATTGGATCCAGTAGTTTCGGAGTAAATTGGCTGTGAAGGGCGGTCGCCCAGACGCACGAGTGAACCATGTTATTCGTTTTTTCGTACGGAACTCTAAAAACCGTCCATGCTGAAATCGAACTTCTGTTATATTTTTCGGTAAATAAACTATTGATGTTGAAGCTCTAAATTCAATATTTTATCTCAAATTTCAAGTGTTGGGTTCAACCCATAAATGGTAACCCCAGTCACGGGTTTCAGTTTCCCATAACTGAGATCTGTAGAGCATACTTCACTACGCGTATTGATAGATGTTTAAAACCTTAAAATTTAAGCGTGGCGGTGAAACTCCACTAAATCTATAACTGCCGTATACAATATTTTTAATTATAACCAACAAATAAATAGATATCCATAAAACGAAGGCGTCAACAACGCGTTTACATCCGAGAAGGAATCATTAAACTTTAAATAACGCTTCACACTCATAGCCCCACACTAGGAGTCCCTGTGTCGTGGGTACCATGGACAACACACTAGACGAGGACATTCACACCCAGACCGAGAACAGAAATTCTAACTCATCTTTCAAATTTCCGCCTCGCCGGGAATCAAACCCAGAACCCTCGATGCGGCGATGGTAACCATTGCGCCACACGGGTCGTCAAAACTTGTTGTTAAACCAAATTAAATATGCTTACGATAGCTGAGTGAATGAAAATAACACAACCCGAGAAAATATGAACCTGACTGAGTCACAATATGCACAATAAACAGACCCTTCTCAACTTTCAATCAGCTGTCAGCGGGACGATGACGAGTTCATTTAGAAATACCGAATGATGCTCGGAGACGGAGATGACTGAGACGAGCCTTTCAAGACAGAAACCTTCACATTTGTTAGTTCTGATGAATGAACGAAAGATTCTTATCTAGTGGGTAAAGTGAAGCTGAAGACGGTTGAATAAGTACTCATATTCCACGTGATAGGAGTACCTATATAGTAACAGGTCAACGGATAATATTTAGATTGATGATTAGTACTTAATCGAAATTTTCTTCAACACTTCCATGCTTCTGAAGGCATTTTTTGTTTTTGGTCTTAATTGTAGTCATTATATTAGTCTTTATCGCAATGTGATATTAAAAAATATAGATACCCCTACAAATCAACCAAATAATCTGTTCCGAAAAGAGCTACAACACACACGTTTATCTTTTGTTTCACTACACCAATCACATTGGCATAATACACGAAGGCATTTTAACGCTGCATGTCAAATGTCAAGCACTTCTGACAACAACAAAAGCGTGCGTATCGTCTTGTATTGACAGAGCGACTACGGGCACAACGGTCAATTGCCTGTTCTTACGCTCTTCATCATCGGCGTGTTAGTGACATATCTACCTCTTTTTTACATTATAATATCATTGCTTTATCGTAGTTTGTTTTATCGGCTTTATAGCAAAACATCGGGCAGTTTCTATTGCCTCTTAAGATAGCCTGCTTTATTCGCTTTGTTTTTATTTACTTTATTTATAACTTTAGTGGTCGTCTTAGCGATCATACTGGCCCATTTTTCGAAGATTTTTTTTAAGTCGGTAATGTTTTTTCGTAGAATTTTGATTATAGGCATTGAAGTTTCATTAATTATATACATATTACGTAACAAGAACGTTTTGTTTTGATTATGGCAACAGCGAAGCCTGGGGTAGTTGAGCAGAATAAAATAATAACCCTCTGAGGAAGATTCGTTCTACACTAGTCAACATGCTTATCAAGAATCGACTGGCATGATTCCCACGGTAAGCATGCTAATTATTCTTCGATTGATGTTCTGTTCTTATCAATAAACAAAATTATAATTTTAAAATTATTACAATTATTCAAATGGAATCCGTTGTCATTGTGTGATTTACGGGTGATTTACACGAAGCATTCCGAGTGTCACGTTAGATCGATTAGATAGATAACACTTGTTTTTGCATACTAGACCAGTGCCGATAATTTTTGAAACCTAAAAAAATAATAGTAGGATGGAACCCATTGCAAAAGGAAGAGAATATAACAAAAGTGAAAGGAAAAATAATTTACGGGCGATCTGAGGTCGGGAAGTGGGGGTTTAAGGGTAAAAACGGTTTATCTCAATTTTCGGCAAAACTACAAGTCCTATGGAAAAAAGTTAAATGGCAAAGTTGTAGGTAATAAAAACATCTACAAGTTTTGTAATTACACTTTTTTACATAATCTTAAAATTTATGTGAAAAATTCAAATAACCAAGTTTTTTTTTTCTCTTACAAAAAATATTTTTTGCCACGAAATTTGGTGAAAACTTACTTTTGTATGTCCCAAACATACTGTATTTTTTTTCATTTAAAATATTTCTTTTTTCACGTTATTTTGACTTAATATCGAAAAAGCACCCTAATGGTGCTCCCTCACCGGGAGCATTCACGTGTAATGTAACATTATAGATTCGTCTTTGAGCATTACATTACAATACTACCTCCCTGACTGACGAGCATTCGCGTGTAATGTAACATTATAGATTCGACTTTGAGCATTACATTACAATACTACCTCCCTGACTGACAAGCATTCGCGTGTAATGTAACATTATAGATTCGACTTTGAGCATTACATTACAATACTACGTCCCTGACTGACGAGCATTCGCGTGTAATGTAACATTATATTGTATCAAGATATTACACATTGTATCATTACAAGGTGCGCATTGTAATGCTCGGTTCTCCTCCTTCACTGATGTAATGCTCAAATCTGTAACGTTACATTACAGGCGAATGCTCCCGGTGAGGGAGCACCTTAATGTTCAATCAAAAATTCTCACCTCAAAATCACGTCACGTCAAGGCTTTTTTAAAAAAGTCTGTGGGCTTTTTGTTCCTTGAAATCTCTACTTTCTAATGGTATTCAAAAAATATAAAGTACTATGGTAAATGTTCTCAGAAAATGAAATGAAACGACAACTACCTAAATGAAAGTAATAATGGATATAATTTATTTTTATTACTATAATTACATAAAAATTAACACTGATTTGTTCAATAAATGAAAGTATTTAAGTTCAAATAAATTCCCTCTATTGAATGTTAGTAATGAACTCGTCATAGACATGGGCTGGCTGACAGCTGATTGAGTTGAGAAGGGTCTGTATTGGTGTCACGGCCCAGTGACTTCATAAACCCTGGAGTACTACACTTACGTAATCTTTATAGAGACAAATGTACCTGAAACGCTCCCACATTCGCTAATACTTCAGAGAAATATATGTTACTATGGGTGACAGCGATACATGCAACAAAATGAGGTCAAATAAGTAAATAATCATTTACACTAGTTGGGAATCAAATCTGAGACGTTCATTCGGCAGCTTATTGAAACTAGCACAGCTCATTAGTGTTGATGTTCGCGTCAATGACCACTTACCATCAGGTGATACCTCTCCTCTCCTCTCATCTCATCTCCTCTCCTCTCCTCTCATCTCCTCTCCTCTCCTCTCCTCTCATCTCATCTCCTCTCCTCTTTGGTTACTTACATAAAATACAAATTTTAGATGATGTAACTAACCGGCTGAAATATATCTGATAATAATCTGAATTTTATCAAGAAAAAATAATCGACTTCAAAATAACTCAAAAACTACTCGTCAGATCTAGCTCAAAAAGTGGGACTACATGACAAGCACCAGCTTAAAAATAAAAAAAATCATCAAAATCGGTTCACCCAGTCGAAAGTTCTGTGGTAACGAACAAAAAAAAATACAGTCGAATTGAATACCTCCTCCTTTTTTGAAGTCGGTTAAAAAATGTTTCATACAAAGAATCGCAACGCAATCATGTATTAATGTTTTATTTTGTTGTTCGTGTTCTCCCCATGAATTTAATGGCTTCATGTACGTACGTATAGGGCATAGGGCGACAATTTACCGAAGGTCGTTACAAGACAATAGTTACCATAATTCAATCAATTGATGCGGACAGTCATAAAATATTTTTGCTTTGTCATTTTATTATGTTGTTTGTAAGATGCTTTGTTTGATACGAGTATGGTCTAATTGTAAGGAGAAAAACATATTAAACGCTTTAATAGCATCAACTAATAATGTAAGCAAATCTTGGGAGTGAATTTAAACCTTCTTCTAATTTGTTGTATCAAAATGAAATTTTGTATGCATGGTATGTAATTTTGGTATCTTGGAGCTGATCCGATGATGGGGCCAGGACCTGAAGAAGTTGTGATCATATGTCTACTCAAGCATGCTCATTGATATTCTAAGCGTGTATGTAGGTTTAAAACTACATTTTTTTGTGTTTTATAGATTAAGTTACTAGGATTTTTCAGATTCCCACGGCATAGGGGATAAAAATGATTTTCGTTTTTCTCTAATACTTTTACTTATTTTATTTCTCTAGTTTATTTTAATTACCTGATCAATTATTTTAATAGTATACTACTGATTTGCTTGTCTTCTGTAGAGAACGATTGCTTACTACATGCACACTGCGTTCTACTCGTATATGATATGATCTAAATTACCTGCTTTACTGAGTGTATCAAAAAAGCTTTTCATCCAAACGAAATCCACAACTCTTACCCGTAACCGGAGCGGCCGCCGCACCCATTTAAAACAATATTCATAACCAACTAATTCACTGTGGCACTTAATCGATTGAAAAATCTACCTACCCCTGACCAACCAATTGAAGTACGAAGCACTATATTGAACCTTATGTGTATAGACGTAAGAGCGAAGCCGCGGCTGTAATATGAGCTGTACAGTCGCCGGCAACAGTGATTGATGCGCGCTGACTGACGTGTGCACGAAAGCGGGGCGCGCCGATTGTACTGAGTCATAAGCGATAGCGGATTGTTCAATATTTCACTGCGTTTCCAGACTTTCCAGAGGTTTCTACAGTCAGAGAGTTTAGATAGATAGTTTAATGTGTAAATAGTTGCTTGATGGTGATATAGCTACAATTTACATACGGTCGTTCAATTATGATGATCAGGAATTATAGTCATAAAAAGTGTACCTAGGTATTAATATATTTTAGAGTTCAATCCCTGTTTTTAATAATTAATTCTTAAAGTAATATTCAAACTTAAAATTTATCAATTACAGTTTACAGTTATGTATAAGATATACAGTATCTTTTCCTTTTGGAATTATAAAATTATCGATTCGTAATAATATTATTAGAGAAGAAATTTACAGTGTTCATCTTCAAACAAACGAAGCAAAGTAAGTAAAATATCATTAATCCGTTGTTACGTGAAACCCTGTAACTTGTAGCACTGGCGATAGTTACCCTACGCTGGTAACGTAAACACACGGCAGCGTGGAGTGCGGAGTACAAGGTGACCTGCGGCGCAAGCCTCAACCGCTAGCGAGTGAATTATCGCATCGCTTTCACATCGAAAACAATAAAGTAAAGAAATGCTCTGTGTACTCATTGGCGAAATCAGCAGCTAGGCATCACTTTAATGATTATATTTTCGTGTTAAGTAAAATACCTTTGCGATTATATTTACTTTTTATATAATATCTTCCTCAGAGTCAAGTCAAGTTGTATAACTAGTCCTTACGTTCTTGTCTATAAGAACCTACATAATTCATATCGTAGAATCGTGTATAATGCGATGAATAAATAATGAATAAATAATTAACTACATATTTGTAAATATAACGAATACATATATTTTATGATTCCATTATTAACGGTACTAGGTTAAATTAAAAATATATTCCCAACTACTATCATCGCTCTGTGATCGAAACGCAAGTGTTTGTGCTTGTTGTAGGCGGCTTGTGACCAGTAAAAAGGGTTGCTTTTGTTTTATAATATTATCTAGCGGAGCGGATGTAATTTAATTGGGTTTTGTGTTTGACTGTACTGTTACAAAATGGACGCGTTACCGTCAATGACTACCACTATTTTAGCATAATGTCCATCAGTTTAGTGAATTATTTCAGCATATCCTTCCGGACAGGATCGATGGATTCTACGTCCGCGACGTACTTGGACATAAGATTGATAAAATTATATAGGCACAAGGAAGTAATAATAGATAAGTATATGTTGAAACAAACCCTATTCAATTCATTCCATTGGTGTTACGAATGTCCTCTACTTAACAGAATGTGAGTTTGTTTTGGATATTGTTATTCTTTCACGCAAAAATGCTGAACGGATTTTCGCACACGAATGATTTTCGATTTTTTTAGCACACATGTACTATGTAGGTACACCATGATCTGAAATAGGGTACCTATTTATTATCCTGGAAAACGCGGGTAGAGCGATTCAATGAACTAATAAAATTAACACCCAAATTGCTGTATCGTCTTTGTACGATAGAGCCATAATCTTCAATCAAAAACGCTTGGTCATAGATATTATGTTCAGTTGACGTTATTTCTTACGCCGATGTATCCGATCTCAGTCACATGTTGGTCGACGCCGACCACTCGTCACGTAGCTGACACACTGAACACATGACATCACTTGAAGCTTTAATCGCATACAAGTTAATCGATACGCTCCCACGACCGACTTCCTAACCGCCAAGTTCCTGTTATCATCAGACAGACGTGCAAGCCATGTTCAACCTTGTTGTGATAGCTTAAAGTTTGGTATTCCTTGCAGCGTTTGGATGTAGCATCGCAACTTGTGGGTGCCACGCGACAGTTTAACGACAGTTTTTGTGGATGTCGGATGCCACTTGGTCTTATTAAGCGCTGCGTATACGACACCCTTTGGTACGATAGGAAAGTGTGGATAAGCGTTAACATTATACTGCAATGAGCAAGTGTTTCATTGAAGAATATTTATGTAAATAAGGATTGTCTCAGTCCAACTGAAATTTATGATATTTGGAGTCTATCTCTGTTACTGGGTTTTTTGTTAGGGTTCCGTAGCCAAATGGCAAAAAACGGAACCCTTATAAATTCGTCATGTTTGTCTGTCTGTCTGTCTGTCCGTCCGTATGTCACAGCCACTTTTCTCCGAAACTATAAGAACTATACTGTTGAAACTTGGTAAGGAGATGTATTCTGTAAACCGCGTTAAGATTTTTACACAAAAATAGAAAAAAAATCAATAAATTTTGGGGTCCCCATACATAGAACTGAAACTCAAAATTTTTTTTTTCATCAAACCGTACGTGTACCGATACGTGTGGGGTATCTATGGATAGGTCTTTAAAAATTATATTGAGGTTTCTAATATCATTTTTTTCTAAACTGAATGGTTTGCGTGAGAGACACTTCCAAAGTGGTAAAATGTGTGTCCCCCCCCCCTGTAACTTCTAAAATAAGAGAATGATAAAACTAAAAAAAATATATGATGTACATTACCATGCAAACTTCCAATGAAAATTGATTTGAACGAGATCTAATAAGTAGTTTTTTTTAATACGTTATAAATCGTAAACCGCAAAAAACATCGACCAAAGTTACAACGAACTACAAGAACTTTTATATTATGTTACTTGCTGCTACGGAACCCTTCATGGGCGAGTCCGACTCGAACTTGGCCACTTTTTTATGCATTTATAATGAACATTTTCTACATTTTGGAATATGTTAGTGACAAGATCGAGTATTAAAATGATGTAAGAAAGAATAAACCTAAACACTGAAACATACAAACACAAAAGCTCATGACTTAAAAAACTTTTATCACATAAGTGAGTGCACTGGATGGGAATCGAACCCGATGTTGCTCTGTATATCAGTCGAAATAGCAGGGAAGACTATTATTTCTGTAAAAGTAACTTATATGCCCACTTCACTAATTTACTGTTATCGTACCTAATCCGTCCTTTGTTATGCAAATTTAAATTTTTGAACTTGACCCCACAATGTCACACGGAATGAATTCTAAATTATTTTTATGTCGACATCTAATGACATGTCCTTTTTAATGAACGTACCTGCTTAAGCGATTTGGATTTAAATTAGATAATAATGTATATGAATATTGTAATTAGATCATTATAATAAAGATATATTTAGTTCGTGGCACTTCGAGGCAAATACCACGTTCCAAATATTAAATACTTATGCATCTTCTTTTTTTATTATTTTGAAGCAATGATGTTTGAGTAGACAGATACCTGGTATCTATTACTATAATAAAACTCAAGGGGACAATACAAAATAAGTGTTGAAGTAGGTAATATGAGATGTAAGTTAAAATGGTATAACATTTTCTTCCTTAGATTTATACTTTAAAATTTAAGTTTACTTACATACTTGTTTAAATAGATGACAAAATTAGCAGATGTACCAATGAATGAATATGTCATCACGGACGTCTATGTACGGGAATAACATCAGATGCGTCACCGACGTGTTGCTGAACAACAACAAATTGTGCACGTTGACTGACTCAGTCAGGTGAGTACAGGTCCTTAGTATTGTGTTGTAAACTGGATTGTACTAAACTGTGATCTCCAACAGAAAACCATTTATTTGCAGCGTCATCAAGAGCAGAGGAGGTAACATTAAGGAGAGATTTACCTGCACTTCAACACTTGGCGCTATTATTAAAAATAGTTTCTATTCAGATAGTGAAGCACATCCATAACACAGCAAAATTGATCAATCAGATGGATCGCTTAGTTTGATATTGTCTAAAATTACCGAGGCGCATCCATACATCTCTCGTCGCGGGCTATTACTCTCAGGAGATTAGTGCGCTGGAGGTTTTGACAATTGATTTATGTCTGTCACGTCTCGTCACGGCGGCGACTGCGCGCGCGCATCTGTCCCCCCGCCGCGTACCCCTGATCCCCCTGATCCCCTACCCGCGGCTTCCCAGAACAAACATTGGTCAAAGATTAAGTCGTAGACGTGTTATTAGGTTCATTAGTTCGGAGTAGTGGAAAAGTTTTGTTGTCTTGATAAGAGTGGCAATAAATATGCTAATCTCACGTCAATGAAGACTGTTTTGTGAGTTGCATAAAAGATCGTCTATCGATTAGAGATTTAGCATAGCTATGTTAGCAAACTAGACGACTAAACTACTATACTAACTATGACTTTGGACATAGTGTATACACTAAAGTGAAATGAATTATATTAAAAATTGAATTCAAAAATATTTTTATTCGAAATTGATTTGGTTTACAAACACTTTTTGAAAGTCATGCTAGGTACGCCAATAATATTTAAGCACTAATAATTTATAAATACTGGCCTATATTATTTATTTTTCGTGAAGTCTTTTCTATTGTCATGGGGGTGCATAGTGACACAAAATTATGTAGATAAACCATAAACAATTTTAAATCAAATCAAGAATAATGTTTACTTAAATAAGTACATGGTGTTGGGTATCACATTTTTAAACCATGTTCATCAAAATAACTGAAAGTCAGCGGCCTAAACTGGGCGTGAGCCTGTAATATAGGCAACTGAACTCGGCCAAGGGGTATCAATTTACTATAATAAAGTGTATTAGCGACATGGTAAGTACTTACATAAACATAGTTATGTTCAAAATTTAAGTTAACAAAGAACAGTTTAACAATTTAAGTTACCAAAATTAGCATGCAATAAAAATAATAACAAAATACGAAAATCTGTAACTTAGTGTGTGTGTTTGTGTGTTTGTATGTGTGTATGTGTGTGTGTGTGTGTGTGTGTGTGTGTGTGTGTGTGTGCGCGCGCGTGTGCGTGCGTGCGTGCGTGTGCGTGTGTGTGTGTGTGCGCGTGCGCGTGCGTGTGTGTGTGCGTGTGTGTGCGTGTGTGTGTATGTGTGTGCGTGTGTGTGTGTGGTTGTGTGTGAGTCTGTGTGTGTGTGCAAGTGCGTGAGTGCGTGCACGCACGCGCACGAGATAGTGCAATAGTGCACCTTTTTATGCTAGTCAAAGGAAATAGGTAACTTAACTACGAAGTAATTATGGTTATCTCCTGTATCTACAGGTGAGTTGCATGCCTGCAAAAGTGTCATGGTATACCTACCTGCAAATTAATTGCTTGTCCCTTTAAATACTTAAGCATTTGCTTACTCATGTCTTTAATTATTAAGGAATTCTTTGTAACATTTTACACAAATTACCTTTATAAACGAATGCTGATGACGAATATTTAAATGACATTCGATTTTGCAAATAGCCGAATAACACGAACGGATGTGCACAATAATTAATGTAAGCAGGAATTTTCTAACGAACTAGACAGGTGTTTGGACCGCAAGCCGTCTGGCGGGTTTGGGGACAAGTTTACCATTTCAAGGTAAAAAATAATTATAAAAGTATCTAAAACTATCAATCACATGTCACTTCTGTCGCCAACTGAGCACTGACAAGAAATCTGGTGATAAATTATTAGGCAACTGAAATAGTGAGTGTTCGCGGGAGAAGTTTTAGCGAGAAAAGAATCGTTTTGTCCTAATCTATTTTGGAATTATGGTTTACAGCTGTTTGTTTGTTTTGTTATGAACCATGTATTGTTGTACGGTCTAAATTGTATAGGAAAGTAATTATAAAATATTTTTTATGGCTAAAAGGGAAAAATTTTCTTCAAAATCAAACGGGCCATCGCATGGCACGGAGTGATTAGGTGCGCCAATTATCCTCAGTATTGAAAAAGGACTTTTTTTATGGAAATAGCCGGCAAACGAGTTGAGTATCCTGTCCTGTACCTACGTACCTGATGGTAAGTGCCTATCGTCGCTCATGTACATCAGCAACACCAAAGGCATCCCTGATGCGTTGCCGGCCAAGAAAGAAAGAAGAAAAAGAAAGAAAGAACTGGCTCTCAAGCCAAACTTTCTTTTTTTATTTATAAAAACATTACGATGTTCCTGTAAAACCTAAGATAGAGCGGAGGCTTGATCATTCTTCCATACCCCAAGGAGGTTCAGGTGTTAAATTGGTATTTTTCTCCACATTGATCTTTTCGTCAATGTTTCAAATATGCGATTCTCATGTTGTCTCTGATATAATCTGAAAACCGAAGTTCCTAAACCTCATGAAGGGGTAATACTGCTTGGAGGTGCAAAAAAATTATCTAGCAGCTAGCACCTACCCGCCTAATGACCGTTTCTGTTACGGTTTTTGTATTATATGTGCAAAAGTCATAAGTATCTACTCGTTTTCGTTAAAAAATATTTCATGTCCGCGATAAGTCGGATGAACTTATGACAACTTGACACTATCCAGCTGAACAAAACATTGGTTTAAAACAAAATTTACCTGTCCTCAACATATGAAAGCACGCTAGAATGGGACAGTGTCACGAAAAACAACGTGACAATTTCATTACCGCGCATCAATGTCATGTCACACGTCACGTCATTGTCACGTCACGTGTCACAGCGCCCGTCACCCGTCAGCCGTCAATTACTGCTGACGGTTTGCTAATTAGTGTGGAACATGAGTCATTACCAATAGCGAAGGTTTTTATGTATAGCTTTGTTTCATAACAAATTATAAATTGAGATTGTGAGGTATTGCAATTTGCAAGCCTTATTTGTATCTATTAAGTGGGTGAATTTCCCAAGTGCATTTTTGAGACGGCGAGGTTGAAAATTTATGTGTGGAGGTAAACTACAATTATGCATAATTTTATATGGGTAGTTTAAGTAGTGATTTACATGATAGTAAAGTATTCAGATGTATTTAATACATAGATTCTTAATAAAAAAATATCTAAGACCTAAAATCTAATTCCGGTGTACTGTCCGACCTCCATTTATTTACATATTTTATATTTTTTTTCTTTTTTGGTAAATAAATTTTATTAAAAAGGAATGTTTTTTAGAAATACATTAAATAACACAACTAATATATATTTACGGAGTAATTTAAGATAGTGCAACAGCTCTTAAAACACCTTTTAAAAATGTCCTACAACAAAAGCAATTCCGGTGGCGCATTTTGTATACTTCATTACTTGTTACGACACGATTTGGAAGACACCTTACTGGCTCTCCCCGCACCGTTCAGTTGTGCTCTTGCAAACTGCGTGTTAGGATAACCGACTGGCTGCATAATTTTCCTGCCAAACACGTAAGTACTCACTGCGGTGGCGCAGGAATACAAAATCATCCAATTCCGATGTCATGTATATTAGTAAAAGTACAAAGCAGATTATCAAGAAATTTTATGGAGGCTTCCATTAAAGGTTTTCAGCCATAATTGTGAAATAAAAGTTAACCTGTGAGTAACGGTGTTCTTTAAAATTCAAGTTTTGACTCTAATTCTAAGTCCGGTGGCCTAATCTCGGTGGATCCGGTGGCAAATCAAAGCACATAAGGACGTGTATAGACCAGTGCCAATAATTTTTGAAACGAAAAAAATAATCGTAGGATGAAACCCATTGCAAAAGGAAGAGAATATAACGAAAATTAAGGGAAAAATTATTTACGGGCGATCTGAGGTTGGGAAGTGGGGGAGGGGGGGTTTAAGGGTAAAAAATAGTTTATCTCAATTTCCGGCAAAACTCAAGTCCTATAGAAAAAAGTTAAATAGCAATGTTGTAAGTAATAAAAAGATCTAGAACTTTTTTATTTATACTTTTTTTACATAACCTCAAAATTTATGTGAAAAATTCAAATAATCAAATTTTTGGTGTTTTATTTTTATCTTTTACAAAAAAAGAATATTTTCACGAAATTTGGGGAAAATGAAACGACAACTATATTCGCAAAAAAAATTCGGATTCGAGTTTTTACCTTTTTTTTTTAATCGTTGTGTACAATATTGAGCTATTTATTAAAATTTACACTTTAATTAATCGAAAAACGTAAGATTCCATGTTACTTTGTAGACAAAAAAATTACAAATCCATAAAACATAAAAATTGCAAAAAACATACGAAAATAGTTGTCGTTTTCGTAGAACATTTACCATAGTAGTTTATAGTTAGTATTTAGTAAAATAGTAGTAGTAGTAGTTAGTAGTAGTAGTAGTTAGTAGTTTATAGTTTTTTATACATCATTAGAAAGTAGAGATTCTAACGAACAAAAATCTCACCGATTTTTTTTAAAAGTAGACATTTTGACGTGAGAATTTTCGATTGAAAATTAGGTTGCTTTTTCGATATTAAGTAAAAATAAGATGAAAAAAGAAATATTTTAAATCAAAAAAATTACAGTATGTTAAGGACATACAAAGGTAAGTTTTCACTAAATTTCATGGAAAATTTTTTTTTTTAAAGATAAAAATAAAAAACCAAAAAATTGGTTATTTAAATTTTTCACATAAATTTTGAGGTTATGTAAAAAAGTGTAAACACAAAAGTTGTAGATCTTTTATTACCTACAACTTTGCCATTTAACTTTTCTCCGTAGGACTTGTAGTTTTGCTGGAAATCGAGATAAACTGTTTTTTTTTACCCTTAACCCCCTTAATTTTTATTATATCCTCTTCCTTTTGCAATGGGTTTCATCCTACTATAATTTTTTTCACTTTTTAGCGTTTTTGAAGCTATCGGCACTGGTCTAATAGGCCACAGAAACACAAGTGTGTCTAATCACCGCTAAAAGGAGTCCGTTCATCTAGACTCCTACTCTTCAAAATGTATCTTTAAAGTATTAGATGATCTTGCCTTTATTATTTCTCATTGGCATAATCAATTTCGGTGGATCAGATTCTAATTCCAGTGGTCCTAATTTTGGTGGCATTTGATAATGTAATTTGAAAATATCTCCGGAACTAATAATATTTTTTTCGATCTCTACTATGTGACTAATTATTACTACTATTTACATATTATTTATGCCAAATAAAATGTATTAGAAACAGCAGGTTTAAATTTAATCAATTTCGGTGGCTCAGATTTTAATTCCGGTGGCCCTTTAATCATTTCGGTGGCATTTGATAATTTCAAATGGAAATATCTCATGAACTAATATTTTTTTTTTGATCTCTAGTATATGATTAAGTAGTACTAATATTAACCTATTATTTAAGCCAAAAAATTTTATCAAAAACAGCAAATTTAAATTCGCCACTGTAATTAGGCAAAATTCGTGTTTGTTGAAATTGACCCAAGTAACACTGGTTAAGTGATAATATAGTGGCTAAAAAATTGGCGGCATGGGTGGTCTATGCAAGGCCGGGCCGATTTTTTTTGCAATGTTAGTTGCTTAGTAGAAGTTTAATTGAAACTTTGGTGAATAAAACAGTAAAGTACATAGACTTAAATATTTAGACGGGCTGTTCAGAACAAAATCCGTGTCACATTTTTAGGGTTCCGTAGCCGAATGGCAAAAAACGGAACCCTTATAGATTCGTCATGTCTGTCTGTCTGTCTGTCTGTCTGTCTGTCTGTCCGTCCGTATGTCACAGCCATTTTTTTCCGAAACTATAAGAGCTATACTGTTGAAACTTGGTAAGTAGATGTATTCTGTGAACCGCATTAAGATTTTAAAATTTTAAAAAACAATAAATTTTGGAGGTTCCCCATACTTAGAACTGAAACTCAAAAATGTTTTTTTCATCAAACCCATACGTGTGGGGTATCTATGCATAGGTCTTCAAAAATGATATTGAGGTTTCTAATATCATTTTTTTCTAAACTGAATAGTGTGCGCGAGAGACACTTCCAAAGTGGTAAAATGTGTGTCCCCCCCCCCTGTAACTTTTAAAATAAGGGAATGATAAAACTAAAAAAAATATATGATGTACATTACCAAGCAAACTTCCAACGAAAATTGGTTTGAATGAGATCTAGTAAGTAGTTTTTTTTAATACGTCATAAATCGTAAACCGCAAAAAACATTGATCAAAGTTACAACGAACTACAAGAACTTTTATATTATGTTACTTACTGCTACGGAACCCTTCATGGGCGAGTCCGACTCGCACTTGACCGCTTTTTTCATACTCTGTGACAGCGCTTCCTTCGGTCAAGTTCGGTTCAAGATGGCGGGTATCAAGTATTTTGCACCAAATCATTTTTAAAAATGTAAGTAAAAATATATTTATTTACCAATTATAATTTTAAATAAACTCAAATAAAGTTCAAATGTAAATAATGAAAACGTTTTAACTGTGCACAATAAACAATATGCGTTATTATGTGTTCTTCAATGGTCGTGGTTTATCAAAAATGACATAGACTACGTCTCGCTTGCTTGCAACAGACTAAAATGCGTTGACACCATTTGGTGTCAATATAGGTGTCTAAATTTTTATTACTGAACGGACTGTCTAGTATAGTATAGTATATACACGATATCTATAGGTCTATGGTAAAGTAAGTGTTTGTATGTGTGTATCTACTTATTATTTTAGGTAACCGGGAATCGAATCTGGAACCCCTGGAACCTGGAGCCCTGCGAGCCGGGCATTAACGGGATCAACAATTCTCACCGTATGTAAAGTCTAATTAAACTGTATTTGATAAATGCAGTTTTACCTTATGATACTTCACGGAGAAAGAAATTTGCAATCATACATAATTATAGTGCGACGACGCTGAAGCGTAGAGTTAGTGATACGCTGCGGCCTGCGATAGGTACACAGCTTGTAGGTAAAGCTACTAGGGTACTACAGTACCACAGTAGGTATAGAATAGACGAATATATGAATGACAAGATCACCTGGAAATAATTGTACCGCATGCAGTTCCGCGTAGGTCAAAAGTTTAATTTGTTCAAAGATTACAGATTTAAAAAAATGTTCTGAGGAGTTTTTTTCGCCATTTCTTCTCCTCTATGACAAAGAACTTTTCCGAAATGTATTGAAAAATCAACCACATGAATAAATGAGTTAGAATTAATCATTTTTGAATAAAAATATTATGTTAGGTACCTACTAATATTTTTATTTATAATTAGAGACCGACCGAACATTCGGTTTCGGTTTCGGTTTCGGCCAGTTTCGGCCAAAAAATCTAGTTTCGGTTTCGGTTTCGGTTTTGGCAAAATTTGGCCGAAACCGAAACCGAAACTCTGTGTTCGTGAATTTTAGTGCGTAATTTCGTCGTCGTTAACTCGCGGCTAACTCGTGGGCGCTGATTTTTCAAGTGAAGTCATTAACTTAACCATGTTTATTTTATTTGTTCATTAATTAATTGACAGGGTGCTTTGGCGCTCATTTGCATAGTCCTATGTTGAGCATAGGACTTTAATTTTATTGTTTTTTTTTTCATTTTATCTAACACCATAATATAACTGTCTGTAGGTACTAGGTATATACCATCATCGTCATAGCCATATAATGAAACTGTAACTGTACTAGTATTTGAGTAAAACTTTTAATAGGGGTATGTATTTATTAGCCATAATAGATTAAATAAAAAATATTTTTTTATTTATTTGTCTGTGCATTTGTTCCGGCTAATCTCAGGAACGGCTTAACAGATTTAGCTGCGGTTTTCACTGACTTATACATATTGTAGTGAGCTTGGGTTAACATTTAGTATTTGTTTTATTTCAAACGGTTCACAAATAAATTACGTTATGTAAATTTCGCCTATACTTACATTTATTGAGTGAGGCCCGACAGTTGGATATACACTAAACATAGCTAAGAACACTTTCGATTTAGTCATCTTCGTTTCTCCGTTTGGGACACTTTGGCCCATTCATAAGTACATTTTTTTCGAATTTTTGCCGTCTATGTATTAAGATATAAGGTTATCGAACTCAAGGCACGTACTATACAAATGTGTAAAAAACACGCTATATTTCAATACCTATAGGTACTGAAATACCTATAGGTACTTCAGTATGTACATATGTACCTATATATAGGGTATCCCGTAAGTAGTGGATCTACGTTAGCGGACAGATAGCTTGAGGGTTGACTTGCCAAATGTCAAAAAATGCCCTTTGTAAAATTTCAACAATTCGGTTCCTTTACACTACTTTTTTTTGATGAGTCCACAAATGAGCAGCTCAAAAAAATACCTTAATGGTGTGGCCAAACGAGCATATTTTTCGAGCTGTGCGTTGAGTAAAATAGCGTAAATCGTAAAATCGCATATAATATAAATTCCAAACAATTCAATTTGAACTTTTGTATGAAACCAGCTCATTTCACGTGACTACAGCTCCAAAAATACGCTCGTTTGGCCTCACCCTAAGTTTCGGTTTCGGCTGAAAAACCAGTTTCGGTCGGACTCTATTTATAATTTAATAAATATTTATTTTTATTTACTATTTTTATTCTCCGAAGAATAGTATTTTGTTACTTTACGAGACCTGGGTTTTTATTATATTTAACTTTGAGATTGTCTTTTTATATTGTGTACCTACCTACACATAATAATATATAGGTCGCATGTAACCTTTGATTGATTAATTCAGATTTAAGAAAATAAAACTATGTATCTTGTTATTGCTATTGTAAAATACGGAAATATTCCTGTGGAAAAGCTATAATTAGTTAATTGGAGATTCAAACGTAAATTACTCAACTAATTATTTCAATGTACTCAACGATACAAAAGGTTAGTAACCTTTTAAATATTTCAAAAATAAATTAAATTAAATTTATTTACTAAAATTACAAAAGGTAAGTTTTTAGTAAAGTATGTTTCATTAGTTTCTTGCCGCTTCTATTCCTATTGTTAGAAGTTTGCTGGACTAATGGCGTATTTTTTTAATGTTTCTTTTTTTAAGTTGCAAGATTTTTCCACATCGCGCACCCCCACTTCAATGTCACAATTTCATTACAAGCCGTCACGTCGCGTCACGTCATGCGCCCGTCACGCGTCACTCACCTGCCAGAGGATTGTTAATTAGAGTACAACATGACGAATTGTGCTTCCAATTGGCGGGTTTGGTGAGCGTATTCAAAAAGCTGATTAACAATATATCAAAATGAGAAGACGGAGATTTTTAATGATGTGACATATTGTCACATTCTACATAATTAGTAGTATTATTGTAACTGAGCTTCATGGTATTTAACAGCTTTAATAAGCCCTGTGCTTTGCAAGGGCCTTTAATATCGTACATCAGGCCCGGCTATCGTTAGAAATTAATAGATAATAATGCGTGTTCCACAGTCCACTCTCCTGTTTGGTGGACAACTCCTTGGGGATGCTCTTCATCTTACAGGCATCGATGAATCAGATTGATCATCAGGCTACACCAAGCTGCTTGCCTTAACATTTGTCATCTGTTTAAGTACATAAAAGTTAAGTCATGTTGACGGTTTGCCCACGAACCTATCTGATACTGATCATTAGAACTAAGTATAAGTACTTAAGAGGAGTTAAGACTCCTCTGAAAATTCGCATTGAAATAGCGCGGGCGTGATGAAGTCTCCTCATCTCCAATACTGTATCATACTTTTCGTTCAGTTTTCCGATACGAACACGATTCAATATACTTTCAATTTTTAAAGGTCCCTTCAATAGTGAATTGATTGTAAATTCGCGTACATCATCGATATATCACGTCACGGCAGATCGTTCTCCAGAGAACACAATCGTCCTCTCCGTCCCCGTTGTCCCCAGCAGCAGCAAATGCCGCGCCGCCCACAGTCATTATCTAAATCTCCGTACTACTTGCAATAAATCAATTTTATAGAAAACTACAAAAATATAAAGGTTCGCTCCGTGCTCTCGCCATCAGTATTTGCATTAGTGATTGCATTAATCATCGCCGAACAATCGCGGCAATAAAACCCATAAAACTTTGTATGGGACGCCATTAATTGTCATTGACAAACTCACAATGGCACCGAGTGATTGACAAATGTCAGTGCGCGTAAATTTGTGAAAGGACTCCTTTTTTGTCGCCGCTTTATTTTTTTCCTTTCCTTTTAATGATATACTCGTGACTTGCTCAAAATTGGTAAATTGGGTTTTCAGTGATTGTCAGGAATTTAATCAGCATTATGTTAGTTAAACCTCAAGTTTTGTGATTGACAGCTAGATACTATTTTTTATTTGTAGCCTAGTTGGTAGCGGCCGTGCCTGCGAAGCGAGGGGTTTCGGGTTTGAATTCCGGCTGGGGAAGATATTTATGTGACAGATAAATATTTAATTTTGTACTCGGGTAATGGGTGTTATTGTGAAGTGTTATATGTGTCGTCCATGCCACCCGCGACACAGGAATAAGCCTACTGTGGGGGTATGAGTGTGTAAGCGTTTATTATTTATTATTATTATTCATAAATAATTTAATTAGTTTTATCCTTTCTTTCTTTCTTTTATCTTCATCTTTCTATCTTTCTTCTTCTATTGGCTGGCAATGTATCGGTTATGCCTTTGGTGTCAGTGATTTCCAAAGGTTACGTGACCACACTGACCACTTCCTATCAGGTGACTTGTATGTTCGCTTGTTCGCTTCACATAAAGTTAGTAACTATTGTAAACTATCGAGTGTTAATGGAAGCTTCTTGAAATAATCATTAAGTAATTGATATTAATTTAAACACCTTTTGCCCGCATAAATGCACCAACCGATCGTTCACCGCGAACACGTCTGTCCGTTGCAGCTGCGCATTTATATCTCGATCAATCCGGACTCCCGGACACCCGGACAGTCCGGACACGTTCGATGTTGGTCACAAAAAGTGACGTGGTCGCGTCCCGTGCCCGTGACGCAGCGGGTCATAGATCAACGTGACACCGTGTCACTGTCCCGGAATAAATAATACCTCCGTGCCGATTGTCTCGATACGCGAATTATTCATGCGATGTGCAGGGTACAATTAGTGTTTGTCGTTCTTTACAGGACTTATTCCCAGGCACTAATGAACAAATTGGATAACATTTTATTTTACTTCATAGATCCGTAAGATAGCAGCGATAGTTTAAGCATTGGTCTCCCGAATGCAAACTCAAACTTTCAAAAAATTCAAAAGTTACAACCGATAGTTGTCCCACTGCTAGGCTCGGGTCTCCTTTCGCAATGTGAGGAGTATAGACCATGATCTATCACGCTGGCCAGTTAGAAGTTAATTATCACTTGCTTTGATGAAGGAAAACGTCGAAGGAAAACCGCACATCTGGAAGTTCTCCATAATTCTCAAAGGTCTACCAATCCACACTTGGCCAGGTGTGGTAGACTATGGCCTTTATAAGTCTGATTGTGAGAGGAGACCTCCAATAGTAAGACAATTAGGTATGGGTTTTGACTTCGACTTCTTTACAGAATTTCTCTATAAAGACTCTACTTGTAAAACAAAACTACTCGCAATCCAAGTAATGGACATCCGCATAAAGTTTTCCAGTGAAATTTTAAATATTTTCGCCTTTTAACATTATTTTTCACGACAAAAATGATGTAAGAGCATCCCCTGGCGTCCCCTGGCGGGTGGCGGCCGATCGCCCGTAGATCACCGTGACAAGTGACAACACTGACACCGTGACATCGCGTCACTCTGGGTCTGAACCAAATAAATAATAGCCCTTTGCCAAATTTATCGGACGGCCTCTGAAAAATAATGACATATTTAACGTAAATTAGTACGACAATAGCGACGAGATGGAATTGTACGAATTAATAATTTTCATTTAATTCCAAGTAGGATTTTATGATCGCTTTTCCAGAAATATGCAACGATGAAAATAACATTATGAGAAGGTATTATGTATTCCCCTTTTGCTGATTAAATAAATTCTGTCATTGCCTGTATTTTGTTATTTCAATTAAATATCATTGATTTCAAATAATTTAATTTATTTAATTGATAAAGATGAAATAAGCATGAACAGTTGCATGCAGAGCAATCGATATGCACATTATATTTACAGAGGCACATTAGAAACATTGTTGCACACTCCTAACTATATAGATAGTATCGAATCTAAAACCTTCTGGTCATAAATAAATATATTCTGCTCCATTTTTAGAGAAATATTTTAAAAAATCTGTTACTTAAAGGCTTCTTTATTACAAGTAAGTATCATTTAGTAGCATAGCACGACAATTTGTTTCAATCATATATATGTTAAGAGATTCCAAGCGCACTCAGAATTTCATAAGCGCTTCCGTGTTTCGGAGGGCACATGGCGTTGTTTTGGTAATTGCTTTTACGAAGTTCCGGCTCTAGTGTCGATCACTATCTCTTCTACAAATTCGCACTAGACCAGCTCGGTGGAACTCCTTTCACCAAGCTGGTCTAGTGCATTTTTGTACAGATTCTGTAATGCTTTTTTATCTTATGTTCTTATGCATATTAGGGGCTATCGTAATGGTCTAATCCACACTTCCCAGTTATCGCTCCCTAAAGACTGATGACTATCCAGACAAAATGGAACGCTTTGGCCCTATTGAATGTCATTGCTTTTCACCTACCAGTTTCACCAGTGGATTGTTCTATTATCCTTGTATATATTTTTACTACTTTGTAACAACACATTACTTGCAATTATCGTCGCTCTCGCATAAACCGCTCCTCGGATATAAAATAAATCACGGAATTGTTTCATTTCATTTTATTACGCCGTGAGCCCGTCAACCCGCCTGCTGGATGTATCAGTTACTATAAAAATGTCATGACATAGTTTTAATAACTTTTTACTGCTATCCTCATTAACAATAGTTTTTTTTTATATTTTGTAATATTTTATACATACGTCAAAATGTAACTTCTACACCTTGTGTTATTTTATACATTGTATGTTCAATAGAATAAGTTTGTACTAGTTTCAGTAGGTAGGTACTTTCTAATTTTACAAAATCTGTACTTCGCATTCGATAACCGTTGGGAAGAAAGGTCCTCGAATGGCGCCTTCGTCTCGGAAAAAGGAGCACAAGATGCCCCCCGACCAGGTGGACTGATGACTCTGCTGGACTTAAAAGGCTCAGAACCGGTCAGAGTCGCAAATTAGGGGAAACCTATGTCCAGCAGTGGACCTCCAAGGGCTGATGAATGGATGGAATGTATTTAAAAATATTAAAATAAATTAAAATAAAGTTCCAGATATTGTCAATTTGATTGTAATTCTTGTAAAGAGAAATAAATGTCTTCATAAATCACAAGCAATCAAACGTCAATCACTTGCCATTAGGTACTTTGTGATCAAAATGTCAAATCATAATTCAATTTCGGTGTGATCAACTTCATTGTTTTATGATCATTGAATAACGTTACGTACACCATGGAGTGTGTGTGATTTGATTACATTACTATTTGAATAATTTTGATATTTTTATTTACTTATTAACTGATAGTTGTTTATATTATGGGGAACAGGTTGTGGAAGGAAGATGCCGTGCATTTTCTAATCTAAGAAATAAAAAATTCTGTGTAATTTTGTATACAATGTACCTACTTTTCATGAAATATCTCACCTTTTGCAATTTCTATGTTTACTTTTTATTGCATCATCGTACCTATATTAGATTATATACCCATTTTCGATACATTTACATAGATTAAAAATAATTTTCATTGTATTGTAGTGGCTGTTACTATCTCAAATAAATGCGGTCCTAAAGTGCGGTAAATTACGTGCGATCTGCAAATAATTACATTGAAAATTCCACTAAATTACATTAACATAATTAAGTAAAAAGTATTTTATACATACACATGTATATTGTATAAATACAATTTTGATAACATTATTATTACATCCTGTTACTGTTCACAACATCAGCGAAATTGGCGGATCATGTTTCTGGAATCTTAAATTCGATTTCGCCCCCGCACTCGCCAAGTCCTTATTTGGAGCGCCCGGGCGCCCTAATGTACAATATTTGGCCTATTACTACCCTAGCCCATTGATTTATGGGTTATGAATCAACCCCCTACCCCCGCCATTACGCCTTGATGTATCGCCCTGATAATGAATCCAGCAGTATTTTTGGCGGGTGATGGAAATATGAAGGGTGGTGGTGAATTATGGGGGTCTGTTGGTGGCAACCACTGTGGTGGTAGAGTGGGATGGGGATATTGCAATAGCCTCCTGTAGAATGGTTTGAGACAACGTGTTGTTTATTACTGTTAATTGAGATTAAAGAAATAACAACGAAATTACTAACTTATTACAAATAATAATATACCAAGGCTATATAATAATAAAATATTGTATAATAAAATATGTCTGATTTGATTTTGAATTCGTTCTATAATAGTGGTGAGTTTTTTTAATTTGCTGTGACTTTAATAATTAATACCTACATATATTAGATGAGGTATACATATACAAGCATTCTGCTAATAGTATGTCGTCATAAACAACAAATTAGAGCATAGCGTTTGATGAAGTGAAAATTTTTGGTAGATTTTTTCATATGAACCACGGACCTGAAAAAAAGACGGACGTAACCTCGTCTAATCGAGAGTGAAGCATAGCAATGGCCGCCCGCTTACCATGTGTGCGTAATTTTTGATTCGCGATTGAAGCAATATGGTGTCAATGTGTGAGTGTGTGTACTTGTACGAATAGAGAGTTTGTATTACTATGGGTGCTTCACTGAACTTGTTGTTGGGATTACTTCCGTCTTTTTTTAGGTCCGTAATATGAACTGAATATGTAAAATGATAAATTCTCGAAAACTCAAACTTAGTTCTTAGTTTTTTAAATAAATGTTTAAAATTCTAATCTTATTAAAACTGAATACATTCTGCTGTCTATGTGACATTATAAAACCCATAAGTATTGCAAAACATTAGTAACAATAAATAAAGGGCTCCCCAATTGATATAGAAGGCCATTATTACATTACGACACAACCCTGAACCAATCTGACAGTTGATTCATTCAATAGCCGTCGCGTCAGAGTGACGTGTGTCAAACGGCAAGCGTCACTCGCGCGAGATAACGACCGATCAGACAATTGACGAAGGATCGCCGATCACAGATACGACGTTCTACTTGACGGGTGTACTCGGTCTGGTAATGGTTTGACAAAGATGTTACAAGTTTACAACTTCTGTTTGTCTTGTGTTTTAAGGTTTTTAAAGCGGGTTTATTTGATTTGGATCATTGAGCATTGCTTGAGAGTTACGTACATGTCGACAGGTATTGAAAGGCTAGAGTGTGATAGTAATTTATGTAATTTAATATTCTAAATTTTACTAACAAAAAAAAACCGACTTCAAGATAACTCAAAAACTAAAAAAAAAAACAGATCTCGCTCAAATTTGTGTGGGACACATGACAAGCACCAGCTTTCGATTAAAAAAGAATCATCAAAATCGGTTCACCCAGTCGAAAGTTCTGAGGTAACAAACATGAAAAATACAGTCGAATTGAATACCAGGAGGTATTTTTGATGTGAAACATCTATACGCGAGGGGTAAACCTGATTTTTGGCGTGGTGATATAGGCCATGGCGACGCATCGCCGGCAATATGAAAAAAAATAACACAATGTGTAAATAAAGTCGGTTTGATAGGCTGTAGCGTACGGCAGGACAAATTCGCAACTTCAAAATAAGAAATGGTGGCGTATTAGGAGATGGTAGGAACTATAAACCGCGATACCTGATCAAATCCTGGCGAAGAGATAAATTTATTTATTGTTAAATTCGAGAACAATAACTATATTTTAATTAATTATTAATTTATTTTAATTTCATTATTTTAAATTTTATTTTTATGATTAAAGTGTACATTTATCTGCATTAAGCAAGTGTATATTTTGTATGTTTCACATCTGCTAGCCATCCCGTGATGGCTTACATTGTTTTTGAAGTCGGTAAAAATAATAATATAATTCTTGACAAAAAATAACTTTTTAAATTAGGGATAACTGAAAAACTACCTGTCAGATCTCGCTAAAATTTATGTGGGGCCACACGACAAGCACTAGATTTCAAATAAAAAAAAATCATCAAAATCGGTTCACCCAGTCGAAACTTCTGAGGTAATAAACATAAAAAATAACGTCGAATTGAATACCTCCTCCTTTTTTGAACTCGGTTTAAAATTGAGTTCATGTACATGCTATAGCTACATGTACAAATTAGATGTAACATGGATGTTAGGGGCTTTTTCGGTTACGTCGGTTATTATGTATTAAATTATAGAAATAGTTTTATGCTACTTTTTGGAAAGTTTAAATTGTCTAAGCGGTACATTGAAGTATTATTACTAGCGTATAGAAGAGACACCGCGAACACAATGTATGTTCCAATGAATTGGCGCCGCGCGGCTTCAATTTCCAATGGATTCGTTCGATTTTCAAAGGAGAACGGGTGCTCAATTTTGAAAATAGAACCTCCCGGCGGGACACATTTTGTTTGAGATGTCTTCTCTATGTATTACCTCAATGAAGCGGTAGCACATTTTAATGTAGTTTATTTGTGAGGAGGTATAACTTCTACATCATCACATCTGTATAGTGCCATGTTAATCAAGAAATTAGCAACGGCTTTATTAAACAGCATCGATCGTCGAAACGCCGAAAGCACCCAACCTCATTCGGCCTACAACATAATACGCCTGACGTGGAATAAGCATTGAACAGAAATGACTTCTTGCGCTTTACTAAATAAAAACTTAAAAGAATGTTGAACCGACTTCAAAATTAACGTGAAGGTATGTAAACATGATTACATATAATATAGTTACGTACTTGTATAATATTAATTTAACATGTTTTGCTGTGTGTTTTAGTAGTATAAATAAGAAAAGTTTATGTATTCATGGTATGTGTGTGCGAAGCAGGATCAAAGCCTTCAATTGTCTTAAAGCTCGCAAGTCTGTACAAATCAGTCAACGTCAAAGTCAGTATCCATAGTTGCTGATTTTTGTTATAATTGCTGGTGGTCCTACTGCTTGGTTCAACTGGTAGTATCAACAAAATGTCACTGGTAGTGTCACTAAAGTAATTTGCACTGATCCTACCAATAGATGACTTTCCATCTCATACCACTACACCAATCATAGATTTAGAACCAGTAGATTCTCCTATACATTTGAAAGAGCGAGATCGCCAGTTACAAGATGTACGTGAAAGACAGACAAAAAATAATATTTTTTGTCTCCGACACCGTGGCCGATTATATTATACATATAAATTGTTTGTCACAAGTGCAAATAATGTGTGAGTTGTGACAAACAATGAAGAGTGAGTTGGCTATTTGGAGATTTACAGTTTCAGTTTGTTTTTAAGCAGAAAATCGTATTAAGTTTAAGTACGATGGTGGGTAGCAATATTCTGGGCTGCTTGTTAAATTTTGTTACTTTTGTTTTAAAATAACCTCAAAGAAACGTAAATTCTCTGTCTCATGTGCGGCCACGCCGTGGCTGAATCTATAGGTATCTACATCTATGATACCAACCCTCGTGCTAACCGTAGAAAACCTAGTTGAACCGATAAACATCGATAAAACTGATGTTTGAATCCTTTCAATCGCACAGCCGCAATCTTGGTCCGCGAACATTTCTGTACGATTTTCCGTTCTGTATTCAGCGGGTGAAATATACGGCAAACATAAATTTCGTTAATGAGCGACGTTACCATGATTTATCGCCACTACACGCGGTAGATTTAACAAAATCACGATATTAAATAACGTGTCGCTCAACGACACGTTTTTACGTGTGGACTGATTAAAAACAGCACGCTCTCATCACTAGCAAAACGAAATGGGCAATATATGGGTGATGATAGCTTTATGGTTTTAAAGTCTCTCGTTCAGGTTGGTGGACCGCTACCCTTTTTCTTTCTTTCTCTGTTTTGTGCTGTCCTCTTCCGTAAGGTTGCCTGGAAGAGATCGCTGCTTTAGCGATAAGGTCGCCTTTTGTATACCGTACCTTGTTTTTTCCTGTGTATTTATTTCTGGTGTACAAATAAAGAATATTTGTATTTGTATTTGTGGTGGTTGGGTTTGATTCTCCTGAACGTACTGATTTTTCAGTTTTCTCCGTGTTACAAATTAATTGTTTAGTGCTACGGTGTAGCTGAGGAGTTTCTTTCGGGGCTTGTTCTTCATAGTTTTAGTAACACATTTTCTATTTCAGACTGTCATTAATAAGGTCAGAATTTAGGAAAATTTCTATACTTACTGAATATCAATCCTCAATATGAACAATACGTCTCCTATCCTATATACCTATACCTTAACATCTTTTTCATATTAATATAACAAATACACTTTGAATCTTCGAAAGCACACTATAGGATTCACACGCTTTCCTTTTAACACATTCCAAATGACACGAGGAACTGAATGTAAAACATGTAGTGTTAAACGTGCCGTCCTTTTGTTTACCGTCGTTATCTAGCCCCCGTCGCCCCATTCGCCCCAGTGACGGTCTGACGGCCACCATCACGTCTAAATCACTCAGGGACGACACTATCAGAAACAATAAAAACGACAACGAAAAACTCGCATCAAGCCAACACTTCGTAAATCCAAAAATTATCTTGCGACACCAGAAGATATGGGTGACATATTTACGACCCTGGCTTAGGGCATAAAACTAATCCCTGACGGAGGGGGCGATGGGGAGACCTTTATTTCTACATTCGTCACATAGTAGCCGTAAATTATCATACTCCGCTATGATATGACGGGGGCCGCCCATTAAAACGAGTTTGATTTAGATGGGGCTATAAAATTGATTTATGCCTTCACGCCAACAAAACCCGTAGCACTGAAGCAACTATTATATTAACATTTTCGTGGATAACCTTTTCGGGGATGCAAGGTCATACGTTGATCGTCACTCGGACGAATTGAAACCTAATTGGATTCCAGCAAAGCTCACAATCCCTTGGCCCGCTGGAAACGGATTAAGTCTTTTATAATTGAAAAAAGTTATTCACTCGTGTAGTTGCATAGTCATTGGAAAACATCAAAAATGCACCTTATGTCTATTCAGCAAGGATAATATTTCAGCGTTTATGTTCTCTGATCAGAGTATTGTTTTTGGTTATAGGGTCCCATGTAATTTCGCCTAGTTTACGACCTAGTGTTGAATATATTTTATGACTAGATTATATATTCTCGATTTAACAACTGATTGCACGAAAATGTTAATATTAAAAGGTATTTTATGATAAATTAACAGGCAAATAATGTACATACATATCTACTTAAAATAACATTTATTAGCAACCATATACTTTGCAACTGCCTGCTAAAGCTGCATGATATTGCTTCGAAATGTCTGTCGATCGACTGCAAAACACGCCACCTCTGAACTCTGTCTTTAGTTGACTCATCTGATGTGGTAGTTTTTTTATGGAAATAGCCGACAAATGAACTTATGATCCACCTGATGGTAAGTGGCTATCGTCGCCTATGGACATCAGCGACGCTAAAGGCATCACTGCTGCGTTGTTGGTCAAGAAAGAGATAAGAATAAGAAAGAAAGAACTCGCTCTCAAGCCCCGAGCCGGAACACGAAGAGTCGTTTGGCGGCTGACTCTAGAAGCTCATTCCTCTGAGGGGCGCTACCACCCGCGGGCCGCATATAGTTGCCTCTTACGATACGAGACCCATCTGGCCTAACATTCAAGTAAGTATTCTAAGTGCTACTACTTACTAACTTGACACGCATATCTGGAATAAGCCATAGAGTACTTATTATTATACTGGAAAATGCGGGCAGAGCGCTAATTGTAGATTTATTTAGTTGTAGTTGAATTATTTACTACATTGGTAACAGCTGTCCCCAAAACCTGATCTTATTGACGCAGCACTCAACCTGAATGCTTATTTACTAGTGAGGATCATGCGCGGGCGTCAATAATTTACACCTACACTGCATGTTTACTTCGATGTCCCTAGATTTCTCAATAGCATCGGCTGTTAATCTGTTTGGAGAGATCGATGCTCCATTGATAACATCTCTTGCATACCACTGACTATACTATATTGCTTGTGTCAATCGTAAGTTTTTTTGTGAGCATTGAATTATCATCGATGTCATCATAGCGTTCTCAGTGTTTTTTCTCGTATTGACTGTTCGTGCCAACAGTGACACTATTCTATCAATGCATTAGCCTGATATTTTTCTTTATTTTTTATTAAAGCGCAACAAACCTTTTTAAAATTCCATTCTCCCTCTCTTTCTGGCAAGCGCACTTATATATAGCGGATTCACTCACACACCGTGGAGTTTGAAATGAGAAGAACAATTGAAAAAGGAGTCTTCCCGTCGACCTCGAATGCAATACGCGCTTTGACAAATAATTATTATAATTAATCCGCATCTTTATAACAACCGCACCGCCCAAGGCATTCGAGTTGAAGTAAATGTCGCCGCATAACCGTTCCCAGTAACTTTCGATGACATAAGTAACATTACTGTGAAGTGTCTAATCAATCTAATAAGAAGGTAAGTGGAAAGGAAGATTGGAGCAGTCGCCTAGCCGTTGACGCAGCTATTAAAACCATACAAGCCCTGCAGACGACGTTACTGTGCTTGCCAACCCTACAATACCCTTTTACAGTTTTACTTCTTCTTTTCCGCATTTAACATTTACCGTTTCCACCATTGACTTTTACGAAGCAGTTCTTTTGCTTGATTTTAAACTTAAATCATCATGGACTCACGGACCTGAGAAAAAGACGGACGTAACCTCGTCTAATCGAGAGTGAAGCATATCAATGGTCGCCCGCTTGCTATGTGTGCGTAATTTTTGATTCGCGATTGACGCAGTGAAGTGTCAATGTGTGGGTGTGTGTACTTGTACGAATAGAGAGTTGGTATTACTATGGGTGCTTCACTGAATTTGTTGTTGGGATTACATCCGTCTTTTTTAGGGCCGTGCATGGACTGAACACATTTTATTATAATACGAGTACTCACGATATTTATTTTGTATTCCGATATTTCGACCCACTTCCATACACTTCGGGAATTTGGAGAACAAGGTTTCCTTCTATTTTCCAATATCGAGGCAAGTGATAATTAATTTAAACTAATTAATATTAATTTATAATTAACTCTTTACACTTAATCAAAGAGGGAAGTGTTAATTTTTTGTTTGATTGTAATGGAAAAACCCAAAAACTTTTAAAAATACTATCAACAGTAGAAAGTTAGATTATTTCTGAGTAACATAGGCTATATCTTATTTAAAAAAATGAGCGATCTATACGAAAACCGAGGCAAGGCAAGGACGGGCACTAGTTACGGTGTCACCAACTTATCTGTGAAGTGGCGAAAATTGAAACTAATGAAAAGTCATTCCTAAGTACTTTGTGGTCATTCATCTGTCAGTTATTACCTGCCGAATTGCGTCCAATGATTGGTCCAATGCGTCCGACAGCGCCTTCCTTCAATTCACAGATAAGCTGGTTTTACTGTTTCATTATTTTTTTCATTCATATGTCATTTGAAACATAGAGTAGTGTACAGTACGGCCGCTGTATCTTGGCGCGTCTGAACTTCGCGCAGAAGGCTGCGCAGTAACTTAATTCGCCCATACTCGATACGCGGTGTATTGTGTCTCAGTCATAAGTTAGCATATTCGTGTTGCCATCTCTGTCTTACATGCGCTAAAGTTCGCAAAGCCTATGTTCAGACGCGCCAAGATACAGCGGCCGAACTGTACTTTCACTCTCAATCACACTAATACCTAAATTAATAACCTCAAAATGCTTACCCTGATGAAAACCCGATTTAAGAAGTACATCTCAGGTCAGTAACATGAGTCCGCAGTCAGTCACACCTACACGCCATGTTTACTGGGATGTTACCAGATTTATGACGCCGAAACGAATGTGTTATATGTTTTGTTACAAAAACTGTGCCGAGTGACTTGTGATGGGAATTATTTAGCTCGTCGTTGGAAATATTTTTAACTGTTTCATCATAGGTAGTACGTCTGTTTGATGCTGTTTATTTATTATTATAAAATCTATTTTAGCCATTAGCTTTGATGGGTTATTTAAATTCTCTAAGGTAGTAAATAACTTATTTACTATCTCGTATATTCTTTCCATTAATAGTGTAGCCAAATCACAGACGTCTAACTCCCGCGCTATGCCGCACTTTTAATTCAGAACTGTCTAGAATACCTTAGATAGAAGTATTGCAACGAAGTCATGGCATCAGGTCCCTCATGTCTTTGCTCATGGTTGCTGGGCTTTTTACTACTGAGTTTCATCTTGGTAGTACTCATGTAAGGTGGTAGGTTTAACCCAGCCGGCTAGCTATCCTCCTAAAATCGATCGTAAAACGGTTTTTATGGGATTTTTTACGGAAACAACCGATAAACGAGCTGATTGGTGGATACTTTATAAATATAGTTAAGTGGCTATCGTCGCCCACGGATATCAATGACACTATAGGCATCTCAAACAAGAGGGTAGTAGCTAGCCAGGCAGGCTTTACGGAATGATATTTTTTTTGTGGAAAAAGCCGGCAAACGAGCCCACGATCCACCTGGTGGTAAGTGGTGTTCGTCGCCCATGAACATCGGCAACACCAAAGGCATCACTGATGTGTTGCTGGGCAATAAAGGGTGAACAAAAAGAAAAAATTGGCTCTCAAACTCCCAGCCGGAAGTCGGAACACGACGAGTCTTTTGGCGGCTGACTCATGCTCAAGGGTGGTAGCTATCCAGGCGAACCCCATGGATAAATAATAATAGTAATTAATAATGGTAGTAATTAACAGTTAAAATCAATATCACCAATATAATCCTTCCGAGGGGCCCTACCACCAGCGTGCCGGATTTAGTCGCCTCTTACGACACCCATCCAGCATGGGACTGGGGTTAGTATTCTAAGCAACCCCAATACGGCGTAACTACTATTATATATTACTTAATAATTAAATAATAATGTATCTTTATGTGTCACCAAGTCGGGCCGGCTTTTGTTACATTTTATGACACCTTAGTATGCTGGCATATAAGCAGTGATAGCCTAGTGGTTAGAACGTTGGTCTTCCGAACGCAGGGGCCCGAGGGAACGAGTTGAAATCCTGGCACGCACCTCTAAAATTTCAATATTATGTACGTATTAGAAGTTAATTATCACTTGCTTCGGTGAAGGAAAACATCGCGAGGAAACCTGCACACCTGAGAGTTCTCAATAATGTTCTTAAATGTGTGTGAAGTCTACCAATCCGCACTTGGCCAGCGTGGTAGACTATGGCCTGTACCCCTCACATTATGAGAGGAGACCCCGAGCCCAGCAGTGGGACAATTATAGGTTGTTGCTAGTATGCTGGCATGGAATACTGACCAGTATTTAGGGGTCTTCAAAGCCGTCCCAATACTCCCAATACTACGATAGCGGCTACAGTTTCTCAGTTACGAAAAGCTGGAAATAAGCGCCAGCGGGTTTCCGCTTTCTTTTCAGCTGGCAATGCATTGGTCTTTCTTTGGTGTCACTGATGTTCATGAGCAAAGGCTGAGCTGCTCGTTTGCCGGTTATTTACGTAAAAAAACGTCCCTTTCGGCTAAATCAAAAATACCATACGGATTAAATTGTCCAGTAAATCATTAAAACGTTACTTATTTTAACGAGCGCGCGTCACCGAATCAAGTCGCCGGCTGCAAGTCGAGTTCTGTTCGGGCATTATTTTGTCTACTTTACGACTGACAAACACGCACCATTGGCGATGTGGCCCGTGGTGGCCGTAAACCGAACTCCCGATTGGGTCAAAACCTCTAAAATTTATTTATTCCGTCCACAGATTAAACCGTAAAAGTTTGGAAGTGTCAAATGTTGACTGCGGCTGCGGCTGTGTCGTATACAAGTGTAAATCAGTTTTATGCGGCTGTTCTGAAGTAAGTCGTTTAACTGCTCAATAAAACGTAACATAGACGATGTCTATTTATTCTTTTTTATTTATTATCTGTGTGTTATTTGTTATCTTCGGTATGTACTTGGGTTCTACGCTATACGCTGTTATATTTTTTTCTGTGTTGTTTCTATTTAGCCATAGAAAATAGAGAGAAGGAATGCCATCTCTGTATATGAAAAGTGTCCGTAAAAACACGTAAAATTACGGATGGCGCTGCGGTGCTGTTGGCGGACACTAGCGGCACTAGCGCCATTCTTTACGGGCGACGCTGCGGATGCACTAGGCATACCTCAGCAAACTTCACTCCGTCTACAACAGCTACGTTCAAGGTTCGCTATTTGTATCACACTAGCGCCATTCAGAAATGGCCATTATTGGAATCTCTATTTTCTGTAAACAGCTGGACACTTATTCAACTTTCCCTTCATATGAGATGGCCCTCCTTCTATCTCAATGCTCCATGTATTTAGCCTTGTTGTTTGAACTTAGGTTTCCTGCACTTTAATATGTTTATTATAAACTTATTAGCGTATTAATAAATTACTAGCGCTCTCCGGGTGGCTTTGTCTGCGTTTTCCGGGAAAATAAGTACCCTACATCTTATCCCAGGTCATGGTTTTCATTAAAATACGTTCAGTAGTTTTTGCGTGAAAGATTAAAAGTCATCGCTCTCCATGATTTTTTAAAGGCGTGTTAAAGCTACCAATGCATCGTACTTCCAACGTGCAGTGTTTCAAAGTGCAACTTAAAGTGTTTCATTAATTTCCTTACATTTAATTATCTTTGCGATTATTTACATAGGAATTAATTTGTTTATTCAGTTTCACCGACAAAGTGGACACTTACAATCAATTAAATAAAAATTGTATAAAACTTCAATTACTATCAGCTTCATTATCGGTGCAAACAACGTGCTTAAAAATACCGTTGCAAGGAGTTTTAAAATAAATTTGGATTATTACATTGAATGTTACAAACTTTTTTTTATCGAAATAGCTGGCGAATGAGCTGACGATCCACCTAATGGTAAGTGGATATCGTCGCCCATGGACATCAGCAACACCCAAGCCATCACTGATTTGTTGCCGGCCAAGATAGATAGAAGGAGAAGAAGGAAGAAAGTAAGTTAAGTAACTTAATATTAACTAAACTGGTTAAGTTTACATTTTAGTGTATGTTGAAGTAACAAAAACAGTAACAACTAACAATTTAGCAGCGTTTGACAAAATGTAGCGAAACTCGTGAAAGGTCCGCCCGATTGCGAAGTCGCTAGCCAGCGCCAGTCGCCAGTCGCCCCACCACATAAATCAATTTGTCAGTCCGCGGCGACATACGCGCCCTGTTCTCAGAAATAAGTGTGACATTCTTTTCTTGCTTAGACTGTGAGGGATCCCTGTGTATATGGTCTTGTTTCAGGTTGTGAATTTAACTTTTAATGATGTTGAAGAATGTTTTCATGTGAAATGGAAATAGTGCATGGATTTTTCGAGAGCACGACAGTTGACAGACTAAAATGAACGGTGAATCATCCTAATTAATTCGATTATCTTAATTATTTTAAGTTTATCATATAACGATTTCTAAATCGACAGATCTGAATTGCTTTTGATGAAGGAAGGTTTCGTCGCTTGTATTAGCTTTTTTCAGTAACTAGGTACTTGCTTCAAATTAATGTTATGTTTGATGCTAATTGTTTACGGCAGTTTTAAGTCAGCTCAATTATGGTCATCCATCACAAAGAGTCGTGTCACCTTATAAAAAGCAGTAACATTCATATAATATACTTTGTCAGAAATTATATTCTTTATTAATTGATGAATAGTTTCTTAAGGTAACTTCTTTTTAATAATGTCCTATAAGTAGTGAATTTAACCTCACAAATTTACGGTCATCATCTCTGATAAAGCAAGTAAATAAACAAAAAGTAACAGTATGAAGAACTTGACATTAAGTTTGACTATGGTTAGGGAATTTATTAAGGATTATGTATACATAAAATATTGGGAATGGACGTTAGTGAGTACCTTCAGTAGTAATCTATATATATAAAAGAAAGTTGTGTTAGTTACACTATTTATAACTCAAGAACGGCTGAACCGATTTGGCTGAAAATTGGTGAGGAGGTAGCTTAAGAATCAGGAGACGGACATAGGATACTTTTTATCCCGGAAAATAGACCTGTTCCTGTGGGATAAGGTAACATTTTCTTATAAATTTAGTTGATAGATTAGTTATTTATACAGATATAAAATAAAGCTCGGGGATGGATATAGGATACTTTTTATCCCGGAAAATAGACCTGTTCCTATGGGATAAGGTAAAATTTTTGGGAGCGGGAGCGGGAGCGTAAGAGGGAGAGGGAGAGGGAGGAGCACACAGAAACTGTAACGGCTAAGAACGGCTGTACCGATTTTTATGATTTCTGATTTGTTACATTCTTAGGCGATACGAAGTTCACCGGGTCAGCTAGTATCCATATAAAAAAGCATTATCTTCAAACTTAACTAAGCTTATATTATTCTTTAGAAGCTATACATTGAATTAGTAATACACATGTATTTTTATTTACTGTTGCAATGAACTTTTCCAAACATGTTTTTGCCACCTGGTCTGCTATATTTCAAAATTAACTTTTTTTCACATGTAAATCCACTGACTATTTGAAAACTCGTCTTTCATTGCAAATTGGTTTGGAGACGGGCAATAATTCATCCTTAACGAATTGAATTGAATTTATTAGTTCAATCGTCATGGGTTCGGTTACTGGACATAATTTCTTCGTACCCCAGCCTTGCATTCTGTACGAAGAGATCGATTACCTTGTGTTTACTCAATAATTCGATACGAGGAGGTTTGGGTTCAAGGTACAGGCTTACAGCGGGTGTTAACTTAGAAGAACTTCGAATATTTTTTAATTTATTATTAGAAATCGCTAATTTTTTTATTAAAAATCGCTATTAGAATCAATAGCACATTATTGATTTGGCATGTGAATTTCAATTAATAGTACTGTCAAGTTACTTAGTCATGTACTTGTTAAATCTAAATAAGATAGTAAAGCAATTAACTGATTTTTAATTAAAGGTTTTGATCAAATACAAGATTTTTCATTATTTTTTTATTTAATTTAGCCAGCAAGCTGTAAGTTAGAAATGTAGTGGTACCTACTCCACGTTATTATATCATTAACGTTATTTTTAATTTAATGTTACATACCCGTTAGCATACTGAATTAATCCAAGTAAAGGAGGTGGCCAACATGTGCCCCGGAAATGGTTAAAATACGTTTATTTGTACAAGGGTTTAGTCCTCTGAAAAGACATGTTTTCTATTTATTATAACATAACTAGAATTTTAATTTTCTTCTGAACTCCGCAGTGAGTAGTTATAATAAATTAACAATAATAATAAGTTGTATTGTATATACATAATCTTCTTATACCTCCATTGCTATCAGTGGAGGTTGACAATTGACTGACAGAAATGCGAATGTCAGCTATATTGCCATTTGCCAAATGCCAAAAGAAGATTTTTGAGTTTGATTTCTGCAAAATAATATTTGTGTTTGATTTTTTGCCATGAGGTGCATTAATTGCGCGGTTGATATTCAGCGCATGGCACGTCATTCAATATCTTCGCTAGCAAGAAACCTTCAATCCATATTGGTAGAATGAATCACTGCAGTACAGGTATGGCATTTTCGCATGGGGTGGGCACGTCACCAAGATCGCATAAAAGCCCCTACATAATTGTTAGACTCAATATTAATTACTGCTGATCTTGAATAGAGAACAAGTAGATGGGTACACCAGATAATCAGCCAATGCATCACCTTATTTACCTTGTTTGATACTATTGTTTTAATTCCTCAATTTTTACATATGTGTACTAAATGTATATAATTATAAATACTTAATAATATCAATGTGCAGTTTTATTTATATTGCGTTTGCTTGTGAATATTTCCAGGTAGGTAGGTGACAAGATAATACGTATATTTTATTTAGTACTGCTGGTACTTTTTTGTATGAATAAAGTCATAATTAAAGTAAAATAAATGAATTATCCAAAAGATAAATAATATATTTATTTAATATAAAAAATCTCTGTATAAAACATTTTTCCACGATTACTTATGTTTTGCAGAATGTCAACCTACAAGATCTAAAAGTGCTTGTAAAAGGAGAATCCCGAGTTCTACAGATTTTTATTGATAAAATTATTAAAGTAGATAGTGTAAGCTTTAATGTAAGGTAAAAATAAAATGTGTACATTATACTTCACAAGTGGGGCAATCGCTCATACAGATGTTGGCCACCTCCTTTAAATTAGCCGTACATTTAATTAGGCGTACATTCCGTAATTGTTACATGAACAATAAATACGAATCGCTCATCGCTCACACATTCGTTCCCGGTCTTAAACGTCAAAGCGTTCGCGACGCGACTCGTCATTTCTCGCATTGTCGTAATCCGCTGATTTACTGGCGACATTAATCAGCCCGACGGCCGATAGGGACTAAATAACTAACCAACTTACTCTTACGATACACTGCATCCTTATCACAGGGGAATAAGATCCATAATTTTTCTTATAAGGCCTGAATACGTTTGCTAACGACAACACTACTGCATGTTATTGCTTGTAATTCTTTTTGCGAATTTTGTGCAGCTATACACACATTTTTTTGTTTTGTTTTGCAAGTTTTATTTCGTCTAGCTTTATTGATTTATTGCCGTTTCCTGTTATGCCCTTTTTAGAGGGCTGACTGCAACTTGAGAGCCAAGGCATAATGTATGATGAAAGTTGTATGCGATTTATTGCAGCTTTCGCGATTTTGTTAAGATTTCGCGTTTTGATATCGTTTGTGTGATGAATTGCAATTGAACAAGTACGTAGTGTTAAAATGGTTATAGGTATAATATTTGTGATCATTTAAGTCACGAAGTAAGTTGTTCCAAGGAAACATAATTAAATATCTTTCGGCAAATTACGTGGTGAAGGTATTCCTAGGAGTGCATATTCCTATTTCCTATCCCTAAGACTGAGATGGCTGTAGTAAATTTGTGTAATCTCAAATTGTTCTATTAGAAGTTGGTTACAGAAGCCCTACAGAAGTCACGTAATACCAGGTATTTATAACTGTTAACATTAAATTAGTAAATAATACTGCACATAGTACATAGTACTATAATAGTTATGCACAGTACACAGGCACATCTACATAAAAACAAATATCATTTGAATGCCAATGCTGAAGTATCTGAGCCTTATGGTGAGTTAGCCTATGGCTCTATGTCGGCCATGAACGTTTTATTAACCAAAAACATGTAAGATCATTGACTACTAACATAAGGCAGACAGAATATCAGATATGTTTTGTGGTAGTAGTCACGTGATTGACCTGACGTAATGAGGATAAGACTGGCATAGCACCTGAGATATTCGTGACAAGTTCCTGATAATTCAGTTATCATTTTTATGAATTAACTCAATTTTATCAATGAAATAAAAATTATTGAATTAAATATTTTGTTCATATCATATCAACCCGATGTATCGACACTAAACAATAAAATGCGTTTATCTCGTGATAAACAAATGCGACATTTTGACTGCGGTATTCCAAGTCGGGAATCGAACTTGTTTATTATCTTAAACTAAATTTTATTCAATAAATAATATTGTCCATAAATTCTCCAAGATTTGAAAAAAATGTACGAATGTGTGGACAGATCTTTCTTTCTTTTGTCTTTTTAGGTCGGGAGACGGAAAAGCATCGATGATGCCTGATGTGTTAGGTACCTATGTCCACTTCTTATCAGTTATTTCGTCTGCCGTTAAGTTATTCTCATAAAAATAAGATGAAAATACTAAATTGAGCTTTAAAATGATGTTTGAAGCATCAAAAATTAACGACATGTTGCCACCCAAAAATATGTCGGAGAAATAGGTAATTCTTATGATTTTGCACATGTGGTAAGGAAGGACAGATACTTTCATACAATATTTTCGTAGCCCTGGTAGATACCATGTGATTCTTTTAATGATCACCAATTCAAGAAAAGGAATTACAAAAATAGATACACAATATTAGACGTTTGTTAAATATGTCTTAATATTTAAAAACCCGACAACCATATTTTTTTTATGGAAAAAGCCGGCAAACGAGCTGACGATCCAGATGGTAAGTGGCTATCGTCGTCCATAGACATCAGCAACACTAAAGGCATCACTGATGCGTTGCCGGCCAAGAAAGAGAGAAGAAAAAGAAAGAAAGAAAGAACTGGAAAATAAAAAAACTTGAGAGGTGTCAAGGGACACCCGGATGGAACGAAGTTCCTTGCAGTCAGTACTAGGATAGCAAAAACATGCAGCAAGTGTGCCAAAACAAATCTGGGGTATTAAATTTCTCATCGGCATTGTCCACCTAGTAGCTTGCTACTAGGTAGTATTTGTTTTGGCACACTCGCTTGCATGTTTTTGCTATCCTAGTACTTACTGCAAGAAACGAAAATATTTGGCTTGCTTTCTATAAGAGAGACAGGCAGACAGAGAAACATGCGCACGCCGCACGACATGTAACGACGCCGCACGAGTTGTAACGAACGACTAACGACGGCAAAAAGTGTCGTTACAACTTTTCGTTACCAAATTTTCCGCCTAGCCCCCTTTCGCAACGCGCGATAAGGAACTTCGTTCCAATAGACAACTCTAATATTAAATAATCATGAACAACATTAGGTACCTGCCTATGTATAAGACGGTAGTCACTAAATAAATATTTAATTATTTAAAATAATTATATCCTCCAGTTGACCTGGTAGATATCTATCAAAAATAATAATCTTTGTTTTGGAATACCGTTAATCAGTTATCGATATCATTCGGTCCCTTGAAGCATTATAAATTGATTTATTACTTATTGAAATTCTTTAATTTATGATTTTTATTATCTGCTTTTGATAGTAGTATCAATAATACCATACATACTCGTATATTATTTGACTTAATTACACGTTGAAGCGCTCATAGCCCGGTCACTTTATCGGTATCGAATTTAGATTGTGTTCGACTCAACTTCCACCACGATGCAAGTTACAGAGACTCCCCCATGGATCTCATCAGGACCAATGTGCTGGATGTTGAGGTCATGCCTAAGGTGACCATATGTCCCGCTTTGAGGCTGTCTGTCCCGTTGTCCCCCGCGAGATCAAAAAAGTCTCGCTTTGTCTCGCTTTGGTATATAATATTTACTTGTTGGCATGAAAATCATTGAAACTACGAGATTTACGCCCGATGACCTTTTTTAGCTATAAATATTACTGATTGTAGACAAAGAGACGCCCGACAACAACACAAAATTCCGTGGGATGTGACTCGAAGGCGCCCGATGACCTTTTTCTTAGTGCCCGTCCCGTTTTCAGTGGTCAGAAAAATGGTCAGTTTAGTCATGTCGAACCCCAGCGTGTTATGGAGGCCATACATTATCAAGTGTATCAAGCGTCAAGCGGACTTGACGCGGCATACAGTATACTTGATCGTGTATGGTCACGGTATAGCTATCTGGCCATATATCTATCTCATGCACACTGGATGACGCGTCAAGTCAAACTGCAGACTTGATCAAGTACACTTGATCGTGTATGGCCTCCACTATCTGCAATACTTCAAGACTATATATGTAGCATAGCCTCAAACCTCACATCTAGTCCACCCGAGAGCAGTTTAATTTAATCTACTAATTTCCAACTGTTCTTGATATTTTGGAACCTCCAATAGCAAATCTGGTGAGGTATTATTAGCTTCTGGTTTGTTGAATTACGAGTCAGGTTATTCGTAGATTAATATTGACAAAGTTACAAACTAATTAGAAAGTATTTAATGTTTAGTTTTTAATTAAAGGCTGAGAGTGCCTTGTCAATTCTAATGCATTAAGCAACAAAATAAATAAATAATTTTACGTGTCAAAAAATAGTTTTATGAGTGTTAGTTTTTAACACCTATTACCAGCTTATGAAGAGCCGCAAAGTAGTAAAAAACGGAAGGAAACAAAGGCCAATAATATAATTATTCATTGTGTTTTTAACACGAGCCAGCAGGCCCGCGCGAAATTGTAAGAGGCCACTACCGCTTGAGCGATGTCGTAAAAATTGTTCTCACGTCCGTGGAGACGCCTTCCAGTTTGAACTTTTTAATTAAGTTTCTTATATTTTACATTACGGAATATTAACACAAATAATATTTAAATAAAAAATAGGAAAAATTTACACTTTTGAGTTCTCAACAAACTGCTGTACTATAACTATTTAAGTAATTAAAGTCAACTTTATATCAACTCTAATTTAAGTAGTAAGTATAGAGAAAAACGGTTATATTATAAAGTATGCCAATAACATTACGTGACTAACTTCCAAAAACAGTTAAATTATCAGAAATTTGCTGGTAATTAATTCACCATTCTTTGTATCGAAAAACTGGGCAAAAATTAATAATATCTAAGAATTTGATAGAGGCAGTGGAATTTTGGAGGTAAGATTTCGATACATTTTTTTATATTATTTTGTGCGGATTTCAGTTTATGTTTAGTAACTGCAACTATAGTATATACGAATAGTTTAACGTACTAAATAATATTATGTAATTTAATGATTTATCAGTCACTTTCTATAACATTTTACTGTAGTAGGTGTAATAGGTGTCATAACGTGTGATGATAAAAGTCTAAAAGGGCGACTCCATGGTCGTCGAAGCCGCACGGAGGCGCAGCCATCTCCTGACTTGTTAATGCCGGCAGCCTACTATCTTAGCATATTGCAAGGCTCTAAATAACGCCATTATTTCCAAGATCCACCCGTCCAAATATAGAAACGTTATCAGGGAAAATATTTGATGGGCGCCCGGGCAAATTGAATTTATTATTTAAGTCCAATCAGAGGCCTTGCCGCGTGCATATTTATGAAGTGGCCATTGACGGATATGAGGTGCGGGGGAGGGGAGAGGGGCACTTCTTTCAGGTTGCGGGAATGGTAGTTTTGGGAATGCAGAATGGAATTGGGGATGTCGTTCCGCTGATGTTGTTTGGTTATTTAGATTTAGGTTCTGTTTTTACGTACTTATTGACTATGGAAAATGTACTTATTGATTATGGAAAATATTGAAGGATCAGGTGTATATTGAAAATAATGTTGTTGCATGGTTTTGAGCCATTGACGTAACTGAGTTCTAGAGTACATTTCGCAACGCTGCTCCAGTGACTGGTGGAATAAAATATATTATAATGAATAACAGAATTATTATTAGTAATCTGTTCAGATCTGTTCTGTTATTACTGATCGAAGTGGTAGGTACATATATGGGTAAAATATAATAAGGTAGGTAGGTATAAGGTAGGAACCGACTAGGTTCAAAATTTCTAAGCAATCCGTAAAACAGAAATTCGAATGAGTTTCTCTCGTTTCGGAAGTCAGTAATAAAGTACACTCACGGAAAAAAATAGCAGTAAATAACCCGACAGCTATATACCTAGCTAAACAAACACCTCAAATTTATAGCCCGTTCTTAAACAGACTGAGAAAAAAGAAATCGAAGACAAAAACTCCGAATCATTCTAATAGGGGTGGAGTGAATGAAATAATTTCCCTCTTGAGTAGGAAATGAAATTTATTTCTTTTGGGGTAAGTTTGAACCCTTTAATTCGCAGCTCGGCGTTTTGGGGTAAACAGTTTGGTGTCGGGGTATCGGTGCAATGGCGTGTGAAGAATTATTGCACTCTTAATGACATTACTTTCACCTATTAAAATAGATAAATATAATAAATAAATAACGCTTCACACTCATAGCCCCACACTAGGATTCCCTGTGTCGTGGATGCCATGGACAACACAAAAGGACATTCACACCCAGACCGAGAACAGAAATTCAAACTCATCATTCAAATTTCCGCTTCGATGAGAATCGAACCCAGGACACTCGGTGCGGCGATCCGGCATGGTAACCTTTGCGCGACCCGGGTCGTCAAATACACATTTGTTTATTAACAGTCCACATGGACCTTATTAATTAAAACCTTACATTCGGATAAAATAGTGTAATTTTTTATATTTCTTATGTGCCAGCTAACTATAGATTATGGCTAGCCATCTGATAAGTGTTAACTATATTGTAGAGGATAACTACGCCTACGCTGCTGATGGGTTAAATTCAACCGAAAAGAATTTAAAGTTTTAGAACTCTAGCAAAAGACTTCGTGCACCTACGGCACATAAACTTCGAAAACCAACCGTTACGCTGTCGTAATCTGCAAATCACATACCGAAACCAGCGCCATTGTCGGAATCTTCACACACCGGTTAAATAGTGGCGTTCGTGGCAACTTGCGCAAACCCTAAGCTTCCTGTAAACCCTGTCAACAGTGAGCTCGGCGCGGCGCGGCAAACTTCTGTTTGTCAAATACTTACAATGGGGTCCAATGTTTATCAAGTGGTTTTAAGGCCTTAGCGGCATTTGTTAAGAAACACTTAGCGTTATTCTCAAAGTATTCCGCCGATAGATAACTGAGTGTGGATGGTGGTTTGGTCGTTTTTATCGTGATGTTTCGAGAGGCTTCAGATGTGCCTCTAACGCAGCATCAACTGCAGGTAGCAATCGTCACACCAAAATCTTAATTTATGATTGCCACTTTGCTACTAAAATGGGTAACACGTGGGCCACATGGTAATAACCTCACATTTGTCAGATGTCCTGCTAGACTAGGAATATTTACATAAAAATTAAAAGAGTATTAATTTTTAAAGAACTTCTTTTGCTATTAACTTTAGAATTTTAAACTAGGTACAACACTATTGGATACCACTAGTTGATGAAAATATTTTAAGGGCAGCAGTAATAACCACGTCGATTAATTCAAAAATAAAAGCAAGTAAGGATGCAGTCTTTGATCTTGTGTTATCGTATGTCAATATATACCTACAAAGGGTGAAGAATTCTAGTGCGGGGGTAAATGTGAATAGAGGGAATGGTCTCATTTCCTATAACAAAAAAATATTCTACTATTTTAATAATATGAAAGTTATTATGGATGTTTGTTTACTTTTTCAGGCAAAAAGCACTGAACGAATTTTCATAAAATTTAGCATACATTTATACCATGATCTGAAATAGGACGTAAAATACTTATTTTCCCGGAAAGCGTGGGCAAAGCCGCTTTCAGAGCTAGTCTAGATATAATGTCGATACTGAAAATAAACCCACGTGTTACTTCATTTAAAAGCAACTCTTAAACCCAATCCTAAAACCGTTATCGTGTAGAAGTTAATAAATCGGGCGGCGCCTTCGGTTCGAGTCCCGGCGGAAGACATGCGTCTTGTTGATTTGTGACGAGCGCAGATGGATTGGGCTGGGAGGATTCGAGGAGGCGGTGATTTGTTGCGTTTTTTTAGAAATTCAAGGGTTTGATCGTCGGTTTCTTGTAAGCTCGGTTTGTGTTCGTTGTAGATGTGGGATTGATAAACTTAACTTGTAACTGTAGAACTTTAGTTGTTTTAATATTTACTTAATAATTGACACTATCTTTAAATAGATACTTGCAATTGATACTTGATAAAAAATAGCAATAAACGTAAAAAACTCAGACAAAGATGCAAACGGTAATATTATCTATATACGTTGCGGTATTATGACTAAACTTGCAATATGTAGCTTACGCCCCAACTCAGAGTCACTAACGCTTATTTAAATCGCTCCTTAGCACAGAATTTGTATGGTGATTCTTTACTAAGGAGCGATTTAAGTAACCGTTAGTGACTCTGAGTTGGGGCGTTACTCAGATTACTTGTTTTATAATCTGAGGTAGCTTAGCGCCAAGAAGGTTTAGTGTTTAGACAGAAAACATGAAGTTCTATTAATGCAATATTATTAACTCATGGTGTGAAGTGGATCATTGGTGCCACATGGCATTTCTATCCGTATCCTCTATCTGTAGATACAGCCTAGAGGGTGAAACCACGTGTCAATCAATGAGAGGATGACAGCGAAGCAAAGGTGTCAATCACTAAGCTAGATCATATCTCCAGCATTACTCAAACGAATTTCAATGTATATTCTTTTGGATCAGTGAATTTTTAGTTTATCATGTAACTGGAATAAACAAATAGCATCGTGGCTTAAAACTCAAGTTTATGGTATGAACTAATAGAAACCAACTACATGCACAAATATTTGAAGATACCTGCATGTTGAAAAAATAAAAAAAATTAAGAAAAACAAAAAGTTAAATCTTTTTTCATAATATTTTCGTATGTGGCTTTATTAGCACATTACAAATATATTTATTTACTTTTTAAAAGACTTTTTGCGTATTCGGGTTTTGATTTACAACAATTAATATCTTGTTCCCTTTGACAGAAGGTATTCTAATAACAGGAAATAATAAAAACGCTATGAACGTATTAAAAAGGTCCATGAATCCAATATGCATTTAAAATCAAAACAGAACGTAGCAGCCCTAAAGCTCTGTTCACATTTGCGACTTGCGACACGCATCGCTCGACGGTTTTTTCGACTTAATGATGTGATTTATCGTTTCCTTCACGCGGGATTAGCGCTGCACAATATTGGACGACGCACAGCTTACACAACACGACGACGATACGACATTGCACGAATTTGATGGAATTGTTACAAGTCATTTCAAAACACATGTCTAAAATTCTAAAATTTTTTAACTTTAATGTGGGAATTATTAGAAGAATTCTGAACTAATTTCAAGATAAGTTTTGTGCGATACTTAAAGTAAGTATAGAATATATTATTATCATTGTAGTTACTGGAATTAAAATTAGTTACACTGTGTAATTTACATAGATAACATCTAAAATTTGCGAAACGTAGGAAAATATTTTAGCAACACTTATTGGAGATTTTATTTAACAAAGAAAGTTTAAAAGATAGTTAAACTTATAAAAAAGGAACAACTGAAATATAAAATCATTTTATTTGCCTGTAAATAATAATGGCTCTTTTTAGTTCTTAATTAATTTTCTGTGAAAAAAGAAACTCTGCAGAATTTGAAAATGCTTTCGGCTTTTGTATAACTCTTTGTAACCTTAAAAAAATCTTCTAGTTTATTGTGTTTAGAAAATAAATATAGTTTTAAGCTAAATAACAATTTATACTCGTAGCAATTTAAATATATTGCAATTTAGTTCGCTCAGTATATTTCAAATTTTACACGACAAAAGCATCAATAAAATGTTGTTTAATATGAAGTTGTCACGTTGTCGTCTCGTTATCGTCTCGTTGTCGTCGCGTGATGTTAAAGTCAATGGCAGCCCGGGCCAAACGTCTCGCCGTCCCTGCGCCTGCGCTCCGTAATTGGAGTGTGAAATTTCGCCTTGTTAGATGTTTCATGCCCATACAAGGCAATTTTCAGTATTCAAAATGTTATACACTAGCTGTTGCCCACTGCTTCGCACTCGGAAATTATGCTTATCAAATTTATCCCCTATTTAACCCCTTGGGGGTTGAATTTTGAAAAATCCTTCCTTAGTGGATGGATGTCTACGTCATAAGAGGAATACGTGTGCGAAATTTTAAGTTATATGTATAGATAGATAGATAGATAGAAGATTAGGACCGACTGTTTTATAGGTATATCCGGATTATTTTTGTATATTTTGTATTTAAATGTAAGGAGAGGTTAAAAATCCTGCGACATATTATGGTTTAGCACTAATAGGGACCAAACAGGTACATATTATGTATTTCTACTTAATTTTAAATGTAACCAGGATTATATACACGTATTACCGCTATTGCCACAATCGGTTCTACAAAGATTGGAAAGATACTCTGTTCCTGATTATATTATTTTTAAAGAGTAATGGGGAACTGCTTTTGGATTACTTTCGCCGTTTCTTCCGCTCTGATATGATAAAAAATCTTTCCGAAACGGTAGTAGAAGTGAAATTTTGACGTGCGTTATAAATATAACAAAATTTGGTTTATTGATTTGAATGATTTTAAGCTATAAATATTTGACGGCTTGCTAAAGAAGTATTTTTATAGTAACGATATTACACGTAAAAATGGAAGAGTAACCATGCTATGCATGCATCTTTCTTTCTTTTTCTTCTCTCTTTCTTGGCCGGCAACGCATCAGTGATGTCTTTGGTGTTCTAATGTCCATGGGCAACGATAGCCACTTTCCATCAGGTGGATCGTCAGCTCGATTGCCGGCTATTTCCATTAAAAAAAATGCGATGGTATGTGGTCATCCTAAAGGAAAAGAGACACCAGGAGTGATGGTTAAGAAGGATGCAGCGAACGCACTAATTGACACTTCAGGACTCTGAAGGACCATGGAATGGGTAAAGAATCTCACCACAATTTATTTATTATTTATTACTTTTAATATAACTCACATTTTGTGACGTAATTTATCGTTCAATTGTGAGTAGTTCAGTCATAGCTCTAAGAAGCGTAGCGGTTGAAACGTAGCCCCATACGTTGTGATAGATTTATTGCGCCAACTGAACGTGTTTTATCATCCCATCACAATGGGTGCTGATTTATTATTAGTGGCTGTGTATGGGGAGTGCATACATTAAGGATGCAGTTGAAAAAATATCTTATTTCACGTATGTTTGAAGAAACAAGTCCTTTTTGTTGCAAAAATGTCGAATACAACGTGAGATATTTTTGATGAGAGTTGTATAATTTACATTACAATTCTGTATCAGCATAGCGATTTATTTCTCAGAGACGATTGTTAACTTGTAATCAATGAGTATAACTGTTGGTGGCATCCTTGGTAGTGAAGGTGTCTGGATTTGAAGGTGAGCCAGTTAATTTCGAACCCCGCATTAGAAATTAAATCACTTGGTTCATTGTAGGAAAACGACAAGGAAGATTGAAAACCAGAGGGCTCTCTATCATGTTCTCAAAGATGTGTCGAACCTTCTATTGTGAGAGAAGACTTGACCCTCCAGTGGGACATTTATGGTTGGTGATGAAATCAAACTCAAGACCAAGAACTTGATAAAGGAGCCACTAAATAGGGTTACGAGATTAAAAAATAATTTTGGCACTACATTTTATTGAGATATTAATTTAAATTACTTTAAAAATATTAATAGTAGGTACCTAAACAGATCTTAGTTTTGGCATTTAATTTTTTTGATAAAATCTTAAACTCTTTGAATTTTGTATCACCCTTATTTTTAAATTACTTTACGATAAAAGTACACTACATTAGATATATAATATGTGTATTATATTTATGTGTGTATTTTTGTATGTGTATATTTACTATGTATAATTGTTGCACCCCTACCTCAGCTCTTCAAATGTATTTTGTCCTCTGCTCAAAGGGTTGTCTGGTAGACTATTACTCTAGCGATAAGACCGCCTGTATATTTTTTTTGTTTGTTAACTTATCTTTTTGTCATTTATTAGTGTGCAAAATAAAGAATATTGTATTGTATTATATTGTATTGTATTGTATTGTACACTGTAAGATTGTTAATCAAATAGCACTCGTCTTAAAATGGAGTATACGCGAAACCTCACCGAAACCTCACCGAGCCTCTGTCCCTGAGGATATATTAATTACGTTTCATTTGCGTGTAACCATTAGTCAGGAAGTTGACCAGCGTCGCTAATGCTGATTGATGCTTTGACACTTTTAATTATAAACAACATTCCATTTATCTAGGATTAGCATTGTCCATTAATACAAGTATTTTAATGATATTAGCAGGTTGATTCTTGGATAAATTATATCAGTCGTACACGGACCTGAAAAGACAGACGTAACCTCGTCTAATCGAGAGTGAAGCATAGCAATGGCCGCCCGCTTACCATGTGTGCGTAATTTTTGATTCGCGATTGAAGCAGTGAAGTGTCAATGTGTGGGTGTGTGTACTTGTACGAATAGAGAGTTGGTATTACTATGGGTGCTTCACTGAATTTGTTCTTGGGATTACGTCCCTCTTTTTTTTAGGACCGTGCAATCGTATTGGTTTTTAGATTTTTGAGGTACTTATGAGCCTATTTGGTAATGAATCAAAATTATTCTGGATTAGAGCGAACGGTCTCGAGTTCGATTTCCACCGCGACCAGGGTAGAAATATTTGTTCTCGGGTCGTGGGTGTTGTTTTTTATTTTTGTATGTGGGACAGTTATGCAATAAAAATATTTGTCAATGTTATGCATCATAATTAATTCATTTTTATATAGTTTAGGATGTATAGGTTCTTCAAAGTCCTGGTTTTGAAGTCTGCATAATTATATTCAGTATTAAATAAAAAGAGTTTCGCATACTTAATATGTACTATGCGTTACATGTCACTCTCTTATACGTAAGTAACTTGTTATTATCAATAGGTATTAGAATAATCTAAATCTAATTAGATTATCAACAAATCAAAGAATCGAGGCCAGCTAAGGCGGGCATGTTCAATACTGACGGTAGGTTTAAAAAATATATAATTACGTATTTATTAGTTACATGGCTGAGTTGGAGAATTGCTAATTTTAACTATTTGACTTTGTACGAACCTCATAAGATGTTCTATCTGGCGTCTCAATACTTAGGTTACTTTAGGTTATTCAGATGTGGTAAAAGTAGAATTGAAATAAATAGTTACTGATGTATAAACAGGTACTTTATTCTTGAAGGAATGAATTTAAATCGTATGACTAATATACGGTTGATCAGGTCCTGAACCATAAAATACCTGAAACATAGAAAAACAACCTTTTTAAATTTTGTGTTCGTTCTGTTGGTCACTGAGAATATGCACGTGACATGAACATGGGGTCATCCATGCCTAACCGAACAGTTAGAGTTAGGATGGAATTTAGAATAGATATAACTAAATTTAACGCGTAATATAAAATTTCATGTGTGTGTGATATGTCGAGGAGTTTCCTTGTCTGAAGTCAACTATGAGCGTAGTATCAGAACACCATTAACGTGCATTGTTATCGGAACGAAAGCAATATGTGGGGTGAAGTACATTATAATAATATAGTTCTAATTCAGCTATTGACCAATACATATTTCATGGAAAGTAACCAACAAAGCTCATAGCCCGGCGGCTTACGTCGATCCTAAGCGATCAACAAAGTTAAGCAACAGCGGGCGCGGTCGGTAGTTGGATGTGTGACCGCTAGTGGCAAAAAATTCTTGAGCATTTCCGTGCTTCGGAGGGCACGTAAAGCCGTCGGTCCCAGTTGTTATCGTAAAATAACAGTCGTTAAGCCATGTCGGAGGCCCTCTGGAGGCATGAAAACTTCCGACAATTGGGTTGGCCACTAACCCCTCCACCAATCCGCACTGGAGCAGCGTTGTGGAGTATGCTCTAGGCCTCCTCAAGAGGAGAGACCCGTGCCCAGTAGTGGGCCATTAATGGGTCGAAGCCAACCAACAAAGCAAGTTATATAAAACCTTATAGTATGTGAAGATTAGGCCTTTAGAACAGTTTTCCAGTGTGAAAAATAACAAGAATAGTTCAATAATTTGTTTATAACAAGTCCGCATAGATTCCAAAAAATACGCACGTCTCCCTTTAAAAAGGCTCCATAACTCATCCGCAAATACAAATTAAAAACTATTCGAAGAGAATAGGTCTTCCCGAACCTCATCATCGATAGACGGCATTGTTCAAAGACAATGGCGGTCTGAAGTCCTCGATTTGATCATTCAATTAAACGCGAATGAAAGAAAGAGGTTTAACTTCAAATCCCCATAAATCAAACGCCTGGTGGTAATTATGGAGTGTTATCGCGAAGATTTTTGAGGCCGATTCCAATCGGTTTTCTATTTTCTTATTAGATCTTATCTAGAGTTTTGGGGTACTGCCGGAAGCTTCGAAATATCCTAAAAGGTATAAAATACCTATGTAGTAAAAAAATTGTATTATTTGTGGGAAAAACTGTACTACAGTAGGTACTTCACAATAATCTAATAGACAAGTTAAGGTTTATAAATAGGTTAGTATTAGTCTACTTTGCAACAATCCGCGGTTAACATGTATGATGGTATATACCTTAAGACATGCGTGGCACCTCCCTCCCTCCTACAACGGAAACATGCACTACAACAATTAAAAGTATATACCAACATACATACCAGTACCAACACGTGTTTCGCCCCGAAACGGAGCATTGTCAGGGTAAGTTGACTCTACGATGGTTAGTCGCAGTTTTTGTAGTTGCTTATAAATAAATTCTTTAATGAAGATCTAGAATTTCCCTGTGTTCGTATCTACAATAGAGGTATGTCTGCCACGCGAAGTCCCAGGTAAGATTTTTCGTCTAGGGCAGATATTTACGTAAGTATAATGAACACCTAAGTAGTGTACATTATACTTACAGTACTTTTCATTCGTTCTCGCTTCATGGGTATTTGATCTATCAGTCGTGTGTCCATGCAGCCTGCAAATTACGAAATATTTTTTTAAAAAATACATCGTTCTATAGATAATAGTAAACACATAACATTGGCAGCGAAAATACAAAACTACGCAAAACTATTAATTAAGATTGGGTTATCTTTCAGTAAGTACACATATTGTGATAATATCATATATTCAAGATAATAGAACAGAAATAGGACATAACGTGCCTAGTTATTTTATATCGAGTATTTACCTATTGTATAAGCAACAAATAATATATACGCTTATAATCTGGTAAATAATTTTAATTTGCATATTCTGTACCTTTTGAGGATATAATCTATATTTTAGTAACAAAAAATAACCGACTTCAAAGTCTCAAAAACTACTTTTCAGATCTCGTTATTTATGTGGGACCACATGACAAGCACCTGCTTTCGATTAAAAAAAGAATCATCGAAATCGGTTGGCGTGATATTGAGTTATTCGTCAATTTGTCGTAACATAAATTGTTTGTCTTAACATAAATTTACGACTTATGTGGTTTTCTCATGGATGCCATTGTCAAATCTCAATAAAATTTATGTGGGACTACATGACAGCCACCAGCTTTCGATTAAAAAAACAATCATAAAAATTGGTTCGCCCAGTCCAAAGTTCTGAGGTAACGAACATAAAAAAAAATACAGTCGAATTGAGAACCTCCTCCTTTTTTTGAAGTCGGTTAAAAATAGAACACCACATCCCAATAATTGATGGTGAGAGTGGTTATCAGAAATGTAATGATTATCTATGTAGGAAAATAAATTTGAATTAAGAATCGTGTAATTGTAATTAAAGTGTGTGGTGCATGGTGTCAATGTGTAGGTAGAAGGAATATTTTCTTAAAAAGCAACCCACGCTTTTTTTAAGATTACACGATTTTTAATTCAAAATTTTCAATTTTTTTAGTTGGATTTTCTAAAAAAGCGTGTCTTATTAGTTTTTTTAACTATTATTTATTTTTTCATTTTTAGTTTGATTTTTTGAATTGAAATTAAGGGTTTTTCTTTAAATATTGAACTGTCATCGGTTCTCGATAAGTCTACGAAGTTTGAAAGAAATCTGACCGTTTGAAGTGGGTCAAAATCAAGTCCAAAGAGTCGGTTACAAGTTACAAATAAACAGGTGAAGCTAATATAAAGCGTGTAAAAATATTGATTTTAAAAGAAAGATGGTAATTAAACAGGGCTGGTAAACCTTACTGCTATGCACGAGTGTCGATGTTTTACAAATGTTTTGAAACTTTTGAAGCCAGTGCAGATGCTTGGGATTTACGCCCAAGGGCTTGGCGTCTACTAAAGTTACGGGACATCCAAGGACACGGAACTAATGTGTTACATCCAAAATGCTTCTCCAATTGAGGTAGGTCACAGGCGGTAGTACACATGATTACACATGATGTACACCAAACCGCACAAAAACATGCATTGACAAAGAGCCAATCATTTGACACAAGCGAACACCTCAATGCTTAATGAATTAAAACCCAGTTTAGTTTGTCTGGTGATAGCACCCACTGGGGGAGGCACCCCATCGGCCATTCTGTAATTTTATCGGGTTATAAATTTGAATTTGTATAATGCGCGGGCATTAACGCATGATTTATACAACTTGACTCTGCTAAGATTTCAAAGATGAAAAACAATAAATTTTGTACCCGTAACTATTGCGTTTAATGGGAACGACCGTTGGTGTAATGAGGATGCGGTTATATTACGTAATTGAAATAAAGTTATTGCTGGAAGCTGTATTTATAAAGAAACAGTATTCTAAATGCTCCTGTGTTTCAGTTAAAGTATTAAGTACGAGTACTTACGTGTTTTAATACAGTATACGAATATTTTGTATGTAGATAGTAATCAAAATAATAAAATATTTATAATGTTATGCTTATTATATTTACGTTGTTAGTTTTGTAAATATTTACTATTTTTAAGTGAGCTGTTTGTTCCTATGACGAAATAAATAATTTCACTTTTGCATTTTTTGACTTAACTGAAACAATTGTCTTATAAATAATATTTTATTCACAAATCAATATCTTTAACATCAAATTAAGCCCAGAAACGTAAACTGATTTAAAAGAAAATCATGTGTAAATTTTTATGAGAAATACAATTAAATGCCTTCTCGATTACGAGGAAAACTTTAAGCCGTTAATGAATTATCTTAAGTATGTTTAATTTAAATCATATTATGTAAGTGTTCTCTCTCAAATACTAACAAAATCTAAGAAACCGAAGTGACCGCTCTCGAATGTCTTATCCATACAAACGCAACGTCAGAAAGTTGACGACTTTTTACTTGCACGAATTTATGCGATACATTTAGGAGGTGCCCGTCGTATACAAGTCAGTTAAATATTTAGCTTTCATTCTAATTTATACGGTTTATACTGAAAAAGCGGCGCTTTAGTTCCGCGCCATAAATACGGCTGATTGATATTCTTTATTGTTGAGAGCTTTCTTAGATCCTGGCGAGTTTGTGGACATGTTTTATGAATAGAGCGAGAGAAAAGGTAATACAATTATTCGTAATGAAAATGTAATATTATCCCGTCCGTGTGTATGTTTTGTTATTATGTAACCTTCATTTATTTAATGTTTTTTCCTATAATATTTATTGTAAAGTTTCCTGGTTTCATAGTACTCGTCGAATTATTTACGGATTTAACGTCGATGCATACGTAACGTTTTATACCCCGTACGGGACAGGGAAGGGGCATAAATATATGTGCGTGCCCCGATCCCGTCCCGTACGGGATTTCGCTGCGTATGCACTATCATATACATTTTCTATGAAACGATGTTTCCAAAACTTCAAGTCCCGTCCCGTACGGAAAAAACACGTTACGTACGCACTGACCTTCAATCAGTTTCTTAACTCCACATTTCACGACATAACGTATTATTGAAAGCGACACCTATTATGTTATCTGTTTTGTCTGAAAACTATACTAAATATATTCTTTCATCTATACTTATGTGATAAACGCCCCAACTCAGAGTCACTAACGGTTACTTAAATCACTCCTTAGTAAAGAATTTGTAAGGTGATTCGTTACTAAGGAGCGATTAAATTAACCGTTAGTGACTCTTTGGGACGTAAGTCTACTATTATGGTATTAAAACAACAACATACTGACTGCATCGTAATCGTATTCTGATGCAGTTCGGAACCAGTCGGACATGGCATCAATTCGACCGTATCAGAACTGAACAAAACATTGATATATTTATTGATATTTTTTTAAGTGAACCGACGTTTATTAACGAATAAACATCAGTATTTATATGCTATTTAGTAGCTTTTATAAGGATTTATATCGGGCTTGGTTAGTATGGAGGCGGCTTTCTAAACTGCATTTTATTTTTACCTATAGGATTATCATCAGTAATTTTATAGTCCTTGATATGATTTTGTTTTTTTCTGTTTATTATATTTTTGTTGTGAGTTAATGATACTTACTACTGACATGAGTAAGGTAAGGTATGAACTTATATGTTTCTTATTTTAATCTTTTCTCTCTTTTATCCATATAACCTGACTCCTTTTCGTAGGCGTGAATACTGTAACTCAATACATCCATCAAATTACATGCTACATCCAGAACATTCATATACAGATAAAAAATTATTAGAAGTCAATGTAACATAATTTATTACTGTAAAGTAAAAATTGTGTACAATTTATTTAGGCAGTTCATTAATGGGTATTAATTAGGGTATTTACTAGTTACTTTTATTTATTATTTATCTATGGGGTTCGCCTGGATAGTTACCATCCTCTTGCTTGCTGCAGACGCCAAGCGACGCCGCGACGGCTTGGAGCTTGAGAGCCAGTTCTTTCTTTCTTTTTTTTGTCTCTTTCTTGGCTAGCGACGTATTAGTGATGCCTTTGATGTCGCCAATGTCTATGACCGATGATAGCCACTTACCATGAGGTTAATCGTCAGCTCGTTGGTCGGCAATTTTTTAATAAAAAATATTTGACTGTGAATACTTGACGAATGAAGGAAAACTGTGTGGCGATAACCGCTATGAAACCACACAATTAATACTCTATCACCTATAAACCTGATTTAGTACTGGTCATTATTTCCACAAGAAAAGCGCACTCTATGCCAACGCACCCGCCCTGTGATTACCCACGTCCATACAAGTCGATCGCGTCTGCCTATCACATATCTCATGTTTAAATTTATAAGCGAAAGCCACTTTACTTATTATTTCGCTCGTAGTACTGTTTCTTTCTCTTTTACACATATGAAATAAGACAAGTAACTATAAGTTTGTGTTAAAGGAATCTAGATCCAATGACAGGATATATTATCACGATTGCTTGAACGCATTTAATCGATATCGTTATATCGTATAACCTGTATTTTCTTTTTCCTAATAGGTAGGTACTATGTTTATTTTATCAATAAAACAATTGTCTACCTCCATTTGACATTTTCTTTGTGCGCGAATAGTGGATTAAATAACTCCCTAATTAACACATTAATTGTACAACTATTAATAAATATTTTTCGACCCGAAAAATCTTCACATTCTAAAAAGTCGTAAACGCCTGCAGATGATGTCTTCAATAGTATTATTATTAGATATTAAAGCGAGACTGTATTTAATTAATTAAAATTTAAAACCGTCCCCGCATCGCGTTACAACATGTATAAAAACCGCGTCTATATTTCGAACCTATGGCGCCGGATTCATGCTTTAGAAGTTTCTAAGTTCTGTACTATCTGACTTAAAAAAAATGTACTCAGTGCCGGTTTAGCGAGGCAAGATAGCTGGGCGAGATTTCTACGGCACCCCCAGTGCTAGCGTTAGAGCCAATGACACCCCAGGCAAGAATATTGTTGCGCCCACAAGAAAATAAAAATCGAGTTTTTTTTTTGCTGGAAAAATTTTTTGCTGGACCAATGGGAATGTTTATTGAGATTTTTTTTCTTTTTTTTGCTCTTCACTTCAAATGAATCAATCTTTTAAAATAAGCTATGTATGAGTTACATACGTTTGTTTTAAGGAATTTCGGTATTAGTGAGCTGGTTATTGAGAAAATGCATCGTTTTCTTATTTACTGGCATCTAATCTGTGATGCTCTTAGGCCCCTCAATAACCAGATTTGAAGATCTCAAGATTCGGTTTGAGATGCTGAAATATGTCAGGTCATATGAAAAAGTGTGTATTATTTGTGAGATCTAATCGTGCTGTTGAGCCGAAAATGGTTTACTAATAGGGGCCCTAGTGTTACGTATCTATATGAGTACAGACAACATAATATGATATGCCTTGTTACTAAGGGGCCATCCGTAAATTACGTCACACTTTAGGGGGGAAGGGGGGGTCGATGTAGTGTGACATTGTGTGACAAGGGGTGGGAGGGGGTCCTAAATTTCGTGACTTATTTCGGAACTGCTGTTTTAATTTAATAATTTCTAGGTGTAAAATTTCATAATATGTGACGTCACACTATGTGGGGTCAATAAGTCATGAAATTAGTGTGACGTAATTTATGGATGGCCCCTAATACCTTAGTACCACCGAACATAAAGAAACTCATGACTAGTTTAAATAAATAGAAGATGCACCTCACCTAAGAATATGGGCGAGTGTTTCCATTGAACCGCCTTGCTCGATAAGCCGAGGTTAATGAGATTACAGCACTTTAATTTATGGTTAATAGCGTATTATAAAGTACAGGACGGAACCAATTAACCAGCCGGTGATTTCGATCGATTTTCATTAAGTGTGCTGAGTTATTCGATGGTGTTTTACTAAATTAGTTGCAGCCCCCTCTCGGCGCGGAATATTGGCCCTGAAGGTTTATGGGTTTAGTTCGTGGGGATCAGCCCTTGAATGTGTTTCGTTATGGGGAATACGCCGTGCTTGTAAGTAACACTGGCTTTAGTTTTTCAATTAATATAGTCGTTGAATGTTTAATTAATCTTAATTGGAAAAATTATATTGATCTATGGTACCCATTAGTGAGATAAAATTTTATGTGATGTTAGTAAATTGTAAAACTTATGTGTGCATTTTAGGAATTATTTCTTTAATAAAATAGGGTCAGGATGGATAACAACTGGACCTTTAGAAATGGACCCAGTTTGCGTTGGAATGATACTCGGTGTACTTTAATGGATCTTAATTAATATTTGTTATAAAAAATAAGTTTGTAAATAAACAAAAACTAAGAGTTCCGTGACTTGTAGAAAAAATTATTTGATACTCGGTCAATACTAGCATAGTAAACTATTTAGAATTTTGTTATAAATATAAATATAAATAAAATTTACTGTAATGTTATCTATATAATAATATATTTGGGGCAGTGATCACAACCATAAAATAGTTATTTTATGGTACGTTGGATAATGGTCTTATTCCCTTTACACGAAAAATTCATATTGTAATGTGCGAAAATGTCTTCATATATCATTTTGTGCCGGATCACTTAGCTAGGCACCGTCTCCATTGCACTGTGTACTCAGAACTTTATTTGTTATACGCACTCTGGTCAAAAATCATTTATGGTGTACTAAATGTAATGAAAATACGAAATATTTCAAATACCTAGAGAAACTTATTTTTTAAAAATGCATGTGATTCATAAATTCAGTATTATTAAAAGTAGAACTATCATATTAGTAATAGTTAAATTTTATTTTAAATTACATTACACACAACATTTTCTCTCATAAAAAAGTTTCCGTCCATCTATATAATAATTTCAAAAACGACGCTTGCAAACCTAAATGTTTGTTGATATTGTGGCGACAGCGCACACGCGTCACACGGTGACGTCACGCAACCTGAATCACGCTACTATCATTTTCCATAACTGGTGACCCGACGTGATACACGGTGAACAATGAGTGATAGTGACTATAGTGAATCTAGTGAAGACGAACATTTCGAGTCGTGCTATAGTGACTCGCCGCCATGCGCCGCCCGGGCGCAACACGGCCACGCCCTTGCAGCCACGCGGCGCGCACGCGCCCGCCGCGCACCTACTTGCCGCGCAATGGCGCAGCACGTGCTTTGCGGCGCGACCTCCGCCTCAGCAGCACGAGCAGCAACAACAGCAACAGCAGCATCCAGCACCAGCACTTCCCTACGAGTGCCACCATTCGATCTGGAGGATCCGGAGCCGTCCGTGTAGCCGTGGGTGGGGGCAGTAGCTGGCCGGGGACAGGAAGCGTCGACACAGTACGCTGCGATGTGCCCGGTGAGTCAGCGTGGCTGGTGTGCGGTCTGCCGAGAGAGGTCGCTGCAGTCCGTCGGGTATGAGCGGTGAGGTGAGGGGGGAGGGATGCCTGCTGCCGCTATCGGTGATCAGAAGCGACGTGATCACGTCGGGGTCACCAGTTTAGCAAAGAGAGATCTCCCGCCAGGCGAGGTGTGTTGCCTGGGAGGCGGCCGAGCCCCGACTGATCTTGTTGGAGCGTTTGTATAATATGCAACCGATGCAGAAAACTTCGATAGCGTGATTCAGGTTGCGTGACGTCACCGTGTGACGCGTGTGCGCTGTCGCCACAATATTAATAACAATTAATACTTAATTTCACATAGCGATTGGGTATATGGAAACGAAGTACTTATAAGTTTACTATCAACGAACATATTCCCTCAATGACAAAGCAATTATCGGAAACAAAAAAATCCCGTTCATGCGTATATTAAAAATACGCTCATGATAAATTTGAATATAAAAAAGCATTTAATTTGTTTAAAATTGATGTGCCAAACAGTTTTCCCGGAAGCCGTGTAGTGTCGAGCAGTGGACCCACGCCGGACACTAGTGGGCATCGTCCGGCCTGCACTGTCCAGATAGTGGCCGATGATTTAACGCTCAACTTTTGACACAACTAAGCTTTTTGGACATGGCTGCCTCTTGCCTATAAATAACGTCTTACGTGAACCGTGGGTGATGGCTCGAGCTACGGAATCGCGAGGGAGAATGTGTGTCATCGCAAAATGTGTTATGAGTATAATTCGGTCTAAAAAATTTCAACATCACGAGTTTTTTTTGACAAAACCGCCAGCTTTATGTATTGCTGTCTTAACTAGTTTAAATTTTAAAATTAAAGAAAAACCTGCCTGCTATCATGATATACTTTTTTGAAATACTTATGTCGAATTCTTTAATTTGATACCCATATGCGTTATTTGATTTATTTTTATTTTTTGATACTTTAAACAATAACATCTCACAACCACCATATTTGTTTTTTTTTAATTTCACTTATATAAGAACTCTTGGGTCATCAAGACGAATCTAACGATATCTTATTTATATAAATCCGTTCAGCAGTTTGGAAGATACGACGTAATAAATAATATTACATGCATACATACAAACATTCATACAAGATACGCGCGAAAAACATTACCCTTTGTGACAGTCGGGTAAAAATATCAAGAATATGAGATACCTGTATGTAACTGTGCCTATATTAATTTCGTTAGTATATTTTGATGAAAAGTAAAAAAAAAAATATTTTTTGATGAAATGGTGAGTTTTTTTGGTGTAGCATTTAAAATAAATAAATAAATCAACAAAATCCATCCAAATCGCTTCTGAAAGATGAAAGATCTTCGTGGATAGCAATGGGAATAGATGTAGGAGTAATGTGTACGATTATGGATACAGATCATACAGAACAATCAGTCGGTATAGGTGTAACATCCCATCGCTTGTACCACAGCACTATCAGTGTTTCGGGCGCACATGATATAAGGAAACAGTTCATATTTCACACATTTGCTTGAGGACCCACTCGCCATGATTTGTTGTTACTTGACGCTCGAGAGCCTTTTTTTCGCTAATCTTATTTGCTAAGGAATTAAGGCCTGTTTTAGAAAATCTAAGTAAGTACCATACTAATGTCACAGGTGATGTGTAACATCTTGTTGCTCTAAGAATTCCAAAAGAGACCATTTAATGATGAGATTATGAACAAGACAGACATTTTCTTCAAAACGCTTATATTTATATCCGGTTAAAAGGACCAAAAATAACGTAGTCAGGTGGACATGTGCATGGGCTAGGTCATGTGAGCTTAGCGCATCGTTAGTAATCACCATTAGATGTGATGTGGTGACAAGCTTGCTTAGATGTGTAACAAAAGTATTTTCATCTCTGTGACCAATGCACGTGAATCTTGGATATAACCATCATTAATAAAAACATGAAAATTTCCAAGACATGTACCTAATGTTATCGATTTTTCTTTGATTTTATTGCTGTAGCATGTTACATTTAAATGACAAAATATCGGGACTTTAGATTTCTATGTCATTAGATGCGCTTGTTTATTTGGGATTTTGTAAGCTCGTCACATAGTAAATTCGTCGCGAAAAAAGTATGTTGTTGTATTATGTTGTATATATTTACTGAAATATCTTAGGTATAACCCTGTGTTTTTAGTTTACAGGTATATAAAGAATATATACAATAAATAATAATATCGCAGGCACTCTTTCATTTTTACGAGAATTAAATTTGGAGCCTTCGATCTTATAAAACTGACTTTATTGCGACCCCGCGCTACGATGGACACTCCAGTTGTAGTCCGTGAGCCAGATAGTATTTTTTGTCAGTCATTTCCTCTCAAGCGATAACTCGTGAAATACTTCAGAGAGTTGCATTATATAGCATGGTGAACGTCAGCTGCCGCTCCAAGGGTGGGTAGGGGGGCGGCAGCCTTTCAATCATGTAAAAAAAATTGTTTTCAGTCATTTCCTCCCGACTGAAAATTTGTTAGATGATAGATAACGTAATTATTTAAAGGTAAAAAAAAGTCAGCTGGCCATACCGTGGTGGATTATACGTCAGCTGGGTGCGCGCACAGAGCCTAAAGTAAAATAACTGTAGTTACGTAATTTCCTCTCACTTGAAAATGTGTCAGGTGATAGTTTACGTGCTATTTTGAATAAACAAAAACATCAGCTGGCTCTACGTTGGTGGATTATACGTCAGCTGGGCACGCGAACATGCAAAAAAATTTTTTTGTTCAGTGAACACTTTGTGTTCTCTCACTTGAAAATGCGTCAGATGATACTTTACATGTTATTTTGAGTAAATAAAAACGTCAGCTGGCTGTATGTTGGTGGAAAGGTCGTCAGCTGATGCAGTGAATGGTGGAGCTCAGAAGCCAGGCGTGAGCGCCGATCGCTTATTTACATTCGTCAGCTGACTTTTTTTTACCTTTAAATAATTACGTTATCTATCATCTAACAAATTTTCAGTCGGGAGGAAATGACTGAAAACAATTTTTTTTTCACATGATTGAAAGGCTGCCGCCCCCCTACCCGCCCTTGGAGCGGCAGCTGACGTTCACCATGCTATATAATGCAACTCTCTGAAGTATTTCACGAGTTATCGCTTGAGAGGAAATTGGGCAGGAAAATCTGTCGCTAGCTCACGGACTATTGCAAAAATTAGGCGTTTTTAATAGCAGCTAAGCATAATTTTTAAGCATAATATGGGTATCAGTTTTGTTTCACACCGGGTATTCAGAAGTGAGCTAAATACTGACTTTTCTGTAACTTTATGGGCTTGACGACCTTTGAACCCTGTAGTCCTGGTAATGTCACTGCTGAACTGGGTTCTATTCCCGGCAGGCTGACGTTCAGTTTCGTCGTGATGTTTGTGTTGAGTGGATGGTTATTTTGTAAAAGCTTCACCTTGTGGTAATTATTTTGTCTTTGCTGCGGATTTCACTAAAATACCTCGCATCTATATTTTCTACTGCAAGTCACATGAAGTTTCGAAAATTAGTGGTTTATTCGCAAATAGACAGATTCTTAAAAGGGCAGCCTCTAATACGATGGTGTTCTTCGTGAGTTGGAAGGTTTGCGTGGTGGACATCAACAGTAAATAAATTAAAAAAAAAACACACACTTGGTTGCATGTTTTTGCTATCTCAGTACTGACTGCACTAGTGTTAGGTTTTATTTTCGTTACAGAATTTCTTGATTCGGTCGTCGCGCTCAAAGCCCGCGATAAAAGCTATGCAATAGCTTAAAAACAAAGAATGACTATTCTGATTGTTAGGTATCTTATAATTAATTGTGTTGAAATTATTCAAACTTCCTGAGTAAAACTGAGATACAAAGTTTACCTACTCTTATCTTTTGTAGCCTCCTCGCTGCCTATGAGACAAGTTATATTATGTATCAAATGTTCCAAAAGTCATATAATTTCGGACATAAGATGCTATCGGCTGTAGCGATTCCCGTAAAGTTCCACATTCAGATGTTTGTCTTTGTGACGCTGTTCACATTATGGCGTCGTGATAATACGGGAATGTGTACAATTTGTGTACTTACTGCTCAAATTCTTATGATATTGTTTAGGAAATATGGAAATAAATGATATGTACTTCAATGGCGTATCTCAAGGGATCAAAATCTGATCAACTTGGCATATTTGCAATAAATTGAATACCAATTTTTATTTAAATATAATTTCGTTTATATGAATAACAAGCTAAAGCTATGACATGGGGTTCTTCAAGAAGCGGATCTTTTCTTTTCTTCGAGACCGGCAACGCATTAGTGACGCCCCTTGCTAATGTCCATGGGCGACGGTGATCACTTACCATCAGGTGGGTCATTTGCCTGCTTAAGACATAAAAAAGTAAGAATTGCAAATATGCTTGACCATTATACAGAATTAACTTTGTTACATCTAAGTTTAAAGGTAAAGTTTAAAGCTATGCATAACCTAGATATTGTGATATAAGGAGTTTGTATATAATTATGATTTCCTTCCTACACAATCTCTTTATAGATGTGTAATATTGAACAAAAAGTAATAAGAATGGTATCGCTACCACGGCCGCAACCGCAGGATGTGTATGTATCTCACTTCATCAATTTATATTTTGTTCGTTCTTTTCACCGACGTATCTGTGGTTCATTTCGTAATTATTAATACGTAAACATAGTCTAATTTTTTATATTATTTGTAGATATAAGTAATTATAACATTTCGGAGTTGAGAACATATCGAAATCTTATGTAATTGTTACGAGATAAATCTGTTAACTGTTTCCGTATCAGCAGCTTAACATCTTTAAACAATAATTCGGATTTAAAGATTCGCGGATACAATATCCTCATTGCGATTCATGCAAAAGTAATAAAGCCTAAAATTAATTCATATCTTAATGGAGTCACTTAAAAATCTTAAAGGAATAATGCACTTTTATTTGAATTCTTTGCACCAGGATGTCAAGTATGTCATGATGATGACTGGTTCAGTTTAAATAATTATAATACCAATTACTCCTTATTGATCAGCTACCATCACATGGGTCATCCTCTCATTCCGGTGGTTAAAGAACTATATCCCTTTGTTTTTTTTTATGGAAATAGCCGGCAAACGAGCTGACGATCCACCTGATGGTAAGTGGCTATCGTCGCCCATGGACATCAACAATACCAAAGGCATCACTGATGCGTTGCCGGCCAAGAAAGAGAGAAGAAAAAGAAAGAAAGAACTGGCTCTCAAGCCCCCAGCCGGAACACGACGAATCGTTTGGCAGCTGACTCATGCTCAAGGGTGGTAGCTATCCAGGCGAACCCCACGGAGAAATAATAATAGTAATAATGGTATTAATTAACAATTAAAATCAATATTACCCATATAATCCCTCCGAGGGCCCTACCACCAGCGGGCCGGATTTAGTCGCCTTTTACGACACCCATCCGGCGTGGGATTGGGGTTAGTATTCTAAAGCCGCCCCAATACGGCTACATACCTTTTAAATAAATATCTCAATTAATTAATTTTAATGGGACTGAATTTACCTTGTAATAGTTGGTCAATCAACGCCTACTGATCATAATCTGCTGAGATCGTAGTTCGTAGTTTTTATAAAATAATGTCGTAATTTACATGTTCATATCCTGCCACCTGGGGAATCCTAGCGCGGTTTAAGGTATCAACATTATTTTTGATACTGATAAATTAATTCTCGTCACTCATTCCATGACTGGGTTATTGCATACGGTATTCCCAATGACAGTGAGTAACCATCAATGTGGAAACGTTGTGAATCATCTGTATCAAATCACTTGGAGAACAAGTTTTGTGGAAATATTTTTATTGCAACAGTCTCGACGAGTGGGTATTAATTGCCTACTAGGTAATATTAATATTCTTATCTTAATCTATGTTTATCTTAATCGATAAAGAATTAAAAGGCCACCTAAAGTGGTCCATGCTATATCCGTGTTACTAAAGATGTCACAGATGCGTTTTGGACAAAAGCAAGCGATGGGCCCACTCTTTACCCACTTTTTGCGCCAGAAGGAGCGTTATTAACTGACTACTACTGAAGTAGAAACACGATAAAGAATAATAATTATTGGTCAGTAGAAGGACATAATATAATATGACACTTTTACATTGATTGAAGTTTTTAGGGATTCATAAGTTTGGGAAGTTTGACTTGGACTGAAGGATCGATGCAGCCCTTTAGACCAAGATCATTAAACAATTTGCTTAGAGCAGAAACAACACAACTCTCCAAATATTTTCAGTAGCTACATAGCTTTATTTTGTTAGGTACTGAATATACTGAAAACAAGTAAACTAGATATATACATTGTAGCAACATGTGACTTAGTCATACAAGACATTGATAAGCGTCATCGTTTCACAGAAAGAAACGCAATCCCATCAACTCCGTTTCTTTCCCATCACCCGAGTTTTATCACCGGTGTCGATTAATAAGTTTCATCTTCATAAAATGGACTTATTTCGGTCTTGGAGCCCTAAACTGGCGTTTAAACGTCGACGTCCCAAGTAGCGTCGAGTTCAGCTTTACGACTATTATCAAAACTTTACTCGCGTTAAGAACATGTTTACGAGATGACTTCGGACATGTTTATGGTGATTGTTTTTTGAATTTTTGTTTATAATGTGACAGTTTACGACGGGTGTAAGGCATCTGTCGTGCGCTGTGTTGACTGGCGAGATAAGTGGAATGGAGTGGAGTGGTGGAAATAGTCAGATCAGGTATTTATATCATCGTTTGAGCATGTTGCTGGTCATTACAGGGCTGAGGTTTGAAGGTAACTCAACACTTCTGAAAATCACGATGGTAGTATGTGCATGGCTGAAGTATGCGAGTAACTTCTGTGTATTTTCTTAGTTCATCGGTTAAGGCTAAACGAGTCCTATCTTTTATGTACAACTGTTAGGCTGTTGTCGCTCTGCATGTGATAACCTTAAGTTTACAAATAGAACCTACATACATAATAATTTCAGTCATGTAAGCACTCCTCCTAGTGTGTTTTACCGTCGCCTTTCGATATCTTTAACACTAGTCGTTACCAAGCTTTCAATACCTCCTCCCCTCCTCCTCCCCAAATAATCTATGTCGTCCCGTGACAAAATTAATAATAACACTTCACACTCATAGCCCCACACTAGGATTCCCTGGGTCGTGGATGCCATGGACAACACACTAGACAAGGACATTCACACCCAGACCGAGAACAGAAATTGAAACTCATCATTCAAATTTCCGCCTCGTTGGGAATCGAACCCAGGACCCTTGGCGCGGTGATCCGGCATGGTAACCATCGCACCATACAGGTCGTCTATAAGTAAAATAAGGTTCAATTCATTTTCTCAACTGGTCCAAGCTCCCCCCAAATAAAAATCCTGGATCCTTTACTGGCACCGCACAACATAACAAAGGCTTTCTATCTGTAGGTTCTACCAGGATCGATGGTTTAAGGTGCCCTTTGGAGTACTAATGCGGTTAAGAATTTTTGTTGGGTCACTTACTATGGCCGAAGTATCTGGTATCCATCGCTCATCTTCTCCCAATATGACAAGCTCCACATTTTACGAGAGGGCTGTAAATTGTAATTTGGAATTTATTCATACACTTATCCCAACGTGATATTAATAATTTATACTTTGTAATGTAATCAGTACTTATCCGAAAAAAATGAATGCGTGTCATCGCAAAAGGTTTCGCAAAACGTTTTTTGTGTGACGAGGCGTGTAAGTAGAAATTAGTACAAATTAATACAATAGTAGACCACGCGAATAACAGAAAATGTAATCGACAAAAAAACAATTGGATGAGGTGGCTTAAAGTTAAACAATTGCGTACTCTGTCAAGCTTTGATCGTATGACTTATGACTTATGAGTCGTTCGGGATGTATGGATTGCTCCTGTATAGCTGTAAGCGGACTCGTGAGTAGATAGAGCATATTATACCCTGAACAAGTAGCACTGAAATATATACAAACATACCTACTATATACTAATTATTCGAGGGTAGAGCCTCCATACACTAACATTTCCCAATTTAAGTATGATAGCTCAATACATTTTTAATTAAATATGCACAAAGATTCATAATAAATATATTCAGAAGTAATTTTAGACGTTTTAGGCGATATTTATTTTCATTACCTATAAACTTAACTTCAAAAATATTGGGTGCGGGATACAAACTCATTGAACCCAAGTGCGAGGTGTAATTTCAAACCACCGGGTTATCACGTCATATTATACTTCCATATAAAAAATAAACTCAGAAATACTACAAATTAAGATAAAAGTACAAAATATTTTTCGTTAACAAAACGTTTAACTGCGTAAGTTCAAGTAGCCATTTGTAATTTGAAGATAAATACGCGCGTGCCCCTTATCGATGTGTTGAAACGTAATGTTGGTAACTACCCGATTATTATAAAGGTCTTGACATAAACACTGGATACTTTTATTGATGTGGTAATTATGTTAAAAAAACAAAGTAGTTACTAGCCATATAGAAATATTAATAATAACTTTTTTCGTTTTTCATGTACTATTTACTAATCTTAACCAGGTTTCTCTATGGTAAAAAAAAAATCAGTCGACATGGTTACTGTTAGCCGCAGAAACGAAAGTGGCAACTACGCCCAATTTATTATTATGTAGCAATTATTACTATGTAGCAATTAGATAGGCTTACCATGCGTCTCGGTTTCACACAATGGTCCCTAACTCCCGGTCGTAAGTAACCGGCCAGGTATAAAAACAGGTACTGATGAATTAATTGTATTACGTTTGTTAAATTCATGAATTAATACATGGGTTTCCTACCCTCAGGCTTGAAACTGGGTTTGCTCATTCTTGTCCCCGTTTGAACTTTTATAATATTATGGAAAGCCATAGATATGTATATATTATACTAGACAGGCTGTTTAGTACTAAAAGTTTTGACACCTACGTTGACACCATATGGTGCCAACGCATTTTAGTCTGCTGCGAGCAAGCGAGACAAGTAGATGTCATTTTTGAAAAACCCCGACCGTTCAAAAACACATATTAACCCATATTGTTTATTGTGCATAGGTAAAACGTCTTCATTATTTACGTTTAAACTTTATTTGAGTTTATTTAAATTATAATTGGTAAATAACTATATTTTTACTTACATAAAAAAATATTTATTGCAAAATATTTGATATCCAACATGAAAAATTCTTGAAAAATATGACACGAATTTTGTTCGGAACAGCCCGTCTATAAAGTCTATGTGGAAAGCCTGCTCATAGCGAGGTATAGAACACTAGTACCACGACCCTATGACTACCGTTTATCATAGATGAGACCGAGAGACCTCAATCAGGTGGCACTTGTTGCCATTACGCATCCGTTATTCAGGAAGGTGAATTATGAGGAGAAGAGCTTTTGACATACAAGACTAACATACATACCTCAGTAGATCAACACAAGTAATCCAGTGTCTGTAACTCTGAACCAATGATCCGATTCGATCGATGGTTTCTATTCCTAATCAGGCAAAGTATTTATGTGACGAACAATTTCACATATAATATAGCACAAAGTGACCTAAACCCGCAATTAGGTCACGCTTTTTCATGCGTATTATTCTTCTTTCATACACGGTTTGTTTACATGATTTTGACTGCATGGTGTTTGTATTCTCGGGCGCTAACTTCACGTAAGTACTTAATTCCCACATTTTGTTTTTAATTGTGGGTTCAGGCCACACTGTGCTATAATATAGTATACCATACACGTGATTTATGCATGTTTTTGCACGGAGTTAAGCTTCTTCGCTAAGCTCGGGCGATTGCAATAGACCACTTTACATACGTACGAGTAGTATTCTGGTCTATTGTATGTGGCGTGGCTACCAGTGGCACAAGCACAAGGAAGCACAAGGAATCATGAGTGGTGATACCATTGGATCTTGTATTTTTCATTTTAGCGACCTCGAATACAGTTTTTTTCACACTCATTCCCCGCAGTAAGTTTTCACCTGTGTATGCCACCTGCAACGACGACACCGGGAGCCCTTTCTTCCCAGGCAGGGTCTCTACCAACTAGGCTACAGGGTAAGCTTTTTAAGATGACAGTGAATAAATCCCGTAGATACCCTTACTTCAACCTGTCAAAGTATACCCAGTCATTGTGTAGGGTCCCTTACCCACCACGTAACGGGTCTACCGCATCGCCCTCTCGTGTTAAGCGTCACAGATACACCTTTCACGGCAGTTGATATTACTGTGGACATTGGCGGACTGCGACGCGTAAAAGAGGGTTTCCACTGCACCATTTTACGGTGCAAATTTTAAAGTTATCATAAATACGTTACGTACTCATACTATCGGACATGGAAAATCTGATTAAAATTTTGGATAGGCAGCAAATAATGGTAATCGATAAAAATCTCTCCACCAACATGCTCACTTTTCATAATTCATTAAATCGTCATCTGATGTGTAAGATTTAAAATATGACGCAGGTAGTTGTTAATGACTATGAGATTTTACGTAGAAAATAATCGTGAAAAATATTTATAATATGTTATTATGAATTTAATTTTAAAGTACTTAATATCATATTAGTAAAATATACCAGAAAAGTTAAAATACGAAATTCTTATTCATCACAAAAAGAGAAACAAGTACAGATACAATGGAAACCCACAATTCGAACCAATTCGAACGTGTCAATAGTTCGTGAGGAAAAAATCTGATGCTTCGATGTCAATTTAAAAATCGTAAAACTTTATTGTTGAGCAAATTCGAAATCTTGAACGCTCCTCACTTGTTAACGACTGAACGTACAAGAAACCTTGAAGTTGTGATGTTAACACTTCAGGAATTGATGGTAAAAGTAACGTTATGACCCCTAAATTACAGGTGATAATCGCGTAATTATTATTTCTTGGAAAGTGTAAATATTTTTGATCTGGATTGTATTAATCGAGTTGTAAACAGTTGTAAACGTGGATGTGCCGCTCACCGCAATTCAGGTTAATTATTTCGTCGTCCGTGAATATTTTTATTATAATTCGCCAATAATGTGCAACGGCTAAAATACTGGAAAATTATTTACTTTTGAGTGCTTTTGGATCCGTCTTCAAATTACTCCAAGGTAATAAGCGTAAACGATCATGAAATTCAATTAAATAAATGTAAAAATGTGTTGATATTATTGTTTTTTATATAGGAAATATATAAATTTACAGCTATAAATACATTTTTATGAAGAACCAATTTTTCGCTTGCTTGTTAAAATTGTGTTAAGATTTACATCGTATTTCACATTTTTGGATGTTTAAAGTATTTCATTAAGGACGTTTGTTTAGCCAAGCGGATGTCCGCTTGGGGTGTCTATATTGTCAGGGTAGTTGTAGCACGTTGACAGGGTGCCTATTTAGACACCCTATCAACGTGCATGAGTAACGTTAGTTTAACTTTTTGGTTGACATTTACGTGACAGAAAACTAGAGTGTCAATATAAGTGTGCAAGCATTTACAGCAGTGGTATGTTACCATGCAAATGGTAGATTGCTGCTACCAAGTTCGCTTATTAAAACCAACATTCATTGCCGTGACTACGCCTCATTAATGACATCTATTGTTGTTCGAACTATCGTAAACCAGCTCACCGCTTGACAGACGGTAAAAACGTTTGAAAACTGCTTTGCGGACGACTTAGTCGTTTGTATGCAGATGAAGAGAAATCTGTGACGTCAGTATAGTAATAGACTGATAGTTTTTAATCACATCTTCATCACAACATCTAGTTACAGTAGTGTGCTGTCTTTATGAGAGGGTTAATCGCTCGCTTAGATTAAAGATTTATATAGGTCTAATATTTATCATCAGTTTTTGTTTTCCTAGTTAATTTTGTTTATGTTAATAAATTAGTAACATTAAAGATATCATCGTGAAATGTTATTTACGTAGCAGTTCTGGAGAGCCAGGAGAATGCGGTTTTCCGTTTCCGTTTTGATTGGTAACGTGTCGGTGATGTGTTGGTGTCCTGATGTCTGGAGCGACTTACGTAACAACTTAGTATTATTTACCAGGTGTCTGATCAATAATACTATTTAAATTATTAAAAAAGCTATTCAAGAGCACATGGGCATTGTTTTTTTTATGAAAACATAAAAACAAACGTTAGGCGTAAACTTAGTACATGACTCCTATTTATCATCCAAGAACTCTTTTCTAGCAGATCTAAGAGTGGATCAAAAGTGCTTTTTAAAATAGGGATCTTGAATAAAATATGGGTCACATGTCCGAGATACGTTCCCATACTCCGATCATCGAGGACGGGCGTTCTGAAACCAGTAATTAAAACCACTATAAATAACGTAAGGCGAGACAATAAGGGAGGTGGAAGCCATGGCAGACTGGTAGAACTGTTATTAGTGAACGTTAAACCAACTACAAAAAACATGTCTTTCAGGGTAGATTCGATCAAACTTTAACCTGAGAATAAAATGTCATCTGATGCCGCAACTCAGAGTCACTAACGGTTACTTTAATCGCTCCTTAGTAAAGAAACACAATGATAGTATATTACGAGTATATGCTATTATAGTATATACGCTAAATATTGCATCTAGTGTTGATAAAAGGCTCGAGCCTTCCGAGTCTAGAGCTCATTGAAGGCTCGAGCCCTCTAATAAGGCTCGAGCCTTCGCCTCGAGTCTTACATGAAGGCTCGAGGCGGAGGTTCGAGCTCTGGTCCAGGGCTCGAGTCGAAGCTCGAGCTTTGTCTTCAGGGCTCATTTTGTAACACTGTAATTTCAGGGTCCCCTAACCAAAACGTACTGTGTTTTGACTACGGAACCCTAAATAAGCCTTAACCTTAAAATTTTAAATTAGGGCGCGGTGCGAATTTCAAATTTTTGGAGTTTTCTCCTTAGGTATAGATTTTCATAAATAAGCCCGCGGTATGAAATTTTATGGGGAGTAAAATCAAACTTTCTCCGTAGCGTTATGCGTTATATTTGTAATTCGTAACATAGAATCTAGATGGCGTTGGATGGCTGATCAGTAACAACGCCATCTAATGATAGTAATAATCTTGGTACATCCTATTCTTATGATGTGAAACATCATCATCATCGTCATTCATCGTTGTCATCATTAGTCATCTTCATCATCTCCTTCATCATCATCACCACCATTCAGCATCATCATCATAATCATCATCACTATCCATTATCATCATCACCATTCATCATCATTGCCATTCGTCATCATCATCACCAGTCATCATCACCCCCAGTCATCATCACCACCAGTCATCATCCTCATCATCATCATCATCACCACTCATCATTATCATCATCACCATTCATCGTCATCATCACCATTCATCATCATCACCATTCCTCATCATCACCATTTATCATCATCACCATTTATCATCATCACCATTCATCATCATCACCATTCATCATCATCACCATTCATCATCATCACCATTCATCATCACCCCCATTCATCATCACCCCCAGTCGTCATCACCCCCAGTCATCATCACCACCAGTCATCATCATCATCATCATCATCACCATTCATCATCACCATTCATCATCACCAATTATCATCATCACCATTCATCTACATCACCATTCATCATCATCACCATTCATCATCATCACCATTCATCATCATCACCATTCATCATCATCACCATTCGTCATTATCACCATTCGTCGTCATCACCATTCATCATCATTACCATTCATCATCATCACCATTCATCATCATTGCCATTCGTCGTCATCATCACCAGTCATCATCACCCCCAGTCATCATCATAATCATCATTCGTCATCTTCATCATCATTCTTCATCATCAACATCATCCTCCATCATTATCATCATCATCCATTGTTTGACTGATTTGACGATTGAAAGCTAGATGGCGTTAAACTCTAGGCGTGCGTCGGAACTAACACACATTTTTATTTTATTTTAAAGTAAAAATGTTTGTATGAAACTTTCATAAAGAACCCAATTTGGTATACCTATTGAAATGCTAAGTAAATAAAGCTCGAGCTTCGACTCGAGTCTTCAATTGAAGGCTCTTGAGCCTTTAAGGCTCGAACCCTAAAGGCTCGAGCCTTCTAAGGCTCGCGAGCCCTTAGGCCTCGAGCTTTGAAGGCTCAGTAGCTCCGACTCGGAGCTCGAGTCCGGGACTCGGAGCTCATTTTTCTCAACTCTAATTGCATCCCATACAGGATACAATTTAGGGAACAAGGGTAAGGTAAAGTTACTATTTCCAATCCTCTTATGAATTGTTTATATTTTTTTTAATTTTTTTAAATTAATAATTAAGATTTGATTTTATGAATATGATTTTACGATACGGCTTACTCTGCAGTACACCTAGCTGAGTTACTAGTTGAAAAATTTAATTATGTATAAAAGAGTTTAAAAAAAGTAAACATGTCAGTCATGGAATGCAAGAGTTTATTTTTATTTATGTTTACTATTTATGTGTATTGTGTACCCTTATTTTAAAACTCGCATGTGTAGCTCAAGCCTAACAATAAATCAGCGGGACCGTAGTGACGCGTCGGCAACTGTTAATTGCTATAAACACAGGAATTTGGGAGGACGTGAGATTTATACCGTTTTGTTCCGGCCATCACGAGTCACGACGTTCACTAGTGGGCGGGGCATTGCCAAAGTTTCCGTATGAGAGTTGGGTAACCAAAATATAGCTTGATACCATAGACTTAAATATATAGACGGGCTGTTCCGAAAAAAATCCGTGTCATATTTTTCAAGCATTTTGCATACTCTGTGACAGCGCTTCGTTCAGTTAAGTTCGGTTCAAGATGGCGGATATCAAATATTTTGCACTAAATATTTTTTTTAAATGTAAGTAAAAATATAGTTATTTATCAATTAAGATTTAAATAAATTCAAATAAAGTTCAAACGTAAATAATGAAGACGTTTTAACTGTGCACAATAAACAATATGCGTTATTATGTGTTCTTGAACGGTCGGGGTTTTTCAAAAATGACATCTACTTGTCTCGCTTGCTCGCAGCCGACTAAAATGCGTTGGCACCATATGGTGTCAACGTAGGTGTCGAAACTTTTAGTACTGAACAGCCTGTCTAGTATAGTATACATATAGGTCTATGCCTGATACAAATCAACGATGGCTGTCTTATATCTGAGATTGCTGACGGTCCATGACTCCCAGATTCGATTCCCAGCCGGAGATTTTTACGTTATACTTGTTTATACTTGTTCTCAACTCTCAAGTAATGGATATCAGTGATGTATTTGTATCTCTGGCAATCTAGCAACGCGGGCGTGATTGTGTGAGTATGCTAAGTTGAAGAAAGTAATATAAATCATTAGGGACTGACTATTGCTTGCGTAACAACTTGCTCAATCTGGTAAAAACATAGTGACGACGTCTAATCAACAGAGCTCTCTCTTTATAAACATTAATTATTGATGATATTATTGACACACATTTGTTAACGTAGATATTAAAGGTCTTTTATATTCCCTTTCTGTTTATCTCACTCCATCTTTCGTCTTCTTATATTCCCAAGAAGATCCGAAGTAAAAAATGTAATACCAATGATTTTACTTTATTAGTCGTGAAATCTTTATTAATTAGGTATAAAATAATCAATTGAAAGTAGGTATTCAATATTAACATCAAAATGGAAACACAATGGATGTGATAAAAAGACAAACTTTCCTTTTATCTCACTAATAAATCATTAAAGTATGTCTCGCTGACATACGCCATACAAAACCTTATCTCATCAGTAATGCCTAATTCGATAATTTATTACAAAAACCGAACAAGAATCACACCTCTACATATTCACACCTATACATCACATTGACGGTTATACCTATCAATAATATAAGGTCTAAATGCAGGAATAAATTTTGATATAAAAACCTTCGAAGATCTGTTCTATTAGTTGAGGATAAACTATATTTTATTATCGATTTTCAATGCAAATAATGATGAAAACAGTTGAAAAGATTACTCACTACTCCCATCTCTACATACCTTATATGATAAGATACTTTGATTAACATTGTAACAATGTTAAAGCCCTCAATGGAGTTAGGTTTGGACTCAATATCAAGATAGAGATATCAAATCTCATTCTCCATTCGTCACTTGGACATTATGGTACCCATACCTTACCGACCAACTAGATTCTAAACATTTTTGATCTACTAAGCACACAACAGCACCTATCAAAATAAATACATAAAAAATAAACTCTATTCGCATTAGTAGCAAAGTCTAAAATCGATCATCTCAACCTCAAGCTATAAAGAAGGATAGCGTACGTAACAAAAACCATACAACCACGACCCATGCACATAACTCAAAATCGGATACGTAGAATTTTTCGTCGTATCGTAAATGCGATCTAATACCGATGTTCACAAAGTTGAATTCAGGTTACATTGGGTTATAAAGAGGTATATAGTATCAATCACAAATCAACAATGACGGGCACTGCCCAGTACGGATGGTGGTTAATTGCCGGGTTGGCATTATCATTAGTCGAGTCGTGCGCAGGCGCATTCTACACCCTTTAGATTGTATCTTCGATTGTAGATCCCGATGGGCTATTCGATCTATACTAGGTGAGCTGAGATATTATTCCGCAAGTCCTGGAGGTATGGCCAGATATTTAATACGCGCTTGAGAAAAAATTTCGTAGCATTTGAATAGGCTCTTGTAATTGGATGAATGGGCAATGATAAAGAAAAATATTTCGATGTGAAATCTAGCAATTAAAAGAAAATTCTTTGCGTTTCTCTAATACAACTACTACGAATCGTTAATACTAGGTAGATAGGTATAATAATAATTATTATTATATTGTAACTTTGATATCTAACTTAATTTTATCACTGTAATAAATATTTTCCTCAAATAATAAGTAACAAAGAGTAACAGTTATTATAATTAGGTAAAATATTTCGATATGTAACATCGGACGTGCATCGATATAAATCTACAACTAGCGACATCTAGTAATAAACTTAGAAACTAAAAAAAATTGCAACATGCACACCAAGAGCTTTAAAATATTCTCAAAAGTGTTTGAAGTCTGCCAAACCGCTATAGCCAGAACCTCATTGTGAGTTAAGAACCCAGCTCAACACTGGAGTAGTTAGGATTTTAATGAGGATGATGACGATCAGTCAAAGCTCAAAAACTGTGGATGACTGAAACATAAATTCAAAGTTGTAAATAAAAATTCACCACACAAGCATCTGAGTTAAAGTATATCCTGATTACAATATTAAGTTGACAAATTGATAAGCATTAAGCACGTGTAAATAAGTAGTGATTATTTGAAATACGCGTAAATTTTTATTATAGTCCCCATTTCTGACAAATTTTCTAAGCTATAGGCAGTGCTATAGAGCTCTTCTTTTCTCGTTACCCTTCATTACTTAGAATTTCCAAATTCCACCGCGCAAATATATGACAAATGGAAATGTTCGAACTTACCTGAAGCTACACGGGTTAGTCCCAGGCTGGTGAAGGTTTGCGTCAGCTGGTGACGGGAACGGGACATACGGGAATCGGCCATTTGAATTCTGATGGGCTCGTATCGCTCGCGCCCCTTTTGATTTATATAATTCCTATGCTGATGACTGCGGTTCAAACTTGTCCCTATCAATTTTACATTAGGTTTTGTCAGTCAACTTTGTGATTGTAATGATTGTAATTGGTGTCTCGAGGCAAAGAATGATGTTGTATAATGATTCAAATAAAAACAAGAAAATTAAAGATTCACGACATTAGATAGTTCAATATTTTATGAAATTTGGAGAAAGATGGAACATAAAAATACACTTTGTTGGTGATTATCATATGTCCAGGATCGGAATACTTGGGAATCGAGTATTAATGGGTTTGAACCCGGATTCCTAAAATGGTGTTAGGTACGAATTGAATCGAAAGTGGGCTATGTTTAAATGATTATAATCTATAGTTATAGGGGTTTACGTGTCCCTTACGTAACTTAGTCCCTCACGAACACACGTATTTATTCGAATTATAGTTTTATCCCTGAATATGTCATTTTCGAGTCACTTTGTACTGTGTGTGTGTGTTGTTTGGAAAAGTTAAAAGTTTGTTTTTGTAAAATGAGGAAGAATGTAGTTTTAGTTCGCCAGTTTAGTTCTAGTTAGGTAACTAGTTTTAATTTTTTTAGTAAGTACTTCCAATCCAACTAAGTCCAAGAGATCCCTGGACGGACGTGTGTAGAAAATGCAAATATATGTAAATCATTTTGTACATAATAATATATTCTTATTATGCAACTGTGAAATCCATCCAGATTCCTTTAAACGTTCCCATCGGAACCGAAAATATGAATTCGATACAATAATTAATTACAAATAAGTTTGTTCGTTGCTGACCACCTCCCCATCCGTCATCCTTGGCCCGAGGTAAGAGAAACCTCTTCGCAACGCCTGAATTGATGGGCGCACTTTATTGGAGGTGGGACGGCATCTAGAGTCGACTCCACTCGATATCAACTGATATAGGACTAGCTTTTGATGCACTGCGACTGACGCTGCTTGATACTTCACCTTTTCCTCGATTTTCTTTCTGTTAAGCTTGTCATGTTTGTTGTTAGTTTAATTCCAACCAAAAATTTTCCATTTGTAAGTTTTTTTTTTCTAATTTTACCTAACTCTCGGTTTTTTTCTCGATCTTCAAACGTTATAATAATGTTGTATCAAGCAATACATTATAGTATCAGTCACTATAAATGTGACTGTATTTTTTACACTACTGATTATAGTTTTTGATGTACATTTTTACAAGTTACATCCTATACTAATATGTCCAGGCAGCGATTTAAGCAGTTAATAATATGTTGTTTTTCGATTATGTATTTAAAATATAATTAAGTATTTGCCTTACGAAAAAATCTGAGAAAATATATTTAGTACGCATATTGTGTCCACTTTTGTGATATAAAAGTTGAAAAGTTAAGTATATAAAAAGTTGAATATTATTAGCGATGGAATTATCGATCGATATTTCAAAAATGTTAATTGTTATTTTGGACTAAATTATAAAAACTAAAGAATCCGTAAGTATCAAACAGTGCTACGCCGTGTTAAAATATCGAGCAGACGGCACGAACGCTCGCCTTACAACAAATCATTCAACCGGGGCCAGTTCTGAAGCGTTTCCATTCTTTTATTGATTTATTTCGTATTATTATTAATTTGAAAAAGGCACATCTCGAACAAGTTATATATTAAAACGTTAAGCTCCCGCCCAATCTGATAACGATGTATTTATAGCCTGTTTTTCATTAATATCGTTTTTTGAGAGTCATCTGCTCGATCGGCCCTTTTCTATCATTGTTACCTTCGTAAGCAGTTCTGAATAAATCAACGAAGAAGGTGACGTTTTGATGATTATTTTCTGATTCTGAGACGTTCCGATCACTGATCACCTTCGTAATAATTGTGGGGTTCGGAGATTTGTGTTAATCGAGAAATTATTTACGATTGGGAAAGAATCTTCTTATAATACAGATTATGATATTTATGATACGACGCAATGTTTACTGAGTAACTAAATTGAGGATGGTGATATTTTTGTGGCTATTTCGTTTAGATATTTTTGAAAATAATTTGCAGCAAATAGTTGCGGCAAAATTAAGAGCTACATCAACGGGTCGCTTGCACTAACATCTGAACATAAGTTGTGAACTGAAAGAAAGATTGTACCTATTTGAGGCTGACTGACAACAAAATGTATTGAAAAAATTATAAAATGTCACTGAAATTAAAGCAAACCTTGGTGTCCTGAAAAAAGGAACTGCAAACATAAAATAAATTAATGATCTGCTGATAAATATTTTCAATTGATCCCGATCCTTTCAGTCAGTCCAGTCATTTCGGTAACTCTGACAGTGATTTTGTTTTTAAAAAACATAGTAATTTTTGACTCGTCAAGAATTTTAACAATGACTATTGCGTACACAATATGCAGGACTTATTGAAATATAAGTATTCTAGTGATATTAAAGTTTAAAAGTACATAATTATGTTTCTATGAGACTGTGAGTATGATCTTCATTAGTTTGTACGAGCATAAGTATAATAACATCTGCTTCAAGTAACTATATCAGAATCCGGTACAAGATTTAAAGTCAGCCATCTGCTTAGCATAAGTCAGATCACCAACATTTGCCAAACAGCGCTCCAAGATTCGTTCAACTGATCTCCGATACAGTTTCATAGAGGACGTATTTTAAACAGTAGTAACACCTTACGAATAAAATACACGACAATATGTAGTTGTCAACGCTTGATAGAACCTGTCTCTCAAACTATCTACTTACCATCTTTACCAATACCTCTTAAATCACATCTGAACATGCATAAAAATGTCCTTTGTATCTAAACAAGAAAGTACGTTTTTCCAAGCGCCGCGTTTTGTCTCTTAATGCCTTTCGGATTTACTAGTTAACAAATACGAATTCCATGTTATCGTGTAAGGATAACATCGAGGTGTTTGCAGTCCACTTCTGTTTCGGTGAAACCCCAGAATTAATAGCGGCAACAAAAGCCGGAATGGACGGTGAATCGATTGAAATAGCAGCATATTCTTTATAGATACGTCGCGATAGTTTTCGTTTGACGTCCCAGGAGGGACAGAAGCTAGGTGTTGAGATGATCCCGGCTGGATAGATCAATGATACGTCAAAATTGCTATGCTTGTGGGAGCGGTACAATCCGGACAGTGATAGATACTGAGGTGTGAAATATTCGCTCGATTCCCTCGGCTCCTCGCTTCCGATCTGAACTGCAGTTTCCAATGCGGATGCTTTAAATGACGTCAAATGAGTTATGAGCTTCATTACCGTGATGGAGGTTTTTGAGGGAGGAAGTGCATTATTGATCTATGCGGTTATTTCATGAGATATGGTTAGCGAAGCGGAGATTTAATGGAATTAATTCGTACCGGTCAGGAAAGTAATTTGATTTCAAGTTTTGATAAATGTCATCGGTGATGCATTTACATTTATTAATCCAAATATTGACTATGGATTCATACCAGTTTGCTATCAACAGCACCTACATATCTTCCGAAGATTCTTTCCTTCATAAGATGTGACAATGGAATGTGTAAAATATAAAAACCAACAGTTGCATTGCATTGTGTAATGTTTAATTTGTTTCTTTCTTCTTGTCTCTTTCTTGGCCGGCAAAGCTTCAGTGACGCATTTGAAGTCACTGATGTTCATGGGCGACGATACTTACCATCAGGTATCCATCATCAGCTTATTTGTCGAAGATTAGACCTGTGCCACGATGCTCCAATGCTGATCAATAGAATTAATATCCAGAATATTTTGAAGGTCTTCAAAATAAGGAGGACAACTAAAATCATTGGCTCATCGTGCCCTTATAATATTGGTTATTACAAAATAAGTTAAACAATTTTTCATACCGGAAAGTCCTCGCCTGCCACTGCCTACTCGTATCACGCTCATCTTACGGCCGCGCTAACATCGCCAATTTCAGAAGCCATTTATTTCAGATCTTTCTCAATCGCACACACGGACCAGTAGCCTTCAAAACACCATTAAATTAAACCTCATTGTCTCAAGTTCTATCGGATCGAATCGCAAAACACAGTACCTGTAACCCAATAATTGTGTACATAAATCATTTGAACGACTCCAGATAATTCTCCTTCGAAAGTAAATGTTTGGTGTGAATTACGGGAGGCAGAGGGGAAGGGTTGATACCGATTAAAAAACACAAAGGTACATACGAAGGGTTACTTTTTATGTAACGTGAATAGGATGGACACAATTAAGACATCTTAAGCACTAGGATCTTTTAGACTTCAGTTGATTAATCTTGATCGTAGTATTCGTAGTGACCTACGGAAAAATAGTCCTTACGCAACAATAAAATTGATGCCCAGCAATTGATAGTTTTTCACAATTCGTAAATCTAAATTTTCTTGTCAGTACTTACCTCTACAACAGGTGACTGTTCATAATGAATGACAAAGCTACATAGCTTCGTAACTTCTGTGAGCTATGACAAATTGCTATTTCCCAAGCCTTGTTAATTTGTTTGACCCTAGTTGCAAGGCTATGAGTACTGAAGCACTATCAGCACTATTCTCTTCTCGCCAATCGCTGTCAGCTCATGAATTGCATCGTCCCGTAATTCTCCCTCCACCGTAAGGGTTTGAACAGACCGGCGATAACGCGATACGTGCGGAACGCGACTTTTCAACCTTTTGTTGGGCGAAAGACGATAATGTCCGTAATGTATGCGCCCTGTTGGCATTTTTGCGTCTGTCACATTTTATATATCATCTAACGTTATTGTGCCCTTATGATTTTGCGATACGATCTTCGCTCTTCCTTGTTTATTTGTAATTATGTCTAAGCTTATTTACAGCGTGACCGACTAATGTTAAGAACGAAGTAAAACGCCAAATTGTAAAATGAATCTAATAATTATAAACACCTAACCCCCTTCTGTTAAGATATCGGATACGGGTAAATAAATGCAAAAGCAAAAGATAAACTACGATCTTTTTTTTCTTTAACTAGTCGTCATTGTAATTCCTATCTTATATTTAATTGGAATACATCGGCTGGTATTACCTACTAGTAAGTTTTAAATGATTCCTGACAACTTTATTTTAAATAAATGTTCATCTACTAATTTTCTTTCCGAACAAAAACATATCTATATTGGCTACTGCGATTGCATATTTTCCTATCCTAGACCTATCCTTATTCGATTAAGTGCATTTTATTTGAAGAAGCAAATATTATTTTAGTTGCAGTTTGTGATAATGATAATGATATTTGTTCGTTTATCGTTTACAAGTTAATTACCTCCTAGAGAAGCCATATTGTAAAATAGTTAGGATGATATTTAAGTCAAGAACTCAATTAAATTGCACAGTAATTCCATGCCCACATCAAGAGTTCTCCTGATCGGCCGCGCGATAGCGACTCCTTCACAAGAGAATATTCTAGGGAACGCTGAAAGGTACGAATATCGAGTACGATATGATATTGTGAAAATATCAAACGAAAACCACCTACATACTTACCTACTGTTCGTATCTAAACAGGATTTTTGCCCGATGTTGGTCATCGCTTACCTGACTTTTGTCGTAAAGAATTTTCTTCCTGCGAAAATATTATGATTAAATCTGAGATTACAGAACTAGTTACCTACTATTATTTTATAATCTGTGGAGGGTTTAGAATCAGAAAAAAGCTATGTAGATTTTTAATTTTGCTTTGTTTTGTGAAGGACTTTTTATACAAAAATATTAATTAGGTGGGTATGTAATATCTGCTTAACAATTGCACACATATTCACAATATCTCGAGTTAAAAAAAAATTAAGTGTTCATAATGTAGGAAGATATTTTTTTATTTAGTTTAAAGTTACACCTTGAATTTTTTAGGAACTGTAAATACTTTATATAGGTGAGTTCTTCAATTCTGTTCCATTTATAGGCCACCAGTAAATCAGTAGTACCTACCACAGAAAAAATAATAGTATCTACCTTATAGTACGTAAATAAAGAACTAATGCAAGAAACTCACCCCGTGTAAGTAATTGTAGCGATCGGCCTGTCGATAATAAACCAATCTTTGCGCAAAACGTCGCTTGATAACACATTTATTGCCCAAGTTATGATTGTTGGATTAGAATTTTCATCATTATTGAAGGTTCGCCCTTTGAAAAGTAACTTTAGGAAGTTCAGAACTAGTTGGGTGGGTCACATTGCGTGACTTCTTGACTGTTATGTTATCTAGGAAAAGGAAAATGTCGAATCATAATAGGTATTTATAATTATTTTAACTTTCAATTTTGTTTGCCGTAACCAGAAGTTCGTGTTAATTAAGTTGGTACATACGAGTATTGAAGTATAATGTCATAGAACAGACATCTCGAACAAAATGTGTGTCCCGCCGGGAGGTTCTATTTTAAAAACTGAGCCCCCGTTCTCCTTTCAAAATCGAACGAATCCATTGAAAATTGAAGCGCTGTCGGTTTTATATGCTAGTAATAATACTTTAATGCATACGAGTAAAATATTGTTTAGCAACTCTTGTCATGTAGGACAAACGAAACACACTTAATTTTTGCTCGCGCCGTCTAATAGATTTTCCCGCTAAGTGCTCTCTGAACAATTTCATAAAGAAAAAAAGAAGTTTTAGCAGGCGTCCCATTCATTAAGCCACGTACAAGCAAGGGCGACGTCACGTGATGATTTAAGGGCATGAGCGGTAATGGCGCGATAAATAACGCGGTCAGCGCTACCCTGCTAAGTACGCAGAATGGCACCACTTAGCCGGGCAACGCCATCTAGCGACAACTATTAACAACTGCTGGAGATAATATTTCACTCTTCATAGGCTATTAGATTATATTGTATTAAAATGACTTTGTTCAATATGTATTTGTATTTTCATAATTTAAAATATAATTATATTTTAGATCATGAACTATAAATATTGATCAACATTGATACATTTCGTTGGTCGATGAATCGTGATAGTTCATAAACACGATTATAGATGTCTGTAGTAGTATGTTTTAGAAACTTAAATTGTTTAACATGTTAAGTGTTTTTTATTTTATATATTCAGTATAGATAACATACAAAACATTTACTAATCTTCATAGTGATAAATTTAGAAAATTATTTTCCTATCATAATTTAATGCTATACTGGTGAGTTGGTCACTTATCTGTCTAAAAGTTTTAAGAAAGGAGTGTAGATGGCAGCGCTTACATGTTCAATGACCAATATTGACCATAGTAAATAATAATAGTAAACAGTGTCTCGACTTTTTTGTAGATGGCATGGTTGTTGAACGTTATACGTTTTTGTAAAAACAAAAGTTATCAATGTTATCATAATAAAAATTTCAGTAATACTTTTAGATTTTTGCGTCTAAAACCTGTAGGTAATTTTACATCTTAGTGACTAAAGTTAAAAAATAATAATAATATATAACCTGTCTCAACTTTAAAATTGATTACAAAATCGATACAAGGAGGACTTAAATTATTTAGCGTCACGGCGATTTACAGCGGAAGCACTTCCGTCACTTTTTGGTTATCTTATTTCGTTAAAGTCATTGGTATCGTTATTTTAAATCGCACGTCGCTCGTTGCTCATTAATTATATAGATGTCACTACTGAGTCGAGGGCGCGCGGGCGTTAGTTATCAATGAAAAACTCGGATAATGTACGATTATTTTATTTATTAAGGCTTATAATGTTTTATGAGAAGACGTCAAAAGTGTACCTACTCGTAGTAAGAACAATATTGTAGTGTCATCTTCTAAGCCTCTTAAAATGCATGTGCAACTTTGCAACATTTATTGAAGAATTTGATGTTGTACCTTATATCTCTGGCACGGGAAAACACTTTCCAACCGAGATAAAAGCATTGTAAAGTATTGTATTAAGTTATAATTTTATTGTTCTGCTGCAGTTTTTATATACGCAAACACATGACCTAAACAGAAGCAAAAATAATAAAATCAAAATTACCCACCGAGCGTCAATTACATTCATAACAATATTCTATCAAGCCGAGCCGATATCGCGCGAAGCGAAGTTAATGCGGGGAACTTCTCGCCCAAATTTTAATAATAATATATCTTTGTAATTTATTCGTTCTACGCGTCGGGCGACAACGTTTGTTCGTATTTTAGCGATCGGGCCGTGAGGACCGACCGATAACTTCGGGGTCATACATCATATACAACTTCGGTGTAATGTTCCAATGGTAATATCGTTCTTGTGATTCAAAATTTGTGATCGGTTCCACTTCTATGTGGGTTCGGTTGATCAACTTTCCGAGTGGGTTGCTTTTCAGATTTATGACTTGCCAGTTTTTCAGCGACTGAAAATTATTTGACGAAAGTTCGATTCGCTAACGACGATTACTAAAATTCGAGTGAGAAATCTTTTCCTCGGACCTATGAGTTATTAAGACTTGGAAATTTCATGACCGTAAGAGTCTAACAGAGATCTGACAGTAACATTAAAACATTGTAAAAGTTCATACAAAATTGCTTCGCTTCCTAAAAAGTTTTAACCCTCTGACGTCGCGGGTACAAAAATCCCGAACGTCGATCTAGCTGCCAGAGATTTGACGCCAATGGTAGCGAATCGTAAATTACCATTATCTACAGACGCACGGTGCTAGTATTTATTATTTATGGGTCGGATCGACTCGCCTCGGGCCATCCGGGGCTTTTTCCCTCCTGCCTCCAGCGCACACACGGTTGATTTCGCTTTGTACTTGGAAATGGCCTGTAATGATGAACTGTTAATTGATCTTTCTGGCCCTGGCTTCTGGTTTGTTACCAAATAATTGGGGGATGCGTGTAACTTTAAATTAGAAAATCCTGTAACATAACAAGTAGGTACCCGTGTACCTATATAATAAAAGATTTTTGCTATTCCAAAATTTTGGCACTTAAGATTTTCACTTAATTCCTGTGGACATTACCTAATATTTAACTCGATTCGACTTCTTTGCAAATTGATATTCAAGCTGATAACCTTCACATTAAAGTTTGTCTGATTTTATTTGCAATGCTGGAGGGTCAGTCTAATTTTCATAGATTTCTTAGTCGTTTTTCGTTATTTTTTCGGCCATAGTTGTTGGTAACCATATTAATTGTAATTAGAGTCTGTCTAATCCAGCCTCACAATATGCTACATTGTGGCCGTATGTTAGTTGTAGAATATGTCACCAGGAAAACTACTAATGTACAAGGATTGCCAGGCACTTCAGTTCCGAGTTTGACGTTGACGGAAAATTGTAACTATGATGTCCTAAAATTTCCTGTTTCTCTTTACAAAATAGACCTTAAACCCACAGTGGCAGTGAAAACATCCAGTGTGGAGAAAGAAGTAAAGTAGGGATTAGATTTAGTTAAGTGTTGAAAGTTCGAGCCTTCATGTGCCTTAACAATTAGAACTTCCGATTACAATTCTTTCAAAAATGATGCATAATACCGATGTGAAGTTGTGAACAATAGTCTTCAGTTTAAAGAAACGGTAAGTGCTTAGCGCCGCCCCGTCCAAATTGTTCTCGCATTAGATTTATCGGCGAGCCGCGACGAAACATCGCAACAAAGGCAGTGCCTCATCTGCTGACAGCTTTATGATCCTAACAGTTTTTGCTAACAGCCACCTCCACCCACCCCCACTGTATTTATGGCTCAAGTTTTATTAATTAGCCATTTTCGAAAGATGGCCGATGTGAAATATGTCGTTCTAGTGCGGTTGATCCTAAATTGTTTGTAGTTGTCTGAGCTAATGTAGAAGCTAATTAATTGGGGCGAACTCTGCACCTTCTCCAGTAGAGCAGTGCCATAGATGCCCTTGTGGACCCTCTTTCTCTTCTGAAAAATATCATGCGGTTTCGTGCTTCGGAGTGCACGTAACGTCGACGGTTGTTATCGGAGACACTTGAGTGGCATGAAAAATTTTCGACACTTGGGTTGGCCACTAACCAATCCACCAATCCGCAATGGAGCAGTGTATTGGAGTATGCTCTAGACCTGCTCACGAGGAGAGACCCGTGCTTAGCCTTACTAAACCCTTTAACCTTATTAAAGGGTTTTAAGTAGGGTAAAGTCTAGTAATATTGGCACTCCCCCAACGATTGACACCTTTTTCGTATTATGTCCTAAACTAAGCATAAATTATTATTTTTAAGTATGGTAACTTTACTTTTAATTAGTAAAATTTTCATTTCATAAAATGGCAATATTTTCGTAGTTGATTTTCCCGCCATTTTGTATCTGTCGATTTTTTAAAAGTAGCGGGACACGTGGGTTGCAGTAGACTGATGAAAATTAAGAAAAACAGAAGGCGGGACTAACATTGTGTGACGATTTTTATCGCCCCTGGTAAGTAAATATATAACTTTGGTGTTGTTTCTGTTAAATTATATCGTAAATAGATGTGGTTTTCACGATTTTACTAACTTTGCCTTAGGAAACATTACGTTTTGCTAGTGCCAATCATTACATTTTTATTTGTACTAGGCTGTAACGATTGACACCCCGTACGGATCAAAATATTTTTACGTAGAAATTAGAAACTGTTGAAATACACAGTTATTTATCAGTAGGGAGCAATTGCCCTCGCTTCGCTTCAGGTATCCTATGCCTTAGTACCCACACTACCCAACTCAAAAAAAATTTTACACGCGATTTTTTAAATTGGTGACTTTATTTGTAAACCGATTGAAACAGAATTAAGATCTAAGTGTTACTCTTTAGAGTACGTTGTTGATTGATTGTTAGGTTGTACGAAATTTGCCATTCATCATCATCATCACCATTCATCATCATCATCATCACCACCATCCATCATCATCATCATCACCAACATTCATCATTATCACCATCATCGTCATTATCACCATCATCATCATTCATCATTATCATCATTCATCATCATCATCATTCATCATCATCATCATTCATCATCATCCTCCATCATCTCCAGTCATCATTATCATAATCATCATTCGTCATCATCATCGTACATCATCATTCATCATCATCACCATTCATCATCATCACCATTCATCATCATCATCACCGCCATTTATCATTATCACCATCATAATGAGCATCGTCATTCATCATCATCATTTTTCATCATCATCACCATCATCTCCAGTCATCATTATCATCATAACCATTCATCATCATCATTGATATCCATTCTTTTAGGATGAAAAGCAGGATACTGTAATTTTAATTCACAAACATGCAAACATCTAAACCTAACATCTAAATTTTAATAGAATCTGGATCTAATTCTAAATTCTCGCGGACGAAGTCGCGGGTAGAAGCTAGTGTACTCATAAATAAATAAAAAGTAACAAAAAATAATCATTTCATTTACATAAACTCTAAAACTCCCTATAGGTACTTAGCTTTTCAATGCGAATTAATGTACCCACTAGGTGTCAATCGTTACAGTCTCGCAGGGTGTCAATCGTTACATCAGGGTGTCAATCGATATAGTTTTGCGCCCTTTCAGTTTGAAACATTATTTTTCCTTGATTAAATTATTTAAACTGCACTAAAATTCATATTAATCTTCTCCTTGATAATTAAACATTATATTTAAAACAAAAAAATATTGGATTTTTAAAGCAAACAACATTAAAATGACAAAAAATGTTGAGAAAACGCTTAGGGTGACAATCGTTGGGTATTTTACCCTAGTAAGTTTTATTTTTATTTTAAATTACAAACAATTATATATATATTTTTTATTTTAAATTACAAACAATTATAAAAAAAATACTTTTAAGAAATTTATTAAATGCATCATTGTAAAGAAGACTGGTCAATATGGAGCATTATTTATATTTCAAACCAAAGCATAAATCGTTGTACATACACCTATTTACACGAAAGCATCCAACGTTACTCATACAATTTACAACACCACCACCTCAGATCAGACCACCCAAACATTCAATTATATTTTACACCTGAAAGTATCCGGTTTACATTATTACGATGCATCAGGGCGGTGTATAAAAACTTCATCGGAGTAATAAATCTGTCTGTTTGTGTCGACATCTATCAAGTGTTCGGGAAAACACGAAGGTAATGCGTACTGCTGACGGATAGATGGCGTTGCTCGGCGTGCGCGCGCGTAATACAAAAGTAGATTTCGATGATTTGCTTACTTTCCACCGTTAGCCGTGATGTTTGCGGCATAATGCGGTATTACATTATTTAGCAAAATGTGAATCGCTTTTTCATATCGTGAGCCAAATACGTACTCTATTTTATGGAGATGTTAAATTTTTGATAGTCGAAAATAATTACTGCAATAATATTCAAAATTTACCTAAGTAGTAAGTAGGTACTTATCTACTTCCTAACCTACCTACCTACTTACCATACATTATTATATTTCAGTATATAATAGTAGTAGGTATCTGTTATATTATGTCTTATTAAAACCACTTATAACTTAGTCATATTTTTAATGGTTATTCTCGAACTCGATCTTTGTGATATTTGTTGTAAAAAAAGAGTGACACTGCCATGAAATTAATAAGGCTATGTTCTAATTAGAATTATTTAATATCAATGATGTTACAAATCACCATAAAGGAAATACTTATTGCGAGGATAATTCGAACTATTTACCATAAACCTCATTGTCATACATTTTAAACGGATATAGTAAGAAAGTTTCGGTGGTTGTTTCGAACCGAACGTTATTTCTGTAATCATTGAGTTTATTTTAGAGAAGCAAACTCAATTAGGGATCTGTCAGCGCGGAGCAGTGGGAGCGAATGTCCTGAGATCGAGACTTCATTCGGGATGAAGGATTTATAGTGAGGATGGTTTGGGATTAAGATCTCAGCTGGGGTTCTAACGTGTGTATTGTGATTGGGAACGCGAAATATACCCTATATTTAACATATTATTTCAGCCTGTTATTAGGTAGGGACGATATTTATTTCTGTAGCTGGACCATTGTAGAAATGACGGCAGATTATATTTAAATTTGGTATTGAACTCTAACTGTTTTATGAATAAAATATTTGATAATATTAATTAGAGTGAAGTTCTGACTTGAAAACAATTCTTAAAAAACATTTTAACGCAGGTTCTTTCGTGTCTAAAATTGCTTCAGTAAGTCGATAAAATTACATATAAAAATGTCAAAATTCCAATTTTGAATGTAACCATCCTGATCTATATCGAAGTATTTAGTGGTCTAACGGCTCTTGTAGTTGACAGGGAGCGAATGTTGAAATAAAACGAAGTTGACGACCCGTGTGGCGCAATGGTTACCATGCCGGATCGCCGCACCGAGGGTCCTGGGTTCGATTCCCAGCGAGTCGGAAATTTGAATGATGAGTTTGAATTTCTGTTCTCGGTCTGGGTGTAAATGTCCTTGTCTATGTTGTGTGTTGTCCATGGCACCCACGACACAGGGAATCCTAGTGTGGGGCTATGAGTGTGAAGCGTTATTATTGTTATTATTATGATTACTCCCCGATTAAGATTTGATTTCCGACTGGAACATGCGATGGTTGCTGGCTGCTCATAATGTCCTAATTAGTTTAAATAGCCTGTATCAATGCCATCAACATCACGGTCAAAATGTATTCAGTATTAATTTAATTGCTATTTATTCAATTTAGCAACTTACATCTCGACCTTGTCGACATTTGATTGATCAAATTGAGCCGTAGAAGAACTGAGCTAAGTGAATCCGTTCACCCGTTCACTCTAGTAATAATGAGGTCTTCGGGGGCAAATAAGTATAAAAACGTATTGATTACGGCATCGCCTATAAGTGAGGGATCGGTGGATGGCTGGAGGGAAATATGAAGTAATGCCTAACCCACATAAGACTAAACCCTCTCGTGATGCCATGATATAAATTATTTGTGAACGAGATTGGCTACTCACAATCGATTCGGTTCAGTGTATGCTCTGCTTTATTTTATTTTTAAATATTAATAGATGCATTTTTCTACGTGAGCGATTTCATTCACCAGAAATAAAAGAAATAAAGAGTTAATAAAAGATTAAGAGAGAAAGTTATGTAAATTACTTCCTTTCTTTCTTTACTTCTCCTTCATAATCGACAACGCATTCGTGATGCCTATGGTGCAACGAAGACTACTTACCATCAGGTGGGTCATCTTCTAATTTGTCACCAGGATACCAGATCACAGCAGTGGAATGGTTATGACTTACGAGTTGAGATGATGGGTTTTCATTCTATGAAGTTTTTATCATGCAACACACTAGTTTGATTTCTGGTTATTTCAAATGATGTGAGACCCAAACATTTAATTTTGGGTTCTCGTGGAACTACTGTGGAAGGCTTGGGGTGATCTTTGGGTTGGCAACTGATCGCACAACCGTACAGATCTTTCTTTGGTCAACCTATCAATGTATTGAATTCATGCCATGAGTGTTTATTTTAACGTAGAGCAATATTCGCGTGATCGTTGCGCTAAGCCTCGATAATTTCTAAGGGGCAGACAAGTTAGCGGCTGAAATATTGCCACGATCACCATCGTACCGCCGACCATTCATCATCCTCCATACACGCTTCATCTTTGCTATAACATTAATACCATGCGATAAACTCTTCTTTTTGGTAATTAAACTTTATATTCCGGGCCGCCCTCAGTCCATAAGAGCAACGTTGAGTTATGCTGAGGATCCTAAGATCCACATTGAGTGATGTTGAGCATCCTTATGATAGCAGGTAGTCTAGGAGTTTGAACACAGTTTCAGCCAGATGAGCTCAGTATGTTTGCATCTGAACAATAATTATCATTTGCTTGGGTAGCAGGTCGTATGAAACGTATAATTGGGGTCTTTTTTTTAAAAATTCGCCAACCTGGACGATTTGGACACTTGGAACCTGCTTACCCTGTGAGCCTGTAAAGTGCTGCACACAAAAAAAACCTACTGAAAATTAAACTATCAGGATTATATGTATATTGTCACAAGTAAAGTCACCTGCTCAAAAGTAAGTAACCAAAACACGAACCAAGGTTTACTTGAATTTTAAAAATTAACATTCTAAACATCCAACCCGTAAACACAGGTCAACAAATCCCGCCGCTCTGAACAAACAGCTCAGTTTCCTCAGCGGTTTGTCTAGGTGAGCTGCAAAGCCTTATTATTTAACATGTCGGTACAAAACTCGCGTCCGTCCGAACTCCGGCCGATATATCAACATTAGCGCTGTCCCCGTCCGGCTGCGACGAGACATGTGGCCGAGGATCTTGTGTATGGCTGGAAGGAGCCTATTTTTTAAGGTATCCATAGCTTCAATTTTTTTTTTGAAGATTAAGTTTAATGTTCATGACGTCCATCACTCTATTGCTAGGTTTTATCACGTTTTTATAGACTTTAACAGCAGAGTAATAACAAACAAATGTGCAGACGTATGTACCGTTAGCAAAAGAGTTTGGTATGCAGGTTATGATACAAAAACGTTGGATCAGTTACGTCAAAGACATTAATTACCTTCTAACAAACTAACAAAAATAGGAAGATATATAAAAAAGATTTCATGATTGAAGAAGGTGGGTTTGTGCTTGCCAGGCAGGATAAAATCAATTCTACCAAGAACACAGAGTCCAGGAGTTCAGTAGCTGTCATTGCCTCGTACGTGGTGCCCTATTGTTTCGGACATGGATGAATGGAATATTACTACAGAAGGCGCATCGATATTACAGGAGGAGATAGAAAAAAGAAAACAAGGAAAGGAGGAAAAGTTACGAGTTTAACGCATAGAGCTCAAATACAGCAATCGCTATTCTTGCCACAAAACAGTCTGTTGGGGACGTTTGGCCGCTTCCAGCAACTATAAGCCCGGACGCACCCATGGGACGTCAAAAATGAAGATTTAGTCCCTGGCCGCGTCATACGTTAAAGCTAACTAATGAAAACACGGGCCGTGATGAAGTGGACAGGTCGGCGGGTCGACAACTTGTCTTATGTTACGTTCTCCGACCGCTCTTCATTTGAGATGTCGTGATTGTTTTGAACAGTTTTTGCAATTTTGAAATATTGGGGTCTCACTGCCTAAATTTGCATTGATTTCTTCAGTACTAATTAATGGAATTTAGAGTCATATTCCTACTAGCAGGTTCTTCGTGGATTCTTCCGCAATAATTTTGGTTTTCAGTTAAAATGTTCTGTCTTTAGTCAGGATGAACGAATAAAACTCATAGTAGATCATTGAAGTAATATTACTAGCATATAGAAACGACACCGCGAACACATGTATGTCCCAATGATCGGCTTCAATTTTCAATGGATTCGTTCGATTTTAAAAGGAGAACGGGGGCTCAGTTTTGAAAATAGAACCTCCCGGCGGGACACATTTTGTTCGAGACGTCTATTCTATGACATTATACTCCAGTGTAGTAGATACATAATTTATACAAACGTTTACATTTATAGTATAAATATTATACAAACTTTTGTCTCCCATTTTACCTTTAGGAGATGAATTAAAAAAAATCCTAAATAACTTAGGGAGCACCCCCACGCTACTTGGAATTTGGACTGAGCTCATAGTTTCATTCTTCTCGGTCCACTTGTATTGGCTGTGCATTATGTGTCACCAAATAACAGAAAGTGTTTTTAAATTCAAGTGAATATTTTTGAATACACTTAAGATCGTTAACCGAAAGGTATATTAATTATTATAATTGTATTTATTTATGTATTAAATTATTGATAAATATTTTTTTTGCATTGGTATACCTATTGGTATCATCATACGAAGCTTTAATGATAGCGAACAATTTTCGCAAGCGCCTGATTTTATTAACTAGCTAACTTATCGTAAGTCACAATAATAATGCGATTATTTAGAAGGAACACTGTCTTGAAATGTGAATGTCAGTTATGGTTTCAATAAAAGTTTGCTTGATTTTTGAAATTAATGGTTTGAGTGAAAATAAGTTTTTAGCTAAAACCAGTTGTAACTGAAATGTATTTTTTATTGCAGAATTAATTTTAGTTCAAACAAAAGCAAAAAGTTATCCTAAAGTTAAATTTATCCTTAATTTCTAATTTCAGCAAGAGTAGTCACGTAACCACATTCTTGTACCTAAAAATGGGTTTTCACTATCTATAAAATACGTAACTTGTAATTTCAAAAAATGTGCCCACATGAGTATAAGATATTGAGTATAAATAAGAGTACTTTTAAATAAGAATCTGTTTTAAAAATAAAGAATCGTAAGTAACTATTCACCCCGTCCACGACTACTACAAAATCTATTAAATTAGCCTAAAACTCTCAGCTAAATCCCCAGTGCTGGAACTATCTTGCCGTTTTTTCTATCTCCCACCGTTTTTTCTCTATCTTCCTTCATAAACAGGGATCAGAAGCCTTACCCTTTCGCCATAAATCCGGGGGGTCACCCCCCGAGGTGGTTTTGAATGGAGATTGAGCCAATTAAAGTAATCGCCGTAACAGTCGGCGTTGCCTTGGATTAGTTCTGCGGCGAACAGAACTGTGGAGTCGCTTTTCACTTTAGAACTAGTGTAACATTAAACAATAAGATTGTCATAATTATTTATTTCAAAGTAAGTTTGGTAGCAGGAAAAGAACTAACTGATACTAAATTCTGTTTAATTGATTAAAGAGGAACTTTTAATGTTGTAGACATTTTAATATTTAACATTATTTGTAAACATAATCCTTGCGTTGAAGTTTCAATATGTTAATGTTGTCTTCATAGTAACCTCAAATAATAAAATCAGTACAGGACGATGATTTACACTTAGGAAATTATGATTTATTATGTTCTTATATGTAATATAAAAATACAGTAACAGAGTCAAGTTTATATTCTAGATAAAAAATAATAATAATATAAGAGTATTTAAAACACTAGTAACTGAAAAGCTATCAAAATTTCGGGTGTGACACGCTCCATAGGTCCCCTGTTCCCCGGGATTAGTATCATACAATACAAGCAACGACTGAATCCTTTTATTTATTGCTATTTATTGTTATTGCATTCGCTCCGCTCATTTCTCTCTTCTAATATTGTCTTGGTATAAATTTTGCTTAACGTTTCGGCTGTTCGCTTGCTTTAAATATTATTCGCTAATTAGCTGCCTGCAGTATCATTTAGACGCTTTTAGCAGATGAGTTTTTTGCTGACGGTACTTTTTGCGTGCTCCGGATCTCTCAAATTTTGTAGAGACTTTGTTAGTATTTCCCTTGTTTTAAGGAATGTTTATTCGATTGTTGTAAGTAATTTTTAAGGGTTGGTGGTATACAGAATGCATTCATTTATAGTATTGATTATTTATGTACTCGTATATGTTTAAAATATATTATAAACCACAATGGCTGTGATAAAATATGAAAATATAGGAATTCAAATTTTGCCTGAATTATTATGGGACACCTTTTACCATTAAAAGGTGTAACTCTAGTCCACTAGCGGTCATCCATCCACCAGTTGTTTTACTCCGAGAAGACCACATCCTTAACCTACCTATATTAAAAGATATAAATCTAGACCACTAACAGTCACCCATCCAACAATACCGTTTCTATCATCATCATTCATCTACGAGCAATCCTCATCTGTATTTTTAAACTACTAATCAACAAACATGAACCCCATCAAGGGGTCCGGTATCCAGCCGCGCCCCTGCGTCCTCCTAACGTCCCATAAATCTGTCTAATCATTTGAATTACTCCGCCGCAGCCTTCGAACATCGCCGCGGCTCCTCCCAGATATACCCGGCTGAGTGATAGATATTATTGGCTGGAATTAGCGCGAATTTACCAACATGCTACCGATTCTTAGGGAGCAGTTGCGTAGAATTGCTTTGTGTGACGAGTTATGTTTTGTTAACTAAAATATTAAGTATATTTATATTATGTGAGTAATTTATTTTAGTACGTATGAGGTATTATTATTGCTTTCTTCGATCCAGGAAACTTGCGAAACTAGGAGGTCTTCATAATATTATCAACGGAGAGTAGTCTTCCAATGTACACTTGGCTTGCGTGGTAGACTATGGCCTGTACTTCCCACATGGTGAGCGGTAACTCAAGCTCAACAATGAGACAGCCGTGGGTGGAGAGGATAAGGTACAGTACAGTTAATTTACAGCAAGGGAGTAGGGAAATCTCCATAACATTATGTGTAAGTAACTTACGTCCCAACTCAACTAACGGTTACTTAAATAGTTTAGTACAGAATTTGTATGGTGATTCTTTACTAAGGAGCGATTAAAGTAACCGTTAGTGACTCTGAGTTGGGGCGTTAGTAACTTAGTCGTGTATTGAATAAAACTCGGTGTTTCGAAAAATAAATAAAGTATAATTATTTGTTCTACAGGATTACCGTTGTAGATTAGGTAAGGTACCCACTAATTCACGTGTCTCGTTCTTTGCTTCAGGACATTATAATTTGGGGGTAATAACAACCATATTTTACGAGGGCGTAAACAGTAGATCATCTGTACGGCGCATTACGGAGGTGGTTAATTTATGGGGACGGTTTTCGTATACAAATTTCCGTATTTTGTGAAAGTACTCGTATCTACTATGCATACATGTTTAATAATGAGGTATGTTTTATCACGTCATGACCCATAACGGTCTCAATGCAGGACTCGATTTTGGAGTAAGAGAATTTATGGTGCAGTTTTAGTGCAGGTGTACACATACTTCTCAGGCACACTACTGTCGGAAAGATGCATAATATTGTATCATTTTACAGATTAGCTTATCTCTGTTAATATTTACTGAACATCAATACAATCATAATTACTAACAATAAGTAAACTTAGGATTAGGTGTAGTATATTCCGTATTTGTTTCGAAGAAAAATAATATCTTGGGAAATCCTTTAGATTTCAAAGTTATAGTTCCTCCATTAAGGCACACAGAGCATAAGTGATGCGACCACACAAGGTCTTAGAGTGGGTGGCGTTAGAGATTTCAGTGGAAATGTCATATAGTCCAGCTTTGACTGCGCTGATGTTAAACATTCCCAAATTAAAGGCCTTCTATATCCTCCTCATAAAGTGACAACTCCGGTTTAACACCCTTAAGTATTTTTTTAAATTCTGATACACTGTGTTCATACTAATGTGTGTTATTACTATTATTATTTTTCCATGGGTCCATATTTCTCCTGGATAGCTTACACCCTTGAGCATGAGTTAGCCGCCAAACGACTCGTCGTGTTCCGGCTGTGGGCTTGAGAGCCAGTTCTTTCTTTCTTTTCCTTCTCTTTCTTGGCCGGCAACGCATCAGTGATGCCTCTGGTGTTGCTAATGTCCATGGGCGACGATAGCCACTTATCATTAGGTCAGCTTGTTTGCCGGCTATTTCCATAAAAAAACCGTGTTTAATTAACAAGCAGTTGTTTTTTCACCCTCAATGTACAAACTTTCATCCCCCTGTCTTACCACCGTAGAGGTTGAATTTCACATTTTTTATTTCTTTTTTCTAACCCAGGCCGTGAAATTAATCTTCTATCTAATTTTCCTAGTAGATGTTCGCATATGTAGTAAGTAGGCATCGTTCATTTTAGCCGTTGATGAAGCAGTAGTAACATTCCTTACTATTAATAATTCGACTCATTCGAATTACCCTAACATACAGTAACACGTGTATAGTCACTGTTAAATTGAAATGGTAAACGTTACCATCGCACGTCTTTGAGAGCATATTTAGGAGAATCAGGTTTTCACACGGTGTTTACGAACTTTACGATTACGCAATACTTAGCGATAATTGACAAGTAAAAGCTAATATTTCTTTTTGTAATTATGTACAAGTTGCGTGCTTATACAGAGTGTTTTACTCCATTGAACTTGATTTAACTATATATTTTATACGCAAATATTTTTTTGAATATACTTTTTGTTAACGGATAAGTAAATAATAAATAAGTAAGTGGATTTTAACGAGTTTGAACAATAAAATATATTTATCGGATATAAGTATTTAGATTTTACATAATGATGAACGAGTAAGTGCATAAAGTGGTTTTAAATTAGGAGTTTGGAGGTTTTTGATCATCTGATGACACATTTTTAGGTAGCGTTCTTTTAATGAGGACTATACGAGTACATCTTTTGAGAATATAAGGCTTATGAGTTTAACCAAGCGGTAAGTATATTAAATGTTATTCTTATTCAATTAGTAAAACTGTGGCACAATATCAAATATGTAATTTTCTTACTGTATACCTATGTACATACATCATACTGTGTCATATTTGCTCAACACTACACTTACCCAAACCTATTTTGAACACATATTTATTTTCCATAGGACTGTCAAGGCCTTCTGGTAATTTAGTGCTGCTCTAAAATTAAGCCGTAGAGTAAATTACTTCTGAATAGGGTTTTTGGATGGCCACGTCAAAAAAGGTAACGTAAAAGTTGTTAGATTTACTATTAGAGATAACGGTCAGATGAATATCTGACTGAATAACTAGTTTATAATAGTCATGACCTTGTAGCTTGGTTAGGAGCTGTCGAAAGAAGGATCTAGGGCTCGATTTCCAGGCGAAGCAGAAATATATTTAACAGATAAATATGTATTTACGATTTATGAAACATAAAAATTGCTAAAAACGAGCCTTAACTCGTTGATTTTTTTGAAAAATAAACTTTTAACAATGCTCCTAATTTTATAGACATTCCATTCTGGGTGCTTGTATTGTTGTTATGATAAGAATGAGATATCAACTTAAAAAATTGAGATTAATCATGTTTAACGTGACCATTTTTTTCGCACTAAATTCCTATTTCCAGTTTACAATGAAAACTAAAAACATATCTTTCATAAAGTTTTATTTTATTCGTCTCATACAGCATTTATTAGTTAGCGAATATAAATGCTCAGATTTTTATATCACTCACAGGCAAGTTTATTATGATACAGTTGGTTTATATGCCACGGATGGAATCGAACCCAGGACATCTCACTTGCTAGTAGAGTCAATACCAACTATTTTACAGATACAGTTTCACCACGAACATAGCTTAACCCTTGCAGTGGCTACTGACTACTCAATACCCTCAATCAAATCATGATTGAACCCTTCGCTCTACATCCCGATGCACGAACAAATGTCGAAACAATAGTGTCCGGCAAGTTCATAAAGTCAACCGGACGTTACGTAAGCAAGAAAGTGAATGCGGACACGATAATGCGTGTATCGGTCGAGATGCAAGATCGAGGTTTAGAATTCGAGATGTGAATCGCGTTACCGTCAACATAAAATGCGTTCGGTTACACAACCGCGTACGTTTGAGTATACTGATGGGATGCTGATTCGAAATGTAGCGCTCTTATTGAAAAACTTCATCCCATAACAGTAAACAATAAAACAATGGCACGTGGTATTTTGACAGACTTTATTACGTTTTTCTTTGAAGCTCCTTAATTAGCCGTTCTTTTTGATGATCGAGATTCTATCTCAAGACTTTGAAGCTTTTAAAAAACCTATATCTAATTTCAATATTAATTTGACACTGACTGTACCGTACAAAAATAACAATACTAACATAGTTTACCAAATGGGATTAAATGTATGAGGTAACGAAATGTTTACCAAACGCAACTTTTTAGTAGGTACAGTTTGAGGTTTACCAAGTGGGAAGTTTACCACATGGGAAGTAGCCTTTAGATCGGCCTGGGTTCGAATCTTTCATTATGATGTATTTAAGTAAATTTATAACGACTGGGTAATGAAAATATTTATTCAATTTACTATTAAAAGTAATGAAACGTTTGTGAAGTTACAAATGGCAATCGTTATCTTTAATTGACAAAATTAAAATGCGTTTATATTTTTAATTAAAACAGGTGGATAGGTATTTAATTTACGATCCATTCATTGAGTCAAAATATAAAATACAATAATCCCATATAAAATATAAAATGCAGTTAAAATTTTGCTGTCCGCGACAAAATTATAGGTACTAAAATACTTTAACATACGTACTTTTACTTTTATAAACTCTTTATATTCCTCCTAAAACAAATCTTTATTGTAAATGACACAATTTTCTATAAATATTGAATGATTTAACATTGAATAGGTAGAAATAATTTAATTTTATAGTACAAAGTCTTATAAGTGTCTTATGTAAGCTACTTGTAAAGTGAATGCCCTTAGTGATCCTTGGTCGTGTGGACGAAATGCTAAGTCGTTTTAAGCGAAATTTATTTACTGAAGCTGAAGTATTTTATGAGCTGTTCTGTATGATTTTATAACGAAGAAGAATTTTTATTTGCCGAGTCTTAAAATTCAGTTGTTAATATCTTAAAACAAAAAGAAATATTTTTATTACCAAAGTTTCGACATAATAAAAATTTCGTATTTGGAAGAATACAATATTTTTTTTTTGTTTATAGAAGTGGCAATTAACGTGCCCTACATTATGTAACTAGTCGACGAATGAACAGACCACACTTGACTGTTTGTCCGTCTGTCCATTCCAGACTACAGTTAACTGTATAAACCGTATTATACACAGTATAAAAACCTATATTGTTATCTGAGAAATAAAATAAGACGCCTTATATTTAAGCTACGAGCCCTCATGCTTAACACTTTAATTAAATCAAGTACCTACCTATCAAGTAATAAGACAATATCTAACCTGTATTACGGAAGAATTATAAAGATACCATACATTTTGGATTTTTTATTTAATATTTATTTATTATAATATATTAGATTTTTTACTTAATATTCACTAATATGCTGGCATATAAGCAGTGATAGCCTAGCGGTTAGAACGTTGGTCTCCCGAACGAAGGGGCCCGAGTTCAAATCCTGGCACGCACCTCTAATTTTCAAATATTATGTGCGTATTAGAAGTTAATTATCACTTGCTTCGGTGAAGGAAAACATCGTGAGGAAACCTGCACACCGGAGAGTTCTCCATAAAGTTCTCAAAGGTGTGTGAAGTCTACCAATCCGCACTTGGCCAGCGTGGTAGACTATGGCCAAATACCCCTCACATTGTGAGAGGAGACCCCGAGCCCAGCAGTGGGACAATTATGGGTTGTTACTTTTATTCACTAATCAGAATGCTTATGCAACCATACGTACGTATTATAATTTAAGTACTCGCTGTATTGCCGTCAAATTTACTACCATGATTGATTGATGGCTAGGATGGTAGCAAGAACTATTCAATTTGCATAATTATTAAACGAGGTGTAGTCTGTACGAGTATGTGTCAATGGCGAACTGGTGAATGTCAAAATAACTTTCATAATAATGAAATCCCCATCTAAATCGGAGCGGTAGATTATGAGAAAATGGCGCACATACAAACGTATCGAATACAAAACCTCCTGTATTGAAATCAGAAAAAAATATCCTCCATGTGTCCGACTTGGGAAAGGGTGAGCCTGTTCTTTAGAGAGAGTAAGAGTTTTGTAGAGAGAGAAATCTCTTTCTCTTCTTTCGTCTTTCTTTTGTCGACAACGCATCACTGATGCATTTGGTAATACTGATATTTAAAGGTGACGTTGGCCACTTACCATAAGATGGATTGTCGGCATGGATAAAACAGTTCAGAAATCTTTATTTTTTTTATGTGGCAAATTCTGAGTTTTAAATAAAATATTTTGGAGAAATATTTCGAAGCTCACACGAGAAGGTGAAAGGAGGTTTTAAGCGTTTTGGATAAAATTTTAATATTGTTATAATTTTAATCAACGAAAGACGTTGATAATAATTATGGTAAGGTGGCAGTTAACATAGCGAAGCGTTGGCCAGTTTGGCTAGTATCCATAGTTATATAATGTTACTGTGTGGGTTTTGTAGCCATTACATTACATACTACAGGAAAAGAGTAACCGTACGGAAATAGGAAATGATGTATGTATGTGGAAACTGTGCAATACATTTGTCGTTTACATCTGAACTTTATTGTATAACTGAACAAGTGTGAGCTTATGATCAAGTTACCAACGAGTGAAGGTGAATAGTCATCGTTTTTTGCTTATTCTCCCTTTATGTGTCACTATGCCATTAATTCTGTAATCTTTTGCTTTTGAATTGTCTACTTTTCCACTGGCTTTTATATTTAGGAGAACGGGGGGCACATTGTTACACGGGTAAGAAGTTACACGCCTTTTTTACCGGGATTTTAAACTCTTTGGTGGACATAATTGGACTCATTTGTTTTCTTATAACATCGTCCATTACATAAAAACGATCAGTGACCCGCCAAGCACCAAGCTCCTAGGTTGTGTGCATGTGTCTCGATTTCAACCAAGTAAGTAAAAAAATCCTTTACGAAATTTTTGATTCCTGATGTCTATATTTTTTATTTTCTCAAAATTTTAAACCGTGAACGTTCATAATATATCTACCTTTAATTTTCAATATTGTTTTTTTCTACTATCGATATCCATTAATGGTGACTTCAATTTATATTAAAAAACGTGCCATGGGGCAGGTAGTTACAATTTCTTGGGGTAAGTTGTTACATATAAAAAAAGAGTATGAAGAAAAACTGGCCAAGACCAAAAAAACGTGTGAAAAAAATAAAGGAAAAGGTAAAGGTAAAGGAAAAGGCAAAGGAAAGTCCTCAAAAATGAGCGAAGAAGGAAAAGATAAGATGAAGAAAAAAATTTTGGTTTCCGATTCAGATTCTGATATTGATGAATGGTTTTGTTTAGTGTGTAGTGAAAGTTACAGCACCTCTAAAAAAGAAGATTGGGTAGAATGTTTAGAATGCAAAATGTGGGCCCATGTCAAATGTGTAACGGGAAACGTTCGCTCATTCATTTGCATTAATTGCAATTCTGATGAAGACTAATTTATTTTAATATAAGTATGTGATATTGTTACCTACCTCTATATAAATAACTATACATTTCCTATAATATAAGTGCCTTAAAAAATCTTAGAATCCAAAGTATACGTATTTTAGTTTGCTAAAAGTTTATTAAAATAACTAATAAGTATAAATAATTTACTACAAGTTGTTATTTGCAGACGAAGTTTCTGTGTTTTTATATAAGATTTAATTTAAAAAAGTTCCTGCCAAAGTTGTTATTTTTCTACAAAAAAAATCTTTAAAATTACGATGTAGATATTATAATTACTCATAAATGTTAGAAGTCTGTTTAAAGTGATCTCTTTTGTTTATAACGTTTTGAAATAATAATAAAAATGATTTATCATTGATGATTTTGTTTATTTAACTACCGTAACATCGTGCCCCGAAGATGTAACAACTAGCCCCAAATGTGGGGTAAGTTGTTACAATCGACTTTTTTGGTTAAATTGTCTATTGTGAAAAAAATACATAAATTTTAATAACTTTTCAATCATGTTTTAATAGCTGAATAGACATACTAACGATAGAAGCAATCAAATGTATAAATTATTTGATAGGTTTTGTCGTATTGACAGTTATCTAAAAATTGTAACAACCTGCCCCCCGCTCCCCTATGTACCTACTTATATATAATACTAATATTATAAAGAAGAAAGATTTGATTGTTTGTTTGCATTGAATAGGTTCCGAAACTACTGATCCGATTTGAAAAATTCTTTCACTGTTGGGAAGCTACATTATCCCCGGGTAACATATATTACATTTAAAAAAAATTTGGGATCCTTAATAAAACTCCAATAATGTAACTCAAGATGTAAAAAAAATATAAGAAAACCGCGGCAAAGCGAGGGCGGTTACTAGTGTACTATAAACGTGTGATTTCTCATAATTTTTCTCGGCTCGTTCCCGGTTGTTGTAAACGATTGTGAGCTATATACAATTGGAGAAATCCTGTTGAAGATTAGTATCATATCTTGTCGTCTGTAATCTTGTTGTGGCCAGTGGTAGCAATTGCTTAGACGTAGATTCAAATTCTATAGAATCGGTTAGTCCATTATTACAAGACCCTTTGCGTATATTTATTATCAGCACTTCGATAACTAGGAACCTATTTCAAAGCGAGTATTGTTTCTCAAATTACCGTTCAATTCGCGCCCGGCTACCGACCATGGTAAGTATGGTAACCTAACTATCCCTTTCGCAAGAGCCTGTTTGTTGCGTTGTTACAACTTTCTATGTGTCTCATCTTGAAAGCTACACTTTATGGTTTATCTCTAGGAAGACCGTGCGAAACTTTAGTTAAATATGGTTGAAATTTAATAATTATTTCGTCACAGAACTTGACTTACTTTGTTTTAGGGTCTCCTTTCTAATTTTAGAGTAACGATTGATAGGTTTCATCATGTGTAAGGTGAATTGAAGATATTATGGATAGTAGATTTCTCCATTCTTTACTCCAGCTACGTAATTTGTAATAATTAATAATAATTGAGTAGGCCTAGAATGTATTTCGCTAAACTGCAACTAAACTGCTGCTAAATTTTCAATGCATAGTAATATATAAAGAGGGAAGATTTGATTTTTTGTTTGCATTTAATAGGCTCCGAAACTACAGAACCGATTTCAAAAATTCTTTCACTCTTGGGAAGCTACACTATCCCCGAGTAACATAGGCTATATATATATTATATATATATATATCGGCGCGTATGTCGATATTTCATTATAATTCGATTACGAATTTACTTCCATTTGTTTACTCGATAAGATACTCGATACTCGATACTCGATATCACCTTAAGGGGGCCATTGACGATGCGATCGATCGGTGCGATCGATCTGCCGGACATCGCATCGATCGATCGGTTCAAAAGTGCCGCTCATACATGAACGATCGATCGTAACGATCGATCGCAACGATCAAACATTACTTGTTTGAAACGGAAGGATAAAGACGTGCTCAAATAATTCAATACGTGCCCTACAAAATGGAAAATGAACTTCTTTTCCTTAGCTATGCGGCAGTAACTTTGATTCGGCTACAAAATAAAAAAATAAAACTCTACTTGATTACTAAACTACTAAATTACTAAGCTTCTAAATTGTCCGTTTACAAGTATTAATTTACTTAAAATTTAGTTAAAATTTAGTTAACTACTTAACTACTTAATACGTGTAAACCGAACATAACCGAACATTTTTTTTCTTTCTTTCTTTATTTTTTCTTTAAATATTGAATTATCATCGGTCCTCGATAGGTCTACGAAGTTTGAAAGAAGTCTAACCGTTTAAAGCTAATATAAAGGGTGTAACTAGGTTTTTTCCTTTCTTTCTTTTTAATATTGAATTGTCATCGCGGCATCGGTCCTCGATAAGTCCACGAAGTTTTTTTTATGGAAATAGCCGGCAATCGAGCTGACGATCTACCTGATGGTAAGTGGCTATCGTCGCCCATGAACATTAGCAACACCAAAGGTAAAAGCGAAAAGTAAAAGTAAAAGTGAACCCCATGGAGAAATAATAATAGTAATAATGGTATTAATTAACAATTAAAATCAATACTACCAATATAATCCCTCCGAGAGCCTTACCACCAGCGGGCCGGATTTAGTCGCCTCTTACGACACCCATCCGGCGTGGGTTTGGGGTTAGTATTCTAAAGCCACCCCAATACGGCAAAAAAAATTATTTGTTTCGTCCATCGAGTGTTGGTAGGTACGTAGACTACGTAGTACCTACGTAACGCACTAGCCAAGGCATTGAAGACATGCGACGCGTGCGGCGGCCGGCATCAGAATGAGACAAATATCGCATCGCTGATCGCAAAGGTCCACACACAGTCGATTCATCGCTGCGATATTCATGATTGCATGGATTTTTGTTGCGATCACCGATATCGTCTGCGACCAAGCAAATCGTTAACGATCTTGACATACACTGCCGATCGGTCGGTGCGATCGGTCTGCAACGACGGATCGCACCGATCGATCGTTCCGTCAATGGCCCCTTTTAGTCAGATCATTCGATGAATCAGGCGATATAAAACCAGTTGCTAAACTGCCGAGGGCTCACTTCGATTTGAGCGGCCGAACCGTACGGACGTCAAAACGTGACATGGTTCACGCCTCAAGAATATCGGTTTATTTAAACAATCAGTTTATAATAATTGAACTCTTTTCAGGATTCATATTATTATTATATAAAAAAACAAACAGAAGAAGTTTTAATAACAGAATCGGACCAGGGGTTATGCGAGGCTTGGGGTGGCTGATTAAGGGGAGGTTGGAGGCCACCAGGGGGGGTTCAGCTCTCATTCCTGACTATAATTGTCAGAAATTGGTACTGATAAAACCAGGTGCTCCGATATCAGAAGCGGGATACGTAAACCAGGATTTTCAGCAAGGAGTGTAAGTGCCATAGCGATTATATTGGTAAGACGTTATTATTATTATTTTTTTCTATTATATGCCTATTGGTAGTGATAAATATGGGGAAACGAGTGTCAGCTCCTGGCACGGTCACCATGGAATTTGAACGTGTGAAATATGGTGATGTGACGGCATCGTCGCACAGGTAATGGCAAACTGCGGGTACAAATCAAGACAAGATATGCCATAAGTAATTGACGGCCCTGCAGCCTAGTTGGTAGTGACCCTGCCTGCGGAGCAACAAGCTTGATTCCGGGCCAGGAACGTTTGGCGCGTGGGATTCTCTGGCTTCAACGACTTCCAACTCTATGAACGTGGTGGTGTGAGGAGGAAAAACAAGTGGAACGTTTCATGGCGCTGTGGCGCCAGAAGCGAGTCATGTTTTAAAAAGGTCTTGAATTTAGCTTTTGTTTTTTTTTAATAAATCTGTGTTCCAGATACTGAAGGGATGTCAGTTGTACAACGAGAGATTTATTTGTACAGAAAGCAAAACGCGGACAGTTCAAGAAATCTACCGTGTGATATAGTAAAGAGAATACGATTTGGGGTCATCTAGTGTATTATGTTGTGTTCCCGTCCCACCCTATGGTTGAAGATGTGAGGACCGTTGTAAAAAAAGGGGAGCGTGTTTGTGTGTGTGGCCGTACGCCTAAGTGATGTTATCCGCAGGTATCTGATTTGACACGTCAATGGCTGGTCTTTTAAGCGTATTACCACTCCAAGAACCATGATTGACTACTATAACGCTGGAATATTGTTGGAGATAATCACAAAATCATCGTTTTATTAAGATTATGGTGAGTGATAACAATAGTTTTTTAGAGTTACATAGAGGTACTCCGGTATCCACTTGAGAGAACCCGCATATCATGAAATAGTGAAAAATGTAATGCAATTGATTACAACGTGACGACCTGTGGAGTAATTGTTGCCATGCTGGACCGCTGCCGCCGCACCAGAGGTCCTGGCTTCGAGTGCCCACGACGCAGGAGGTCCTACTGTGGGGCCATGAATGTGAGTGCGTATAACGTCTGAGTTTAATTCAAGTTTATAAAACGTTGTGATAATTATGCGTGGAACGCCAACCTGTGGATTATGCATCGTATCGAAGGTACATACGATCGAAGGTTGTGTTTGTTGCGGGTGGAAGGCAATGGAATCATCATCTACAAAGGGCCTTCAATACCAGCGTTCTATCAAAACATGAGGATTGTGAAGAATGCTCAGAAATGAGCCCAGTAATAAGACACGAGGAAGTATCTGGATTCTGGCGCTCTGAAGATGTGATTAGCATGGCATAAGAGCCGTAGAACTGTATAAGAAAATCAGACTTCTCTCTAAATGGTTGAGGCTTAAAGTTAAATGATTAAGGATGGGACCAGTATGCCACTTCGAAATTAGGCGCAGTGACTGACCAGTGGTGAAACTATTGTACCCAGCTCTATTCCTGAACTCCAGCGAACAAATGATTGTCACGCATTGCGACGGCGTGGAGTTGTTTGACCAAGGATCTCTAATTATTCAATTTGTGGTCATCGCTGCTTTGACCGCTGTTGACCTGTTTGCGGCGGATACTTTGGGGACAAGGTATGGATATCTGAAATGTTCATATGTAACCACATCTGGTTTACTGAAGAGTGGCCTGACGATTGGACAGGGTCTGTGATTCTTCCGCTTTATAAATGGAGCACCAGCAAGATGCAACAATTATGAAACCATGGCTTTTATATCCCAGGTCAGTCGGATATTTTATGAATAGCGGGATTCGTCGCTTTTTGAACTAACAGATGCAACAGCCATATCACATGAGTTCAACGCTTTTTGCTGATTCGTTCGGTTAAGATTCTGTAAAAATTTTGAGCGAAGGGAGTGCTGGAGAATTTGAAGACTTATTGAATCTTTATTTCATACAAAAGAAAAAAGAATGTTGCTTGTTCAAATCACTACGAAGTCATCGTTTTGAGGAAGTAATAAGACACTTCAGGGGATTGCAGGAGTAGTGTTAATTTACAAAATTTACACAGTAATAATATACAGATTATGAGAATGCGATTAGCTGATATAAGAAAGGAAAGAAAAATTACACGTGGAATAGATGGCCAAATAGAGAAAATTTAAGTGATGCCTACGTAGCAGTTCTCGCACGGTTTAGTATCCATCTCGAGTGCTCACGTTTACTGCTTTTATTGCGGCGCAGTTGGACAGCGATTTAAATTTATTCAATATTCAATTTTGTATGGAAGATTTGACATGTTTGCCATGGAAGACGTTTTTATGACTTGTGGAATAGATGATGATAGTGTAAGTGAGAACTACAAGCAGCCATAACGAAAACAATATCGGAACTCTTTAGTTTTTGAAAAGCTGTTGGATGTATCCTTTTTATCCATTCATAACCCTCATGGAGGGACCTTTCTATCAGAGGGACTTACGAAAGCTGAAATGGTGGAAAAACTATAGCTGGCATTAAAATCTAAAGAGATTTTAAGGTGAAGACCTCCTATACTCAAATGATTCTAATCTACTAGTCACCAGTGAAGTTGAAATAGTCTACTTCTGCCATACAGAGTGAATCGGATAAGAGATGTTTCTTAGATTCAGACAAAGAAAAATTAAACTAGCGGTGGTCGACCGTGGTAGCAGACTACGGCTCGCGAATGTATTTAGATTTTAACTGTTGAAGTATTTATCTATTACAAAGGCAATATAAACAATTACGGATTTAAAGAAGATTGGAAATGAAAGTGGCAAAAATAACTACTGCGAGTATATGGACTGATCAAAGCATTTCGCTCTGAGTCGAAACAAAGACGGCTCTTAAATGTTCTCTATTTACGGTTACGGGGTAGAGACCTGAACACAGGAGGGCTAATTGCGGCCATGCCAATGTTTTTGGGATGTCGTGTGGGAAGAAAATGCTTCAGATAGCTGGAAAGCACAAATATATAAATCTAGCGCAACCACTTTTGCTTTGGGACCCAAATTTCCGCTTTCTATCTATGCTAATTACTCAAGTTTTTCAGTCAGATTGCTGGAAAAGTCGTTGCTGGCAAGGTTGACGGTGGGCAAAATGGAATGTCCTAGTCCAGCTTGGTGAATTGGTCAAATTGGCGCATATCTGGAAATCAAGTTGCTGTATGTACTACCAGCGACAGCGCCCAGAATGAACTCTGAATATTCGTAGACGGACTGAGTATGCACGGATGTGCAACACATCGTCGGGCAGAAGATGTGCAACGATTAGGGAATGGTGACCCTAAGTAGTGGGGAGTAAGACGCCATAAAGAGGAGATAAACAACATTTAAATGATGCGTGGCTTTGTTGAATCAAAAACAAGAGATGTTTGGAAACTGGCCACGAGTCTTGCTTTAAATGAGTAACGTTGGATAGGCGAAATCCATGGAAATTTGTTTGATAGTAAAATATAAAGAATTATTACAATGTACGTCATCATTTATATGTTTACTGCTGCTACATAAGGACCCTTGAGGACGAAATCTCTAATATTGATGAACTGCGACCCTGACGAATTGTTGTAAAGTTGGTTCTCTCTATTTCAATCTTGTCCTACAGCTCCTATATTGGCAACGCTTTCTCATAATGATTTCCGTCGTGATTTCCACGGATAATATGGATGGTTTTTGCCAGTTCACTCAAGTTGGAAGCAGAGTTATGAAGCTTTGTTCGCGATTGACTGCAGCAACATCCAAATCAAGTGAATGTGTCAAGGATGCTGCCGTATCGGCGCAGAGTTGAAGGTTATGGAACAGCCATTGAGAAGGGTGAGAAGTTGAAGTTATTGAGTCGTCAATTGTGACGAATGAGGTGAAAGATTGAATAATTACAAAATAATATTAAGTTATTTCTAATTGCTGTAGTAGATGGAGGACAGGGGCCTCTCTACTGTGTGTTGACTAGGTTGAGGACAGGGGCCTCCCTAGATAGGATTCACTAGTAGATGGAGGACAGGGGCCTCTCTACTATGTGATGACTAGGTTGAGGACAGGGGCCTCCCTACTTTTCCTTTCTTATGTAAAGTGTTTTGTTATTATTTTTAAGGTCGAGACGACCTTGTTGCAGAATGGCCGTATCGGCGCGTATGTCGATATTTCATTATAATTCGATTACGAATTTACTTCCATTTGTTTACTCGATAAGATACTCGATACTCGATACTCGATATCACCTTAGTCAGATCATTCGATGAATCAGGCGATATAAAACCAGTTGCTAAACTGCCGAGGGCTCACTTCGATTTGAGCGGCCGAACCGTACGGACGTCAAAACGTGACATGGTTCACGCCTCAAGAATATCGGTTTATTTAAACAATCAGTTTATAATAATTGAACTCTTTTCAGGATTCATATTATTATTATATAAAAAAAACAAACAGAAGAAGTTTTAATAACAGAATCGGACCAGGGGTTATGCGAGGCTTGGGGTGGCTGATTAAGGGGAGGTTGGAGGCCACCAGGGGGGGTTCAGCTCTCATTCCTGACTATAATTGTCAGAAATTGGTACTGATAAAACCAGGTGCTCCGATATATATTATATTTTCAAAAAATTTGGGATACTTATTAAAACTTCAATAATGTAACCCAAGGTGTAAAAAATAAGAAAACCGAAGCAAAGCGAGGGCGGTTACTCGTTAATAATAATTGAGTAGGCCTAGAGTGTATTTCGCTAAACTGCAACTAAACTGCTGCTAAATTTTCAATGCATCAGTGATGCCTTTGGTGTTGCTGATGTTCATGGGCGACGATAACCACTTACCATCAAGTGGATCATCAGCTCGTTTGCCGGCTATTTCCATAAAAAAAAACTGCCCCATTGCGAATTTATTAGTAGTATATCAAACGTCGGCAGTTCTTATTAGTTCCGTGAATTTCCGTCGTCATTCAGGTACTATCGAACTGTCTAACGGTAACAACTGAAATGAGTCATCTAGGTCTCCAAAGCTCTCAAAAATGTTGCTAGTAGCTGTCACTTCTCCAATTTGTTCAAATTTATCGGACGATTATTTATCGACACAAGGGTTTACCATCGAGGAATGGTAAACCTGTTTATGGTTTATGGAACTGTAATAATTATACTATTGTCAATGATATTATAATGTAAAAAGAGTCACTTGTCAGTCTATCTACATTAATTTGCGCAACCGTTAATCGTTGGGTGGTCTTACCATCGTCTCCTTTTATAATGCTTAATGCTCGAAGATCTGCAGGTGTGTAGGACGATAATTCTGCTCCATTGATAGCTTGATTGCAAAGCGTTCCGGGTTCAAGTCCAGGTTACGTAACGTTAAGTAATACCTACAGATATTCGCCGTGTTGAGTGTAGTTTATGTTAAGAACTAAGTGCTATAGTCACGGCGAACTAAGAAGCCCAATTTGTCGTTTCCCATCACAGTGACATTAGAGATGTACAAAAAAATCGGTTCACGAAGGAAACCAATTTTTACAACAAATCGATTCAAAATTATAAGACCTTCTAATCGATTCGATAATTAAATTTTAAACTAAAAACCGTAATATTTAGGTACCTAGTTACCTACCTACTACCTCGATTGAGCTATCTCGTAACGCGTATTCTCAATATGTACCTATTTACGACTTCAATAAAATATTCTTTTATCCATTCACCCATGAACATCAACAACACCAAAAGCATCACTGGTGCGTGTTGCCGGCCAAGAAAGAAAGAAAAAAAAGAAAGAAAGATAGATCATGATAGAATGAAAATCCCGCTCAGTTTCATAATAATATTTTGACATAATATTATATTATGAGCGTCAGGAAAAAACTACAGTGAATAAATTCTTGCTTATTTCGTAAGACACATTTATGTATACATAATTATTATTTTGTTGAAAAAAAAATGTTTACCGCAACCTTAAATACATAATTACATATAACATATTTATTATCTGCAGTTACTGTGAATGGATGGCGAAGTGCCCATACATAATGGAAAATGTCCTTTGTTAGCATCCAATTCGTCGTGGTATTATTGGGTACCTAATTTTAAATTCAAATACAAGCAAATCATTTTTAACAATGTAATTAAATTAATCAATTTTAATTTTTAAATTTCGATTATAGTAATGTATCGATTATGATTGGTTTTATAAACGGTTTCAAGCCGTCACATCACCCTACGTCAGATTAGATTTAGGCTTCTTCATATAAGATTGTTTCGACGTCATATATTTTTATTAAATTTTGTGCAAATTATGATGTGATGGGATTTTTACTAGATTTTAACGTATAATATGATTTATAATAAACGCCAATGAAAATGAGTAGGGATTTTTAACAAATTTTGGCAAAATCCTTTGTCCGTAACTCCGTAAGTATCCAACTATTCATGTCAAGTAAATGAATATTCCATTTCGCTCAAAGACACCCCCATACAAGGTTAGTTCATATTAATAAATAGCAGCTATCATTATGGGCATCTTAGATAATTTTGACTATAGTAAACTAATGAAATTAATCTTTGATGTATCTAAAATTGGTTCAATATTAGAGTCCAATAGTGCAGTAATATTTCTAATAACAGATGTCGCTACTCGTATTTAAGGGTACAGGAGGGTTCAGTAGCAAGGCAGCAAGTCCAAATGAAGCACGGTTTGGATTCAACGAAACAACCCACTTAGAATTATTTATTACTGTAATTAGTGGTATTTGAGATTCGTTATACTTATTTAACTTTCGACTGCATTCCGAACGTGTATCATTAAACAATTAGATATAACAAAGAATGATAAATAACAAAATACCTTCCTAGATTATTGAACCAGCGCTGAACCGATGAGCCGTACATGGTTATTATGCATATAGAGAATCTATGCCGCCGTCATTCATTAAGACTCATTGCGCACAATCCGGATTATTATTTTTTCTGAAATTTAAATTTAAATTGCATATTATATTAATGACACATTAATATTTGTAGCCAAATTGTAAGTATTTATTTCAGTTGTAGTATTAATTAGAAAACCAAGTAAAGACATCATATTATACAGGTCTCAGTTTTGACCCACTGAAAACCTTTTTTCGGTAAACTCACCTTTATTTATGCCTTGGGGTTTTAATAAAAACGTTATTAATATTTTGAAATAATTAACATGAGCATACTATTGTCTATTACCTCTTATTTGACTGACTAACAAATTATAAGTTGTTACACCTATTACTAAAAGCTGATTTTCACGTCACATTTATGATGAATTTGGCTCATCTATTATGGAACGAGCTGGTTAAACATAGTTGAGTTAGGCTATTATTAATCTTCGCGCCAAACGGATGGTGTGCAATCCACCTGTGAAGTCTCGCCTCACCTAATGCTGTAATGGCGGGTAAAACGCCAGCTAATAGTTTATTACGCGCTGACGTAACTCAATCATCTTCTCTTAGGCCAATTTGCCGTGTCCTTTCTCTTGAGACGGTTCATTTTGAATCTTGATGAGCAGAACTTTCGCCGCGTTTGCTATTAAACCTGATTTATATCTTTTTAATACATTTTGAGGTCATTAGAATTTCGTAATTCGATTGGTTGGTAAACTTGGTGGTTTCTTATCAAATAGAGCTGGAATTAGGCTCGAAATGAGCTGGTTTATGGTCGGCAACACGTTGTCGCTTCTAGTTATTTACCATCATCTGCAATAATTACCGACATTAAAAATTAATAGCTATCCATCTAATTTGATGGTGCTACTAATTGCGTGACTTTGTAACCCACTTTCAATCAATAAATGTCGTTACGCTGTCCTGTTTACCAATACATTTCCTAGAAGATTACTTGGCACTTAATCATACGTGATTCTTGCACACGAGTTGATTCCAATCACACGATTGTAGGACAGGTTATCCTAATGGCCATCACACTCGGATACTAAGTGTGTGATAAAGGATTTTATGTTACCATTGTGCAATCTCACGCGCTGCCTTAGTAGCTATGTACTTCATGCTTATTAAATGACAGTTCTGTACTGAAGTTTAGATGACTTAATTATGTCCTACAAGAGATGCAGGGTTAAATTAGGACTCTCAAATAAGTTTGGTTTTTTTATTGGCATTGCATGCTTGTGAGAATTGTGAGGCATATTCTTGTGCACTCGTGTAGTGTTTTTTTAAAGTAATTCCGGGTTAAGCGTGAGTTATACTCTTTACCCAGTTTTTGTTGTTTCTGGTCTTAGGTATTCTGTTAGGATTTTTTCCTTCTTTGGATGTCATTTTTTTATGGAAATTGCCGGCATACGAGCTGATGATCCACCTGATGGCAAGTGGCTATCGTCGCTCATGGACATCAGCAACACTAGAGGCATCACTGCTGCGTTGCCGGCCAAGATAGACAAAAGAGAGAAAATAAAGAAAGAAAGATCTGGCTCTCAAGCTCCCAGCCGGAACACGACGAGTCGTTTGGCGGCTGACTCATGCTCAAGGGTGGTAGCTATGCAGGCGAACCCCATGGAGAAATAATAATAGTAATAATTAACAATTAAAATCAATACTACCAATATTTAAATCCCTCGAGGGACCACCAGCGGGCCAGATCTAGTCGCCTTTTACGACATCCATCCGGCGTGGGATTGAGGTTAGTATTATGTGTCGCCCCAATTGTTATTTATGTCAGGTACAATAAAAATTAATTGTATTATGTTTCCGACTTACGACCACTATAATATGGTTCAAAAGATACATAATGATTTATTTATAGAAAAGGATCAACGGACGAATAAGGTAAGCTTAGTTAAAGCTTACCTTTATGTAAGAAACTAAAATGTACCTTTCCCCACACAATGCTACCACGTCCATAAAGCGTTAACTCTACCTAGAAGACCCCTCAAGTGTACATTTTTCGTGTGGGTACCACTGGTCACTGCACAACGTCGCCGCGGAGTAATCCCGTGCGTGCGGCTTGCGTCGTGCGTCGTGCGTCGTGCGTCTTGCGTCTTGCGTCTTGCGTCTTGCGTCGTGCGTCGTGCGACGTGCGTTACGCAATCACACTCAATAAGGAAACTGTAGTGTAATCGCCATCCTCAATATTTATTTAGATTACTCATTCATTTACTATTCTACGCATGCTGTAATGGTCTGTAGTAAAACCACAAGCACTATAATATTTATATTTTGAGGGATAAAGCAGATTAAATAATAATTATTTTATGAAGAAAAAATCGGTCTTAACCGGCGCGCGACGTAAACGAGGCGATTTTGCGATGCGAATTATGTTCTTATTATGAGAAAAATTAAATGATTAAATTTCTTACCGGACTGTGTTATATTATTGTTACTTTACAAAATTACGATTAGGAATAATTAAAATTTAAATACAAATATTATATTAAACAAACATTATTATACAAACTTCAACACTACGCGGCACAGCCGCGGCGCCCCATTGTAAAGCAAAATATAATAATATATTTTTTTATTAATAAAATTGATTATCTTAATTGGTGATTAAGATAATCTTATCAGCGAACCGAGCTTTCAGCACCAAATACAAATTGAAAAATTGACAATAAAAAACTGCTTATCGGTTCACAATTAGTTCTTAATGATAAATTGTCTACTTAATTATTGTAAATTTTAGCGAAAATTTTGAAATGGCACTTTTTTTTGCTTGTATGAAGAAAAGTGTGAAATGTTCCGACGGGCCTTTCTTTACTTTTAAAATCATCCTACTTACTAATATTAAGAATGCGAAAGTTTGTTCCTTTTTCACGAAAAAACTACTTGGATTTTTATGAAATTTGGCACACAAAAACCATTATCTGGATTAGGACATTGGGTATTATCCCGAAAAACGCGGAAAAAGCCGCAGGTGTAGTACTAGTTGGATATATTACTGTATTAACATTTAGAATACATTATCAAATCATTAAAAATTATACAAATTTAGAAGTTTACATTGGACATTATGCAGATGATCTCGACAGTCGCAGATTTCAACCAACTCTTGAATAACAAACAGAAATGACAGAATGTAGTGTGCAAAGAATACATTCTGAGACAGATGATATCTTAATGACTAACCTGGTACATGTCACATGCTACACAGGTGAACTGCTACCAACAGCATGCGTCATGCGTCATGCGTCACATCGCGGCCGCACGCATTACACAACGACCGGTCACTTTTCTGGCGAACGGAACTGTGATGGACACTCGACTGCAAAAGCACTGCATAATAACATAGATACTATAAATATTTCTCTTTGAATCTGACAAGCGAACAGACGAAACTATCGCCCCAACGCAGAGTCACTAACGGTTACTTAAATCGCTCCTTAGTACAGAATTTGTAAAGAAAATTCTTAGGAATGAATCACCGTACAAATTCTGTACTAAAGAGCGATTTAAGTAACCGTTAGTGACTCTGAGTTGGGGCGTTACAGTACACGTTACAGTACAGTACAGAATTTGTATGGCGATTCTTTACTAAGGAGCAGTTTAAGTAACCGTTAGTGGCTCTGAGTTGGGGCGTTAGTCATTTAATTTTACAACAAATTATTATAAAACAATGACCTCAAATTTGAACACAGTACTTTCATTGTTTATTTTATTGAATTTTAAGGTAATATGGATTTATTTATTTATTTACGACGACCTGAAGAAAACAGCGGGTATCCGCTGGATTCAGAAGGCTCAGGACCGGTCTGAGTGGCGTAGATTAGGGGAGGCCTATGTCCAGCAGTGGACCTCAAAGGGCTGATGGATAGATGGATGGATGGATTTATAATTAAAATTAAAATTTCTTGTCAAAAACAAGCGACTTAGGAAGGCCTTTACCTCCCTAGGGTGTTGTACCTCTCTTACTTTTCTAACGACTCTACGACATCATTATACTGCCCGCAGATAAAAATAGTAAAAACCCAATAACTTTGTTTGAAACCGGTAAAAAGATAGTTATTTTCTTTTTAGGTTTTAAATTGTGTTTGTTAACTCAAATGTGAAGTTATAAAGCCCCAACTCAGAGTCACTAACGGTTACTTAAATTGCTACTTAATACAGAATTTGTATGTCGATTCTTTACTAACGAGCGATTAAAGTAACCGTTAGTGACTCTGAGTTGGGGCGTAAGTGTGGGTGTTTGCATATTTTTTTGTAAAATTATCTATTTGTAAAACTGAACCACTTTTGTGACCGCCAGTACGCAAGCCATGTCATTCATATCGGTGCAGAATACCAAAACATGGTATAAAGCTGCATTCATAATCCGGAGATCAGTGAAAGCAGTCGATGGGCACAATGCTTCCTAATGAGTGAAGCGGCTTCTTTGTTGCTTTACTAATGAGCTATGGATACCTATTCTCTTATATTAATTTGATGTCCGTCGTATGGGTATTGTTTAGATGCGAATTTTCTATTATGAGTATTTAATTACCTTTTTGACATCGGTACTGTTGAGTAATCAACTTTTCATGTCAAGAATAAGTGACTGAAACGTAAGATGACCGCTAGTGGCACATGAACTCTTTGTGCTTCGGTAGAAACCATCTCAATTATTGTTTTTATTCCATCTCCGGTTTGTCGTACCCTCTGAAGTTCAAAAGTACTCCTAAACTTTACTACTAGGTGTCGTTAAATTACCGACCTTTAGTTGTTTTGTTTGAGTTATCAAGGAAATTAATAATCTAAATTTTACTAACAAAAAATAACCGACTTCAAAATTACTCAAAAACTACTTGTCAGATCTCGTTCAAATTTATGTGGGACCACATGACAAGCACCAGTTTTCGTTTAAAAAAAATCATCAAAATCGGTTCACCCAGTCGAAAGTTCTGAGGTAACAAACATTAAAAAAAAATACAGTTGAATTGAGAACCTCCTCCTTTTTTTGAAGTAGGTTAAAAAGCAACAAATAACACATGAGGGTAGATACCCTGGTAGATGGTAGATACGTCTGAGAAGATTTTCAGATGTCAAATAGTAACATCTTGATTAAAGTCAATGTCTTGCACTGACCATCAGCAGTGTGATTACATAATTATGTCTTACATATCTATTATAAGGGTTAATGGAAGAGACGTTTCGTGAGTTACAGTGCAATTTTTTTATTTCTTGTAAAAAAAACAAAAACATATTCCAACATACATTGTGTCAGGCTTAGAAATTAATTTCAAGAGTTCACAAGCGTAAGTTAATTAAAATTAAAACGTTAATTAAAACACGGTTAATAGTCACAATAAAACATTTAGAACGGTTACATGATTGGCAACCAACTAGTTATGGTTTACAAGTGTTTGTAACGAAATTAAGCTTGTGAATGTGCTGTTTGGCTTAACCCATTAAGATCTTTGATACAACCTCATAAATTAAGTCATTATTATCATTACATTTTAGTTCCAGATCATTTCGTTAGATACGAGGGCATAAAAAGACGAAGCAAATAATCTTCCACAATAACATAATTTGACTGACATCGTAATACACCACGAGAAGTGACCTAACGTAATTCTTAACAAATTAGGTTTCCGCGAGACTGTTCCACTGCTTACTAGTAGCGATAGGCGATAGCGACAGGCGATGGGCAATTGATATTTTAGGTGTAGGTATAGACTTAACGACAATCTTTTTGATGGTAAGTTATCATCTTCACCTAAGCATCACCGACGAATTGCCGATCCAGAAGGAAACGAAGGACCCGCTTGTTAACGATTGATAAAGTTCCCTTATGCGCTTTAATTATAAAGCTCCATAATAATATGAAGCGTGGCAGTTCTACTTAGCTACTAAAAGTGTGTTTAATACTACACTTTCATTGTCTCGCTTTAGTTCACCTCATTTGAATAACATCACCTAACCTTATACAGCTGTATTATATAGAGCTAATTGAATACGTCGAATAATTACATAGCTAGTAAAGTAACTGAAGTTAATTTCATATATTTTTTTATTTGATACGCTGCAGGCTTTCACAGTAAAATCGTTTTAGAAAGTATTGCTGTTAATGAAAGTAATCTTCTGCCACTGTATAGCTCTGTCCGGTTACAACAGATTAAGCATGGTCGCAGTGGACTTTGGGAGCTTAGCCCTCACTGAATTACTAGATGTATCGCTCTTCGATATTCGCTCGCAGTCAAACATATCCGTAAACAACCGTGAAGAAATCTAAATCACTAGATCACTTATCACTTCACGTAATCAAATGAGACATCTTTCTATTGCCGTAACGGCAATGATGTGCAGTGGATTTGGTAAAAATCACAGCATCACAATACTAAGTATGATAATAAAATCAAATTGACTGACAAAATATACTGTATGGTATAAGACACAAGTTCTTTGATATTAAAATGAGGGTGTTTTGTTTTATAGATAGAACAACCTTTATAAGATTTGACAATGACGCAGTCTCTCCCGCATTTGATAATTCTGACATGAAACAAGTTACTTCAGACATTGAAGCGACTGTTTGAATATTCTTTCTTCAAAATGACATGATTTCCTAAGCAAGTGGCACTTAAAAAAGAGAAGTTATGAGAAGTATTCAGTTATGTAAATTTAATACCTATTACTTATTTTGATTCAATTATTAATTAAATGAACAAAAAACAATATGTTTATTGTTTATCTTCTTGTATAACAAATTCCTGTTATTAGAACAGAAGTTAACTCTATAATTAACATTAGACAGCAATTTTATTAATATTTAGAGCACGGGTTGGTTATTGCAGCCAATTCGCACGAGGTAATTATGCTCTTCAATTATTATTACTGAATAAAAGTCCTGTTTTCCAATCAGCCGCTTTTGGATTGCAGCCGAAGTACGTAACTTGGACCATCCTCTATCATAATTCGGGCAGCGCGGGCGCACCGCGAGATTGATCGTACTCCGCTCACAGAGTTACTTCCACGTAGACAGGCCATCACTCACCCGTTCAATGCACACCAGACACCAGTGACAACCAATCCATCAATATCTATGAGTGATGTTAGATGTGATTGACAGTTTCGCACGCAGTTCTCAACTACGTCCTATTCTAGTTTCTACATTACTTTAGCTGTTTCGGGACACTTCAAACGAGCTTCAGTGGCTAAAATTATTAACATAAGAAAATAAAATATCCCGATTCAAATTTGGAATAGATTTAAAAAATAGATGAAACGACTTATAACAATATATAAATTGTGTAAAAATCATCTTATTTTAAATGTAGTTTATGTAAATCTTTTATCGCAGTGTGATCACAGCCTAATCCAGTACAAGCTCGACGCACAACCCTATAATTAAACTCATTGTATTGTCTGTTGATTCTGAAGCCTTCACTCGGTACAGGAAGTGCATCAGTCTCGAGTGGTGGGGTATTATGTTATTAGTCAAACATAGCAAATAGCTTTAGATAGTGTAAATGGTAAATATTGTATTTATTTATTTATTTATTTTATTTTATTTTATTCAATAGACCGGTTTAGGCAATTACACTAAAAAATTTACAAAATCAACTAAATAAAATATAAAAGAAATAACAAGAAATAGTAATTATACAAAAAAAAAAAACAAAGAAAAGCAGCAGTAATAATTCAATAATAAAAAATAACAGTAATAATAATAAAACATGTCAAATAAAAGGTCAATGTCAATTTTATCGCTAGATATAAATTTCATAATAAACTAAAATTGCATCCATTAACCACGGACTTGAAAAAATACGGACGTAACCTCGTCTAATCCAGAGTGAAGCATAGCAATGGCTGCCCGCTTACCATGACATGGTAAGCGTAATTGTGTGCGTAATTTTTGATTCGCGATTGAAGCAGTGAAGTGTCAATGTGTGGGTGTGTGTACTTGTACGAATAGAGAGATGGTATTACTATGGGTGCTTCACTGAATTTGTTCTTGGGATTACGTCCGTCTTTTTTTAGGTCCGTGCCATTAACTAAATAATTCCATAATTCTAATGTCAGTAACTTATACATATAGTTATCATAAATATATCATATAGCAGAACTGTTATTTATGTTGGTTAGTGTTTTTCCTTTTATTGTATTTTAACAATAACATTGACAATATTTTTAGGTGCGTTAAGACCTTCTCCAGGTATTTCCTAAGTAGTCTTAAGGGCAACTATTCATTAATTTATTTTCACCTCGTATAATTAAAGTTTTTTCACGGATTTCGTTACCATCCTTTCCATAATTATCCTGCTTCACTTCTCCTTTTTATCGCCTGTCTATCTTTATTATTAATACGAGTAACCGCCCTCGCTTTGCTTCGGTTTTCTTATTTTTTTACACCTTATTGGAGTTTTATTAAGGATCCCTAATTTTTTGAAAATATAATATAGCCTATGTTACTCGGGGATAGTGTAGCTTTCCAACAGTGAAATAATTTTTGAAATCGGTTCAGTAGTTTCGGAGCCTATTCAATGCAAACAAAAAATCAAATCTTTCCTCTTTATATATTAGTATAGATAAAAAAAAAAACACAATAAAAAATTTAAAGGTCAATGAGTGCAACATCATTAAAAAAATCTTAGGTATTGTAGGATTATAATATTGCTCGTATTATACAAAATAATAAACATATTTTATATTTTTATACCCAAACAAATGTTCAACAATTTATTGCCTCTATCGCATATTACAGGCTGAAGATGAATAAGTTTTGACATTAAACTTTCTCTGTATGGTAGTGCTATAACCACAGATATTATATCGATCAAATCACTTTAGGCACAGCTATAATACAAATTTATGGTTTTTCTGTGTATAATAAAAATAATAATACTACAATTTATTAGGAAATTAAATTGTTTTGCCTGGCAGTGTAATTAAGTGATTGTTCTTTACGACAATATTATTTGTTTTGAAGTCTTAAAAAATGTTGTTAGTTATTGTCAATTTTTCTGAACGAAACATACAAATTGATTTATGTAAAAGGAAAATCGATTCATCAGTTACACTCAATAACGTCTGTCAGTGTTATTGCTGAACTTTCTCAAACTATTTTTTGCGTTGATGTTCTCACCCGCCTATGATGTGGGAATCTTATAAAAAGAGTGAATAGGCTTTAACTAAGTTAGTTTCTTTACAATCCTTTACTTCATCATCATTACTTACAATCAGGTGCGATTGCAGTCAAGCAATAACTTAATACACGTAAAAAAAGTTTTCACACTATTTTCCACTATACACAGACGTATTAAATCTCATTGCACCATTATGTAACCACAAAACACATCGCCGAAGTTAGTCCACTTCCTACACACTTACCACATTCCGCCATCAAACACTCCGTTTCGTCAGCGAAAACCGTTCCCACGCGTTAAGTGGCCTTTGGACTTAAATTAATTTGTATGCAATTCTTGACGTTACGGATATGAATTGGACGACGCGCGACGGTATGATAAATGACCGTGACTACGAGTATAAACCATCGCGGATACACTAATATCGGTGTAATAAGTGAGCAAAGCAAAGATGCGCTTTTAAGTAAAAGTTAGAAGATAATAGGCATGATGACTAATTTTGAAATACTGTTCTATATTGTTGGGAAATATATTATAATTACAACGTATATCTCTCATACTTTGAATGATACTATTTAAATTGCACTCAGATATTACACAATCACAAACATCCGACCATTGCATTTATGTTTTGAATAAATTAGCATTTTATTCGACCATTGTTGTCTTCCACTTGAACTTCCGCATCTTTATTTAATTTGGGGATTGTTAGCTGGGCTAGATTAGCTGATCTAGATTCTAGAAAGTAGAGTGTATACTTTACTTCCTTGGATCATCTGAAGTTTCATATTGTACGTGTTTGTATTTTACAGCTGATCAACGAACAGATAAACCTACTTAAAAAAGCAAAGCAATGTGAGGGGTTTACGGTAGTCTACCACGCTGGCCAAGTGCGGATTGATAGACTTCACACACCTTTGATATTAGATAAACCTACTTATTATAGTACAGTAATCTCCAAACTTATTGGCCGAGCTGAAGTTGGCACAGTTGCGCGAAGGGAGCGCGCGGCTGATACCTTATTGTACGAGTACGTTCTGCGCATCGACTCGCGCCTAACTTCAGCCCGGCCAAAAAAATTGGGGAGTACTAGTGATAACATACCTAGAATATGTCACAGCATTACACAGAAATTAAAATTAGAAAAATAAAGAAGGAAACAAATAAAATGCAAAACGACAAAATATGATCTTTATAAAAAGCTATACTTTTAAAATACTTATGTTATATAACCGTAAGATCACAATATTCAAATTCAAAACATGTATGAGGTACCACGAGTATGAAATAAAAAAAATATTGACCTCAGCTTAAGACATCTTTCAACAACGCAAAGCGACATAACACCGCTAGCACGTCTCATCGGGTCGCAGCAACATGGAATGACGTCACAAGTTGACAGATAAAAAAATGAGTGTAATATACGGAACTCGTATATTTGAACGTGTAAAACAAATGTAATTTGCATTCAGTGGCGCACGCGACCAACACAGCGGTGTGACGGTTGGACCACCGGGCGAGGCGGGGAGGGGGGAGGGTGAAAGCGGGCGGATGCCTGCATCTCACTGGATGACCAAGTTCACGATATCTTGGATAAAGTGAGGATTGAACGATACTGTTACTGTTATTTTTAATATATATCAATGATCTTCCTTATTTCACAAAGGACTTGTGTGAAACTGTATTATTTGCAGATGACACCTCATTACTTTTTAAAGTTGATAGGAGAAAAACATGTTTTGACGATGTAAATAATACTGTTTCCCAAGTGTTGCAATGGTTTACATGTAACAACCTTATGTTAAATGCTAGTAAAACGAAATGTATGAAATTCACTTTACCAAATGTAAAACAGGTACCAACTCAAATAGTTATAAATAAGGAAGTACTTGACCTTGTAAATTCAACGAAATTCCTTGGCATTACTATAGATTCACGGCTACAATGGAGTCCTCATATTGAAGCCTTGTCTGGGAGGCTGAGTTCAGCTGCTTACGCGGTTAAGAAAGTAAGGCTCTTAACTGACGTAGAAACAGCACGGTTAGTTTATTTTAGCTACTTTCATAGTGTCATGTCTTATGGTCTGTTGTTGTGGGGCTCAGCTGCAGATATTGAGTCTATATTTATTTTACAGAAAAGAGCAGTCCGTGCCATTTACAACCTCAGGCCTAGGGACTCGCTTAAGGATCTCTTTAAGGAAATTAATATTTTAACTGTGGTGTCACAATATATATTGGATAATATTTTGTATGTTAAGAAATATTACGATAGTTTTCTTAAGAAGAGTGACATCCACAATATTAATACGAGAAATAAGGCTAAACTGATTGTACCAAATTTTAGACTCTGTAAAACTGGTGGCTCGTTCATGGGTACATGTGTAAAGATTTATAATAAAATTCCATCGAAATTTACAGAAATGCCTTACCTTAAATTTAAAACTCATATTAAAAGCATTCTTATGACGAAAGGATATTACAAATTAGATGATTATTTTAAAGACAAGACTGCTTGGACATGAGTTTTATGAATATAGATTGTAGTAGATGATAAGTGCTATCTGTAACTGTGAGCAGGAAAAAAACAAACCCGGGAGTTTCTTGCTGCTTCTTCTCCCGGGCCCTCTCACAGTAGGGCCTTGCCTGAAGCATTGGCATAACTTGCATGACTTTCAAAAAGTGTTTGTAAACCAAACCAATTTTGAATAAAAACATTTGATTTGATTTGATTTGATTTGATTTGATAGTACTATTTACCCAAGTTAGTGCATGTGACCTGTGTAAGTATTACTTGCTTAGTAGGCGTATTAATTTCGGGATTCAAAATGGGTCTGGAGTCTATCTGGTAAAACTGCACCCTCAGTGGAAAAAGGGCATAAGATGAAAATTGCATTTTTACAGGAGAGCAAAAAAAACTGTTAAAATATCAGTAAGTAGTCAAACGAATTTACATTAGGATTTCTTGCACAAAACCGTCGAGACTAATGATAAAAATTTGAAAAAAAATTGAGCATATGCAGCTTTTGTCATATTAATAACTAAAATTCAAAATAACACAATTTACGTTTTTATTTCAACTGAGGGTGGGTAAAATTGGTATAGTCAAAACAGTGCCAGCGTATTTGTTATTTTCCTATTTCCACTGAAAACACGGTTTTAAACAAAGTAATAAACAGACGAACTTTTCTTCGACTAACCGCAGCATCGAACGCTTTATTTCTGCCTGACTTAACCATGTAACTAATACTGTAGGTGTGCGTTTCATCTAAGTGATAGGCGACACGAGGTCGCGTGAGATGCGTGGGGCAACGACGACTTTCAGACCGAAACGGAAAGGTATTTCTTGACAGATACAGATAACAATTAGCTGTTGCCAGTGCTGCAGTGGAGCTTAATCAGTGTAGACAGTCAAATCCCACTAAAATTCCATTTTAGGCCTCAAGCGGCCCAGAACCCCCACATGGGTCCTCATATCGCGCTGGTAGAATAGGGTACTGTAAGAGGCGACAGAATCCAGAACTCCATGTCGTAAGGGTTATACATATTATCGATATTATTATTAAGTATCAATATTATTACTGGTATTAAAGTTTAAACTCTCCTGAGAGGTGATCTTTGGGGGCTTCAACCCATTAACGGCCCACTACTGAGCATGGGTCTCTCCTCTTGAGGAGGCCTAGAGCATACTCCACCACGTTGCTCCAGGGCGGATTGGTGGAGGGGTGATCTTTACACAGGCCTAAGTGCAGTGCTAATCCAGCGTGAAAAATGTTCTTGCTGTGCGGTGCAGCTGTTGCCTGCTGCAAAATGCAACTATGGATGGATGGATATGTAATGTGTTGAGGCTGGTGTGTAAAGTATTATTAACTTGCCATGAAGCCTGCCTAACTAGCTAGCACCTCTTTTGCTTAAGTCAGCTGCCAAACGTTTGTCGTGTTCCCTTTAGGGTTTGAGAGCCAGTTTTTTCCCTTTATCTATCTACTAATGTTCCTAATTCGTTCACAACTTGGATGACGGATAGACGAGTAAAAGAGGAAAATAATACCCCAAGCTGTAGGTCCGGATTCGAATCCAGGTCACGTTTGTTGTACCTTTTACTTTCCGTAGTAAGTACGAATTAACACTCATGAACTGGTAATAACATAAGCAACACATAACATAACAACATTTTGTAAGGGGATAAGGGCAAACCAATCTCCTCTGCTTATGGTAGACTCTGCTGAACGACGGAAAAGGTTGTGGTACCAGGTCCTACGACAGGAAATTGTCGATTAACTTCATCTTAGGCGATGTAATCTTGAACTGAACTCTTAAACTCCAGAATTTGAGGGTTTTTACTAACCTGAATGGCTAATTATTATTGAAGTGAAACTTCTATATAGACGGGGTATTAGAGATTTCTGTCACGAAAAAGCGTTACCGCGAAGTGACGTGGACGATATATCGCGTGGAAATATTTGATTCTAAGCATCATCAACTGAAGTGACGTTCTTAGTAATACAGATGTAAGGTCGTGACTAAATCTTTTTTTAAAATCATTACTAAATGATTACAAGATTCATGAACTCTATTCTATAAAACTTCTATTTTATAAAAGATATCAGAAACAAAAGGGGTGTCAACGGCAGCAAAGCAAATATTAAATCATTCATAATGTAGGAACTTCATAATAACCATTTTATGAATTTAACTAAAAATACTTTTAATTATGGGATAATAAATTACGGGTCTATTGGTACTGATCTCAATAAATGTACCTATGCCTTATTAAATTTAGGCATTATTATTTAAAAATTGTAAGGAAAGTAATTAATTTACTAACACGGACCTGTAAGGCTATTCTGTATTGTAACTCGACAGCGGAATCCGCGATGAGTGTCAAACTTCAAACGACTAAAGATAGGATACAAAACAGAATAGCCTTCCTGGACGGACGTAACCTCGTCTAATCGAGAGTGAAGCATAACAATGGCCGCCCGCTTACCATGTGTGCGTAATTATTGATTCGCGATTGAAGCAGTGAAGTGTCAATGTGTGGGTGTGTGTTCTTGTACGAATAGAGAGTTGGTATTACTATGGGTGCTTCACTGAATTTGTTCTTGGGATTACGTCCGTCTTTTTTAGGTCCGTGTTTACTAATTACTTAAAGTCGATTTTATTAATTACGAGAACTAACAACTACTCTCAGAACTGCTCAGTCTAAAAATCCCATAATCTTTAAACAGTATTGACCCTGGGTACTAGTGCCTGATTACTCCCAGGTAATGCACGAGGTTGCGCAAGCGGTACACTTCGGGAGCAGGGAAAGTGCATTTGCTGCAGATTGACGCGTGACGTCCGACGTGCGCTAATTGCACTAATGCGTGACGCAACGACGCGGCGCCGAGATTGGGTGGTCACGACGGAGAACATTCGAAGAAACTAGCTGAAAAAAAATTGTGCTTTGGATACCCACCGTGAAAAGATAAGGGAAGTTCCTATCTTTTCTTTATTTGTGATTAAATTAAAGGTTTCCTTTGTATATAAAAGTAACGTTAACCTACCTAATCAATAATCATATCTTACTTAATTAGTTGTAGCTGCAAATGTCTTTCTATTTTATTGACTTCTTTGACAGCATTAGCACTGTCACATACGTATGCAGTTTTTTTACGATGTTTATTTTAGGGTCAGTTTTTGTATGGTCTTTGGACACATTGTAATAAACATTTTTTTTTTATTTAACTCTGGTCATAATCTGAAAAATGTCTTAAATAAATAAATGTCAAATTTATAAAACTAAATAGCTAATTTGATTTTTGAACTTGAATAACATCGATTAAACTCGATGTTAATAATTAAGTAAGTTAATAATTTTAACGATGATAAGATACCTCCAATGTCGAACAAGACATCAACCTAACATCTTTTCCATTAAACCAAAACACAAAACGTAATTTTTTTTTTCTTGTTAACTCTAAATTTTACTCTAGCTAGAAAAAGTTTTGTAGATTTTCATCAATTTCATCTTCAACTTGACTTGGCATACTCCGTAAATACATTTAATTGTTCTCCAGTCAAGTTGACAACAAGGCAATATTGGACCAGTTCTCGGCGTAAGAGGCGGCAAAGCAGGCCTGGTACCAGATAGCACTTAAACCCTTGAAAAATATCAATTAGGACCTTATTTATTATGTTACATACAAATTTGTCCCCGCCATCTAAAGTCCATATATCCCAATTTCCAAATATTTATACAACTTTAGTTAAAGTAACTTTAAAAAGGGGTTACAAGGTCAATGTCACAAGCCCATTCACAGTGAAGAAAATTAAGAACTTTGAAAGTTAACTAAAAACACTTTCAAAGTCAAGCTTCCCACAAGGCGAGCGACGTGTTTGCGTTAAGAAACACTCGCTTCACCGAAATATCGCGCTCGGATAACTGGCAGCGATAAGTGTTACCTCACTTTGGGTTACACATGCTGTATCGCAAGCGAGGGAATGGTAAGCGATATTGCTCAAAAAAGTTAGAATTTTTTTTAGGTAATGTTTAAATTTTGAATATACGGAAGATTTACCTTTTATTCCTTTCTATTTAATTGAAGGAAGAGATCGACGCAGGTTTAGATTATTCACAAAGTGTTGGACGCACAAGCTGAGATTTTTACGCAGATTTTTTTTTATAAATCTTCTTCACATGGACACTTTACACAACTATGCCTTTACTCATTTACTATATTAATTCAACCTTTATACTTTACCTTAATGTCTACTGTCAAGTGAGTCAATGCTAAAGTTCAATAATGGAAAAAATAAACACAACAACAATATACTCTTGGACAGCTGTATGAAACCAGACTGTTTTGTTCCAACTCTATGTATTGTATACCTAAGTTATTTTTTGTTTTATACTTTGATAATCAACTGCATTTAAATTTCTCTTCATCAAACTAATAGAGAGTTGTCTGCATTAAAATCTACAGAATTTATTTTGTAAACACAGACAGGGGCAACTTCTTGAGTGTCAAGAAGGTGCACGCTACTGTCCATCGCCAGCGGTGAAACACATGCATCCATGTGCTCTATAGATCATTGCTCGCCTCTCTTACTTTAGATTGTAGTATTACTGGTTTCGTTGTTACTACGTATATTAAACTCTTACTCTCGTGTTTACGTGCTACTGGAGGCAGTGCGACTCTTCCACTCTCCGGTTGCAGACTATTAGTCTGTATCAATGAACTGTGACCGATAACTTCAGGGGAGGTTAGGTTGACTTTTAACCTGAGGTCGTCTAGGTGCCCAGGGTTTTCAAGATGATCTTAATAGAAGTGATTGTTGAGTAATTAATTTAAAAACAAGGTTATCAACAAGTCTATCAAAGAAGATTTGTTTATTCCTATTTCAAGATGTCGCCAACCTGTTAGTATATTGCTTATTTGCTCGTATTTTAGCGTCTTTAATATATATATATTTTAATATATTGTTTAATTAATCAATAAAATTATGTAATCTATAATTATATTATTTAGTCTGCTCATAAAAATAATTAGTCTCAAAACATAATTTCGTAATCTACATAATACCTACCTACTGCCAAAATCATGAGAATTTTTCCAATGACAAATCCATCCGTAGAACAATAATGTGTTGAATGCGAGCAGAAACTTAGTTATACATGGGTTTTGTTACGAAACAGCAATTACTCAACATGACTCATTCATCTTTAGTCGGTAGCCTTCCAATTCTATTTGGAAGGAGTAATTTAAGTATTGCAACGATTTCCTTAGAATTTGACGGGGCGAACCAGTTTTTCTGTTGGCATCTGGTTCAAAAGCAATCTCGATGATTATACGGTACTAAATAAGTGTCCTACTGACATATACTGGCACATAACTGCGCTATCTGATGGCTAGTCTCGGTTTGAATATAATAATTCGATTAAGGTTGTATAAGAGTTACAACTTACAATTAATCTTATTTCGTATCTTAGTTTTTCCTCATAGTATACACTGAGATAAATCTTTGTGATCCGGAGACGGCATAAAATATCGCAAATTGAAGTTTTGATTCATTATCTATTTACCAACTGTGTTAAGTTTTTTTATCCATATTGACCTTCCCTTAGCTCTGATGGAATTCAGGATATCCATTCTATAGGGTATAAGATTCTGGGATAGACGAGTGTTAATCATGAATAAATGATTTTGAATTTTGAGTTCTGATTCCTGGTGTTCGGTCTCGAGTAGTTGATGTTTTTATTTTTTATTTGCGTATTACCATGCCCGATGCCTCCTTTAACCCAGGAAACCTTGGGTGGATGAAGTGTTATAGAGCGTTAAAAATTTCGGTGTATGGTACCCTAAGGATGTTGGAATTGCAAGTTTGGTCTATGGCTTCGTGGCTTACATAAGTTTCTGGCCAAGTTTTGCTCCTTTTTTCCGAATGTTTCCGAAGTACTTAACAATTTATCATGTAAAACAAATGACATCTGTAACTAATATCAAAGAGTATTTATCTATATTACCCATACCTCAAACCCATTTGATGTGAGTATAATGACTAAAATAATGATGAAGGGAATAAAGAAAGTGGACGAAGCGAAACAAGTATGTAAGGATCGTAGCAAGTGGAAAGAAGTGGTCTCTGCTACCCCTACGGGAAAGAGGCGTGATTATCTGTATGTATGTATGTATGTATGTATAATGACTAATTAGATGGGCAGATACAGAAGGCCTAATTAACTTATAATAAGTGCCGCTGGCAACGAAACACTTGTTACCGAAACACAAGTGGCTTGACTTGGTCGCTTCTATGTTGTATTCATTCATTCTTCATTGTTACTTCTTTGAGATGTAACAAAAGGAGAACTCAATTCCTAAAGGCGTTGGCTAACGAACTGGCTAGTGTGGGATTAAATATCACTATTGTTCGGACGTTGACTTCAGTAAACGTTAGTTAAACGCTTGTGGTTCAACCAATTTAATATATGTAGTACCTACAATACCTATAACGATTATCATCCATTGTCATGATAATAAATGAACTGATTTTGAATAAGTGGTTTATGTCCTAGATTATAAATAACACAAATAAAATTATTCATTTATCAAAAATTCGATTGTGTCATTCCAAAATATTATACTAATTACACATAATATAATAAATTTTATTCTAGTGCCCCAGATAAATAATATTAAATTATTATTTGCATATAAACACTCCAGTGGAATTTTAGCAATAATGATTGGGGCTATAAAAATAGCCATAAAATATATTAATTACCCATAGCCAAATTTGCATCAGTCGAAAAAGTTGATCGACCACTCGTTAACGAAAGCGAGTGGTCACGTCAGATCGGGAGCGATGCCGCGATGGCAAGTAAAAGTGAACCACGCCTCGCCAGTTGGGAATGTTAAGACAAAGCATACTTCGATTTCGCATTACGTCATCCCCTTTCATTGACATCTTCATAAAATTGATACCGGCGGGCGGCCATTACGAACCCGTTCCGAACTGATCCCACTATACTTAACTCGAGTTAATGAGATTTCAACCGCCGTTTATGGCGGGCCCAGTTGCGTGGTATGGCTGTTTTTACTTGCGTAATGTGTTTTGTGTGTTAAAAGTATTCTGTTCTATGTAAATTCTGATTTTGAGTGCTACATTAAGAAAGGGGAAATTGTTTATCGTTGCGAATTTTAAATTCGGTCGTGCAATTTACGCCGAACTAAAACGAATCGTTACAAAAATAGGGTTTTATTTACAGAAACTTATATTAACAACAAATATAATACATTTAACATCTAAGATGCGATCACATGGGTTTCGTAACATTATGAGATGAAATGACTATATTTCGTTTCGATTAGTGAGGGGATCCGTAGGAGGAGGAGGGGACGCCGTAGGATCCTGAGGGGACTCCGATGGTGGTGTATTGAGCGGGAGCGGAGTAGGAGATGGAGCCACCGTGGCCGCCGCTGGAGTACCCACCGCTGGAGTAGCCACCGCTTGAGTACCCGCCGGCGTAGCCTCCGGCGTAACCACCGCCGTAGCCTTCAAGAGCTTGATGGTACTGGGCTACTTGGATACCTTGCTGGATGTGGTCGAGTTCAATACCGACGATCCTGTCGTAAGGCACGCCGTACACGGGAGCGGGAGCGCCGTAGTGGGAGGACACGCCGTGACCGTGGGACGAGCCAGATGAGGTCTGGTAAGCCTGGTTCTGGATCTCGTCCTTGAGGATGATGTTCTTGATTTTGTGTAGAAGATGGGGGTCTACGTTGTACCCTTCCGAGGTCTGGTAGCCGACGGGGACCTGGGTGTAGTGGCCGCCGCTGGCCAGCACGCTGCTGCCGCCGCTGTAGCCGCCACCGCTGTAGCCACCGCCGCTGTAGCCGCCGCCGCCGTGTCCGCCGCCGACGTAGATGGATGATGGCGCCGAGTAGCTGTATCCCACGGGGGGCTCAGCCACTGCGCAGCCGATCAGGGCGAGGGCAACCTGCAACAAAACTTTATTTAAGTCACTCGTTCAATTTTCTACAAAATCTTACATTTTTGACGTTAATTTTAATAATCACTGGTCGCAATTTTTTTTTTTTAAGAACAGAACGAGAGCGATTTCAAGTCCGTTTAAAAAGAACGTTTTCAATTTTCAAATCTAGATCAGATGACACAACACTGCATTTGCAACGGGAGCGATCAATCCATTAAACTCGATTGCGTCACTTTAGAATTATCGCACACACTACGCGGATTTCGGATTAAGTCACTGCACTCCAGACACTTACAATACTCCACTTGGCCATGGTTGTATGAACTCGGTGAGTGTTTGAGGTTGTGTGATGCAGTTCCGAGCGGTCAGTTGCTTATATAGGAGGGAGTCTGCCATCAACTTTTACTTCGGTCCATCCGTTCGGTCGCCGTCGAGGACGAAGGCAGCCACTTGTGATCCGTATTTTTTAGGAAAAAAAACTGCCTTTTGAAATAGTATGTACTTTAACTTAGTAATTATTAGCTTTCATTAATCAATTGTCAAAGCTTCAGTTATGTAACGAATGACATCGGACGCTTAAAAATTTTGTTTCAGTTGGGCGAGAATGAAATAATTTAAGAATTAAAGAAATATTTTTTTTATTATTCATAGTTTCATAGTTTGGTATTTAATAATAATATAAATAATAATAATTCATTTATTGCTGGGACATAATGATGTTATCTAAGATATAAAATTAGTTCAGATCACATGTTGACGTATGTTATTATCATAAAAGCGTCTTGAATATAATTATTTGCACGGCCACATATGATTTTGATTACTAAATTAATTCTGTTTTAATTACCGGTCCACTTAGCTACACGCAAGACGTCAAGTCGTTTAATATATTTATGAATGTTACACATAGAAATAGTAACAAAATTTGTAATAAGTTAAAGAAACTCATCTTTTTGTTTAATGAGATCTGAAAGCGATACAAAGATACTTGGTTGAAACGGGATTACCTGAAATTCGTTTATTTTTTTAAGACTATATTTAGTTGTTTAAAGTTTATCAGTACGCCAATCGTAAGTGATAGATCAAACTTAAGAGTAGGTAGATAATATATGAGCTATGCCTCGGAAAACTCGTTAAGGTGTTGGTCGCGGTTTTTATTGTTAGTTAAGTGTCGTTCTACTTTGGATGCCTGCAAATAATATAAGGTGTTCTGTATATAGGATGGTTGGAGAGCTTAATATGTAAAATAAAAGATATCAAGTTCTACACTGGATTAATTTTAGATGTCAAAAGTATGTAGTTGACTATATTTTAAGTTATTTTTAAGAAGTAACTAACATACAAATAGTAAAAGCTATTTGACTAACATTGGTAAAAAAAGCTAAAGATGTGTTTAGAAGTAGCTTTAATTTTCTGACAGTAATTTCAAAAGTTAATGCATGCTCTACATGATTTATAGCCGTTCCCAATATTCTGTCTATCCATAATAATCCTAAATTATAATCCTAAAGTCAGTTGCCCAGTGACTGTCGAAAAGTTTCATAGGATAATTTGATATTACTTTACCTACTAACTTATCCAGAGATTATAGTTAGATAGGAGTCCTTAGGTACATCTACAAGACCTGCTGGAGGAATTTCCATGAATGACTATTGGATCGTGACAGTAACATATAATTAGAAATGGTAACATAATATATCTTCGTCAATAATTAAGTTATCATTAGTACTCGTATCAAATTGCAGTTGTATAGAACATTGACGAGTTGATGATATAAAAAATATCTATTAGTAATAATTATTCAGTTAGCGTGAAGCGCTCATAGCCTGGAGGCTTGTGTCCATACTTATGTTCGGTTTACACGTATTAAGTAGTTAACTAAATTTTAACTAAAAAGTTACTAAATTATCTGTTTACACGTATTAATTTACTTATTTAGTTAAAATTTAGTTATCTACAACCGGACTTTAGTGATTGACAGAGTGGGCGCCTTCGGTAGTTGGTACTGCTTGAAGGTCCATAAATCTGGACCAAAATCAGGTCCACTGTGGTAGTTATTTCCAAAGTTTACACGAACATGGTAGGAAATGACATCGACGCTAGAAAGCAAATACAAAAAATTCATAACTTCTCTACTAAACAGAAAAATTCATAACTTCTCTACTAAATAGAGAAGGTATGATTTTTTTTTCGTGATATCAAAAAGTTTTTCAGCTCTGATGAATGAATAACTGATACTCATTTAAAGTAGTCACGCATAGGTTCGTTATACACATAACGTCGGTATTTAATGACATCATATTGTGTACTCCATTAAAATCACAGATTCTCGTTCACATGGGAACAAATATGACGTTATTGAGGCCGTAGTTTAAATAACAACTAAGTTTAAAAGGTAGAGTGGCATCGCTATCTAAACTAGAAAGATGAAGAAGCCTAATAATAGTGCTAATAGTTATAAGTACTATTATATCTTCTGTGCTAATAGCCATGAAAACTTTCCTCGTGGTTCAATAACAAAATGCAAAATATGTTTATCCTTGAAGCCCGTGAGTCAACGCCGCTCACAGTCAAATTTAGTCTTTCTTCCGACGACCCTGTACCCTGGACCCTGCAGCCTAGTTGGTAGTGACCCTGCCTGCGAAGCGAGGGGTCCCAGGCTGGGGCAGATATTTATGTTACAGATAATTATTTGTTGTACTTTGGGTATGTGAACGTTTATTTAAACGTTTATAATAATTAATTATACGAACCTGTCTAGTTCTTAGTAAAACTGCATGTAAAGCTAGATGTGCCGTGTTTGATTCCCGATTAGAGTAGATATTTACGTTGTTGTAAGTGTGACTGTTTATTATTTATTTATTAATAAGTAAGATTATCATGCGGCTTATGCCCGCGTGTATGCACAGAATTCACAGTTTTTATATTGTTAGACAAATTAGCAAATATTGTGTAAAAATTATGATAGTACTAGGCTCTAAACGATTAAATCGATTTGTACACGCAATCTTAATATACATTCCTATGCAAATCATGGTTAAACTTATTATTATGTTATCATCGGCTAAAGTTATAGAATATGATGTAACGTAACAGAAAGTCATTGCAATTTGAGCAATCTTCATAAAATGTGTTTTATTGTGATCAGTTTACTAACCCAATGCAATTCAATTCGATAATTGTGGCGTAACTAAAGAATGGATGAACTGAATAATATGTTTGATCTACTGATGGTCTTTGATATACTTATGAACTTTCTTATCCACGATGCTTTGTGACGTCAATCTATACATCTATACAAATAAATAAAATTGGAGTGTCTGTTTGTAATATTAAAATAACCGCTTTTTACTAAGTGCATTAGGATGTATACACGGTGCATATACCAAAACAACATTTTTTACAATTTTTGTCTGTCGGTCTGTCTGTTTGTTCCGGTTATCTCTGAAATGGCTGAACCAATTTTGACGGGACTTTCACTGGTAGATAGCTGATGTAATAAGGAGTAACTTAGGCTACTTACATATATTTTAGAAAAAAAAATTGTTTATTAGGCGATACGAAGTTCGCCGGGTCAGCTAGTACTAAATAAATTACATACTTAAAATTTAAAATGTCTGCTTGATGTTTTTCAGTTATGTGTGTCGAATTTCGAGATAGAGAAAATGTATTTTTTTTTATTTTGACATGACTATTCAGGTCTTGTTTTGTAAATCTTGCCTTACCTTTGAAAATAAAACTTGTTAACGCTACGCTAGGCCTGACTAACGGACAATTACGTAGATGTATTATTTGGAATTATTTCGATGATACTTGCTTTTGATTTTGTTTGTTGTTTAACACTACAGTCTATATATGTATAGTAAATAACTCGAGTAAAGCGAACAAGGGAACTAAAACTTAATACAATGTTTTGCGCTACGAACAGAGATACAGTATTTTTTTTCCACGAACAATGACTGAAAAGTTCTAGCAATAATTGATATCAAAATGCTTGTATTTGATTGTATCGTATTATGCGTTATCTTATTGAGTAATATCATTTTCACTCGATCATTTAATTTCGATGTAGTTTGTCGATAACTATCAATAAAATGTGTGTCAAGGCTTCATAGCAATATAACTGTGGAGATGAAAGGATGTTGTTAATTCGTTGTTAGTTCTCTTAATGGATATAATCAGGATTAATTCGTACTGGAGTCTTAAATCTTGTATAACGGGGACACATAGAGAATCAAGTTACATATGGTTGCTTATGATAATTTCATGCTTTATGTAAATTATTTATGAGTTGACAGGCAGTTGCTGCCCGTAGGAATGACAATTCCGTACTTTATGTAAATGTTTTATGAGTTGACAGGTAGTTGCTGTCCATAGATGTAACGCCGGGGAATTACCAATGTATTGTTGGTTATAAGGCAGAACAAGAGCCTACAACATTGCAACTTTTTCACGAATCATTTGTTTTATGAAATAGCCGGCAAACGAATTTTTAGCCTTATTGGGGTCACTTAGAATACTAACCATAATCCCACACCGGATGGGTGTCGTAAGAGGCGACTAAATCCAGCCCACTGGTGGTAGGGCCCCGGAGAGATTATATGGGTATTATTGATTTTAATTGTTAATTAATACCATTATCACTAATATCATTTCTCCTTGGGTTCACCTGGATAGCTAGCACCCTTGAGCATGAGTCAGCCGCCAAACAACTCCTTGTGATCCGGCTGGGGGCTTCACCAAAGGCATCACTGATGCGCTGCCGGATAGGAAAGAGATAAATAAAAGAAAACAAGATTCTATTGCTTCGACAACATGAGATGGGCATGAATTCGAGATTCAACCCACATTAATGGCTCACCAGAACGAAAAGATCCAAAGTGACTCCAAAAAGGAAAATACTACAAGATCTGCGACGCCTCGCCTCCGCCTTGGATTTGCCTGAGTTAAGACGATGCGTTTTTATTTTCTGCAAGAACCTGGAAGCGTACCCACGATCCTAGGAGACCTATCCGCCACATTTGCTGGTCACGGGTCTCTTCTCTTGAGAAGACCTGGAGCACACTCCACCACGCTGCACCAACCCTCCAGGATTAGCGGCCAACCCAAGTGTCTGAGTGAATGAAGTTTTTATGCCACCTGAAGGGCCCCGACGTAGCTTAATGACTGTTATCTTGAGATGACGCTGTTACCAGATAACATCCTAAGGATATTACTGTTAATAACAACACACCGAAGCATTAAAGTGCTCAAGAAATGTATGCCATTATATGGTGATCACCCATCCAACTATCGACTGCGCTCGTTGTTGCTTAACTTGGCCGATCACTAAGGATGCTATGAGCAGCTAACTTATCATCATTGCAGTCCTCAAAACTGTTCTTTAATAAACTCTTTCACACTCATACCCCCGCAGTAGGTTTTCACCTGTGTCGCGGGTGGCATGGACGACACATATAACACGTCACAATAACACCCATGACCCGAGTACAAATATTTATCTGTCACATAAGTATCTGCCCCAGCCGGGAATCAAACCCGAGACCCTTCGTTTCGCAGGCAGGGTTGCTAGTGTTGCTACCAACTAGGCTACAGGTCTTTGTAGGCCATATTCATTAACTTCAAGCCGGAAAACAATGTCCACGATCTCGTTAGTATCATCCTGCGACCTATGGCAATCTAGTATTTATCCTTTACCTAAAATACCAACTTAAGTGTCTTCACAACGGATGTTACGGTTATATATCGTGACGTAGCTGTCGAGACGAATCGTAGCAAGAACCACGCAAGAATTACCCTAACCTACATTACCAAGTAAAGCTAATTTCTATAAACGACAAGCGATAAATATCTTTTTACCATGTATAGAAAAGCGAAAGCGTTTGGTCAATTTTGGAGCCAAATATTGCCTACGGTATGCATCGAAATAGATACCATGCAGCGAATAATTTCAATACAATAGAAATTAACATAAAAATAAATTTGACAAGTGCGAGTTAAACTCTCTTGGGGAGGGTTCCGTGCGTTGATTATGTATTTACCGTCATTTTTCTATTTTATTTATTTTTGCGTCAGTAGTTTCGAAGGGGAATATGGGCGGAAATGCGCAATTTTCATTCTTTCTTGAATAATTTTAAAACTATCCCTTGTTAAACTATACCAAAAATATATTTGAGATTTTTACAACAAGCCCTTTCATTTGACATACCACATGATACGGTTTGCAAAACAGTTTTGTTTAATTTTGATTACGTTAATTTTTTTTGATTCAGTTGTTTACTTTATACCTTTGTCTTTGGGTCATAAAAAGTACATGAGTTGGTACTCATTTCAACTCATTTGGTCCAGTAGTGTCGGAGTAAATTGACCGTGAACGGTGGTCGCCCAGACGTACGAGTGATCCTATAAAGTTTCCTTATTTCGTTTATTCGTACAGAACCCTAATAGTCTTAACAAATTTTTGGCTCGGGTTTATTACGCAAAGTTTGGTTTATTTTATTTCTTTTGGCTACGCACTATTGGGTATTTTTAATGATACATATTATAAATTGTTACTTAATTAGTAGATTTTAAGGATTTGTTTAATTTCATAGTACCTACCTATTTGCTACGAGTATTTCTATGTTATTTAATTCAGACAAGACTTGAAAAGACAATATGTATCTAAACTCCTATTTTTTATATGAGTCTTATTTGTTAAACAGTTTCGACACTTTTTTTTATTGAAATATGAATTTATAGTAGTTTAAAATAATAATTCATAGTATATAAAAATTTGCCTTGGCAATAAATAATTTATTTTTCTTTAAATCAGTTTGTTCGCAACAAAAGTTGCATTACTCTATGAATGCATTTACTTGTTCCCACCAAAACTATTAAGTATTCGTCATACAGGTCGTACTTAATCGCACCTCGCGATAATTTTTTTTTAAAGCGTGGCAAACCGTTCCTTCGCTTTTTAAACATCCATCGTCCCTCTGTTTCTGGCAAGCGCTTACAGCGGATTCACTCGCACACCGCGGAGTTTGTAATGAGAAGAACAATGGAAACAATTGAATTGAAAAAGGAGTCTTCCCGCCGAACTTGCATGCAATACGCGCCTATTGTAGCAGACCTATTGTAGGACGACCTTGTAGCCTAGTTGGTAACGACCCCGCCTGCGAAGACAGGGGTGCCGGGTTCGGTTCCCGGCCGGGGCAGATATTCATGTGACAGATAAATGTTTCTACTCGGGTTATGTGTGTTATTGTGACGTGTTACCTTTCGTTCATGCCACCCGCAACGCAGGTAAAAACCTACTGCAGGGGTATAAGTGTATGAGCGTTTATTTTAAGCGTTTTATTGAAAACGAATCAATTGATTTCGCCTATAATTATTAAACCGCACTGCAAAAACATCCAAGTTGAAGCAAATATCGCCGCATTACCGCTCCCGTTAAATAACTCTCAATAACAATCGTAATAATATTACTGTGAAGTGCAATGGTGAACCTCAACAACCACATACCCAATAAGAAGTTAAGAAGAAAGGAACCACCACCTAGTCGACGCACCTAACATCATACCCGACCAGACCCTGCAGATTGGATTAGTGTGCTTCCAAATAACCCTTAATTTCTTTCCCACGCAATTTACACATCGACTTTTTTTTATAGAAATAGCCGGCAAACGAGCTGATGATCCACTTGATGGTAAGTGGCTATCGTCGCCCATTGACATCAGCAACACCAAAGGCATCCCTAATGCGTTGCCGGCCAAGAAAGAAAGAAGAAAAAGAAAAAAGATCTGGCTCTCAAGCCCCCAGCCGGAACATGACGAGTCGTTTAGCGGCTGGCTCATGCTGTAAGGTAGTAGCTATCCAGGTGAACCCCATAGAGAAATAATAATAGTAATAATGGTATTAATTAACAATTAAAATCAATATTACCAATATAATCCCTCGAGGGGATTCCACCACAGTCTTCCAGTATTCCAATTAAAGTGCAGCATTTAGTATTAGCTCACTAGCCCTACATAACGTGCCTTCCAAGTTCCAAAGCACAAAAGATCTCATGAAATAACTATCACTACAATTATGAAAATTAATGCAATATTTTCAATAGCAACACTAGACTTCATCCATTGCTCAACCTCCACTTACTTAGAATTAGTGTAGCAAACTTATATAAAGTAAAAAGAACGTTATCGACCACTTACGATTGACACACCGCTGCACCGTCCCGAGCACTTCACTTGATGATAGTCAAGTTTCATCATCGACATTCGCTCACATAGCGTCAGGTTAAGGTTAAGACCACGGTCACACTGGGGACACGGACCTTTGGAGTAACTTATAATTAGTATTTGAGACTTTGAGAGGACGTTCTACTAGACAAAGGACAGAGTAAGTAAGTCCCAGGTTCAATTCTCAGACAAGACATTGATAAATGATTAATTTCGGATCAGAGAAGTCTCATTCTTTCTGTCCACTTGCTAAACAGAGATACGTATTTGCTAATATTTACTGAGGACACACTAAGTTACATATGACATAGTCATTTCGTTTCCGTGTATACTATAATCTGTTTAAGTTATTAATTCAGTTGAAATTCCTTTCATTACATTATTAGTAAACCTACAATTATTACAGCATGATAATAATATTAATAAGTAAAGAAGAAGAAAAAGAGAAGAAGAACCTTGCTGCTTCGGATTCGGTTGGCGACAATCAAACAAAACAAGGCGTCGTATATCCCTCGTTTTGTGATTCTACGCACGTAGTTACCACCTATTATTCAACTTACCATCAGGAATCTAGTTTACCGGTTAGATAAAAAAAATATAGATAGATAGAATAGATAGATAGAAAGACTGGTTGTAATGACAACACTTTTAACGAGATAATTACCTAACGTCGTAAGTAAACAAAACAAAAATGCAGAGTACGCAATAAACAGAGCATGCAACCAACGTGCAGTGCAACACAAACAATATTTTCGTACCAAAACAGCTTATCTGTTGGACTAATCAAAAGATGAGATATAGAATTTTAAATTTCGAAATGGACTCTTTGAATCCGGTGTTACCTCAGACTAATGACACTGGTGATACTGTAATACCTTACCTGTTGCATATTTATTTTTGTACCTGCAAATGTTGCAATGGTAAAAATCATAGCTAAATACAATTATATTAAGATCAGTTGGTTTTCTTTGTACATGTGACGAGCAAATGTAAAAAGATAAAATGTGGAAAGTAAACAACTTATATTATGTACTCTTATGTGTATATATGTAATCGTGTACAGTACATGCATAATAATACATCGTTTTATCGGGAAACAATCTTGCTTTATGATGCAGAGAAACATTACCGCTTGGTATATTTAAATCATATTTTTTTCGTCAAGAGTTATCTTTTTTAAATAGGTTGGTTTGATTTGGAGTTGATTACAATACGAAATAGGCTTTAGATTGGCATTTCTATTCCAGAACTATGATTAAGAACAATGTAGAACTTTCGATATGTGAATCAACACGCCTACGTTAAACGATCTTCAAAATAAATTTTCTATTTTTTATTTGTATCTTATATCTAAGTCAAATCTTGTCTTGCGTAACACAACCGAAATCCCCACGTCAAGAAATGAATTGCTTTCAAATGATTATAACCGCGAGCAGATTCTCAACTACCAAATAATATAATGTTTCTTATAATAATATAGGCAGTACATTTTTATAACCGCAACAATATATTTGATTATTCTCTGAATAAAGATGTTCTAGTAACGCATGTCGTAACGCTTCCCGCATCGGAATTGCAAAAGTTGAATGCAATTATTTCGTCACAACCATATTTTTACTTTCATTACATCTCAAGCGATATCTCAAGTAAATGAGAAGTTTGTTGGTTGTTAATTAATTAAGATGCGTTAATAAAAAATAATAATATCAGATTGATTATGGTAATTTGTGTAACTTTAATTAATTTTATAAAATAAAAAAAAGTTCTTGCAAGTTTGTATAAAATATTAATGATGTCGTAATATTATTGCTTATTGACAACCTTAATGCTACTACAGAACAATTGACTGTAATGATGAATACAGTCAATTGTTTTGCAATCAAGCATACAACTATTCTTGAATAGCCGTCATTTATTTTACCTGACTTTTGTAAATGTAAAAAAAAACAAAAAAAAATCCTCTATAATGTAGTTGCTCTGTGCAAAACTTCTGTGACCTGTCATGTCGTGCTTCCAAGTGCCGAGCGCCATTTTTCTCCACTGTCAAAGGTCAATGACATGTCAATCGTCATCTTTGATTTGTGAGATGACTGTGTTGTGAGCGATTGTTCACATGTCATCCATGGAAGTTTTTTTGTTTGTTTTTCGAATGTGATATATGTTCTGCAAAAGATAATTATGTAAGAAAAAGTGCCTTCTTTTCAAAATGCACATGCATTTATGTATTCGTATTGTTCCTTCAAGTACAGTACAAGTACTCATACCTTTGTGAGTTTACAATCAATCTTTGTTATTAACTTAACGATTACCTAACTTATTTTATGAGATATCAATAAGCTACTGTAAAAACTTCAAGAATCTAATTCAAATGCCGTGATGTTTTTCTAAGACCCAAGTTAATTCCATTACGCTCATATATTGGGTTATTGTCTATATTAAACGTAATAAAAATAAATGAATCATGGCCGTCATCAGTGTGACATTGCCACGCTCGATCTCAATCAGCTAAGCGTTGATTTGAATCATTGTCACGGACATTCTGTGATTGTGTTATTGTCATTTCGTGACTTTGCCGCGCAAATCAAAAGCTCAATGCAAGGTCAATATTTCTGAGTTATAATCACTATGATTTATCTTCATTAATTTGTATGATTATAATATAATCATACAAATTATTATGTTATTATAAAACATAATATTATTATGTAAGTTATAAATACATTTTTAAGTAATATTGAAACTGTATCTATTCGAATCCATGCATTAACATTTTTATTTTATTTTACTACGAGTAACCGCCCTCGCCTTGCTTCGGTTTTCTTATTTTTTTACAACTTATTGGAGTTTTATTAAGGATCCCTAATTTTTTGAAAATATAATATAGCCTATGTTACTCGGGGATAGTGTAGCTTCCCAACAGTGAAAGAATTTTCCAAATCGGTTCAGTAGTTTCGGAGCCTATTCAATGCAAACAAAAAATCAAATCTTTCCTCTTTATATATTAGTATAGATAATGAACGTGGATTTTTTTATCGATAAAAAATCCAAAACATCTCTTTGTTTTAAAGTTGTGTTATGTGGTTTGCATAAAAGCTGTAAAGTATCTTGCTATGCTATACTGACTAAACAAATGTCAGTGATACTCACGTGATTAATATTATTTGAATTTTCGGGCCTGAGACAGCCATCCCAGGGGCCACTGCGACCAGATATGGTTTATTGTAGCCGTACCCGTTTCTGAGTTAGATCTGGTCTCTAAGACCCACTGCCCGGCCGAACAGTATGATATTCCTAGGTTTCAGTTCTCCTACTTGGCTGGGTGGGATTAGGTAGCCTCATATGATGCGGCTTCTACAGTGACTTATGGCAGGGCAGTCACTGAGTATATATGGATGGGTGTTTTCTCTGCCTCGCTGCAGAATCTGCACGTTGCAGTGTTACTCAGACCTATGTTACGTATTCTCATCAATTAGTCTGCTTCGGTCGGGTATCGAAACCGGAACCCAACAGGCTGGTAAAAACCAACTGTATCATAATCTACATTTAAAGTATGTATTACAGTGTGACATTACGATTTATGAACATCAGTTTTACCGTTAATACCTAATATTTAAACTCGCAAATATATTGCGAGATAATTGTCGGCATTAAAATTCACTTTCTCCTGTCTTTAATGTATATTAAATATTTAGTGTGGTTTGAGTGGAACTCGTTTACACCTACGAAAAAATATTAAATAAAATCGGGGAAAAGGAAAGTGTTAAATAAATATAAATTATAAAAGAAATTTAATCTTTATTGGAAATAGTGATAGCCTAATGCGATTGCTTGAATGTTAGATCGCAGTAAATTGATTAATATATTATTTTCGGCTAACTACCAAAGACTATCAAAGAGAGAATCTTTAACTGGTTAGCTAATCATCAAAATTATTAGCTCCGACGGCTTAACGTACCCTGTGATGGACGGAAGTGTTCAGTGCCTGTGTTATTATCATTAATATTATTATTAGTATTATAATATTCACCGCGAAGCCTGCCTAGTTAGCTTGACCGGCTGGGGCTTGACAGCCAGTTCTTTCTTTCTTTCTTCCTTCTCCTTTTTTGTTAGCTTCGGTGACTGTGGTTTCTTAACATCTTTCTGACACAAAGATGCAAGTTTTTTTTTATTCTAAAGAAGAAACTATGAAAGTAACTCTTCATTTTATCTGACATTCTAACCAACAAGTTGGTAGTGAACTTTAATGAAGCGACATGATTATATTGTATTTTTAACATGATTATATTATATTTTTACATGAATTAATGATTATAATACAAATGTTGATCACAGAAAAACATGTTAAATTTAACTAGAGTTAATAAATAAAGTGTACAAGGTGTTATCCATATGGCAACAGCTCATCGTAATGGAGAAAGGCTCCGAGATCGACTTGTAGTAACTACCTTGTTGGATTTGTTTCCATTGCACAGTCCCAATGTAGTTCGTCGCACCTAATGCCGGATACTGGACGTTTTGTGTCGCGAATTCCGGTATTTTTTAATTTTTTTCCCGTATACCGTACGATATTGCTGATATTCGTTAAAACTTGAATACGATATTTTACGTTTACCTTATGTTTACGTTGGATGGTTCACACGAACAAATTACATTCTCCGTATGGTAGATTATCAGCTGTGCTAATACAGTTCTGTGAACGTCTCGTTTTTCGTTTTAGAGAAGTAATACCTTCATTTTAGAAGAACTCCAAAAAATGTTTGTTTGTTTTTATTGGTTTAGTGGAAGTCTGAAACTTTAATGTTTATTTAACTTCAAAATAAAATCTAAAACTATCCGTCATAAATCTAAAATAGCTTCTCATGTCCTTATCTTATGCCTATTATCTATCAAGAGCTAATTTAAAGGAAGAAAAAATAGACGCTTGAGCAATCATCGAACTATAGATAGGTATTCCGATAAAACGTTTTACATTGAACTGTCTCCTGCCGTTATACAATGGACATGTTATTGTTCGGACAAGTTGACCCGCGTGTGTTTGCACGTTCACTGATGTTATGCAAACCAAAATATAGTTTGCTATATTTCGTTGTAGGGTCGCGGTCGGGAAGTCATTGAGTGAGTGTTATGGTGCTTCTTTAACGATTCAGTGATGGGCCGGTTCCAGGATGGCATTTATAAATTAATGTTAGGTTCCGTATCTTGAAAGTGGAATCCAATTCCAAACCCCTAGGATTGGATGTCTGTGTATATCTTTTATCGTAAAAAAATCTTTGAATAATTTTAAAACTGAAAATCATTTATATATCAAATGCAAAGTATTATTAAAGGTCCTAAACACTTACCTACTGATATACTTGCAAAAGTTAATTTTAGTAAAATAAAGTTATTTTTTTTGAACGATGTGCTGTTCAACTGAAATTTTGCATAAATTAATAAATAGTTTCGCAAAATTACTAATTTATCATTTGAATTAAAACAAGAATTATCAAATCATTATCATCACAGCAACAACATTGTTAGGCAGTAATTATGATTCATCTCAGTAGATTAATAATAAATTAAAATACATAATATATAATGTTACGGAACCAGTGGGTCACAATACCGCTTCCCACGGCATGGACATTAACTGACGGAAGTAGAGTGTATGCAATTTGACTTCCATTATTACAAATCCGCCTGTTCTTCAATCATCATATAAAACCGAGCAAATGCGTGTCAGGCCACGCGCAATGTGGGGTTCCGAAGGTAGTAAGTTTATCGACTTTTACTCATTAATTACTCACATAGCCGTGATAGATTTCCTTGTAAATTCATCATAATAACTTATTTTTGAGAATTTTTTCACTTGTCCAACTCCAACCGTTTAGCCAGCAGAGGGGGGACACTGGACTCTAATCAAAATTCGAACTTTAAAGCCAAATATTTTGCAAACCGACCCCTAATTCCAAAAATGGTCTTAGAAGATCCATAATATTTTTATTAAAAATGGACAATTAGATGGATTTTTAGACCTTTTCAACGATACTCCACACTATAGGGTACGCAACGAAAAAAAAATCATCCTCACGTTACCTGTAGGGGAGTGACCCTGAAAAAAAATTTTTTTCAATATTTTATTCTACGATTCTGGAGTTTTAATAAATTTGTATATCCATGCCAAATTACAACTTTCTAGCACTAAGGGCTTCGGCGTTTTGCTTCGGACAGACGGACGGTCAGACGGACAGACGGACGGACGGACGGACATGACGTAACTATAAGGGTTCCGATTTTACTTCCGAACCCTAAAAAGAATCATTACCATCATACTTGTTGGTATTTCTAATTTAAAAACGGCCTTGCCAATCGCACCACACCATCTTAAAATTATTAAATGTTAAGATATAAACAATTGGATAATCATATTCGCTATACACAATCGTTATACAGTGTCAATATTTCCGTGAAGGGAAATCTTTTGTAGCCCCTTATAACAAGGTTATATGCATATATAATAACTTAATACGGGAATAAGATGTTGCTTCTTTCGGGTGCGGTCACTAATTGGGAAATTAGGAAATTGTTTAATTATAAAAAAAATCCTTTTAATAGGTTGAATGTCCATCCATCTACTCCATTGACAACCCTGTAAATAAAAGATAAATTGATGACGGCTTCCAGATTGCCTTTCAAAACCGTTTAAGATAATTTGATTAGATACTACGATACCTTATTACTAGTACAATTAGGGTATCATTTAGCTTGCATCTAACATGCCTAATTAAGCAAAATGAAGATGTAGTCTGCGGCGTCCAATTATATATCAATATCCTCCATTATTTCATAAGTTCGGGGTATTTAAAGACCGGTAGTAAATGGATTGGTATCATTTGAGAATCGAGCTTGAGTGGTGAAGTAATTCTGTTGTAAGTTATCATCATAAAGATGTACATATTTGGATGATTCTTTTTATATTCGAAAGCTGGTGCTTGTCATGTGGTCCCATTTAAATTTGAGCAAGATCTGACGAGTAATTTTGAATTCGGTTATTTTTTACTTTTCCCTAATTTTGAAGTCGGTTATTTTTTCAAGAATGATATACTAAATTTTTTTTCAAAATGTTATTGTACCCCTTTTTTGACGTAATAAATATACGTGCCCGTGCACAATTACAGCATCATAGTACTAAAGGTCTCTGCGCTTAGCTGCAGATGGACGGACGGACGGATGATAAAACAAAACTGGGTTCCATATTGTCATCTTTGTCACTTAAAGCGGTGTTGACGCAAACACCCAAGAACAAATATTTATTTAATCCCGGCTGAGAATCAAACCTAGGACCACTCACTACCAACTGGGTTATGGACACATTCAAGTGCTTATATAATTGTTTTGCCATCAGCATTCCAGAAACCATCACTGCCGGTACTACCCACCCATGTCGACCTCCTACCACACATTTATTCATTTAGAATGCTTAATTACGCGTAACTTATACTGCCAGTTTTTTAGTTTTTAGTTTTTAGTTAGATACCATGTTACGCTACTATGAATGAATCATGTACCTATAATTGGCAAGCATACTGGATGCTGTTAAGATACTTTAGATGCTAAGATACTGTGATACTATGATGTTAAGATTGTTTGTAAGACTTGTATGCTAGTCATTATGCAAAACCATTTAAAAATATATCTAAATACGATCTTAGCAACATATTAAGACGCTTATGTAATATTATTACAAGATGCCACAATAATAGTTTAAGGCTTTATAATAAACAAAATAATCTCGACTCAGCTGAACTGGATATTCACCTTTCATAATAAAATTTCACAATGTGCCGCGGTCAGCGGCTCCCAAACTTTATTTTGTAAATTATAATGGAAATTGCTTCCTTTTCTTCAGGCGTATATGAACTATAAACATTTAAAATATCAAAATAAGAATCAGCATTAAATAAGTCACAGTGTGCACAATTACGAGTATAACAGTTCATAACATAAATTGTATACTATGCGAAATAATAAAGAACAAAGAAAAAATTCTAAAGAGACAAAATTCTATTAATAAATAATAATTATAGTCATTGTTTATAGAAGCGCTCATAGCCCGGCGGCTTGCGTCGATTCTAAGCGATCGACAAAGTTAAGCAACAGCGGGCGCGGTCGGTAGTTGGATGGGTGACCGCTAGTGGCAAAAAAAATAATCTTGAGTGCTTCCGTGCTTCGGAGGGCACGTAAAGCCGTCGGTCCCGGTTGTTATCGTAAGATAACAGTCGTTAAGCCATGTCGGAGGCCCTCGGGTGGCATGAAAACTTCCGACACTTGGGTTGGCCACTAACCCCTCCACCAATTCGCACTGGAGCAGCGTGGTGGAGTATGCTCTAGGCCTCCTTACGAGGCGAGACCCGTGCCCAGTAGTGGGCCATTAATGGGTTGAAGCCAGATAGTCATTGTCTATAGACACTATGTAATTATGGTTATTTTGCTTCCTAAAGTTCTGTTTATGTGGAGCTTAGGTAATGAATTAATTTTCACGAATTCGAACTTACTGTCTTTCTTTCTTTCCATCTCTCTTTTCATGTCCATGAACGTAACCACTTACCATCAGGTGCTCATCAGCTCGTTCGTCGGCTTGTTACATAAAAAATTAGGGATAACTCAAAATTTTTTGTCAGATCTCGCTCAAATTTTAGTGGGACCACATGACAAGTACCAGCTTTCGATTAAAAAAAGAATCATTAAAATCGGTTCACCTTGTCAAAAGTTCTGAAAAACAAACATAAAAAAACAGTCGAATTGAATACCTCCTCCTTTTTTGAAGTCAGTTAAAAAAGTATATAACATCACTCAGTCAAACGCGACCAATCCTGCAAACAGGTATTCACAGATAATTTGTTCCATTTCTGGGGAAAGATATTTTTGTGACACATACAATTTTGGTCCCGATCATAATATTTTATGCGTAATGTCTCATTATTGTGTTCATGCCACTCACGTAGAGAAATACTAGTGCGGAGTTTTTGAATAGATTGAGAAGCGCAGTTTTCGAGTGTGTAAGTATTTAATTTAGCAATACAGTAAACTGTATTCAGCGCATGTCCAAATATGTAGGCTCGAGTTCTACAGTAACATAATATAATATTAATATTTTTAATAACGCTTTTTTAATTCGGTACTAAAGGATTTTATCAGATAAGTTATCAGATCGTCTCACGATCTTTATTATCTAATTAAATTATATGCTCAATATATAATTAATTTTATTAAGAAAAATTATATTCTTAATATCCCCATAAGAATCTGTTGGCTTTGCCAAAACGATTACAACTTGATTTATGTAACCCTACCCTCCACATACTTATACTCCCTAATTTCAAGTAACATTTTACACAAATTGCAACTGCAGACCTATAATTTTTTATCTTAAATACAGATTATAAATCAACAATTCAATGTAGAAAGCGATCATTACGTCGCTTCGTCGTTAACGTGTCGTCACATATAAATCTTTTCCCAAAGAATGATCACAATTACATGTTAAGGACGTATCCTACCGAATCCGTTCAGCGATGCAATTTTAGAAACAGTTTTAAACACAAGATTAATATAAGCAGGTTCTAAAAACGTTGTTATTTACAATATAATTTCATAGTTATGTACTCCATTGATATTATACATAAAGAATGATTTTGTTATATATTCTGTGCCGTCATGTTATAATTATTATAAAACGACGATATTATATCGTTCGTATCCGTAACATGGTTATAAAGAAACGTTCGCACAAATGTAAAATTTAAGGCCTCTAGCTCCTAATTTTTTTCAAACAAGTAACAGAGTAGTAATTTTTAGTAACTAACTTGAAAAAATCATCAAAAAGAAACAGTTGTAATGGGATTTGTCCGGCTATTTGATGATGTGGAGTTCGGCCGTGGATTGAAACACAATGTTATGAGATTCACGTACATTTACTATAAAAGACTCAAAATAATAATGTTACACGCGCAAGCGACCGCGACTCAACATGGCGAACTTCTCTGTCCTAGTGTGCGAGAGAGATAGCGAGAGCGGAAACGGTAGTGACCGCAGACTAACTCAATGGCATAGGCCACAGAGTAAATAGACGCGTCTGTGGTGTTACACAGTGGTTTTATCGTTTGTTTCTCCAAATGAATTTAGTTGTAATTCAGCTCACGTATTTTTAACCCCCGACGCAGAGTGTTATGTTTGACGTGTCTGTCTATCTGTGGATCTATATGTCTGTCTGTGGCACTAACTCCCAAACGGATGAACCGATTTTGATCTAGTTTCTTTCGTTTGAAATATGACTTGATCGAGACGGGTTTTAAATATGTTTAGAGTAAATAAAACTGTCGGGGTTTTTTTTTAATTTTAATTTAAGATTATTCAAATTAGAGTAGTGACAAAAATTATTTATATTACCTGCTACTCTGAAGGAAAACATCGTCAGCAAACCTGTACACTTGAGAGATCTCCAAATATCCTCAAAAGTGTGTGAAGTCTGCTAGACCGCACTGGGCCAACAACGTAGTGCTTTGTTATGATGAAAAACTTATTTTAAAAATAAAAATAACGTTCATCGTTCATCGCGACGACCGTTTAGTCTGACCGCGGTTCACTTCAAGACGGATTATAAAAAGTGGTAAAGTGTGGTCATTTAGCTGAATTTGGTCGCAGAAGAGGCGATCTTCAATTATATTTTTTTACTTAATGACCCTTTCGTATGATAATAATGAGTTTAATATTTAACCTCTGTCACCACTATCATTTTAAGTCATATTACCAACGCCAAATGGCGTCAGTAACGTCTCCTTACTTATTATCACATTTATCACTTATCACTGTAATGATAAATGCAGTAACTGTAAATTTATGATTCTGATAAACGCAAGTTTCGTATTACGATTTTTATGATAGTTTCGACTTATCACTATATCATCATAAATACTGTGGTTGGATCTCAAAGCCCTGCCTTAAAATAAAAGGGGTTGAGGCAATTAGCTAACGATATTGGCAAAGTGATTTATTTGATAACATTAAAAGTATCTCAGGTATAAATTGAAAACATTCAATAGAAATGCTCATGACACCACACTAGGAGCATACATAAAGTTTCGACATAAATTCTGCTTTAATCGAGAATCGAACCAGGGAACTCTAGCTTGGCAGCCAAGGTACTTGTCCTCAAGTATAACACGTCAAGATCATAAATTTATATTATTTAGCACGTCAAGATCATAAATTTAGCTTGTTTTTATAAGAGTTGCAATTCGGACCCAGATCATCACTCCGAGTGAAAGGTGTCATTTCAAACTTCTAAGCGATCACTGTTATCTTAATTAACTAATGAAACAGAATTTACATAGTGCGTAAGTGTGTTAAAATATATTTCAATATTCATTTGGATTATGCAAATAAAGCCTACTCATATATTAAATTACATAAAAATAAGTGTATGCGCAAACAATCATTTATCAAATAGAATTAAGCTGTTTATAGCAAGATGATAGTCACTTTCATTTAAAATTAATGATTATTTTAGTATACAGGAAATCTAGATAAGAAATTATGCGGAAAGATGTAACAATTTTTTTAACCTAAATATATTTGGCGAACGCAGAAGGGTGATAAGAGGAGATCACGTGACAGGTGGCGAAAAGGACTACTAGGTCCTACAGTTGGTACTCCTAGAGACTAAACTCCTTTCACATTCTTCCATTTGACAATAAAGTTTTCTGTCCACGTAGACGCTTGTCATACGCATGATATCGTCAATTGTCGCTTGCTTGCAGCTTGCTTAAATATTACGTAGTAAAATTACGAATGGCGCCCGCGTCTCGGAAAAAGGAGCATAGGACGCTCCCCGACCAGGTGGACTGACGACCTGAAGAAGACAGCGGGTATCCGCTGGATTCAAAAGGCTCAGGACCGGTCAGAGTGGCGCAAGTTAGGGGAGGCCTATGTCCAACAGTGGACCTACAAAGGCTGATGGATGGATGGATGAATGGAAAAGTACGAAATCTGTCCACGGAGCGACATCGTAGCATTTGCCTATTGCATATGTTTCATTGTATGTGATTGTCAAATAAAAATAACTATAATTAAGTGTCGGTACGCATTCTCTACATGTTTTATAATAAAACTTTTATTACTAGCTGAGGAAAAAACTCCAAGATTTATATCCAAGCCAATACGTTTTAATACGGATATCGCAATAAAATGTGCAAAGACCGATTGCTAATAAATTTCAAATCAATGTTATGTTTAAAATTGATTGTAGTAGTTCATATGCAGTGGCCAATGAAAGCTATGAGGTCAATCTTGGCCACTTTTCCAAAACATAGCAATGGTTTCCCAAGCCGCACTGCCCTTGCCCCATGAGACATGTTTCGCACCATTACTCTTGTTATGTACTAAGACGTGTTTACTAGTATAGAACGCTTAAATTATATAACAACGTAATGACTGCAAACACCATGAATGTATGGTCTGAGATATAAGCTAACGGCAACTATTATTTGATTAAGTAACTCCCTTAATGCACGAAACGGAGTTAAACAGAAGCCTTTTGGATGATGGCACTAGTGAGTACAGATCTCTCTTCTTGAGGAGGCCTAGAGCGTACCACGCTGATCCATTGCGGTTAAGTGGAATCACTTGGATAATATATTTTTTTGTCTTTAATTTCTTTCTTTGACAGCTGGTAAATAGAATATAAATAGGTGTATTATTTTTATTTTCAATAATATTATATTTTTATTTCAAATTCGAGTCTTTCATTATTGCACAAATATTAGCAAAGTATACTAATCGGGATGTTTAGATGCTCCCATTATTTATGACTCCAAGTCAAGTCAGTCCAAGGAAGTTATGCATTACAATGAACAAAAGAGGTTGTTGTTATCGAAAGTCCGCCCAGAAAATCACGAGGTATTGCTGGACGTAGCATCTTTACAGTATAAAGTGAATTTATGTTTAAAAAACGCGTGGCACTCGGGGACTGCCGTGGTAAAGCTATTGCATAGCATTTTTAGGGTTCCGTAGCCAAATGGCAAAAAACGGAACCCTTATAAATTCGTCATGTCTGTCTGTCTGTCTGTCTGTCTGTCCGTCCGTATGTCACAGCCACTTTTCTCCGAAACTATAAGAACTATACTGTTGAAACTTGGTAAGGAGATGTATTCTGTAAACCGCATTAAGATTTTTACACAAAAATAGAAAAAAAAACAATAAATTTTGGGGTCCCCATACATAGAACTGAAACTCAAAAATTTTTTTTTCATCAAACCCATACGTGTGGGGTATCTATGAATAGGTCTTTAAAAATGATATTGAAGTTTCTAATATCATTTTTTTCTAAACTGAATAGTTTGCGCGAGAGACACTTCCAAAGTGGTAAAATGTGTGTCCCCCCCCCCCCCTGTAACTTTTAAAATAAGAGAATGATAAAACTAAAAAAAATATATGATGTACATTACTATGCAAACTTCCAACGAAAATTGATTTGAACGAGATCTAATATGTAGTTTTTTTTTAATACGTTATAAATCGTAAACCGCAAAAAACATCGATCAAAGTTACAACGAACTACAAGAACTTTTATATTATGTTACTTGCTGCTACGGAAGCCTTCATGGGCGAGTCCGACTCGCACTTGGCCGCTTTTTTATCAACTTATGCAATTATAATTATTTATTTATATTTTATTTATGCAGTATTTTTTTTCTTTGATATTAATCAAGTTTTTTCTTTGATATTAATTCAAGTTACACTTTTTGAGCGTGGTGACCGATAAGAAAACAATTTTTTTTCTTTTAGTGAATAAATGAAAAGTTAATATCGTTTAAATATTTTTATTACTTTACAATACATGTAGGTTATTCAGGAATTTTTATCATTGAAACTATAGGTTTATGGTAACTGAAATAAGAAACATAAGTTTGAGACTTGATATCCTCTAAATATCTGGAATGTAGATTTCGGAGCAGCTCGTCTCGATCCGTGCGAGCTTCGTACATTCGTATCTTATTCGTATATCCATACACGTTAAGCGAACGCTCGACCGAGCTACATGGTAGGCGAAGTGGGGGGGTGTTAGGTTTTATTTTCGTTAAGGAATTTCTTGATTCGGTCGCCACGCTCAAAGTCCGCGATAAAAGCTATGCAATAGCTTAATAATTCTTCACAAAAATAACCGACTTCAAAGTAACTAAAATATCTCGCTAAAATTAAAGTGGGACTACATGACTAGCTTTCGATTAAAAAAAGAATCATCAAACCCAGTCAAAAGCTCTAAGGTAACAAACATAAAAAAATAATTGAATACCTTTCCTTTTTTGAAGTGGGTTAAAAAATACAACAATATTTGCTGACGGTGGCTTTATCAGCGTTTTCCGGGATAATAAGTACACTATGTCTTATCCAGAACATTGTCTACTTGTGTGCTAAATTTCATGAAAATCCGTTCAGCAGTTTTTTTTAAATGTCGGACTATTCATCCATATATTAGTTAGTAAAATTGAAATACTTAATACTAGTGTAAGTAGAAGCTAAAAAATAAAAATAAAATTATAATAATAATAATTTTTGCGTGAAAGCGTAACAAAAATCCGTACAAACTTTCACATTTATAATATTAGAATGAATCGCTAACGCCAGTGACTTGCGGCCTACAGCGAAGCACTCATGTTCTTGTATGTGCCACTGTCGCTGTCGTGTGCCATTGACCTAAATAGGGCGATGATCTTAATGTTCCGGTGCATTTTTATGGACAATTTATGTAAATCACACCATGTTTACAGTGTTAGGTAACGCACCACACACCCAGCCAACTACAAAAAACTCTAGCACAGTTATGTAACGAGTCGTATAAGGATACAGATGTATGTAATTCAACTGGTATTGGATGTTTCCATGTTTTGAGATTAAATAATCGTAATCAGTTTAAATTATGTGCGATTTAAATAAGAAAGTATGACTGTTGTACTCTTGTCTTAAATCTGGAATATATGCTGCATTCTCACCGTTTTAACTTGGCCGCCAGGGTTACGTTTTTCGCGGATAACTCGTACCTATGTATGCATAGCTATGCATGTGTGTAATTTATTTATTAGTGTGTAATTCATATCTTTCAAAGACTTGGACCAATTTATTGTATAATTAAGACATCGTTGGATGCGTCTTGACAGCCCAATTGTTCTAGATAACACATAGATAACTAGATAAAATAATAAATGAATAAATATGGTGGCTGTGAGATGTCATAGTTTGAAGTAGGTATAAAAAATAAAACTAAATTGAATAATGCAATTTGGATATTAAATTGAAGAGCTCACTATAAGGATTTCATAAAGGTATATGATAGCTTTTTTGATAGCGGGCAGGTTTTTTTATTTTTGATTTATAATAGTTTGGTTTGATTGATCTCGAGTGAAGACTACCTACACTACGGGAAATAGAGTATTGGATGCAGTCGACCAGTAGAAGATATAAAAAAATAGCGAGCATAATTAGTTCAGAAGGTTCAAGAAAATAAGACTGAGGTAAGTTAGAGCCCTAGAGTCCACTTATTGTCTTCTAAATGCTGATAAATTCTGGGATGGATAGAAGAACAAAAGGTAATTATGCCTGGTATGTATAAGAGTGCAAGAATTTTAATGCTTCATAATAATCATAAAACAAAAAACTTCCTCGATAATAAAAGCTTGCAAGGTTAGCGCGTTGCACAATAGCAAGACCGAGAACGGATAAAAGTTTTGCGTAACGACCGAGATTGAAACAAGAACATGTTACTCGGCCTCGGTAACGTTTCATAATTTGATTATTATGTCATCTAATATACGAAGTCAGGCTTTTTAGTTTTGTTTTTTTATGTAACTAGCCGATCAAAAACGATTCATGTGATGGTAAGGGCTATCGTCGCCCATGGACACCTAAGGCACCAATGATGCGTTGCTGGCCAAGAGAGAGGAAGAAAGAAAGGAAGTACAATAAACGGACTACTATATGACGTAGATAAAGGTTTGTGGTCACGCCAGGTTCTTATGTAATTTGAAGAGTTGTTAAGGGATTCAATAGTTACTACCGTATACTAAAAAGACCAAAAGTTAGTGCTCCTTTTATAATACAGAATATTAAGAAATGATTTTTTATCTACGTTCAGAAAAGGAGAAATGAGTAGAGGTGGAGTTGACATAGGGAATCATCGCTTTCTTCTTGTCCGACAACCCATGGTGTTACCACAATCATTACGTGGTGTATGCCCATGTAACTTTAAAAAAAATATATAACATAAACCGCTACTGAAAAACACATTAATTTGTTTCAAACTGATATATTTTAGTGCATTAAAACAATTAGTTTAAACGCTGTTTGGTAAAACGTTAATGATATTGTTACATTTATTATTTTTCCACACTAATGAAGCCGTAACGAAGGAATTAATTACATAAGCCACGTGCCGGTGGCGTGTGTTAATAAAGGATTTCATTAAAACGTTTTATTTGCACTAATTGGGTTTTAATTTGTCGCATCTACCTACGTGATTGTAATAGCGAGATGATACACCCAGCGATACCGGTGTATTAGCTTTTTTATGTTACTATATATTTTGATATTTATACATACAAAACTGTAACTGATTGATGTATGAGAAAGATATTTGAGAAAAACTATATTCGAGATACAGGTAGTTACGATTTGTTATCGGATGTATGGATATGGATTTGCATAATTTATTTTAAATTCACCCTGCTAAATTAAACTATTGCATTTTAAATAGATCGCAGAGGGACATGAGCAGGCATTCTACAATTTGTGGTCATGATTACTCTATGATGAAAAGGAACAATTTCATATGTTGACATTTATTGTATTTTTAGTTCTTAGGACTATTCTTATTCTTAGGAATATAAATTCACATATCTAATATAACCTTTTAACAGAAGTCAGCCCAATATACAAGGGAGCTTAAGGAAAAGCATATTTGACGTGTCACCTGTGATGACTTTCCTATCCTGGGCGAATCATAAATAATTACGAAGCTTCTGCATAATAAACCATAATTTATACATAATTAATTATATGTAATAACGCCTAGTGATGTGTACCTAATGATCATCTCTCGACTCTCGAATTAAAATAAAATAATACCAACCGGGCTCATAATATACTTAAGTTGTCCATCAGAGATCGGATAAAAGAAAGTCAGCGTATTCTCGAGCAAAGGCCAGAGGTCAGGACGGTGAATGTAAGTGTTTAGCGAACTAGCGTGGTGCCGGTAACTATATAGAGTTGTTGTAACCATAGACTTAAATATATAGACGGGCTGTTCCGAACAAAATCCGTGTCACATTTTTTGTACTCACTGACAGCTTGGTGACAGCGCTTCGTTCGGTCAAATTTGGTTTAAGATGGCGGATATTAAATATTTTGCACTAAATTATTTTTAAAAATGCAAGTAAGAATATAGTTATTTACCAATTTATATGAACCCAAATAAAGTTCAAACGTAAATAATTAAGACGTTTTAACTGTGCACAATAAACAATATGCGTTATTATGTGTTCTTGAACGGTCGGGGTTTTTCAAAAATGACATCTACTTGTGTCACTTGCTCGCAGCCGACTAAAATGCGTTGGCACCATAATGGTGTCAACGTAGGTGTTTAAACTTTTAGTACTGAACAGCCTGTCTAGTATAGTATATATTAACATACCTATAGGTCTATGGTTGTAACAGCAAATATTTTTGCAAGTAGGATATAGCGATTATTATGAAATAATGAAAATATTATTAGTTAATATTACATTCTCTAGATTTTGAGGAAAAATTTAGTGTTTTTTTTTTATTCAAACGCTTAACCGTCTGTTCACACCATAGCGTCCAGACCCTTAGTGCTAGAAAGCTGTAATTTGGCATAGATACTAATGTATTTATTAAAACTACAAAACATAGAAAAAAATTTTTTCTGTGTCCCTCCACTACAAATAACGTGGGATATTTTTTTTGACGCGTACCCCCGTAGCATATTGTATCATTAAAAATATTTCAAAAATATTATGGTTCAGCAAAGACCATTTTTCAATTTAGGGGTCACGTCACGTCTACAAGCCGTCATTGATTCATCTGTCAGGATCTTTGACATCGAACAAGTTACTACACAGCAAGCATCGTAACAGGTAATATGTAAATGTAACTGTCTCAACACTGATACGGATTGATAAAATTACACAAACAACATGCTTCAGTGGCAGAGGGCAGAGTTATCATGAATGCATCGGACACCGTACACAATTTTTATTAGCTATCACAGTCTTGACGAAAGGGCAGAAGGTCGATCCAGTGAATGTAAAGTAGTGTTTGGCGAATGTGTCGCGTGGAGCGTTCTGGTGGATCTTTATAGAGAGGTGTTAACCCCCAAAAATGTGGGAAATCGTGTATGATATTTTCAACTTTTTTTAAACATAATTATCGTAATCCTTTTATTTTTATTAAATTACTTTTACATTTTGTAGAAGAACAAATTCAGACTCAATGCTATAATCGTTCTCTGTCCTGTACAGTCTCTTTATAAAAGTTCCTGGAAGAGAAAAGCTTCTTTTTGTGACTTAACATACTACAAAAAATATTCGAAAAGCAGAAATAAAAAACAGCTACTTAGTAGGTACTCCTGGCACTAAGGACTATGGGCCGGGATCTTAAACTAACCTTAATTATTACTTTAATAGGTATTTTAAAGTATCCTGTGCTTTAAGAAAAGACAGTATTGCGTAACTTCATGTTGTGTGAAACTTCCAATAACGTAACGCAATTGAGGATATTTCATTTCCGTTTGAAAATTTTAATGGTATCTAAAAACGTTTAATGTTCAATCTGATGATCTCGTAGCCCATATGCTAAAAACCATGCAGTTTTTGATTTGATTCTCGAATGAATCACCTATCAAGGTTCCTCTAAATAATTATGCTTCTATCGTAGCTACCTTCCGGTTACATCAGACCTTGCATAGCTAATATTTAAAGTCAGAGTTATTCCTAAAACAAATCACACGAACCAAAACTCGATATGGTTGCGTGATGCGTTGCTTTATTGTAGAATTCCTGTGGCCACTTCCCTGTGGTCTCCATCATCAAACAGGCTCTATGATATCACTATATTACATTGTCATTCGTACATAATTATGAAGACAACATTTTAGCTCAATCGGACTCCGGGAATTGGATCAAATTTAACGTGCAAGTTTTCATTACAAACTATAGCTAACTAACTACCTTAAGTACAAACTATGACTGATATAACTATAGCTCAATTTGGATGACAAGTGTTTATACCAAAATTTTAATCACTATAATGTTAATATTATAATATATTTTTAATATGTCGTATTTTTTTGAATACTTTACTAAGAGAAATTTCACTCTGAATTGTATACCGAGGTCATCGGTAACGTGGCTATAGATCCATAAAGCAGACAGAAGCTCCTGGAATAACATACAAAGTAAAAAACAAACCACCGTTTCTAAGCACGTCCCATCTCAATCTGAACCCTCCTAAGCCTTAAATTTTGTTGCGTTACTGATTTAATGACGTCACATGACGCCCTCTATCGAATGTCAACTCAGCTCAAATCTTTACAATGCAAAAAGACGAAACAACTGCCTTTTTCAAAGGAGATTAAGTTCTAACTTCTAAGAAATAAAGTTTGTTTCAGACTGAGTTCTTTAATGTATTTAGTTGGTAAAGTTGCGTACCGCGATGCATAGGTTAGATATTTGAGTCACGATTCCATTTTATGACTAATTCCATAACTTTGTATGTGGATTTGGGATCAGGTACCGTAGTGTTTACAGCCATATCTCTGGATCTTGCTAGGATAGGCCTAAAGGGATTTGCGTTGATGGGTACATCGTGTAAATGCGTCCTAAGCCAGGGCACTTAATTTTTTTTCAATGTGTGATTGGAAAAGGAAATGCTTATCAATTATCAATGTAGTCAAAGAAATCGTATAGTGTAAGTTATACATTTACTCATTTATGATCAAAAGCTTTTACTTAGCTGCGTTAGTTTCCTTTCGTTCCTATCTAGACACGCGGCAGCGTGTCAAGCCAAGTTCAAGCAAAGGAACTGGCTAGCCAGCGCCGAGTGTAATATTACACGAACCACTTGGTGCCACTTTGACTCTTCTATAACTCAAAACCTCTTTAATAATAAATATACATTACGGCTCCTTCCCACATAATATGTACATCATTCATTGACAATTTCGTTCAAAATTGATGCATTAAAACGAATAGCTGTTCGTATATTTGAGGCAAATTGTGATTTGAATATTTTTATTTTATTTCGCGAATATTTTTTCTTGGCCGGCAAACACCTTTAGTTTTGCGGAAGTGCGTAGATGACAGTAACATAGTGGTTACTTTGTTTTATCATTACTAAAACCAACAGGGTTTTGGAAGTGGATAGATGACAGTAACCTCTATCTTAGAGATTTTTTTAAATGAATTACCTTCTTTTATTTTTGGGTACATAACATATTTTGCTGAACAGTTTTAAAGAGTCATAAAGTACGCAAGTAATAAGAAGTAAATATAATAAAATGAGAGTTGAATCACCATTCTTCATTAAGAGAAAGTCGCTACATACAAGGGCCCGGAGTTAAACATACATGTCAGGTGGCAACATTGCTATGACATCATAATTATTGACTCGTGTGTTACTGAAGAAATAAATCAGATGATATTAATACGCTTATATTATATTTAATACTCTTATATAATAATTGTAACTCGTAAATAAACGACTGAAAACGAAGAATATATTTTTTACCGTTTATATATTTTAATATTTATTGAAAAAAAAATTGCCTTATAGCTTCTGTGATTCACTCAGATGAGACAAGCCAACAACTATCATGAATTGTATAAAGAATTAGTCACAAAATCAAATGTTTCCACCTCTCTTTATAATAAAATTCATTAAAACATAATATCTACATGTAGTAGTGAGGTAGTCAATATAATCTTTAATATATCGTCGCTTTAACAAATAGCAGAGATGGAATAGGTACTCAATTAATAAAGTTCAAACAAACAGCGCAGCGAGCCAATCGGCGCTGACAGACGGATTTTTGTTCAAAAGGAAGCATTGCTAATTTGATTATCGGTTCAAAAGCACGTCAACCGCATTGCTCCTTTGATCGGCAAAAATACAGTTATGTGTGCTCTGCCTTATATCGCGTCCCAAGTGATAAGCGTTGAGGGTGGAACTTTGAAATGAAGATGACCACTTAGTTTTTTGTTATTTTCTATCATCAAAAGTTAGAATGTCAGTTTGGTTATACTGTAGTATTTTAAATATACTCCCGGACATTTGAATTGACCCTTCTTCGTTTTTAGAGTTGTAGTTTCGTCATGTCCATCCGTCCCTTAGTACTAGAAATCTATAATTGGGCCCAAATATGTATTTATCACGGCGACAAAGTGGTAGAATAAAGTCTTCAAATACAATTTCAATATAACCTGCTTCTTTACTGGCAATATGACAATATGGATGGGTGATGGTAATCACTTATCATCATTGAACTCTTTGTTCATTTCTCAATGGATACCATAGAAATCAAAGAGCCTTAGTTCGCCCATGATTTTCAGTAAATACTTAATAGATTAGATTCATTAGATTAAATTAAAATCTATGCCAATCTCGCCAATCAAGAGAAATTAAACTCAGTTCACTCAGTCTCCATCTCGTAGGTTTTTCGAGTCAGTTATTCTAAAGTTTCATACAAGAAACGAATTTACAGTCCTATTGCTAGACCGAATACCTCCCTGGGTGGTGGTATTCGTAATCGCCATCCGCTCCTGAGCTAGCCCACCGCCGAATAGTGCCCGCGGCGCACGGTTCCCCGCTAAGCTAATGAGATGTCAGTACAATCATTTGTGCTTTAACCTTGCGAACGAGATTTTTGGCTTTCATTTTATTCAGTTTAATTCTAATATTAATTATTCCGAGACGCCCGCGGATTATTGTTTGAAATGGGGTGACAAAATTAGGTGATACTTAGAAGAGGGTTGATAGAGTGATGATTGTTGGTTATTAGTGTATTTTAGCATCCAATTGATTATAAATGTCTATTGGTCTATTTAAAATTAATTTCATATTTTTAGTAACAGCTATGTAAATTTCTGTGAAATGCTTTCCGTTTGATTGTAGTTAAGTTTTTTTATTAAAAATTATTAGATATCACATCAATAAATATACAAAAGTTTTCTGGAAGTGTTCATTATTTATATGGTACCGTACTATGAGAATATGGAATACCTTTTGGTAAGCAGGCAGTAAACCGATAAATTTACTTTAAACACTAATATGCATCAATTAGTTACATCCTCGTTCCGCCTAAGTAAAGTGCAGCGATCTTTCATAGGGCTTGGTGTACATTTCTGTAATAAAATTCCAAAATCAATACGTGACTTGCCAATAGAATCTTTCAAAAAACGTGTAAAAACACGGTTGTTAGGCAAGGGATATTATAGTGTAGACAAGTATTTAAATGACAAAGATGCATGGAAATGACCAGGGGGCTTACCATGAACTCTTAAAACAGGTCAATATTAGGCGATAATTGGCCTGTCCTGCTATATCCTACCATGATCTGGCTAAAACACAGGGCAGCCAGCGACCACGTCACCGTAACAGGACAGTGGTCACGTGACTTCAAAAATGATCTTCTGCCCTGCTATTCGTGTACCATGACGCGATTGTTGACGTATTGACATCAGAAAGTGGCTTACGTTAACGTCAAAATATTACAGCCCACCGAAAGTAACATTTATTGTCCTGTTTCGGCTATTTCGTTGATGATGATGAAACACAACGGGATGCAGCCATGGCGAATTTCAAATACACCATCATCACAAAATAAATACATTTGATTTGTTTGGAAAATTTTAGAAAATTAATTGCACTTATGCTTTTTAAATTATCGCTCCTAAATCACACATTTTATTAGACATTTAGACATGTCACTGTGTCAAGTGTCAAGTGGTGTAAGATTACGTTCAAAAATGTAAGCATCACTTAGCGATAATTTTTTTGATAATTTTAGAGAACGAGAGGATAATAAATCACAACACATAAGTATTTACAAAAAATCTCAAAATCTTCAATTGAGATTGTTATTTTAAACTTTTAAAAACACCAATATTACGTATTCATTTGAAAACCGGTAAACCGATAAAACGCTTTATTTCAGAACATAATTAGTACAAATCAAGTACCTTGCATGTCATAGACTAAGATGCAGGACAGAAGTAGAGGCATTGCAGGTCATCGGTAAACGTTCATGGTACAAAATACACTCCTCTCAGGTTTTAGCTACAAGCTGACCTGTCCTGAACATGACACATTTTATTAGAGTTCATGGTAAGGCACCAGTTCTGCAACCAGTTCCGCTCAGATTCGTAAATATTTTTGTAATATTTTCTTTTTGTAATATTTTTTTTAAGTTGTGCTGAGGAGTTCTTTACGACTTTTCTTCTCCTCCATGACAAAGCACCCTTCCGAAAAGCTGGTAGATTAAAAAAATGATGACGTGCATAAGTGTATCAGTGATACCTATATGAATAAAATATTTTGACTGTAATGATAATTGAAATTAAAACTGTCAGTATAGAGCTTCTCCATCAACCTTCGACTGGAACTACCACGCTCAACGCTGGTAAATCCCGAGCACACGTATGAGGCACACCGACTTTTAAAAATGTTACAAATACCTTTCGGCCATGACTGGGTATAGCTCTATACTGACAGTTTTAATTCGACACAAAAGTCTCTTTTAACATTACAAGTAGGAACGAGTATTATTGATTTCTATTAAATCTATACAAATAAATAAAATTGGAGTGTCTGTTTGTAATATTAAAATAACCGCTTTTTAGTAAGTGCATTTGGATGTATACACGGTACATATACCAAAACAACATTTTTTACAATTTTTGTCTGTCTGTCTGTCTGTTTGTTCCGGCTAATCTCTGAAATGGCTGGACCGATTTTGACGGTACTTTCACTGGCAGATAGCTGATGTAACAAGGAGTAACTTAGTATACTTTTATTTTAGAAAAAAATAGTTTGTTAGGCGATACGAAGTTCGCCGGGTTAGCTAATACATAATACGAGAAATGGATGAAGTATTCTTCCAGCTAGGCTAGTCCGACTTTTAAATAAATTTTATTTTTGCTGATCTAGACTACAAACAAAGTCCACCGTAACAACCTGCTTCTGACATCGCAAATGGAATCCTAATTAAATAATCTAATTAAGTATTTCTCATGTTAAAAGACACTACTTCAAAAGGTGTTCTGCGATTCAATTTACAGTACGGTACAGTATCATGTTTGTTTGTACTTGAAGGAATCTAGATGACTCTGGAACCCATAGAGAGAATATGATGTAGAACTTCCAAGTGTACCTATAGTTTTTTTTTATAATCATAACCCATATCAAACTTTTTTCGGATTTAATCCAAGTAGAAGAGTCTTTAAAGCTAGTTTACTCTGATGTCCAAATTCACGTTAGTAAAGTTTCTTTACTAATTCGCACTGTAGAGATTCTTACACTGTTGAGATCAGCTAATACGATAAAGTTGGTTATCTTCACACACTTTGACAAAATTATTTAGTAAGTAGTGAAGTGTTAAACATACGATTACAAATACCAATTTCCAGCACGGCAATAGTATATAGATCCATCCATAGACGGTCAATTGTTTTATTTGTACCTCATGCAAAACTGGTGTTAATCTTACTTACGCCTGGTGAAGATTTAAACTACGTAGGTCGATTACTAATTACCATGTATACATTCATTGGCAGATTTCCCAGCATTAATTTGTGACGCCGTATGATACCGCCATGTCTAAGTAATGTTAACTTCAGAATCATATTAGCTCGCTAATTGTGTAAAAAAACAGCGGCGCGTTACGTTGCCGGTGGCGAGCGATCCCACCGCCGCCACCACCGATCCCACCGCTGCCACCGCCGCGGGTGAACCGGTAATTATTTTACTTTGTATCTCTTGCTTTGTTCGCTTTCTTTTGTTGCGATTGTCTTTAACGTAACGTAAATTTAATCGTCATCCGTGGGATCTGAGCTCTGTGACTAACTGACTACTGATGCTGTAGATATAGGCTAATTTAAAACGTCTTAAAATGTTAAGGCATATACTTAAAAATTCAAGTGGAAAGTTTTTCATGAAGCTTTTCATCTATTGCATGCAAGTATTCATCTATTACATGTAACAGCAGTTACACCAAAAATGTTCCTTCGCTTTTTACATTTTAATCAAATGAATCTTAATAATAAAATTGATCTTTAGATCAAATTTTCTTATGGTCATCGCATGATCTAAGTAGCCGGCTATCTAATTGACGTAAATCCTCGTTGGACAAGTGAAGATTTTCTTGCTCAGTGCTTAGTATAAATTATGTTTAAAAACCTACCAATTTTGCTGTAAAGTACCTACTTAAAACAAATTTGATATTATTGAAAAAATAATTCTCGTAATCATGAGGGTGCTTAATACTTTTACTGAGTAATAAAGAAACAAAGAAAAGTTCGCAGTGTACGTGTCAGGCGTGAGGCCGGTGAGTTAAAAATCATCCACTTTGAACCATTGATACGGCCGTATTACAGCCCGCAGCCATAATATCGTCCGCGCCCTATCGCACGATCGTGCGCCTGATTATGACGTTTGTCGCAAAGGCTGGTTGTAGGGTGTTTGTAGATGTACACACGTGGATGTAGGAAACACACCAATTTGTTTGAGACTTACGCCCCAACTCAGAGTTACTAACGGTTACTTTAATCGCTCCTTAGTAAAGAATCACCATACAAATTTTATACTAAGGAGCAATTCAAGTAACCGTTAGTGACTCTGAGTTGGGGCATTAGTGCGGTAGTCAGAATTGAGAGAGATTGGATACATTTTTTTAATAAAGTTACAGATTACAAGAGGCGTTCTTCACTTAATTTCAAAATTTGGTCATAATCGCCTGCGACTGTAATATCTGGATTTCTCGAAAGTCGCAGTATTAGCAGTGATACGATACAGGTTTATTTTGAAATACACTAGAAAAAAACATCAGTTAGATTTTCTCAATTTTTTTGGAAGTATCATAGCTCTGACAGTGCTTACTTTTTCCATTTTGTGATGATGAAACAAAATGTATTTTATAAGTATTTTATTTATCTAACAACCTTATACAAGTCTAACATTTTTTTTATGCCAAATAGCCAGCAAACGAGCTGACGATCCACTGAATGGTAAGTGGCTATCGTCGCCCATGGACATCAGCAACACCAAAGGCATCGCTGATGCGTTGCCAGCCAAGAAAGAGAGAATTAACAATTAAAATCAATATTACCAATATAATTCTTACCAATATAATATAATCCTAGTAAAGCATCTTTCAAAAAGGACCTCAGGACTCTTTTCCTTGATCGTCATTGACAACATAGAAGTTTTCATCTTAGATCTTTTATTTAAGCCTATATAATATGTATCTATGTAGGTTTATTTTGTATATGTATATGTGTATTTATGTGTATATGTGTATTTATGGTATGTATATTTTATGTAGGTATTTGTATGTATGTATATAATTTACTTTATTAACCGCCTTTCGTGTATTTCTCTTTTGTCCAATGGTTAGCTGGTAGAGAATGCATTAAGCATTAAGCTCGCCATTTGTACCGTAATATTTTTATTGTGGTCAATAAAGATTAAATAAATAAATAAATAAAATCCTTCGAGTTGTCATACCACGAGCGGGCCGGATTTAGTCGCCTCTTACGTATTCTAAGCCGCCCCAATACGGCTAAAATTGATATTTGGTCAGCAAATAGTTATTAAATCATGATACAAAAGTGTGTCTGTCACACCGGCAGCTAATGATAGAGATCGAAAATCCAAAGCCAGGATCCATTTCGCGCGAAACAATGCACATTTTTTAAGCTGTCGAACAGAACCGTCAATGGATTTCTGAATATAAAAATATCGCATTCCAACTCGAATGTCTGATAAAAAGTGACGCGGCCTATTTTTAATTGCTTTATTGATAGGGTAAGCGACGTGGTATTTTTTCAAAAATAAATAAAAGCCAATGTCTGTTTCGCATTGATGAGTCATAGTTTTCCCCGATGTTGACGGCTCTGGATGCATACATAAATATTTTTAGTTACCGCCGTATTGAGATTGACGTTCCGATTTAAACTGTAGCTACCAGTGAAGCTCACTTAGGCTCTCGGATGGATTGAAATTTGAAATTCTGTATATTAATTAAATCTACCGTTTTTAAGTTTTTAATAAAAATAACAAATTTATAAATTATTTGCTGTACGTTACGGTGGCTACCATGCCGATCAGCGGATCGAAGGGTCCTATGTCCAGGGTTCGACTGCTAGGTCGGTGTATGTGTTTCTTTTCTTTATATGTTGTCTATGGCACACACGATACAGGGAGTCCTAGTGTGGGACTTAAGAGTATCTTAAAAAAATTACTACTACGACTCATACCAGCCGAAAGCAAGCTTTCTGTTAAATTTACCATGGCACTGATGTTTTGGGACAGCAAACTGCAAACTGCTTTATTTTAGGTGGTCAACCATTATTGATTATAGGTCTGACAAAATAATTTAATCGTACGGAAATACACGTACTAGTGTACAGTGTACGCTGCACTACCAATTAATAAAAAAAAACATTCCTGTGTATATTTTATTATTAATAACAGAGATCATGATGTAATTGCCTTAGATTTAGCTGCATGTTAATTTGACTTCACGTAATGGAACGAACGCGGAACTTCAAACAATACCTTAACGATCTAACACGTTAATTTTATTACGTTTTTACTATGTTAATTAGTGTTATGTGTTGTAAATGTTAGTTATTATTATATTCATAATTTTAAGCCTCCAATTAAATTTACATGATACGTTTACCCTCGACCCCATCAGCGGGAACTGTCGGTAGTTGGATGAGTGACCACTAGTGGCAAAATTTCTTAAGCCCTTCCGTGCTTCGGAGGGCATAAAACCGTCGGTCGGTCCTGGTTGTTATCGTAAGAAAATAGTCGTTAAGCCATGTCGGAGAACTTCGGGCGGTATGAAAACTTCTGGCAATTGAGTTGGCCACTAACCCTTTCACCAATCCGCACTGGAGCAGCATGATGTGCTCGGTAGTAGGCCATCAATGAGTTGAAGTCAGCCAGTGTACTTTGTCACTTAAAAACCAATTAACAGCTCTAAGGTTTTCAATAATTCTTATAAAATGTTATTCTGTTCAATAAAATGTACCATTAGGTTCAGTCCATTCATATACTGCCTGCGCCCGAAGCTGGACTGCCCGTCTCTTTTGATCGGTGATATCGGGGGCTATGAGCACGAATTCTTACCTAATACCCATTGCCGCATTATAGGGGTTAATGATATGTAATCTCAATCTCATAACATCAGAAAGATGTGAAAAATATATCGTTTACGAGATAATACACACGTCATTATAGAGATGAATTCGCCACGGGGCATTAGCATAACCCGGCACCGTTTATAACAAGAGGCTTCTTACTCCACATCAAGTTGCAGTGAGGCACTTTCCCGCGTCAAACTGCTTGCAAGCAGAATTCAGGGTAGCTTAATTTAGTGACCGTTAATTAAAGTCTCAACCCTCCTAGGTGGCGGTGGGAAGGTGGCCCGGACTGCCCAACATGCTGAGATGCGTATTTTTGTCTAATAAGGATGATGTAAGGCGGGGTGGATATCGTTTAACTGTTGGCCGAATTGAGCGGGTGTGAGTGGGTTTACAATTAATGCGGTCGTTGTTCTTTTAAGACATTTGATTGTTATATGATGCGGGAACTCTCGATTGATAGGTGAAGAAGACCTGACCGCGATTGATAGGTGAAGACTGCAATACTGACGGCACATTGTTCAAATTAAAAAAATATGTCGTTTTTCTCTTTTCAGTTATTAAATATTTCGTGGTCGGGTTTGTTTTCTTAGTAATAATTTTTGTTTAGAATATTTTCGAATCTTTTCTAAATCCTTAGGGAATATGCAGTAAAAATTATTTCTATAAAAGTTTTTAGATTTGATTCTCGAAAGTTATTTTACCTTAATTTTCCACAATTTTATTATGACCAATATTACTTAAACTTATAACTTTCCACTTTCAGCAAAGAAGCATAGACAATAGTTTATTAAAACTTAGTTATTTATGTCAGTGTGGGATCACATGCGTTAAACTTCGTATTGTTATGTACGTTCACACAGTGTTTTTATGCGTAAAATAGTTTTATTGTGTAGTATGTATAATCATATTACTCGTAATATTAATGCCATGCATATTTTGTGTATGTTCTACTTTAATATTTTTTACTGTGGTTTAATCAATTAAGGTTATGCTGTATGCCTAAGAAAATTTATTGACTTTGGTACAGGCCATAAAACAATGAGACTGAAACGTGCTAACATTATGTGAAGATGAAATGAAGGTGAAATTATATATGAAAGCCCGATGCAAATAACTTGTGCGGCCGCGTTCAGCATTAATGTACTCCAAAATCTTAAGTGTATAAGAGCACATAAGATATCGAAAGGGTCCAACGTTCGATTCTTCTGGGGTAACGTGCGTCCCGTAACGCCCCTAACGTTACAGATAAGTTTACGTCATAGATAAGTGTTGGTTTCGGGTAGTGCGTATGTGATGTCACAGAAAACATAAATGTAGTGATGTTTTATGTGTTTGTATTATAACAGGGTATACTAACGAAGGAATGTTTGACGTGATTCATTAACGAGAGTTTTTAATAATATATTGTTCTATATCACTGGATAAGTTATTACTAGCGACCTTATTCGTAAACTGCTTTAGCTACTGCACCGTTATATTTATTTTTTATATCTATCGTTTTTTATAAGGTTGAAAGAAACAAACCTTATAAGTCTTCCATAACGGTGCTTGTTTTCATGAATAAGGGGGACATATATACATCTATACAAATAAATAAAATTGGAGTGTCTGTTTCTAATATTAAAATAACCGCTTTTTACTAACTGCATTTGGATGTATACAAGGAACTTATACCAAAACGACATTTTTTACAATTTTTGTCTGTCTATCTGTCTGCTTGTTCCGGTTAATCTCTGAAATGGCTGGACTTTCACTGACAGGAAGCTGATGTAACAAGGAGTAACTTAGGCTACTTTTATTTAAAAAAAAAAGTTTTTAGGCGATACGAAGTTCGCCGGATCAGCTAGTTATAAATAAAGACAAAAAAAGACAAACAATTGCCAGGCGACTAACCTGAGTATTACCACAGAAGAAATAATAGTACTATTTACGTACAGATAAAATATTGAGAAATGCCGTTACGATCTGTAACGATTAGAAAAGCGATAGTATGGAAATGATAATCTGTATTATCAGACAGTCGGTCAGTTATTGCTGGCTATAGTGAGAGACAAGTGAGGTGTTCGAGCTGTTGAGATAAGGGTCCTACATTACTGTCGCGCCGACAATGGCTGCCGCTGGCAACAAATCTCGCTGAGTTATTCAGTGCTGAGGGAATCACTGAGCTGTTCTGCGAGCTGTTACAGAAACACTTTATTAATTGTGCACATTTATTTACACATGCATTTATTTATGATTTTTTGTACACAAGCCTTTTGTAGTACCGAAGGTAAATGTAAATGACAGTTTTTGTTGACAAAAACAACTCGTCTAATATTAACATTGTTTGGTGATTTCGTGTTATAAAGTAATGAAATATTTTTAAAGGCATACACAAGTACTGTAGTAAGCAGTGGCTCTAACTTTTACTTCATTATTCTATGACGAGTAACCTCCCTCGCTTTGCTTCGGTTTTTTTATTTTTTTTTTACACCTTGGGTTACATTATTGGAGTTTTATTTAGGATCCCAAATTTTTTTGAAAATATAATATAGCCTATGTTACCCGGGGATAGTGTAACTTCCCAACAGTGAAAGAATTTTTCAAATCGGTTCAGTAGTTTCGGAGCCCATTCAATGCAAACAAGCAATCAAATCTTTCCTCTGTTCATATAATATTAGTATAGATAAATAATTAATGAGTAATACTAGCGAACGGTTGAGTTACCTGGTGTTAAATGGTCACTGTTACTTTTCTACATGAGTAACACCGAACGCACCATCGCTACGTAAGTCGTCAACATCGTCAAACAGACCGTCCTATTAGGTTCACAGAGTAAATGTCATTATTTTATCTGTCTAGTAGTGACGAAGACAAGTGAGGTCTAGTTCGAGTCTGTGAGATAAGTGTCCTTTATAACGCCGGCGTCGCGACAATGGACGGCGCTTGCAACAAATCTCGCTGAGTTATTTGTTGCTGAGGGAATCACTGAGCTGGCACAACTTAGGATCGCACATTGTGCTTTACCTTTGTGGAAATAGAGGAAGTTTTTGTTGTGTTAAGAATATTGAATTTAATCAAGTTCATCAAAGCCTTCAGACTTTATCACGCTCTAGTAAGGGATAATTTGGAGCTCTTTTTTTCAGTTTTTGACGATGGCCCTTGGTGTGTTGTGGATCTCTGCTGAATCGAGTCTATTATTACACATACAGAAAGTGTATCAATTATTGCTTTCCTGTATGAGTTCTCTCATTAACTGTCAGGGGCTATATTATGTACCTATTAGGTTTGATTCATCCCAATCCTTGTCAATTTACGAGTCTGACATTATGCGTATTTGAAATTTTGCCTAGCGATTTAGTTTTTGTCATTTTGCGTGTTTGACTTTTTTTGACCTTAACAGTATGATCCACGTGATCAAGCAACACATGCCGATATACTCGTATCGGAATCGTGTCGGATTGTTTACATCGTCCGATCCACGCGCACGGCTAAATCAAGTGCGAACAGAAATATCCACGAGAATGATTTTATTCTTGAGTGATGGTTTTATTTACTTTTCTCGGAAGCAAATAAATTATTACATTACACGTTTGTAAATATTGCGTGATTTATAATGCGGCTTGGACGTTTATCAGAGTTTATCGTGTGTGTTGTGCGTCAAAACAAACGCGCGATTGACGGCCGTAGTGCGTAAATCGGATTCAATTAAATATCGGAAATACCAAAGATTAAAAAAATACTTTACTACCATCACACGTGATAGAAGTGAAACCTTCAAAAGTTTTGGTTTCAAGATATTGAGACGAATGTGAAATTTCGGGAAGATGTTAATTGTAGGTTTGAGTAATGAACATAGTGATGCAAAGTTAGAAAATAAAAATAAAACAGTGGTAAAATACGCCATCTCTTAACATAATATGAAGAGTAAAATGAGCAGCTAGCGTCATCTATCCAGCAATAAAACGAATCTTCTATCTTGTTCCTCGCGCCATCTATGAATACAACTTAGCACTTTTTAAAGTAACACAAAGAGAACCACGAACATAAAAAACACTATACAATACCTCCTATCTCATTTTCTCTCACGTTAAATCTTACTCATTTATGTGTCTTATTTATGTGTCTGTCTCTTTTTACTGTCGCTTTTTCGTTTCATCGACTTTTAAATCACAAGGATGCTAAAGAAGTTTTGACTTCAAAAAGAAAACCATCTATTAAGAAGTATACTACGCAATAATATGTACAAAAAGATTTATCATATTTTTTTATACTATTGCAAATATTAAAATTAAATTTACATGTACCTTTTTTAGTTTACATTCTATTTAAATACTTTTACTTCAAGGTTATTCTATAAGATTTCATTAGGGGCTCCATGCTTTAAACACTTTAACACTTTAGTATGTTATGTGTCATATTTGTCAATTTTTCAGACGCAAAAATTGACAAATATGACAGATAACATACTAATGGTAGCCCTATCCACAGTCTTCCATCTGTTAGTACATTATTGAGACCGGCCGTAAGCCAATCTACATCGCTTGCGACACCTGTTGACATCAACGCATCACCGATGCGTTGTCGTTCAAGTATCATTACTTACTGTTCTAAGTACTCAATTTGTATTATTACCTGATTATTCAGTTACGTTCTATGGCAGCTGAGTTTACACTGATGTCGTAAAGTACACGTTGTAAAAGGCAGATGGGATAACATTAACTTAACATGCAGTTAAAAATATATTACAATCAGAACAGTACATTGATCTGTCTGTAAGACAATGGATTATACGAAACCCACAAAATATTCAGTAGTATTATTACATATGGAATTCTTTTGGCGAATCATAGCCAAATCGTCAACTAACAAATAACATTCCAATCAAACGTACTCTAATTCTAAGGTCATTAACACATTAGGGGCCATCCATAAATTACTTCACACGTTAGGGGGAGGGGAGGGGGTCGTTGTAGGGACAATGTGTGACAAGGGGTGGGAGGGGGTCCTAAATTTCATGGCGTCACATTTCAAAATCGAATAATTGGTATGTATCTTTAAATATTAAAAAAAAAAACAATTAATAGAAATAACACTTATTGAACTGCTGTTTTAATTTAATAAATTCTAGGTGTAAAATTTCATATGTGACGTCACACTAGGAGGGGGAGGTCTCACAAATGTGACCAGCTGTGACAAGGAGGGCGGAGAGGTCAAAATGTCCTGAAATTAATGTGACGTAATCTATGGATGGCCCCTTAGTTGGCTTTAAGCAGCATGGGCCGGAGAGGTTTTTGAACTGAAGATTGTGCAGAACCCCCCAGCATTGTGGCCTTCAGCTCAACTGATTGCCTCCTCTCATACTGGAGGAGACTAATTACAGAAGTTTACTCCATTCTGCTGATTCAGTGAGGAACTGCTTGACGTTGGTGTCAAACGTGTCAGAAGTTTTAATTTCACTCGAGAGTTTTTGATACGACTTTTCTGCAGCTATTCCAATAAATTAGTGATATAAAAAAATAGCAATTGTTTCGGGAGCCAATGCTATTGACGAACGTAAGGCGTAGTTTTTAAAGCAAAGTGAGAGCCGTATTATATGAAATTGGTGAACAACGTGATATATTCCAGTAAAACAAAACAGCCGTCACTGTACATGGAGTCCTTTGTCACCTGTCCGTCGGGTACAGATGCGTGGAAAACGCGAACGTGTACGCATGACGGCCGCTCGGTGCTCATTTCCTGCGCTCAGTCGCTCAGTCGCGCGTCATTCTGCGCTCGATTGTACCCGCTGCTAAATGTTTTGTTTGCGATTGTACTTTATTCGTTGGATGGATTGGCAAAATGAAATGTTGTGATGTTTCGTATGACAAGGAGTTATCCGGGAGCAATGTAGCCTGTTGCATTCGGTAATGAATTTAATCATTACGATGAAGAAGGCAGTCGTTGAAAAAGGCAGGTTATAAAGCTCTTTGTCAGATAAGAAATTCCTTTCGAAATCAAAAGATGTATAACTTGAGAGTTTCAAACAGAAATTATAAATGATGATAGCTCATTGACGCGTATAACACCTACGTAATTAACAAATACAGTTAAGAAATACAGAAGAAGAAGAAACATACTGATCTTTTCTGATATACTTAGAAGTATAACATAATGGTTGAAATTCCAACGAGATTGTTATTGCTTTTAGTAGATGATTAAATTCCAAACCATTTATGCCGTCGCCATAGCAATGCCTCATGAAATCGAAATCAGATCCACAAATCCCCGTAAAAGGCACAAAAATTAGTCGGCCAAACAAGGGAGGAGAAAAAGGCGAAAGACGTCGGATAACAGTAACACATTTTCGTCGCGTTCCTAACGATTCCGAGGCGAACTGTCCCATAAATCTGGGAAACCTGATTGATACATGGCGGTGGGTTGACGCCCATCTCGTAATTTACTGCGCGCTACGCCCACTCCGCATCGAGATAGTAGGACTTTTGTTTTGCATTAATTCCTTTTGCCTTCCTTCGTAGCCTCCGCTACGAGCGTAGCACTCGACGATCGAGTGGGTCTGAGATGGGTTGAGCTATGCTCGCTTGTGTGTGCCTTTATCACGGCTTATCTTAATGTCTTTTAAGATTTCGGGGTTTGTAAGTGAACTTTAATGTCAGATTGACAGGATTACTGAATGTTACGTAGGCGGTTAGAACAGGGTATACGAAATAAATCAGTAATTTTTGAAGTGAAAACTTCCTTAGCATCGTTGTGATTTGAAAGTCGATGAAACAAAAAAGCGACAGTAAAAAGAGACAGACACATACATTCATAAGATTTAAGGTGGGGGAAATGAGATAAGAAGCATTATACAGTGTTTCTTATGTTCGTGGTTCTCTTTGTGTTACTTTAAAAAGTGTTAAGTTGTATTCATAGATGACGCGAGGAACAACATAAAAGATTCGTTTTATTGCTGGATAGATGGCGCTAGCTGCTCATTTTACTCTTCATATTATGTTAGAGATAGTGTTAGTTACCACTGTTTTATTTTTATTTTCTAATTTTGCATCACTATGGTCATCACTAGAACCTACAATTATCATCTTCCCGAAATTTTACATTCGTCTCATTATCTTGAAACTAAAATTTTTGAAGGTTTCACTTCTACCACGTGTGAATAGCACACAGTTTATTTTTTTCTTTTTTTAAAATCATATCAACCATCAAATAGTATGCAACCATGTGCCCTGTAAGATGTTATTAATTTTATTTATTTAACAATTTATCTACATGAACGTCAGTGGAACATAGGTAGGTACATAATTATTGTATGTTGTTAGTTGCAATCAATTATATCATTTGTACCTTTAATGCAAAATGTTTTGACTACCATATAATTTGAATAAGTTTAATACAATTATTGCACTTTACCATTATTCTACCACGCTATTTATCACCGGGCAGGCTGTAGTCACACATCAACTTGTAATAAGTCAAAAAAGTTGGACCGAACTTGGCCTCTTTTCCGCAATTTATATTTTCGGTTGGGTTTTAATTTACAGTTTTCATCGCACAACATCAAGAAAAAAATGTCTACTTACGCTGTTTTAATGAGGAATCCGAATGCTAATCTGTCGACATTTTTCAAATTGAAGCTAAAGGAAAAATTCGGTAGGGCCAGAATATGTGCGGAATATTCCAGACAATACACTATTCTGCAGTCATTCTTTTTAGTTGTCAGGGGATTAAAATCTAGACGACTTCGAGCAAAACGAAGTGCTAGATGTTATACGGCAGTGTATTGCAGAAACTATTCAAAAGTACAATCACAGATCACGCCAGTTGTGAACCACTGAGTATAAACCTTTCGCTGGGCCATCGTGCCCTGTTTGTGTCGAGCGAGTACTTGCGTAACTTGATTACGTCATGCTACTGACTGACCAGGTAATAATAATAGTTTATATAATAATAATAATTGGGTTTTTGGTCAATTAAATATAATAATGTAATAACTTGTACATGTTACGTTAATGATTTAGTTTCTCTTGATTTTATAAAGATATTTGTTTACATGTAGCATAGTCAACTTAAAATTATTATCCCATAAATAATGAAAATAATACCGAATACATATTGAAAGTATTTTTTTTATTATAATTTATTTCATTTTCATAATTTTTGTAGGTAGGTAAATCCCACGATACGTGAAAACTTGATGAATGAAAAGATTGATTGTAGTAACGGCCGATAAACGATGAACTGATCAAGTGGTAAAGAGTGGTCGCTGCCACTCATGCCTCATGTTTCTCCATGGCGTCACACAAAGAAGCGATTTTTGGCTAGATAGCCAAAAATACCAAATATATTAATACATTTTATCAACAACCGTTCGTTTACGGTCAGCACAAGTTATTTATTCTTGTTATGTATTCTTTATTAGGTTAATCTAATGATAAAAATATTAAACAAGTAACTTAATAATAGGGAAACACTTAGTATAAAGTACAGTTAAGGAAGCAAGTAGGTAAGTGTTAGCTAAATGAGTGCGAGCAAGTAACTGTCCGGCGAGCAACGCGGCCTAGTAAACCGGGCGAGTACTAAAAACTCATCACGTTATACCACGCAAGTCGCAACACACTGATTCTTTTCAGCGAGCGTCCGCTAATTTCAGGCAGTCACAGAACTACTGGTAGCAAACGACACAGGGCCAGATTAAAGCCTTTCTTGAATGCTAATCTTAGACAAAAGCGTTATTATGAACCGCCCCCGGGTGTAGGACGAATGTTGGCTTTGTTTATTTTAATTTTTTCGCATGGCCGTCGTCTAGAGCTAGCTAAGGAAAGATATACAGGACGCGTTTGTTCCGAGCTCCGCTTTTAATATTTTTTATTGCTGTTACTGTAATAACAATGGGAAATTTGTAAAATTCGTGCCACAGATACCAGAATTGGTCAGCTTTTTCATAGACAGCACAAAGACCTCTATCCAGTCTTTGAACGCTTTGCACACGAATACAAGACCGGACCAACGATTATACTTTAAATATTTGTATGCAAAACTAAAAAAATAAAAATAATGAGTGGTTAGTACCCCGTTATTACTATCCCATCGGATGTAAGGAACGAAGCAACAAAAAATAGGAATTTTGTAATTACAAACAGTGTGCAAAAATTTTTGCATCGTCTGATGACTAAAAATGTTTTAAAGTTAAAAGCCAATAAAAGCGTAGAAAGCCAGCTAATGGTAGTTGGCAAATACCATTAATATCATCACAGGTAGGAATCATCAACTGTAATTACCTGACCAAAAACTTTTACTAACAAAAAATACCCGAGTTCAAAGTTACTCTAATAGTACTTGTCAGATCTCGTTCAAATTTATGTGGGATTACGTGACAAGTACCTGCTTTCGATTAAAAAAAGAATCATCGAAATCGGTCGGTGTGATATTGAGTTATTCGTCCATTTGTCGCGCTTACTTAATACAAATTTAAGACTTATATGGTTTTTTCATGGATGCTATTGTCAAATCTCAATAAAATTTATATGGGACTATATGAAAGCTACCAGCTTTCGATAAAAAAAAAGAATCATCAAAATCGGTTCGCCCAGTCCAAAGTTCTGAGTTAACGAACATAAAAAAAATACAGTCGAATTGAGAACCTCCTCTTTTTTTAAGTCGGTTAAAAAGAAGCATAAGCAGAGGTAAGCTTAACCTATAAAAAATACAATGATAACATCTAAATTAATTATGTAATTTTTTTTTCATTCACTAGCTGTAAACAATGAATTTATGTGAATAAATTAAAAAATCAAGTAAGTTTTTTACTGGTAAATAATTAGAACAAATTTATTTTGTTACAACATTTTTTTTAAGATTTCCCGTACTATTTTTTGCCCCTGATTTCCACAAAATTAATGACATGAGATTTTTTAAACATGGAGTCAGAAACATCAACACGTTTTCTTCTTATTCAAACCCTATGTTTTTGATAGCAAAAAGGTATGAGCATGCAATATATTAATGCCTTAGAAATAAGATTCTATAGTTTAGCATGTAAGAATATATTGTATTTATTTCCAGAACCTCAACAGACCTTTCTCAAGCTTTATTCAATTAACTATGAAAATAAGTGGCAAGGAAGCCAAGAATTATTTCAATGGCATTAAGGCGCAATGTCAACTTGCCAAGTGTTGGATTACAGCGGTTGAAGTGACCCCGACAACAGCCATTGTAAATTACGATACTGCAGAAGCCTTAATCTTCTGAAGGGTCTGTCACAACGTATTTTGTACGCGAGATCAGTTTTATTGTAGGGTCCAATGGCCATTATGGCTCATTATAACTTTTCCATGGCTAGGATTTGATTTTTTCTATATTGTTTGTGCCTTAAGATCAGCACGCGTCCAAATGCCTGTTGGCAAACTTCACTTTTGAAAACATTTGAAAACTCTCAGGTATGTAAATTTTTTCATGATCTTTATACCACGTCTTAAGCAGGTAGTGATTGATTTAAAATTTCACATAATTAAAAAAATATATATCATATTCGAATCCAATCATTTTGCTTAGTACACGAATTTCTCAAATTATAAACGTATCAAGTAACATCAGAAGTAACATAATACAACAAAGAAATAAACAACATAGATTCATTTAACACTATCCATGCGCCACCGAAATTTTATAATATAAGTATATAATTTCAAACAAAAGTTTAAGAACACCCTTGAACCAGTGAGAATTTCACCAGAAAGTGATATGTAGCGTACATCCGTTTCGGTGTAAATTACCAGCACCGCGTGTGTCTTACAGAGCCTCTTTTCTTGTTTTTACATTCTCATTGTGTAAAAAGCAAAGCAGCAAACGCATCCAATAGAAACATTGTTGCCCAATAACAACCTAAAACTGTCATATCCATTACATTGTCCATTGACGGAAAAAATATTTTGTAATTGTTGAGAAGTTCACACTTTTAACAATAGAACTACTATTTATCAAATGTTTGTTCTATTAGTAAGAACTTTCTAATGCAATATTGTTTGTTATTGATTTTATTATTTCAGAATTACTTCTTTTACTTACTTATAATTACGTTTGACTACTTCGCTATACTCCTATACTTAACCATATCAAGTAAAAAATAACTGAAAAAACTTTGTAAGTTACCTAGTAAATTATCAAAAAATCACATGTAAGTAGTGGTACTAGTCTGTAGTAGGTTTAGTTTTTATTAGTATAGAAATAATTTTACTACAGCATTACAAATGGCCTTTTAAGTATTATTATATTTGAATCACTAAAGAGCCGATTTGTTAACGTAAGCTAGTAAACGGAAACGTAATCTAACTCCATATAATGCAATTTGCTTGATCTTAAGAAATATGACATTACTTAGCGTATCAACTTACCTTAGTGGTAATAATTTGTATGTGAAATATTGACAAACACGAATGTTTATAGTACTTTAGTACCTAGTAGCTCTATAGCTTACAGGGTATCTTTTCATTGTTATCTACGAATACCTATAAACCCATTTGCCGTCGGAAACCTTACGAGACTCCTAGGAAAAAATGGTAAGGAGCCCAGCCACCTCTCATAGCTTAGGAGAGACATATAGCAGGGTGTCATAGCAACTACAGTTGACATGGATTCAATAATTGACGAAGCCACCACCTATGATGTGGCGTCTTCAAAAAAAAAAGAGTGAATAGGATTTTATTAACGGATGAAAAAAGGAGGTTCTCAATTCGACACGCAGGTATATATTTTTTATGTGAGTGTACGTATGTACCATCCTGGACTGCGTCACCACTGACCATCGGGTCAGAATGCAGTCAAGCATTAACTTAACATATCCAAAAAAAACCCTTACAACTCAATGCACTATACAATTTTTGTACCAAAATTTTAGAAAATAATTTTATCACTATACGTTGATAACTCCATCCCTTCATCATTAATTGAATAACCACGTCACAGGTTAACCCAATCGTATTTATTGTTAGTACAATAGTTTCATGCCATCAATCGTTTCATTTCTAATAAAGATCAAACGACTGGTACCAATTTCATCGCAGGGGTAATCTCCATACCAAATGGAGTAAAATGGCTGAGTTTCAAGAAGCCTTCTGCTCACAAATGATCGTGGAGGAAGATTTGCCCCATCGAGCCGCGAGTTCGTTTGGCAGCCGCGCGCAATACCCGATATCGTAACAAGAATCAATGACTATTTTAAACTATTGGATTTGATATGATGTTTCAAAAAGGCAATGTTAAGTCAAAGCTCGAAGGACCAATAACCGTTTGGAAAGGTTCCTTGTGTAATAAAACTACAACTTTACCAATCACATGCATTTCTATTTCAACTTCACTAGTTAAACAATTAACAAAATTCAACTTTTCACTTGAGAGCTGATGTTAATTGAATCAGTTCTAACACTCTCAGCATAACAACACGTGATAAGAATTAGCACGGGTGCAGAAATAGCGTGTTGCTTCCACATAGCTCTTCAAGTAACTGAACATGATTACTACCAATATTCCGCATTCATACACTTTTAAACACAGTATAATATTATTTCTGTACCCACATACTCTGCACCGTTGCTAATTAAAACCTAAAACTTGATTTGCGACATGTCGAAGAACTTTAGGCTGCCCCAGATGATGACTGAAAAATAATTACTAGATAAACATTTAGTAGATTAGGATGAAGACAAGTATACTTTCGTCCAGATAAATAATAACTAATCAACCAAAAAACTACTCTAAATAAAAAATATCTCTGATTTGAACACTAACTTTGTTGCAGTTCAGCCTCTTCATATTACGCTAACGTTATATTTATTTTGTCAAAGTTTTAATTATTCAGTATAATAATAATAAAGCGTCGCGCCGGACACCGCGCACAATCGAAACGATAGAATTTTACGAGGCCCCGGACGCAGTTCGGTAAGCAGGCCCCGTAAATACTATGCCGCAGATCTATAGAACTACTAGATTAGGATAAAGTGTATATATATTATTTATATACGCAAATACATGTAAAAATTTAATAAAGATTAAAAAATCTGGTAGGGCAAGTCTTATCTAAGATAGGGCAAGTCGGGGCTAGGCGTGACAGATAAAACAAATGCAAATATTACTTCAAATGGCATATAACTTATGAGTATGTCATTTTGTGCTCCAACTTATTCTATTAGAGCGCTATGCTTTGAGCCGAACCAAGAATGATTATTTGAAAAACGTGACTGGCAATTCTTGACAAGTGGCTTAACAAGTCATCATTATTTTGGTCAATTAGGCGTAATGTTAGTGACCGGTATGGTTTACCAAACGGACTTACAATAACACTGCTCCAACTACGGAGAGCATATTCAGGATATGCTTAAATTGGTTCGTTTAATTATAAGCTTTTGTTGTTTTAGTACTACTTACATAACTCTAATCTATAGAAGAAATTAAAGTTATGAATACTCATTAACTGGCACTTACACGTAATGAGGCACCACAACTTTTGCAGTAGTTTCAAGTGAGTATTGTTAAATTTCGATCGAGCATTCATATCACTTCTAGCACTGTTCAACGCTCTACATCTTCGTTCACATTAATGCAGTACGTAGCTCTATACGCAACTATTACACGGTGAGTTGTGGATTTGTTTTGCTGGTCCGATTGCTGAAAATATGAAAATCAGATCCCGTTCCAGTTGAAGGAATAACGAACTGGTTCTTTGTACTTCTTTCTTGGAGTTTGCACCCTTAGTTTACTGCAATAGTTTGTTAGAAAATAGTTGCATTTAAGTTTGTAGCATGCTAGTTTATTTTAAATACCGGAACATCTAACGAGCGTGTTATTGATCTGTATGTATAAAGCAAAGCAAAGCAACAACCCATAATTGTCCCACTGCTGGGCTCGGGGTCTTCCCTCACAATGTGAGGGGTACAGGCTATAGTCTACCACGCTGGCCAAGTGCGGTTTGGTAGACTTCACACACCTTTGAGAACTTTATGGAGAACTCTCCGGTGTGCAGGTTTCCTCACGATGTTTTGCTTCACCGAAGCAAATGATAATTAACTTCTAATACGCACATAATATTTGAAAATTAGAGGTGCGTGCCAGGATTTGAACTCGGGCCCCTCTGTTCGAGAGACCAACGTTCTAACCGCTAGGCTATCACTGCTTATCTGTATGTACAATGTTTATGAAATGTTACATCCCGGTACCATGCAATTTTGAATTGAAGCTCAAATACCTTGTCCAAAACGGGGGAGACTCTCTAGTGTCTTGAATGAGCCGTTTGTTCCTATGACGAAATCAATTATTTGACTTTGACTTTGTGCAAAGCGCTTTATGCTTCCTCATATCACGCCTCGTTACTCACTGCTGAAGAATTAGAGATTATGACAAATGTCACTATTAAAGAGATTATTAAAAAGACTAATTGTCTCCTATACTATAGGAAGTCACTAGGCCTCTGATCCTAGGGGATTATTCGCAAACGGTCAAATTCGCATAAGAACAGATTGTCATAATAACGGAAGTGTACAGTTCGTCACAAAAACAACGTGACTATTGATAGATTTGTACTGACCTAGTTAGACTCTACAGTATTCTTCTCAGTAACTGTCACCACCTTCAAAAATCAACATTGAGCCGCAAGACCTAAAATACTAAGTGGATAGTTTTCACAAAAGTTCGTTTTTTATGTAACATTTTCTAAAAATAATGTAAATATAACAATATAAAATGTAACGAATGTTACAAAAATAAGTTTTTCTATTTTATTTTACTTAACATAAAAACATTATGAAACTGTGATAGTCTTAATAATAATAATAATAAAAAAACAAATTATAACAATACATTAACTTTGTATTTTCCCACAAAAGTTTTATTGTATAAATAAACGCTGAACATGTTCTACAGATAACATATTGACAGACGTACAGTAGTCGGCAACCCCACAGACATGCTCTAAAAGTGTAGGTGTGTATTGGAATCACCTCATTTTCGGAAGTCCGTATAAAAGATGGCAGATTGCAGACACGACTCTCGGCGTTAAGGGGAGGTATCTTTTCAATTTTCTACTGTATTTAAATTTTAACGAATTCTTTGTGATCTTTTCTCAGTAAGAAATGACTGAATAATGTTTCTTTGTCTTGGCTTATATCTTTAATGAGTTAGGTTTGTAGTTTTTTGAGGATAGTACTACAAGATAATGCTGTTGCTATCTATCAGCCAGGTAATCGTTAGTACTTAAGAAATTTGTAAGTTAATGTGCTCACCATCTTGGACCACATCTACACTTACCATCAGGTGGGATTGTGGTCAAGCATTAACTTATTCGTGTAAAAAAAAAAAAAAAATTTTTATTAGTAGTAGTATACGTAAGTTAATTTAAGAGTTACTAGGTACACGCATATTTTTATTATGAATAGGATCTTTGAGAAGGGATATCTTGGATGAAGACGTTTAAATTTTCAAAATTAAGAAACGTTCTTAAAATAAAAATTGTTTGGCTACCATTTATTTTGCCGGCCGCTGCAGAGCGTGTAAGGCACTGGTGGTTCCTCTGGCATTGCTCATGTCCATAGGCGACGATGATGATATGACGATGATTGGATTAATGTAATCGAGGGTATAAAAGTATTATTGACAGCTCGGAGCTGCCCCTTAACGCGTGCAGCTAAGACGGACGGACGCGGGGGCAGGTAAAGGGGTCAAACGTCATCGATCGAGGGGTGGCGTCCACTCTATCCGCGCAATCACCGCCCTATCTGCACTTCTATCACCGTGTGTCGGATGTCTTGCTCCCGACGTATTTTGTTCAGACAAAAGATGCTGGATTTTTAATGTCGATAATTGGGAGTTTCGGCTTTTGTTTTGTGGACGAGATAGGAGAAAGCTGGAGAGACGTGGCCATTTTATGTAAGCATAGATACTTAGATTACTGTAAATACTTTATAGTAAGTAAATAAAGCACTTGCTTTTATTAATTTCTTTATAGTACGGCTCAAGTCACTTATCTGACCTCTATATAATTTCATACCCTGCCTAGCTTATTATACAACATGAATATATCCTTCATTTATCCTAACTTCTAATTTTGAAACTTCTGAAGTCAGCTGCCTGTAAAAAAACTACAGAAAAGCAAAATATACATTGGCCATACGTACAATTTAGTCGAATCTGTTCAAAACAAGCCTCTTAATATTTTGTGGAGTCACTATTAAAATTAATTGCGTAACGAAAACCAATAAAAAATCATTCAAAACTTTCGTCACATATGAAACATACTCTGATCATTATAACATACATCGTAAGAATTACTTAAATGCTTTTTGTTACTAAATGGAAAATGTCTTCCGAACATTCCTTAGAGGAGTAAAATTCAATGTAAATCCTAGAAGCACCATCTCAATGCTTATACTTAGTAAAGGTATAAGCAATACATAGCTTGTGGTTTAATGTTTCCCGTACATCGGAGACTTGTTTACGAGCACTTCAGTTCAGAGTATCTTCCTTTGACCTGAAACTCAATGCAAATTGTCAAGTGCATATCTTAGATGCACTGAAGCGTTTAAGAAGCGGTCAAAGAAAGGTGCTCTCACGCAAGTTAATCCACCTTAGTTTATCTCTCACGCTATTTTGGCACCAACAGCGTGGGTATTAGTGTTATAATTCCGCATCGGGTATTGGAGAATGCTTGCATATGTGGTCCGACGTAGCAAGACTTAACACTTCATACTTAAACAGCAATACATGTTTAATGGCGGTCACTTTGTGAGGACACACGTTACTCCCACAGGAGGGCTTTTCCAAAACTGGGTGGGTTTGTTTCCACTGCACCATTCTGGTAGCGATGCCGTCATTTTATGTTTAAGACTGAGCTGTTGTTCTCATGTTTTTGTTGAAAGAAAAGCTGCTGGCCTAAAATATATTTTGTTTTAGGTTGAACACTACAAATACGTTATGTAAATGACTTTCTTGAGAATCTCTCACGATACTCAATGTGGGCTTGCAGTTGACATGAATCAAGGCTGAAAAGTAACTAAAGTCTACTATTTTAAGTATCATTTTTTCAATCGCTTCAAAATATTTAACTACTATGAGGGCTTGTAGCGTGTATTTTTAGAAAAAATAATTACTAGTAGTTGCACTCTATGAATTTTTGGTCGATTACTCTATACGCATCTTTTATAATATGTCTAATAAGAGGAATTCTTTTGAATCTATCGGATCGAGGTCTTAACTACAATACAAACAAAAGCACTGTTTTTTGTTACATAAAATTAAACATAATAGCAATATGCTAACCTGACCTCTTTATTTGTACGTATCGACTGAAGACTAACGTAGTGAAAACTTTTCTGGACATTCGTAATCCGTCGTGAAATCGCGCCGTATTGCGAAGCGGACACGCGCCGCACCTGGAAGCACGGAACGCGTCCACACGGACTGTCTTACCGAAGTACTCCTTTGTAAGGGTCACTCTCAATACCGCCTCTGCATATTTCAACCGAGCCGCGACCACAGCTCGCTTCGTAAACGCTATCTTTACGTTGACCTGCAATTTTGTACTTGCTGTCGTTGATCTCTCCAACTATTCCAATTTGATGCCTATTGCGTACGTAATAAGATTGAGTTGTATTTTTCGTAGCATTCGAAATTAGTTGGCAAAGAAGCGAAAGCCGAGCGGTGGTGGCGCTTGAAATATTAGCAGCTTCAGTCCCCCAGATGTGTGCATTCACGGAGACACCTAGGTACGTGAGATATTTGCGTTTTGATATCGGCTTTTGAGCGGCGAATGAATTTGCCGAAAGCCTTTGGCGTTCGCTTTGGTCTCGTTTTTGTTGTCTCTAACCTGGGCTTTGGTAATTCTTATCGCTAAAGGAATCTTTGGGTTAAGGTGAGGTTAGGGAATTCGGCAGGTTTTTCCCAATCAACTCTGCCGGTTCCTATTGGAAAAAATAATGTTTCGAACAAAACTAGATAGGAATAAAACAGTTTTTTTCACTTAGTTAAACAGTATTTTACTTTGAACTTGAACTTCTCGGTAAAATTTAATTAATTTATTACCATTATTTTAAGTATAATCACAGGCTCAAAACATGATGACCACAAATGAATCTGTACAAAACAAACACTAAATGCCATTTACAAAACAATACGCTAAACATTAATATTTCACTAAAGACTCGTCTACGCTTAGAAAAGATCGCTATAATAGTTCTAATTATCCTTTGTAAATAGAAAATATTTTTTTGTTTGCACTGAAATCCAGTCATTTAACAAAAGACACGTAACGGGACAATGATCTTGCAATTGTTCGTTAGCGGTTGTTAATTATACCGTCGCATCAAAAACTGATGAAAAACAATACGAAGACAGAACGGACGGCCATTGTTCGTGGAACAGTGACGGACTGGTCTGTGAGGGACGGTGGCAATCCTGACGTTCACACCGTGCGATGCGGTATCGCATCGACGACGTCGGTGACGACTTTTAATAAAATAATAATAAATGCTTACACACTCGGTGTCCCTACAGTAGGTTTTCACCTGTGTCGCGGGTGGCATGAACGACACACATAACTCATCACAATAACACCCATGACCCGAGTACAAACATTTATCTTTCACACAAATATCTGCCCCGGCCGGGAATCGAACCCGGGACCCCTCACTTCGCAGGCAGAGTCGCTACCAACTAGACTACAGGGTCGTCCAAGGTTTTCTATATGTATATTTGAAAGAAGAGCATAAGTGATAGTGGTCTCATCTTCCCATTGACAACACTATAGATATATTGCCTGCCAAAACTACCTTATTTTATTGTCCTAGACTTACTGTGTGCAAATTTTTATTTTAATCCGTGCAACGTTTAGTGAAAAGACAATCCAAACATCTTCGTAATCTTTCACAATAATAATTTGATATGATCAATTATAACCAAAGTAAGGCCTACCGTCCACGGCGCTGATTGCATGCAAGCTGCATAATGAAACATAGGCAACAGTCAAACGCAACGACATCGCTCTGTAGACAGATATCGTACTTTTACTACGCACGATCTTGCTTCAAGCTGCAAGCAAACTACGATTGACGATAGCGTGTGTATGGCGGGCATCTACGTGGACAGAATGCCTTAGGGTTAACAGTCGTCAAACGTACGAACTGTCAATTATCAGTACACATGCACCGGACGGCCGACGGTTCAAAAGAACGTGCGTTAGACAGCGACGGCTTGCCCGGTCTCCCCTCGTCTTGTCTGAGGGTGGCGGTAGTTCAATTTGCAGTCGACTGGAAGAATGGCCAGAAACTTTGCAAACTTAACAAAAAAAAAAGATAAATTCTTTTTAAAATTGAAATGTGAACATGATAAATATACATAGTCATCCACGTTAGGATTCCCTGTTTCCGATAGCACAAACTCTCATGTCTCAAGTTTACTTCGACCGGGAACCAAACTTAGGACCTCATTCAGTAAGCAATATAACTCAGTTGGGCAATGGGATATTCTAAACAAAATATTCGTCTATGGCTATAATTTTAGTTTTTTGAGATATAATGATAACATTAAAATAATTAGCTTATGAACCGATTACCTTACTTGCATAGTAAGTACGCGTGGCTGACATTTGTCCGTGGGACTAAAAAAGAGATATTGAAAATATTTATCCATTTAAACCCCTCTACGGAACACCATGTTTGAAAATCCTGTAGTACGTCATTTATTTTCTCTTTCAGTTTGAAGAAAATCGGGCGATATTAATTTTTTTACTTATACATACTTTTACCACTTGACCGATTTTTGGGGTCAATTTTCAAAAATCCTTTCCTAATGTTTTCTCAAACTCTGGATACAAATTCGGGATATCATTCAAAAAAATTACTGATGAAAATCTTTCTCTTTGTAGTATCCTATATTGTTTTTCTATACATTTATCTATAAACGCTTGCTACAAACGTACCGTGAAAAGTAGGTAGTGAAATAATCGTCCCAAAGTTCCATGGGATGTACAATCCCGATCAATTGAGAATCTCTACACCTGTACCGTCCGTCCGGCTAGGAAATAATCGGCCATTAAGGTAGGGTCAGCAGGTAAACAAAGCGTCGCATTAAGAGGGTGGATTAGCAACGGCTGAAATATGTCGGTGGCGGTAAATTTTCTTACGCGCCCCCTCTGACGCCGGCCCATCGACAGCGCTGAAGTGTACCGTCAGCAGAACACGGTGTGAAAAAAACAAATATAGTGGCTGTGAGATGCCATTGTTTGAAGTATCAAAAAATAAATATTCAGTTGTAAGGACTGCCTTCGTGTTCTTTTTTAAAATTTTGAAACGAAGTTCCTTATCGCGCGTTGCGAAAGGGGGCTAGGCGGAAAATTTGATACCGAAAAGTTGTAACGACACTTTTTGCCGTCGTTAGTCGTTACAACTCGTGCGACGTCGTTACATGTCATGCGGCGTGCGCATGTTTCTCTGTCTGTCTCTCTCTCTCTCTTATAGAAAGCAAGCCAAATATTTTCGTTTCTTGCAGTAAGTACTAGGATAGCAAAAACATGCAAGCGAGTGTGCCAAAACAAATCTGGGGTATTAAATTTCTCATCAGCTTTGTTCACCTAGTAGCTTGCTACTAGGTGTTGTTTGGCTTTGTTCACCTAGTAGCAAGCTACTAGGTGAACAAAGCCGATGAGAAATGTAATACCCCAGATTTGTTTTGGCACTCTTGCTGCATGTTTTTTCTATCCTAATACTGACTGCAAGGAACTTCGTTCCATCCGGGTGTCCCTTGACACCTCTCAAGTTTTTTAAATCAATTTATAGTCTAAATCATTTAAATTTCGTTATTTGTAAATTTAAATAATGATTATCGAAAACTCAGATAAAACAATGCACAGTATTTAATACACAAGATAAAATTATCAAGTAGTCAGCATAACTTCACTTATTGCTATTAACGCATGACGGTGACGCGAAGTTACAAGATTTTACCCAACCAAAAAGTCAAACACGCATAAATATGATACAATCGAGTATATATAATGTATTAGTGTATATTTGCGCATACATGTACACAGGCCGCTATACTGCGCGTCGCTAGTCTGCTGCAAGCGCAATACGTCACGAGCATGTCGGTGACGCGAACCCATAATAAGATAAGTATAATTATTAATGTGCCGTGTGTGTCTTTGTAGATAGGTATTATCTTTTAATGCTGAAAATATTTTCAAAACTTTGTACACACATGGGGAGATTCAACCAAACTTTATTCTGCTAATAAAAGTGTAATTTCCTTTTCGTGCTTTGGAGGGCACATAAAGCGGTAATTATATATTAAAATTATTTTTCCTACTATGTAGATAATATAAAAATAGACTAGTTAAGTAAAAGTAATTCAATTAAAGTTCAAACTATAATTATTATGAAGCCACTTATTTTTCTGTCCGTACTCACGTCTCCCGATTCGTCCCACCGAAAATTTTCGTTCGAGCCGTTTCTAAAGCGCCTTTTTTAATCTCTATAAATCAAATTTATGACTTGTGTAAGCTTTCTGTTTTATTTACCCTTTTATAATTCTGTTGCTCGCGAATATATTATACAACCGGTATAAGTAGATGAGGGCTCTGTGCAGATCAACAGCTCTTTGAGATTTGTGGCGAGCGTAACTGCAGTTATAAGGCAGAAGTCACGTAGACAAAATCAAATATCAATTCTTTCTTAAAGTTATAATTAATTATCAATTAATTACTATTTACTTTTTACTTAATAAACAATCGCAATACAATTAAGTCCAATTTTGCCTAACCTAATCTAACCTATATCAAATAGAACGTTACAACAAGCAGTTAGTTCAATTTTAGTTCTGTAGTTAGTAGCTAGTGCATTTATCATACAGGACTACGAGTATATCACCCTCACCTGCGAGGGTGAACGGGATTGTAGGCAAGCATTATCTTATAATTTACAAAAATAACTAAACGCAAACCAAGTAGTGTTAAAAACAAGTATGTTTACGTAACCAAGATGTTCCCTTCGTTCGCTGCGCTAACCAAGCCAACAACCACCCGACTACACTAGCACTCAAAACATCGCGACAATAAATCTGACAGCCGGACCCCCCCCCCTCCCCGGGAGGAGCCATGACTGTCAGGTCATGATAGACGGCCAGCATAAACCTGACGAGAGACGACTACCCACCCCGGAATGGCTCTACGGAGGGTACTATATCACTTTTATTACATGCCATCTTCATTTTCATATTTCATATTTGCATTTCGCCCACCACCTTAAGGGGGGGTAACGTTTTTCTATGTAATCGCTTGCTTTGTGCGACTGACTAGCTACGGACGTCAAAGGAGGGTGGTGCATCGATTTTTTTTATTAAAACTTAGTTTGCTCTTAGTAGTTTTAAACGGAAGTATGTTTTAAATATTTTTATTAAATATTATATTCAATTAGCTTAACGTTTTCTTTTAGACGTTAACATACTAACACAAACATTTCTGAGCAGTAAGTAATATAAAAATATATGAAAAATAACCAGCATAAAACTACCTACAATGATATTTGAATCTATCTACAAAATTCTTAACTAGCGCAATAATTTTCTTGACTAAATATATTTTAGCATAATAAGGAACAACTAACGAACCAGAAGGGGAATTCCCAAAAAGATCGGTATTTCTGACGGCACACATACATCATTTGGCATAAAGACACGGATAATGCCCGCGCGACACATTCGAACAATACTGTAATTAATAACGCCCGCCCAATCGCAGATGGAACGCGAATGTATGACAAAAACCTTTGCGGCCGGTATATTTATTAAGGTGAAGTATGAACTGAATAAAAACCGAGTGTATTATTGTCGGCCGATATTGTGGATTTCAGGTTTGAACAATTTAATTTTTAACACGGATTTTTTTCAATAATCCTGTAACGGCTCACTTGTTTCACAGTAGTTTTATAATACTGTGTTATTATGTCGTTATAACTACATTCTTTTATTGAGTTAATATTGTAGCTCTCTGATAGTTTCGAGTGCGATTATTACTAATTAAAAATTATAAATATTACTATGAAACTTCTTCTCTGAATGCGAAGCGCGGGAGAAACACAACTATATAAATAGTAATTTTTTAATTGGTTATTTATTAGTTATTTATTGGTTTAAAGTAAAAATTTGAGTAGATATTTATAATATTGAATGCGCACTACAATTTAACCTAGCCACACACCCGTAGCCCATAGACTACAAAACCGAAGCTAAATAAAATAATTACTTGGTCTAAGTTAGACTCATAGCTAACCAATCAATTTTGTTTAACTTGCAGTTAATTTCATACATCATTTAGTCACACGCGACTTTGGTGAACTGTAATTAAACCGAAATAAATAACTAATGTTATCTTTGCAATTTTCCTTCACAATCAAACCATTTCAACAGAATTACCATCTAAAGCTTTCCAAAATCTGCAAAACAAAGGCGTATTAGGTGAAATATTCTAAGCGCACGGCGAAACCGAAGGCTGCACTTTGCACGTTGCACGTTGGACTTAATATCTGTTTAGTTGTGCGCTAAAACCTCTTATAATTCCGGCGGACGGTCGTAAAGAGGGCTGTACACTTGCAGTTTTTGTCCGCTCTCGTGGTCACCGCATAGTTAAGGCGAAGTCTGCTGGTTAGTGTGAAAGTCAGATTGTTAATTGCTTGAATGTCGTCCGTGCGTTGCGCTACTTGTGCTCTTCTGGGATCTGATCGAAAACTTCCAGGTTCGATTTTTCTAAATAATCTCAGTAGGTGAGATGAAATTTTATAAGTTTAAATACGATACATAATTATATTATGTATGTTACATACTGTCCATTGGGTATAGCCATAGTTACAAATAGAAATAATTAGAGAATATAATAGTATACAAAACTAAATTAGATTACATAATTATTGTATAAAAAATTTTGCATTTTGCTAAAATACATGTTAGTGAATTAACTTTCTAATATATTATTGTAAGAATTATTTAAAATATTTTTTTTAATTTAAATTCCTCTATTTGCGAGTACTTGCCCTTAAGAGTCGGCCAGGTATTTAGCCCACTATTTATAGAGGTGTGTTTAAGAGACTGAGCTAGCGATCCCGCTTCCTGATATTATGTGAATATGCGAGTACACTGTATCTCGAAAAATCTACCAACAATGGGCGCTTAAGCTTCAAGACTTATAATTATATCTGCTTAAGATACCTAGTATTCGTAACGAATGGTTTCATGGATTGTGTTCATCTAATACAGTTGATTTTTCACTAACCATTAAGGTTTATGTTTAATAGCACCAAGTAGATAAATTCCTTCGTTCAAATGCCACTCTTTGAAGCTGGTTTTGGGGCTGGTCAGTTTAATTTAAACTTGTTTGACAAATATTTGCCATTGCTACAAGCGGACTCGAAGGCTGATAGATAAATTCAAGTATTTTTGCTAAAAGCCATAAAACTATAAACTAGAACAAGGTCCAAGGATATAATCCTGCATGCACCATATTTTGTCGGATATGATTGTATTAGTTTTAATCTACTTTGTCTTTCCTGATTACTTGCTTTAGTTTTGAAGAAATTTAAAAAAATTGTGCATTGTGACTGCAAATATTCCAGCCTGGACATGGATTTAAGTACTGAATGATGATCGAGTTCTCCGCCTGTGGCAGGTCCATTTCAAGTAAAAATATTCATATAGGTATCACTGATATACTTATGCACGTCATCATTTTTTTAATTTACAAGCTTTTCAGAGAGGTGCTTTGTCATGGTGGAAAAAGAACAGCCGTAAAGAAACTCCTCAGCACATCTTTTAAAAAAATATTACAAAAAAGAAAATATTACAAAAATATTTACTAATCTGAGCGGAACTGGTTGCAGAGCTGGTCATTTCCATGCGTCTTTGTCATTTAAATACTCGTGTACACTATAATATCCCTGGCCTTACAATTATTGTGTTTACACGTATTAATTGGGGATTTTATTACAGAAATGTACACCAAGCTCTATTCATTCGCCTCAAGAGACCCAAATTCTAAATAGATTGCGAATCAATCCAAAAATGAAGAAGAAAAACATAATCAGTCCACTTTAACAGACTTATATCCCAACTTGTTTTGCGCTAGATCCGTATCATAAATTCGATCTTAGATTTAGCAGACTTCTATTGAATAGATATGTAGTTTTGGCAGTTAAGACTGACTTTAATAGTATTAACTGGCCATCGAACAGTAGGTCTGCTATCCAAGACAACGCTAAAACACATTTTTCGCGACCGATCAAACAAACAGGGCAATATATGAGGGGTTTATATAATCGTGAAGCATCAACACAGCCGAGGTATAACTAATCTTGACTCACCTTCGATATTCGCTGGAGTAATATTGTTAGAGCTGATACACATTGGTGCTACACGAATACGATGACTTTAGCTCTTTCAGTCTATAGATGGTCAAATGAGGGAACGAACTGGCCACCAGGATATATCATCACCCTTATCCTCTTGAAGATATTTTTATGTAACTAGCCGACAATCAACTGACGATCTACCTGATGGTAAGTGGCCATCGTAACCCTGGTTAATTGACTCTCCAACGTTGCACCAAACGCTCGTTAAAATTGAACAGTTAATTCTAGAAAGAAAGTGGTATTGGTGGTAATACCACTTTCTTTCTAGAATTACCATGCAACTAAAACACCATCTTCTAGGATTAAACTGCGTCGTACAGAATACATTGACATGCATCAGGACACATTCAGGGGAAAAACACTTGGCAAGATGGACGGAATTTATTATTCTTTAACGTTCTTTACTGACTTAAAAAAACGGCCAAGTGCGAGTCGGATTCGCCCATGAAGGGTTCCGTAGCAGCAAGTAACATAATATAAAAGTTCTTGTAGTTCGTTGTAACTTTGATCGAGGTAAATTGCGGTTTACGATTTATTACGTATTAAAAAAAATACTTACTAGATCTCGTTCAAACCAATTTTAAGTGGAAGTTTGCATGGGAATGTATATCATATATTTTTTTTAGTTTTATCATTCTCTTATTTTAGAAGTTAGTGTCTCTCGCGCAAACTATTCAGTTTAGAAAAAAATAATATAAGAAACCTCAATATCATTTTTAAAGACCTATTCATAGATCACGTATGGGTTTGATGAAAAAAAAAATTTTTGAGTTTCAGTTCTAAGTATGGGGAGCCCCCAAAATTTATTGTTTATTTTCTATTTTTATGTGAAAATCTTAATGCGGTTCACATAACACATCTACTTACCAAGTTTCAACAGTATAGCTCTTATACTTTCGGAAAAAAGTGGCTGTGACATACGGACGGACAGACAGACAGACAGACAGACATGACGAATCAATAAGGGTTCCGTTTTTTGCCATTTGGCTACGGAACCCTAAAAAGACATAAGGCTTGAAGTCAGTCACAGATGTAATGGGATTATTAAAATCTTAGTTGAAATGTCTTATTTATGAGTGTTGCTGGCAACATTATGCTAACTACAAACACACCGACATGTTTCTTTCGTTACTTTGAAATTACGTATTTCAAGTTATTTCGTTTGAGGCGTGCGAATAAGTCCTAATAGTAACGTGTGCTAGCAACGAGGAAATATGAGTCATAGATTATAGAGTTATTACTACTGTGATTGTTATTAAATTTTGAAATTGTTGAATCTCATAATAACAATAAGAATAGGTCCCAAAATGTAATATTAAATATATATTTTTTAATTAATATAAGAAATCAACACGTTAATTCAGAAAAATAAAAAATCACAATCAAACCAATTCCTTACACTTTCAATAGAAATAACACAAATAAATAAGTCTGATCGCATCATTTCCACTCCACTCTCCGCTAGCCGTCAGTATCTTCGTTTAGTGTATGTGAGCCATAAGATAGGTATCAGTATAAATATTTGGATCGTAAAAATCTAACTCACAATGCCGTGAATCAGCCGGTAGCCGTATAAATCCGTCATTGCGCCGCGTAAAGCAGTACATACACATTTTGTTTCAGGCCCTAAATCAATGTAACGTGCGCGCGCGCACTGCGGCGACCACATAAAACGGAAGGAAAAGGGATAGTCCTGTATTTTATTTTATTGTTGACATTTTTAAGGCAAATGGTATCTCTAATTAACTATTTTATAAAAAAGTAATGCTATAATAATTTTGTAAGATTTATATTATCGTAACGCAACGCTAGAAAATAATTCTAGAAAATAGAAAATAAGTGTATTACCGCTACACTTTGTTTTTCTTTTCATGTCAATTCAGTGGCAGTTAATAACTAGGATAAAGCCGGGTTAACAAAGGGATTTTAAAAGACTTGAAAATACCTCAAATATTTAAATTAATTCATACTTTGAAGTTCAATCTTGACGACCCTGTAGCCTAGTTGGTAGCGACCCTGCGAAGCGAGGGGTCCCGGGTTCGATTCCCGGCTGCGGCAGATATTTATGTGACAGATAAATATTTGTACTCGCGTCATGAGTGTTATTGTGATGTGTTATGTGTGTCGTCCATGCCACCCGCAACACAGGTGAAAACCTACTGTGGGGGGTATGAGTGTGAAAGCGTTAATCTATCAACTTCCTCTTAAAATATGCTTACTAACAAATATTGGCCTGAACTGATCCTGAAATAAAATAAAGAATAAAATAACAGAATAAAATTCAAGAAAACATAGTAAGAAATGTCTCACTTCACTATCCCATCATGCGTCCCCTCACGCGGACAATTCGTCATCGCAAGAATGAATCTTTCAACGCGGCAGGATCCGCTCCTGCTGTGTGTACAACGAATGTTTAGACCCGGCATGTTCAATTATATAGCGAGTATATTTCATCGATTTTAACATTACAGTTATGTACATTATGACACACTTAAGTATATTTCATATTATTTTATGACGACCCGTGTGGTGCAATGGTTACCGTGCCGTATCACTTCTCCAAGGGTCTTAGGTTCGATTACCAGCGAGGCGGAAATTTGTTTTTGACCGTTCTAAACTATTTCACTGCTCCTAATAACTCATCGTCACATAATTAACTATTACATACGTCTGCGGTTGCATATATTTTATGTATATAAAATAATAGCAATATCTTCTAACGAGGAATAAATTTCATTGGGTAGAGGCAAAAATAACACTGCTTTATGAAATTCACAAACTCATGTTTGAAACACTTTACGGTCATGAGTTTTTTGTGTACAAACATTTTGTCTACAATAAACTGTTTGATAAAACTCGGCGATATGTGTCTAGCAATTTAACTATGATACACCCATATGATAAACTATGGTTTTACTATGATACTCACGATATTTATTTTCTACGCCGATAGTTCAAACCAGTTGCATGGATCGTGTTCACGGCTGAACTGCGGTGGCCCGAAGAAACTTCTACAAAATAAATGTCGTGAGTACCGTAAAATCATGTTTAGCGATTGTCTCTGTCTAGACATGCTTAGCTCTGTGCAACCAATAACGGCCATCTCTCAATCTCGCTGAGTCGTGTCTCTCAGCGAGCGGGCCGCTGCCGACGGACATACGACTGCCGAACAACATCATTCTGACGCTCGCAGTCAAATACACTCGCTGTATATTTAACATTTCATATTAATTAAACATTCACGTTTGACAGAAAATAAAGAAAGTGAAGGAAAATCAAAACTGTTTTAACGAATCGCTCACGGAGCTAAAAGAAATCTATAGTTTGTCAGATATATGTAAAATTATAATAAACTCGTAAAGGGCCAACATCAGACATAAGAAAGAGATGTGCATCGCTGATGAGGCGTTTTCGAAGCAGTTCCAACAGCATCCTGAAGTCATTAGCTAGCAGATGGGACTCTCCATTCCTCTCACACTAGATACGTCTCCATTTATTGTAGTGTAGACTGTGTCGGGGCTTGCATGTCACTTGTTTTTTATGTTTTGTGTTTATATGTTTTATGTTTGTATTTTTAATTTAATGTCATTTATTTTGTTTATTTGTTACTAACCTTTAGTTACTAAGGGCTTGTTTCACCATCTTCAAGTAGAGTCCTGAATAAGCTATTCGCCGGATAAGATCTGTAACAGAGTAAGATGGGGCACAATATGACATGTATTATATGATATTTGTAATTTGCCGTGGTATTGGCCGTATCAGTCATATTTTGTTCCGACTTACATTACTTCAGATAAGAGTACTGCTTGTGGTATTGGTATCTATCCGATTTTTTTATAATTATCAATATTTGACATATGTATTCACTTATTAATTTAGTATTAGTCTACTTTGCAACAATCCACGGTTAACATGTATGATGGTACATACCTTAAGACGTGCGTATATACCATCATACATATTAACCGCGGATTGTTGCAAAGTAGATTATACTATAATACCTTAATAACGATGGATTTATGTATTCACATTTATCCGACGCATTATAGTTGCGAGAGCTGACTAATCTTGAGAAAGAGCTTTTAGAAATGGAACTATTTTAATTAGTAAATTAGTCCTGCGTCTATTATACCAGTGACATTGTCACATCAAAATTACAAGTTAAAATCTATACTAATATTATAAAGAGGAAAGATTTGGTTGTTTGTTTGCATTGAATAGGCTCCGAAACTACTGAACCGATTTGAAAAATTCTTTCACTGTTGGGAAGCTACACTATCCCTGGGTAACATAGACTATATTATATTTTCAAAAAAAATAGGGATCCTTAGTAAAACTCGAATAATGTAACCCAAGGTGTAAAAAAAAATAAAAAACCAAAGCAAAGACCTGAGCATGAGGCATGTCAAATATTTGGTTTCTCACAGAAGTTGCAACGCTTTCTTATCAACAAGTTTCTTAACGTGAATCATACAGTTAAGTGGAACAGTGTAAATGCATTTTAATATTGTTCTATAAATACCCTCATCGCGCAATGTCGTAAATAACAACACTATTAGTATATAATCTGGTCATCCAATAAATGTGGTACATTATATAAAACAATTATGTGGTGTAATATTAATTGGACAATAAAATAAAACGTTACCGATTATAATTATCATCGGAATCCAATTAAACATCCGCAATTTTCAAATATCAAAAACACTCGTGAAATCTTTAGTTGCGTAATTATTTTAATAATTACTATTGGACAGACAAACTGGTGTTTACGACCGCAATCAAACACAGTTGTGCGTGATGTAGGGTGGCCACGCGACCTCGATCACTGGGACTGTCCTGGTTACTCGGGGACACTGTCCTGTAACCAAAGATGCTGTTGAAAGACACTCACTGTTAAGATTTTAATGTTTGATTAACTGAATTACTAATTAAAAACAACTACATAATACTAAAAACAAAAATAGTAAAATTATACTAAATAAATGTGATTAAATTAACATCCCACTATTGCATTAAGGAAGGAGAGAAACTGACACAATGATTTCGTAAGTTTAGTGACACTGAATTTAATATTAAACATAGGGCTTGTTTCACAATCTTCAAGTAAGTCCGAAGTAAGCTATTCGTTGGTTAAGTTGACATTTCGTGTATGTAAAATGACACTTTAACGTCACTTTAACCGGCGAATAGCTTATTCAGGACTCTACTTGAAGATTGTGAAACAAGCCCATAGACTAATAAGTCATGATCATACAATTATGACATAATTTACAAGTTAGACATTTCTCTATGTCTCTATCTATTCTCGTCTGGGTAAAATAGATAAGCAAGTCATTTAACTACCCGGTTACTGTTATATTTTATGTTATTTTTATCTGACTATCGCTATAAAATCAATTATCCCGCCATCGCGATTCATTATCAACAAAAATGAGTGTATATTTATTTGTATGTGGCACCGCGCCCGTCAAAACAACGCGCCGCCGCTGTCATTTACCACAAAAACTAGATAAAACCGGATTTCACTGTGATATCAGGACAGTCTATTGTGAAATAGTTTTGATATGGTTATTATTAGTCCATATTTTATTATTATGCAAGTAGTTTTATCACTTTATTTAGTACGCTTATCCAGTAGTTTGTGTAGGCCTGAGTTAAGCTAATTTAGCTTAATCGGGAATTGTATGTGTAATAAATTTTGATAAGCACTCTTCTCATGTTGTGTAGGATTTTTAATCGATTTCAACAAAAAGAAGGGGTTTTCAATTCAGATGTATTTCTTACGTTTGTTACCATTCGGTATTCAGCAACCGATTTTTAAATACTCAAGCTCTCTCCAAAATCATTCAGTCCATCCGAAACAAGATTTAAAATGGTATACTTTATTTCCTCAGCCGGTTAAACGCAGAAATAAAAATCGGAGGAAACCCATCCTCCAAAGAAAACTCATATAACCGCTTTCATTGTAGCTTATCTAGGGATCTTGCAGGTTAGCTTGAACTTAAGGATGGAAAAAGGCAGTTGCACCTTGAAATCATTAGTCCGTTGTATGACAGTACAAAAGTGGAATGATACGTATCCTCTCAATGCAACGGTTATTCTATTCTACTGACAGAAAACAATAGCAATAACACGCCGACAATGCAAATTTGTTGAAATTATTCAGGAAATGAATCACAAAGGGTACTTTTCAATATTAATTAGCAAATTTCGCTGTGATCTCATTATGCACGTATCAAATTTGTAATGGAAATTATACTTTTTTGCTGGTGAATGTGTGCAATTTCTATCTCATCATGAGAGCCGGCTTGACATTATATTTTTAGTATAACTACTGTAAGTACTATTATTTCTTCTATGGTATAACATCAGTATATGTTAACACAGGTACCTATGTAAAGACAGGCTCACACTACTGCATTTATGTACATGTAAATAACTGTTTGATTATAGCACCGTAGCGATAACTTGAGAAATGTATAAGTTAGGTAACATTAAAGATAAAAATATTTATAAAATATTATATAGCAGTTAAGTGTGGGTCTATATATTATCCACACAATGCGTTATTAAATGCAAATAAAAGTGACATTAACATTAAGTAGAGAAGAAATATAAGTCGTTTAAAGTCGGAGTGATGATCTAAATTTGAATCTTGCACGCACCCCTAACTTTTATAAAATAACTATTATAAATATTTGTCGTTTCTCTATAATGTTTTCAGAAGTGTAAAAATCTTCCATTCGGAACTAGACTAGTTTGCATATAACTCAAACATAGCTCTTTACATTCCCTCTCAGAGGTACAGAATCCTGCAACGGTACGTAAATCTCTGTGTAGATCATAATCGAAAAAGTTTACGATAGCAAGTCACGACTAGGATTAATTAAAACTAAAGTTACGTATTTAAAAATCATTACACTCAACCCCTTGTTTCCTCTTGACGCGGTGTCCTCATTCCCCTTATCACGTCTTAACCCTTTGGCGGCGTTAATTCTTTAGCTTAATCTGAGGATATTTGCTGCACGTTTGATGAGGTAATCAGAGGCGGTGTTGTAATGCTGGGACACCGCGAATGTCGATGTTACACCGATGTAAGAATCGAATTAACTGGAAATGATATTAGTAACAATACAAGTGCGAATGTCACGTGACATGGAATTAGAAAAAGCTTTAAAGCGTGGCATTCAAATAAAAACTTTACATTCTGTGTACGCAATTAAAAGTTACGTTAAAAATATTACTTCAGAAATAAAATAATCATTAAGATTGTTTCTTGAAGATCATCTTGCTATGAATATGGAAAGGTCAATCAATCTGAAATACTGAATTTTATCCACAACTCATCATCCGTCTATCAACTATTGCGAGTATACTATTAGACATAGGCCTCCTCTAACTTGCACCATTCTGACCGTCCAAATCCAATATATTAAAAAAAACACATGAAATGATGTGGGTAGGGAGCCCTGAAATAAAGATAAAATTTATCCCATAAAGAGACAGGACAGATGTTAGTACCCACATAAAAAACCTGGCACCACGACTCAAACAAATTCCTTGTGTCATTTTACAAGTTAGTGACACGGAGCTACATCTGAATACTAATTTGGAACGACTGAAGCAGACCTTCAGTCGGTTTGGTAGCAATAGATCGTATCTAGCCGGCGGTATCGGGCATCGGGGTAACGATATCGAGGGCCGGAGGACGCTGTAACAGTTAATGCCTTAATCTTGAGTCGCGGACGTTAGCTGACGGCGTGTTGTGGACATGGCTTCTTAGAACATTGGGTCATTGAAGAATTAGTTCTGGGATGTGAATTTCTACTGTTTTTCGTGTGTTGTTTAAAGCCTGTAATGATAATTTGTTTTTAGGGCATTCCTTTGTGAAGCCAGTAGTGTTTTTTATCTCTCGTCTGAAGTTATGGATTCAAAATATTTTTTTCACACCCAACTGTTCCTTATTAATCTATACTAATATATAAAGAGGAAAGATTTGATTGTTTGTTTGCATTGAATAGGCTCCGAAGCTACTGGACCGATTTGAAAAATTCTTTCACTGTTGGGAAGCTACACTATCCCCGGGTAACATAGGCAATATTATATTTTCAAAAAATTAGGGATCCTTAATAAAACTCCAATAATGTAACCCAAGGTGTAAAAAAATAAGAAAACCGAAGCAAAGCGAGGGCGGTTACTCGTTTTATTATAAGTATATTAGAAATTGTTCCCAAGATTTCCTAGATAATGAGTATTTAAAGATGTTTGCCTGTTTGGTCGCTTCAAAATGTAACCAATATTACTAGTCATTAATAAAAGATTCATTACATATTATATAAATCATCGATACATAAAACTATCACTCAATTACGGACCTGAAAAAAAAAGGACGTAACCTCGTCTAATCGAGAGTGAAGCATAGCAATAGCCGCCCGCTTACCATGTGTGCGTAATTTTTGATTCGCGATTGAAGCAGTGAAGTCTCAATGTGTGAGTGTGTGTACTTGTACGAATAGAGAGATGGTATTACTATGGGTGCTTCTCTGAATTTGTTCTTGGGATTACGTCAGTCTTTTTTTAGGTCCGTGCACTCAATGTACAATACTGCAACTCGTAGCTAAAGTCAGCTAATAACCCTATTCCGAAACCAGGTACCGGAAACAAAAACGCGATCATAATAAACACTTACCCGAAAACAACCAAGGAGCATCCACCCGTTTCTACACTCAACGTTACCTTGAAGGTGTCTCCCTCAGCTATAACTCTAAACGGCGGCGGTGCCCCCGTCGTCGCGTTGAGGAATTATTATTATGCGAATAAATACTCCGAATGTCACGACTAAATGTCCTAACCCCCCCTGTGTAATCCGCGGGGGCGTAGGCGGGGGCGAGACAAATGCCGTTCGATTCGGTACAACGTTCTTGTAATAGTTTTAAAGTGAAGCCACTTTCAGCCGACGTTGTTAGCTTAAGCTATTCAGAGATGCTTCTAATTTTACAATGATGTCATTTACTTTGTTTATATATAATCATATTGTTTACGTATGTTCATATTTTTAATGTTTAGTAAATAAAAGGGCTGTTATGTGGACAACTTGTATGTATTTTTAATATTACTGCTACTAAAAACTATTATTGTATGCCCATATGTGGCAGGGATATAGCGGATAATAAAATTTATCTATATATTTAACATACTTGCCTGTGTACATTTAATTCATAATAAATTGATTTGATTTCATTTTCTATATTACTGTGCCATCTAGCGGAGCATTGAGTGAATCAATGAATACTTTAACGTTGAATTAAAATGAAGATTTATTGTTCGTACAAAAATGCAAAATACATCTCTTTTCATCCTGTAAGAAAAAAAATATAGATTTAAATGTGACGTTATTTTAAAATTTCAAAACGTTCTGTTTCCAAGGCGATAAGTACTTACTAAAACTTGAATATGAATTCAATTTACAACATTTTTTCATAGTTTTAGCAAAAGCAGAGTAATATGAAAAGAGATTCTATATAAGTTTCGGTAAGTGCAGTACCATTACTAACTCCGAGCGTTACGTAACGGAAGATAGCGGGTGAACGAAGGTGTTTCTATGGTCATTCCGGAATAATGAACTTACTTATCTCGCCGGCTCGAGCAAATCATTGTGACACTCGCTGCAGCGCTGCGAGCTACTAAACTTTATTTGGATGTCGCCAGTACCGTTCAATCCGTACTGACGGTTGAAGGACTTGTAAGGGAGGCCATTCACTGTCAAGTGTACTTGATCAAGTCTGTAGTTTGACTTGTCTTTGCAGTTTGACTTGATGCGCCATGCAGTGTGCATGAGATAGATGTATGGCCAGATAGCTATACCGTGGCCATACACGATCAAGTATACTGGATGCCGCGTCAAGTCCGCTTGACGCTTCATCAAGTATACTTGATCGTGTATGGCTTCCATAATAGACTGTATGTAACTAAAGGTTTTTTTTTTTTAATTTCAGAAAAAAATACCTAAGTTTCATTGTCTAAAAAAATAAACTAATAAGATTCCTCTAGGCTCTAAGTTACAGTTTTCTAGGTTGTAGTATTTACTATGTTTTAAAAAATCACAGATATCACAAAAGAGGGATATTTATTTTATCTATCATTTGAATATACCTACATTTATTTCCTACCGATATTAAAATAAATAAATAAACGCTAACACACTCATACCCCCGCAGTAGGTTATTAATACCTGTGTCGCGAGTGGCATGGACGACACACATAACACATCACAATCACACCCATGACCCGAGTACAAATATTTATCTGTCACATAAACATCTGCCCCGACCGGGAATCGAACTCGGGACCCCTCGTTTCGCAGGCAGGGTCGCTACCAACTAGGCTACGGGGTCGTCATATTCTAACTCGGGTACCGTCGCTCTCTAGTGAAACTTACCTCTCAGTTTGTCAAATTATCATTTTTAACCATTACTTCACAAGTAATTGTTGTAAGTGTATGACTTACAGCAATCACTTGTGAAGATTCCATAATAACATCAAAGATTTCTAATGATAAGTATTTATATTCGCTCGTGATAGGTTAAGGCAAATCTCTATATCTCTAAAACCGGAAAAAAGTATTGTGGTGGTGAAGATGCAAATACTTATAGTTACTAAGTCTGCTACACGTATTTCCATATCATACCTACATATTATACCTGTTATTTCACTCGTATAACTCCGTGTACGCACTTCACAGCAACAACAAAGTCGTACCCTCTCCATGTCTCCACGTTTCGTAGCTGCGCGTCTCTTGACGGGCCAGACACGGCACTGTAACGTCTTGTTTAAATCAAGCGGGAATGATGGCAATAACAGTTAGCAAGGAGTTACGGGAGCGCAGATAATGGCGGCCGAGAAGATTTCGCCTAAGTAATTGCTAATTTCGCGGCTGTATTGCGGGAACTCCGATAATTGTTTGTGTTTTTATCTCGCTCAGAGTGCGTTGCGCTATCTTGTCATTATGTTTTAAGTGTAAGATCTTTTGTGCTATGAGCACAATAATGATTGCAAGTGGAAACATAAACTCAACTGCTATCCATGAGCCATAAGTGTACACAATAATGCTAAAATTCAATTAATACTAACTTGCTGTCATAGAGCACTTTAAGACATCTTTCTTGGTCTAATAATAAATTATTGTGTGTTAAAAATTATTGTAAAAAATTATTGTGTGTTAGAAACAAAAGTAATATTAACATTAGTGGCAAGGTCCCTTAGTGGCATAAATGAACCCTCCTATCCTATCTGAACTGGATCCACGTGATGGAATTGCTATCCACAATCCTTACATCGAGAATCGATAGATTTTTGAAAACGGCCGTTGGACAGCATTATACAGCTTTCAAGTGAGTTTTCTGTGCAGTTCCTTTATAGGAGCTGGTACAGAAATAACTCACCCAACATTAGAGGGACATTCGAACCACTAGCCCAATACTTATTGTTTGGTACATACTCTTCCATAACTATTAGAACTTAGTTTTCACAAAGCCTAATAACGCAAGACAAAAACCGTGCACGAAGCTGAGTCGCTGGAACGCTGAGTCGAGCTCCTGAAACTTTTCACTCGGCCACCTTGAGGCCATTAAGGCTTAATGACTGCCTGTGAATCGGCCATAACTCAGGCCAGGCCGTAAATAACAGCTCCGTTCGTGATAAGGGCCCTGCTGACTTGTCGCGAACGTCCGAATGTGTCTATCTTAGTTTAGCATGTGGATTTATAGTTTATAGGGGGCACATTTATATTGTCAAGGGTAGTTCATTTCATGTATGGGACGATACGCTCGCTGACGTAATGGAATTCTTGGGGCGCTTCGGGTGGATTGGAACAAGCGGTTGGGAAGTTGGGGTAAGTTCAGAATTGGTTGAATTTCAGGGACTTTGGTGAGCTCAATGCGTTTGATGTTGTTTAAGATGTTTTAAAGTAGTTTAATATAATTATAATCGCATGTTCTTACAGATTCTCCATTCATTGTCAATTAGATAATAATCGGTCTATTAGCGTAAGTCTTCAAAATAATTTCTCTAGGAAAATTTACACATATTTTTCTTGAAGTACACACTCTCTTGCAGACAAGTTGATAAAATGCAAAATAAATTACAAAAAATAAATGAAGAAAATAAATGCAAAGTAATTTCTTTCCTTTTCTTCACTCTTTCTTGGGCGACAACGCATAAGTGATTCCTTTGGTGTTGCTGATGTCCATGGGCGACGATAGCCACTTACCATCAGGTGAATCGTCAGCTCGTTTGCCGGCTATTTGCATAAAAAAAATCAGATGCACCATTTCATCCTTGAACTTTTTATAATGACACTAAAGACATAATTACAAAATTGTTCCATCTAGCTATCAAACCACTTTTGCACTAAGCAGGGTTGATACTACATCAAATAAGACCTCGTACCCTATACATATCTAACGACTAAATCAGCCAACAAAACTAAAAGGCCAATTACAGTTCAATTTTTCAAAACAAAATTCGAAATGGCAGCGAATAGGCGGCGTTTGAACAGCGAAATTCATTATAACAAGTCGCCGTCGCCATCGCTGGGAATGATAACCTCATTTGTAAGCGGCGGATGAATCAAACGCACATTAAAGCATTGTCACGCGAGGAGTTATTGTGACGCCCGTACTAGCGCTTCGACGCTGCGACGCGGCTTGGGCCGTGCGTGGAGTCGACACACGCATTATTAACAAATTCCGGCCCGTAATCAGTAACAAATTCAGTTCATCCGTGACCACGATCCATGCAACTGGGTCGAAATATCGGAATACAAAAAAATATCGTGAGTACTCGTATTATAGTAAAATGTGTTCAGTCCACGATGAGTTAAGTTTAAAATCTTACACGTATTATTTTCGTGCTAACTAAATCAAATTAATTTTTTTCAATTATAATTATTTGTCTATTGTTAAACCTATCTTCTTTAACTATATTTCTTTAATAAATCAATAAAAGTAGCATTAATTAATTAAAATAACTACCATTTTATTATAATAGTAGTTATTATAAAGAGAAAGTAATGTCGATATTTTTATATGTATGTGATTATTTTTATTTTTGTTTGAAATTTATATACAAGGTTTTCATAGATGCTTTTAAACAGAGGGGATTTTTGTAAAATGTTGCAATCAAACAAAACTTTTGACTCATTATAATTAAAAATAATATAATTTCTGTTTCTTAATTTGGTAATTTGATTTATACACAAACGATCCTCTGTTTATTTTTATTTATTTTTTTATAATTTTAATAGGCCAGTTGGCCCAGAAAAAATGAAACTTGATCCAAAATAATATTTACGTAATTAGTCAACTCCTATCCCTTCTGAAGCCGCAAATTTTGCATTATCGCCCACCAGTATGACAGCCCCGTGATATATACTCGGACGTATTATAAACGCAATAAATAAATAAATTTGGCCAAATTTAGAACAGCGCCGATTTTATTGGCCAGATAATATAATGAACGCCGTTTTGTCGACGCCATTTTGGAATTGTGAAGCCCTTTGTGCGTTTGTTATTGATAATGTTGTTGTAAGTGATTTTAAACATGTTCTGTGATTAATTATACATTTACATTTTAATTATTGGAATTGGATAAATTATTAAAATCATTGCTATAAGAAATTTCTTCATGGAGTCCACTTGTTTAGCTACCACCTTGAGCATGAGTCAGCCGCCAAACGACTCGTCGTGTTCCGGCTGGGGGCTTGAGAGCCAGTTCCTTCTTTCTCTTTCCTCTCTCTTCTTGGCCAGCAATCATTGATGCCTTGGTGTCGCCGATGTCAACCTTACCGACCGTTAATTGGCTATTTCCATAAAAAGGAGTAAAAGAAAGAAATTGATATTTTTCATTTTTCATTTATTTTCCCATTTTAGTTTATTTATCTGGCAATGCAATGTCTGGCATGATTAACATTTGCTTGCTAGTGACACAGCTGATGAGCATGTGTATGTGAATATCACTTTCTTAACCAAGTCTTACAAATTAAACACCGGGTATCAAGATCAATCTTTGTCGGTTACCCGTTACCGTACTTACTATTTAACGCATAAGGGTGTCGCAATAAAAACGTATCCGTCCCGTTCGGGCGGAATCTCCGAAGGAGGCCGTAAATACGTCGACGCGTCGATATCTGCTGACGTACACTCCGGGTGTTCACCGCTGCACTCTGTCAGGATTTAGAATGGAAAACGACAATTTTCTTCGGTCTGATCGGATAGAAGGAGGTTTATGTCAGTTTATGCCCATCCCATTAATAAAAAAGACGCCTATGTTTGTTACAAATATTCCCAAGTTAGTATTTAATAGTGAGTAGTGAGCAATCACCATCGCTTTCAACTGCTTAATGAAGACTGACTAGAATAAAACTCTATATGTACAGTAAAATAGAGGTTTTTTGATATAAAAGTTAAGGTTTGAAGATACATACAGACATGATTCGTCCACAGGTTGGTCGGTGCTGGAAACATATTCAGACATGGGCAGAGGCGGCTGTCCACACGTTTGTCGCGCATATCGGCGCAATAAACTGCGTGCAATACGGCCACTACACGCGTCGCCCCGTAACTCGCGCGCGTGTGGTCACAGCCCTACTGCGGAACTATATAGAGCTGTTGTCTTGTATGACAGTTTTCTACCAGCTAAAACCATCTACCGTTAAAATCAACGTTTTAAAGTTTCACACACAACGTTTAACACTGCAGCTCATAAGGAGCATGAGGTAACTATTTTTCGTCATCGGTGGTTCGGTCCTCTATTTGCAGTATAAAGTCATTTCCAGTAAATCTTCAGACATATTATTATAATAACTGTGGTGTAACAATAACCATGACGAAATTGAAATGAAAATATGTATGATCTAATTCCTGTATTAAAATTAATTAAAAAAAGAATAATTGGTTTGTAGAATACATTAATTGTATTAAACAGCTTTTGAAGTATGTTAATCCAGAAATACAGTAAATCAATCGCTTTCAGCTGGTATTATCAGCTCGCGGAGTTCCACACAAACAGGGCCAATTAAAACAAGGCAAGTCTACGTCGGCCATCTTAAATCTGCACAGCGTGTATTGGCAATATCTGAGCACCTATTCCGGAGCGTGCGTGCACTGTATGTCCTCGATTTACAGCCCTTGCCACAGTTCCGACCGCTGTGTACTTACCCACTACTGTATGTTGATTAAAGACGGTTTTCCCGTCGACATGTATACCGGTTGTGTTGCAATTTACAGTTTTGTGCAAACACACGACTAGATGAAACTTGAAATTAAATTTTGAAAGCGATTTGTTCCGGAGTAGTTTCGTAATTGATTTTCGTTAACAAGTATAAAAAAAATCTCTTTGTGACGATTTGTGATGCTATTATGTATGTACGTTTGATAAAGTTATAATAGTAAAATGAATAGGTGACAATGTGTAACATTAAAATATAACTTGAATGATAACTGAAAATAATAAGTCAAATCAGTGCGATCAAGTTAAAATTATTAAGTAAAGTGTGCGGAAATTCTTATATTCTATATTCATGATTTTTTGTCTAAAGTAGCTAAGTACTTTAAAATCGATAGGAAGTCGAATATATTTACATTATCGCCTCTTTATCATGGTAAATCTGATTACCCAAGTATACGAGGCCAATCTCATAAGATGAGATTTCGATTAGAATTTAGCAATATTTCCATATTACAATGTCGCATCATCAAGCGGTCACTCTCCGAAATTACCATTAATGTGACAATAAAGCCTTCAACACACTGCACTGCGCCGCTAACGCTCGCGCGGATTTATATCGCATGAGCGTTATTATTTAGCACCAGGTTTAGCGTGAAGCCGCCCTGATGATTGTAACTGCTGGCCATGATTCTAGCTTGAATTGATGATGAAACGAATTTCTGCGTGGCACGAGCATACTGCATGGGTTTGGGTTTTCTCTCACTATACTAGGGGACTAGAGATTAAGGCTATATTTCTCGTAGGCATTCCAAAACACTGAAGTATGGATAGTAGTTTTTCTCCATCGAAAGTGAAAATTAATTTTCCTAAAAATAATTTTGTAAATTAAGTTGCAATTAGGATTCGAACCCAGGATGCCAGTGTAGGAAACCATCGTTTAGACTTTGCTTTTTCACTTTTTTATTATTACGATCAAAAATCAATTGATTAAATTTTTCATTAATTAATTTCAATGAAAAATAAAACATTAAATATGACAAAGACCACTACACAAGCCATTGATATTTGGGTACAAACATTTCGCGCATTAATCTTTTGACCGTCCCTCCCGGCGCGGCGGGACACGGGACAGATTTTGAAAAAAGCACCTGAGTGACAACCGGGTGTCGAGATAGTGACGCGTAGCCAGAACATGCAGCAACAACCCCTTACATCCATTCGCATCTGTATGTTTAACAGCTAAAGGTTCATTTTAGCTTGTCACATCACCAAAAAAACTTTGTTTTTCAATTTGATGGTCGACTTTTAACGATACACCTAGTTCCAACCTCACGCGTACGTAATAAGGTCGTAAACTGTTTTATCTGCCTGCAAAAGTGTATTTGTTATAAGTTTTTAGTGCAAATGAACAGTTGCGGTTATTGTATACTTATTTTTATGTAAATAGAGTTTATAATTGCAGATTTGTGTGAACGATTCGTTTGTCACGCAGTTGTCCGGTAGTCAGACAACGTTCTGCTCAACGAGACACCGCGTCAGGGCAACATGCAATGAGTTATGTTTTATGATAGAATCAACTAAATGTGAATTTTGAGTTTTTAGTGGAAGCAGTTGAATAACGGCTTATATATCGTTCAGCTGCATCTGAAATATGTTATTCTCATCATATAAGCTTTATAGGAAATTGCATCGAAGATGTGTCTAGCTATATTCGTCTTCTGTTTCTCCGCGCTCTTAATTCGTTCGCTTATCCTAATTAAGTTCATTTGTTTATCACGCATAATATATGCCTCTTCTCAATTCAAATACAAATCTTTAATTCTCAGATAAACACCATTTATATGTCTAGCTACCTACGACTTCATATTTTCCCTTTTGAGGCTATTTTAAAAAATACATTTCTTAGTGCTTCCATAGTGAGCTTGCATAGCGTTGCATAGTGAGAACATAAGTAAACGCTATATGAAGTTTCAAGTTTAAACTATTAAGTCTAAACGTTGCTTGACAGTCAGTCACTAACGCTTAATAACATAGTAAACTATGATTAACAAATTAAGATTAACAGTGAAATGCATAATATGTATTAAAATTTACTAATTTTATTGTTAGCCCAATCTTGTTCTAAAATTATTTGAATAGCTAAAATTAAAATCGCCAATCGCCCTAATGCAGCTGTTTAAAACATTATCAAACTAATACAATTAAGCTCTATTTCATAACATTTTAGAGGTAAATAAACGAGCCGCACGGACGTGACAAACGGTCCAAACTGCATAATATTAACAAATTAACTGTTGCCGTAACGCGATAAATATACAAAACAGCGCGTAATATTGTCGGTCGTTACATGAAATAAGTGAGTCGTTAAGTTTAGCTAATTACGCCGAATGGACAGACAAATCGGATAAACATTGTTATTTACGACGATTATGCGCTAGCGGACAACCGAGCGACCGCGCCGCGCGTCGTGCCGCTAATGTGGCCCCTTGTTTAGAATAACGCGCGGAAAAATTGTTTTCAATGACAGTGTATGAGTTATTGGAGGTTCTGCCAGATGGAACATTAGTTGTAGGTTTTCAGAATGATAGTATGGTTGGCTGGTCTTTTAAAGGGGCCATTGACGGAACGATCGATCGGTGCGATCCGTCGTTGCAGACCGATCGCACCGACCGATCGGCAGTGTATGTCAAGATCGTTAACGATTTGCTTGGTCGCAGACGATATCGGTGATCGCAACAAAAATCCATGCAATCATGAATATCGCAGCGATGAATCGACTGTGTGTGGACCTTTGCGATCAGCGATGCGATATTTGTCTCATTCTGATGCCGGCCGCCGCAGGCGTCGCATGTCTTCAATGCCTTGGCTAGTGCGTTACGTATGTACTACGTAGTCTACGTACCTACCAACACTCGATGGACGAAATAAATATTTTTTTTGCCGTATTGGGGCGGCTTTAGAATACTAACCCCAAACCCACGCCGGATGGGTGTCGTAAGAGGCGACTAAATCCGGCCCGCTGGTGGTAGGGCCCTCGGAGGGATTATATTGGTAGTATTGATTTTAATTGTTAATTAATACCATTATTACTATTATTATTTCTCCATGGGGTTCGCTTTTACTTTTACTTTTCGCTTTTACCTTTGGTGTTGCTGATGTTCATGGGCGACGATAGCCACTTACCATCAGGTAGATCGTCAGCTCGATTGCCGGCTATTTCCATAAAAAAACTTCGTGGACTTATCGAGGACCGATGCCGCGATGACAATTCAATATTAAAAAGAAAGAAAGAAAAAACCTAGTTACACGCTTTATATTAGCTTTAAACGGTTAGACTTCTTCCAAACTTCGTAGACCTATCGAGGACCGATGATAATTCAATATTTAAAGAAAAAAGAAAGAAAGAAAAAAATGTTCGGTTATGTTCGGTTTACACGTATTAAGTAGTTAAGTAGTTAAATAAATTTTAACTAAATTTTAAGTAAATTAATACTTGTAAACGGACAATTTAGTAGTTTAGTAATTTAGTAGGTTAGTAATCAAGTAGAGTTTTATTTTTTTCTTTTGTAGCCGAATCAAAGTTACTGCCACATAGCTAAGGAAAAGAAGTTCATTTTCCATTTTGTAGGGCACGTATTGAATTATTTGAGCACGTCTTTATCCTTCCGTTTCAAACAAGTAATGTTTGATCGTTGCGATCGATCGTTACGATCGATCGTTCGTGTATGAGCGGCACTTTTGAACCGATCGATCGGTGCGATGTCCGGCAGATCGATCGCACCGATCGATCGCATCGTCAGATAGTACATACATGTCTCTATGAAGTTGTTTTGCAGTACCTAGTTTTGATTGAGTAAATCTATCTGAGGTTGTTCTGTAGTTCTCTGAAATTTTTGCATTCCATAAATTTTACTAACAAAAAATAACCGACTTCAAAGTTACTCTAAAACTACTTGACAGATCTACGTTCAAATTTATGTGGGATTACGTGACAAGCACCTGTTTTCGATTAAAAAAAGAATCATCGAAATCGGTTGACGTGATATTGAGTTATTCGTCCATTTGTCGCGCTTACTTAATACAAATTTAAGACTTATAATGGTTTTATCATGGATGCCATTGTCAGATCTCAATAAAATTTATATGGGACCACATGACAGCTACCAGCTTTCGATTAAAAAAATGAATCATCAAAATCGGTTCGCCCAGTCCAAAGTTCTGAGGTAACGAACATAAAAAAAAATACAGTCTAATTGAGAACCTCCTCCTTTTTTTGAAGTCGGTTAAAAATGTTGTAATCCTTCTGGAAATCATGTGTTACGTTTGTTTTATTCTATGTGAAATATTCTGTGTGCATTTAATTCATTATTTAAGGGGTGTTTATGTTAATTCTTTGTACAATCTAAAAATGCGACCGGGCTGTAATATAAATGAAATAAATAAAAATGAGAAGACAATGTTGCATTGTACGAACAATTTAATTCATATAATATGGTATGAAAACTACCACGATGTCAATGGTTGAACAACTACTAGCGGCATCCTGTATCCTTAACATACACTTCTATTTTGTTGTATAATATTATTTAAAATGTATTAAAATAATTCAATAAATGAACGAAAATTACGACGCATCTACCTACTTGGCGGTTGGACTTAATTGCAACATTGGAAATAAAATCGAAACAATCATTGTTTAACGGTTATATTTACGCGGGACATTATAAACTTACCAATGTTACATGTCGCGTGCAATTATCGTAAAACGTCACGTGTTTATGCATTTTTAATTCCGCCGTATATCGTCCGTTGTGGCGATAAAATGGCGCCTGTACAATATGGAGCCGATTCGGAAATCGCCCGACAATAAACTTGTGTTAATGCGATCGCTTCACTATTGGCTCGCAAAAGTTTTTTTGGCGAATAAATATTTTTCTGGGCCGGGAATAAATGTTTCCTCTTCGTGTTAAAATTCGTAGTTAAAAAAGTCATTTCGTTGTTTTATTTTACATCCGGATTCTTAAAAACTCCATGGTTAAATTTTTTTTCATACAGAGTTGAGAAGATTTTCATTTATTTTTAAACCGACTTCAAAAAACGGTTCTCATTTCGGTTCAGTTCGTTACTTATCAGCCAATTCGGAATTTTGTTTTTATTGGAAATGGTCTACATTGGTCCCATATTTATCAAACATCTGTTGTGATTATGGGATCCGTACGAATTGCGGGAACTCAAATATTAAGTAACTGAATAAATTAAGTAATTTATTTTGCCTTACAACTTAACTGTATTTAACACTCGAATGTTGTCTAGGAAAAGTCTAAGTCTAAATTCGCTTTATATATCTCACCCTAAGTGTTGAGGGTTTTCAATCATACTGCATCTAAAATTCAAGCCAATATTTCTATCAAGCTCCATGGATTACAGTTACGTTTAAACATTTCCAGTATTATCAGAGTAAAACATGTTGATAGACAGAATATCCAGTAACATTCCAATATGGAAGTGACGCAGTACCGCTCGATGGATGTATCGTCGGATCATTTGCAATAAAGTACAAGTGGCTATTGGTTTTGATGCGAGTGCGCCGCGCCGATACCGGCGAGTCTGTCAATCGTCATGTCGTAAACTACCGCCCTCTATGAACACACACAGGTGGTATTATGGATTATAATTTATGTGTCAATCTAGTAAAACACGTTCACACATGTTGCTTAAAGATATACGACGCTCCACCTACTTCTAGAAATAACTGTAAAATGTTATTGACGTACATATTTCGGTTCAAATCCTTAAGTGAGTTCAAAAAGTGATCAAATAGTATTAGCATCAGGAATATGAGACGTCTTTATCAGACATCAGACATATTTAGCATCAGGCATTTAGTAGTCAGTCAACTCATTTATGAGACTGCTCGAAAGCTTGAAAATTTATACAAATATAGAGAGAAATTGTCCCTCAATGACATGCAGGCCAAAGCTCCTGAAAAACAGAACCTTTCTAAGAAAAAGCGGCCAAGTGCGAGTCGGACTCGCCCATGAAGGGTTCCGTAGCAGCAAGTAACATAATATAAAAGTTCTTTTAGTTCGTTGTAACTTTGATCAATGTTTTTTGTGGTTTACGATTTATGACGTATTAGAAAAAAACTACTTACTAGATCTCGTTCAAAGCAATTTTCGTTGGAAGTTTGCATGCTAATGTATATCATATATTTTTTTTAGTTTTATCATTCTCTTATTTTAGAAGTTACAGGGGGGGGGGACACACATTTTACCACTTTGGAAGTGTCTCTCGCGCAAACTATTCAGTTTAGAAAAAAATTATATTAGAAACCTCAATATCATTTTTGAAGACCTATCCATAGATACCCCACACGTATGGGTTTGATGAAAAAAACATTTTTGAGTTTCAGTTCTAAGTATGGGGAACCCCCAAAATTTATTGTTTTCTTTCTATTTTTGTGTGAAAATCTTAATGCGGTTTACAGAATACATCTACTTACCAAGTTTCAACAGTATAGCTCTTATAGTTTCGGTAAAAAGTGGCTGTGACATACGGACGGACAGACAGACAGACAGACAGACAGACAGACAGACAGACATGACGAATCTATAAGGGTTCCGTTTTTTGCCATTCGGCTACGGAACCCTAAAAAATAATAGCTAAAAAAACTAAAAAAAAACGCTTTTATAGAAAATTCAACTAAAAAATAGAAAATAAATTTGAATTAAGAATCGTGTAATTGTAAAAAAAGTGTGGGGTGCTTTTCATTAAGATATTACCCCTTCTACTCATTGACACCATGCACCCCATTTTTTTCTTATTTCTCTCTAGGTTTTTTTTCTTTCTTTTTTTCTTTAAATATTGAATCGTCATTGGTTCTCGATAAGTCTACGAAGTTTGGAAGAAATTTAACCGTTTGAAGTGGGTCAAAATCAAGTCCAAAGGACAAGTCTGTTACAAGTTACAAACAAACAAACATGGTGAAGCTAATATAAAACGTGTAAAAAACAACTTTCACACACCAAAGAGATCGGTAAAAATCTCCCTCCAATCCGTCGACTTTCCCGTCAACGCGATCAAACGCCGAAACTATCCGTTCGCATCGAGCCATATAAACTGTTGGAAAGATATGTTTCGATAGGTTGCAATAAACTACAAGTGGCCATTGTATTTGAGTGCGGGTGCGCGCCGCCGATACCGGCAATCCCCGCGTCCGTCAACCATCATATCGTAAACTAGACTGCAATCCCCTCGCGCCGCGGCGCCGTCACATCAGTGCAACTGCGAGTGTAATTCAGCCTGATTGGATGCGTGCGTATTGTCATCGTCAGTTTTAAATACCGGCCTGTTTCGAGATTGTGTCGTGAAAAGGTTTGATTAGGATTTACTGATGGAATGTTGGGATTTTGAGAGTTTTTGGGCGTTTTGCTAATGAATTTTATTGAAGGAACTTAGGGACAAAAAATTTGAGTTGATGTTGAAGGCAGAATTTTAGGGTTATACTTATTTATTTAATAAACTTTCGTGTAATTTAAAATATCATTATTATTTAAGATATACCGTGTAAGAGTTTTTTAAAGAGAGAATCAACGTGGATAATTTCTGCGTGAATATTTGAATAGTAATTGAGGTTATACTTTATCCATCCTCGAGCGAGTCCAAGTTATTGCTATTATGTCATCTGTGGTTATACTCCCGCCTGCACATCGTAAATTTTGCTGAACAACGGAAGTAGCTATCATGAATTCTGTCATTTGATTGTGTGTGATTAAATCAAAAGCGAACAGTACCTTCACGCTCTTACTAGTTCTATCCGATTTACAGGACTGAATATCACATATAACAGTTCAGGACAACAGCCCCACTTACAATCAAGTCAATCGTCAACTTAACCGTCAAATTGTCTTTCAACCTACCGCTGCTTTTACTGATTAAGCTATAGCTTCACAACAATCTAAATCCATTAAACGCACACACTGCTGCTCTGCCTCCCTTGCGCGCAGAACGCATCTCCCCACCCACAGATAAACAGAAAGAAAGGTCTGAAAACGACCACTTTAAACTTTGATATTTCATAAGGCAGGTTAAATATAACTTAAGTTTATTCTCTTATTACCAGTTAACAGGGCAGCGTTATCGGAGGCGGCGAGCGGGCGCGGGCGCATTCAACTCGATTTATACTTTCGATTACACCGGCGCGGATGAATAAAAAACAAATGAACCCGGAATTTGTTGGTATGCCGTGGTCGGAGGCGCCGCCGCGCCGGCAGCGTCATGTGGATAGGATTCTTATGTTTTACAGTATTCTGTAGTAGTCTTTAAGTTCACAAATAGTAACAGTACCACAGCAGCGTGGCGGAGTCTGCTCCAGGCCTCCCCAAGAGAGACCGGTGCTCAATAGTGGGTCGTTAATGGCTTGAAGCCAGCCACAAAAATAATAAAAGAAGAAATCTGGTAGAGATTGCTATTCTATACTAATATTATAAAGAGAAAATATTTGATTGTTTGTTTGCATTGAATAGGCTCCGAAACTACTAAACCGATTTGAAAAATTCTTTCACTGTTGGGAAGCAACACTATTTTCGGATGCGTGGGTTATATAATATTTTCAAAAAAATTAGAGATCCTTAATAAAACTCCAGTAATGTAACCCAAGGTGTAAAAAAATAAGAAAACCGAAGCAAAGCGAGGGCAGTTACTCGCTAGTTATAAGTTACGAGTAACCACCCTCGCTTTGCTTCGGTTTTCTTATTTTTTTACATCTTGGGTTACATTATTGGAGTTTTATTAAGGATCCCTATTTTTTTTTTGAGAATATAATATAGCCTATGTTACTCGGGGATAGTGTAGTTTCCCAACAGTGAAAGAATTTTTCAAATCGGTTCAGTAGTTTCGGAGCCTATTCAATGCAAACAAAAAATCAAATCTTTCCTCTTTATATATTGGTATAGATTAGTTGCAATTGTGTTAATAGAAATAAATTGTTGTTTATAGCAATAAACTTAAAGAAAAATATTGCTAATTGTGCATAGGAATTTTATACTCATATTTCAAAAGCTTTTGTCAACTATTTAGTTAAAAAAAATTGTAACATTATCTCAGTAAAATTTTACAAAAATATTACCATTGCTTTTCCTGCTCTGTGATTATTGAAAATCCTTATGACTCTTTCGCCATCATCTCGCAGCGCAGAGCTAAGCTATTACACTTAATGTGTATGCTAGATTTGAACGTAGTATCAAACTCCGAGCATTATTTGTCCGTGTTTATTACTAATTTGTCGTGTTTTCTCGTTACAATAAAGCAGAGAAATTAAATTTTATATCTTAGATTCGTTTCTTGCTGCGGAGTTATAAAGAGCTACGAGTTTCGTAGACCAGCTACGACGCGCTACGACTGAAGCTACGGTCTACGCTCGTAGACTTTTGTTATGACGTATTAATTTTTACACAAAGAATTTTTGGTCATAAATCAGCACGTTTATTAGTTTATTTTTGTTTTATTATAAATAGTTTCGAAAGCTAAATATTATTTTTCTTTTCTGACGACTAATGAAAATACGGTACGAATTAAAATACTGTCGAAACTCACAACAAACTTTCGTAACTAAAAATAATCACAGTCATTCAGTTTTCCTCGGCTGCCCGCTCTAAGAAAATCCTCTTAAACCCGAAGAAAGTTAAAAAATAATTAATGCTTTCGTAAATATTCATACCTTGGCTGAAGTTTAGAGTTAACCCTCTAAAAGTGATAACGTACGGTTAAATAGTTTGAACGATACTGTTGCGTTTTGCACCGTGACTAAAATTCAATTACCAATATGATCGTTAAATTACATCCGGGAACTTAGCGCAAGTTCCTTTCTTTTTAATATCAAAACACTAGTCAAATGGAAGAGTTACGTTTATGACATTAAAAAAAATGTATTATGCAACGTAATGTAATGTGTAATAGTATATCATTTTACCATCGATTTTGTAAGTAAAAAATGTAAACAAATTAAGAAATATATATGTATATAAGTATAAGTTAAGTGTTACTAAGAGTACTCAATCACCTATAATAATAATATCTTATGAACAGTGTTAAAAGTGATATCTTTTACATATCGGTGGATAATATTAAGTGCTCATGAACCAAGTTTTTTCAGACAACATTTTTAAAATAAAAATTACAGTTCTCCCATCCACTTTATAACTAGAAAACAAAAGCATGAACACATTTACACATTTACAGAGATTATTTTTAATATTTCAGAACAATGCTTGTCAAGATCCATCCAGACATGAAATTATATTAAGTAAAAAATAACAGATATTAAAAAAAGAAAGCGTAAATGCAGTGACATAAAACAGCGTCGGGCGCGAATGTGTTATTTGGCCGTGTGTTTCCACATTGAAGGGTTCGTCGAAACGGCTTCGATTTAATTTAAGTCCTGCCCGTTATCGCTGCTGCCCCATTGTTTTTCTTCCTTGAAATTTTACGGTCAATTTGACGTTATTCCCTTTTTTGCAATTAATTTGAATTTAATTAGTTTCGTGCATTGTTGAATAAAAGACCTCTATAGTAGGTTCTTAAGTAATAAAACTTAAATTATTTTAAAGATTTTAAAGTACCCAAGAGTTTTGCAAATGCTTCAAAAAAAACGGTTCATATTTTCTATAATTCAGAGATCTGTTCGCTAGTAGGTTAATAAAAAAAATTGTTGTTATCGTTTTAAAATAACTGTAAGCTTTAGTACAGACCTTTGGAATTTGAATTCGTGTTAGACCGAAGGGTTTTCACGTGCCAGCCGATACAGTACAGGCTAGGCTAGACACATATAGATAAAATATAAAAATAAAATATAAATATAAAAAGAAAAATATTCGACTTGAATCAAACCTACGTTCTAATCCCAAGTTTTTTTGGACGTTTATTAAAAATAAGAAAAAAAGCGACAATCATTATCCTGCTAAAATGTCCCTTGATAGTAGCACAGCATCCGATGGTACCGGTATTTGCAATCTCTTTGCTCAAAATTTTTCCGCTTCATACAATGTCAATTTTTCACCTTCTCTATTCAATAGTAGTGCAGCCATGTTGACGAATAATTACCTAACACGTATTAAGTTCAAAGACGATCAAGTGCTAAAAGTTTTAAAAAGACTTGACCTACATAAGGGTGCTGGTTCAGACGGGATCCCTTCGGTGTTTGTAGCCAGATGCGCGCTTGCACTAGTCAAACCTTTGACTATCATTTTCAACATGTCTTTAAACACCGGCGTTTTCCCCACCTACTGGAAAACTGCTCTTGTAGTTCCTCTGCACAAAAACGGTCCAAGAGAACTTGTGAAGAATTACAGACCAATATCTATCCTTCCTGTAATGGCCAAAGTCTTTGAACAGTTACTTCATCCCGTCATAACTTGGCACTTCAAACCCATGATTGATCTTCGTCAACATGGCTTCATGAAAGCTAGATCTACTTCAACAAACTTAACATGTTTTATCAACGATGTGGCCTCGGGACTTGATAGTCGTTCTTCTGTTGATGCGATTTACACCGACTTCAGCAAGGCATTTGACCGAGTCGATCATAGGATATTAATTCACAAACTCTCAATTCACGGAATTTCTGAACCCTTGCTGAGTTGGTGTGAATCGTATTTATCAAATAGGCAATCTAAAGTCGTAGTTAACGGCTTTGAATCTCAACCATTTTTGGCACAATCTGGTGTACCCCAAGGTTCACATCTAGGCCCTTTGCTTTTTAATATATTCATTAATGACATTGGCAACTGTTTCGCACAGTCCAAGTATTATTTATTTGCTGACGATCTTAAATTCTTTAGGACAATAAACACGTCCACGGATGCTGTGTTGCTTCAAGAAGACCTTAATCGCCTTGTTGTTTGGTGCGAAGACAATGGCATGGATTTGAATGAATCCAAGTGCTTTTCAATACGTTTTACTCGCAAAAAACTTGATTCTCCTCAAGAATATAAAATAAAAGGCACCACCTTGGTCGAGGTTAATAGTATTAAGGACTTAGGAGTATCACTGGATAAAAAACTGCGTTTTAATGTTCATATTGAGAATGTCTGCTCTAAAGCATTTAAAAACCTGGGATTTGTCTTACGCAACTGCAAAGATTTTAAGTCTCCCAAAACCAAAATCCTGCTGTACAATTCTCTTGTTCGGAGCGGCTTGGAGTATTGCAGCGTGGCCTGGAATCCTTGCTACGACGTTTATGTTAAGAGGCTAGAAAGTGTCCAAAAGCGATTCATGTGGCATCTGTGCTTTTCACATAATTTAGCCAAGGACATCAATTCTTATAGCGATAGACTTGCCTATTTTAACATGAAATCACTGGAGGTTCGCAGACGTATGCTAGACAATGTGTTCCTTGTTAAACTTACTAACGGTTCTCTGGATGTGCCTGAATTATTATCCACTTTAAGTTTCTCTGTTCCCTCAAAGTATCCAAGAGTCTCTAGGTTCAACATTCTACACTCAGCTGCATGCAAATCTAACTTAGGTCAAAACGCTCCTATAAATAGACTAATTAAAGACCACAATAGCTTAGCTAAAACTTTGAATATTGACCTATTTGCAGATAGTCTAGGAACGATTAAGAAAAAAATCTTACATTCTGCGCAACTTTACAATTTGTGATATTGTTACTATTAGTAGTCCGTCTCTAATTTATTTTTATTCATTATTCATAATTTATTATTTTTAGAATTTTTATCTGATTTTATTCTTGACATCTATAACATCTATGATAATTTTATGTACGATCTCAATTTGATTAATGATATTGAATGTATGTATGTTATGAAATGCTGTGTAACTTTTAGTAGAATTTTAAATGTAATGTTAAATATTATATTATTATTGATGAACTGTACAATATATATATATTTTTTTTGTAACTAAACGAATTCAAGTCTTTTTTATATTTATACAATAATATTTTCTGTTGCTGTGAATGTAGTCGTCACTTATAATTGTACTGGCGCTTAGAACGTATAACTTTATAATGCCTCGAATTGTATGTAATGGTGTACAGTATGTTAGTGATCTATGAATAAATAAATAAATAAATAAATAAATAAATATTTATATACGTTATCTCTTAAATAAGACACATAAGTAGACATACCAAAAGTATCATTCTTGAACAAATGTTTTTTATTCTACGCTGGGCTTTAACCCAACGAGTTCCCGTCCAGTTATAAAACTAATAAAAGATAATGCCCCGGTAACGTTAGTTAAAAAGCGCAAAACCGCGTCGCGTTAACTCTAATTATCAGTAATGATCGCCGTGCGCTCCATCGGTCCGCAATGACCGGAATCGATCGCTTTTTGATAATGCCATCGATTCGATATCGCCAGTTCTCTTTTGACTCGCTTATGACAATCGATACAAGAAAATGTTTCTCGCTAAAGTGATTATTGATTTTTGTCAGTTATAAAATTTGTGTTAGAGGGACATTATCTTATCAAACAAAAGAAGACTTCGGAAGCACTAAAGTTCGCAGAGCACATCAAAATCGCCATACGTATACTTATAATATTTAAAGAATCCCCTCAACTCCTCATGGATATAGTTATAAAAACTGACTTTTGATAAAAATATGGAACCCATCTGGAAGCCAAATCAGTTGATACATAATGCAGTTCTTAATAATGCAGAAGTAACAAACATTAAATTAAAAATACGACCAAATTGAGAACCTTCTACTTTTTAGGGTTCCGAAGTAAAATCGGAACCTTTATAGTTTCGTCGTGTGCGTCCATCCGTCCGTCTGTCCAAAGCAAAGCGCCGAGACCCTTAGTGTTAGAAAGCTGTAATTTGATATGGATATTATATATATTTACGCTTCCCGCCCACGTCCGATAATCGGTGACCGTTTTTTTGTAGGAGCAAAATAGAACGTACAGGAAGGCTATTCTCTTTTGTAACTTGACAGCGGAGTTTCAAAATTGGCGTTCGAGTTCTAGGATCACTTCACTTCGCAAGTGCCGTACTAGATGATTAGAGGATGACATATTTATTATTCTCGATCATCGAATTACGTCACCGTCGAAGCTCGTGTCCAATTGTCAAACGAAAAGTTAGTCAAGAGCTATCGCGTTCTCGAGTAAACTAAAGATTTTTGAAATAAAAATAAGTTATTTTTGTTATATTTTAGTTATTAGGTACTAATAAATACCATGGCTCGTTTATTTGTGTTCAATTATTTATTTGATTTTACCGATTCGTTTATTCATACCGAGGCGAGGCCATCTTTAGTCGTTTGACGTTTGAGTTCGAGACTCCCTTCACTTCGCAAGTGCGTACCAAATGATTCGAGAATCACATATCAAGATCTCGGACTCGAACTTCAATTTTGACACTCATCGCGGAATCCGCTGTCAAGTTACAAAACTGAATAGCCCTGCTGATAGCAATGGTGCAACGCACACGTCCTACAAAAAGTCGGTCAGAAATAATATGTCAGGAAAAATCGGCCCGATTGTCGGTCCTACAAAAAGACTGACGTGGGCGGGAAGCGTTATTAAAACTCCAGAATCGCAGAATAAAATATTGAAAAAATATTCAGGATACCTCCCCTACAGGTAACGTGAGGATGAATTTTTTATTCATCGCGTACCCTATAATGTGGAGTATCGTTAAAAAGGTCTTTCAAAAATAGTATGTGTCTTTTAAGAACATTTTTGGAATTAGGGGTGCGTTTGCGAAATACTTGGCTTTAAATATCTGATTTTGGTTAGAGTCAAGTGTCTCCCCCCCCCTGCCGGCTAAACGGTTTGAGTTGGACAAGTGAAAAAATTCTCAAAAATAGGTTATGTGATGAATTTACAAGAAAAACTATCATGGCTATGTTAGCATAAGTAGTTAATGAGTAACAGTCGATAAATTTACTACTTCAGAACCCTACATTCCACGTGGCCTGACACGCACTTGCCCGGTTTTTTGGACTTCAAACTTTCCTGATTACATAAAAAAGTTGGTTACGATATCTATTTTTTCTTGGCTAAATAGATGTAACCTAGCATATGCCTACTTGATCAAGCAGCATACCACAAGTAAACCTCGGGTGAGTGAATTTTTATTTTATGTATCACAAGCATAAAATTAAATTATAAAAAATAAAATGCAATAAAATAGAAAATAAAATATAAAATAAAATACCCTACAGTCTACACCATGTATTGTACCCTACACCATATTATAATGTAAACATGTAAACATATTCTTGATGAATAAATGATTTGATTTTGATTTGAACTACATATATGTCTCAATACCTTCTATACCACAGAATTATTATTGCAGAATGTGTATCAGGATTCAAATATAATTTGAGTTAAATGAAACCAATTCGACTTCCTACATTAGCTGCAGACATAAAAATCAGTCGCAGAACTGTCGAGGGGCGTGTTAAATTTTGAAGTATTATACCATTGTTAGCGCGAGCCATTATAAAATACGGGTTAAATTAGAATCCCCGATGCCTACTATTTATGGCGGAGCAGTCAATAATATTGGCCGATAATGACCGCACTAAATATGATTTAGGGAATGTGATCGAAGGCCTGGTAATGTGTGATTCGGCTGTGAGAATCCGATTGTGAAATGGCGTTTATTTACAATTTCTACACATACACGGGGTGTACTTATTACCCATACATAAATAACACTTTATTTATACTACTACAATATTTAACGGTGTGATAGAAAAACCCGGCTAAACCCGAATTGGATTGCCTTGGTATTTGATTCTATCCAAATGCATCCCCACATTTTTTCCTAATCCTTTAATGCCTAATAATTCCTAGTCTTATTTTCTTCAATCTTACCTTTGAAAATATGTGGGGCAATAATAAACGACAAATAATAATAAATTTATTAAACTAAATTAAATGTATTAAATTAAATTCAATGTATTAATCAATATAATGTAATATATTTTAAATTGTAAGTTTTATTGTTTATTAAATTAAATAATTGTAATTGTAATAGACTAACATAATTTATAAGTAATAAAATTGTTCCTAACTATATGGGCTGAAATTGCCTGAAATAAATATTTTTTTTAATTACTACCACAACGAAAACATTATATACCAACATACATACCAGCACCAACACGTGTTTCGCCCCGAAACGGAGCATCATCAGGGTAAGTTGACTCTACGATGGTTAGTCGCAAATTTTTATTTTATTTTATTTATTTAATAAAAAATACTTATTAAATAAATAAAATAAAATAAAAATTACAACAAGTTACAACTATCCTATAAAATAAGAATTAGGTAGTTTCGTTATTTATTTTTTTAAATATACGTTCAAAATTGGTTCACTAAATTGAATGTTTTAATGCACCAAATTTTAAATTTTCCAAAATCATTTGTGTTGAATAGACCGACAGCAATAAAAAGCGTGAAATTAATTAATATGGACTATAATATTTAATTAATTTAATTTATTTCTATGTCCATATTATGATGTCCAAGTGTCTGTCTCACGTCTGCTCAGTAACTATAATTTACGCTCCCGTGTCTTAATCCTAAAATTTAAATTTAGTTATAAATCAGCACAGCGTACATAGAGGGCGCCAGCTAAAAATTTGTCAGTATAATATTTTGTCGAAACATTATCGTAAATTAATTAGCGGTAAAATAAAGCCGCCATTAAGTCGCGATGGCTTCATTGTCAGAGCCGAATAAATTCATAAGCAAAGTACTTGTGTTAATGGACGCTGTATTTTTATTAGAAGGATAATGTACCGACATATTGTATTATTAATAACTCAAGTGATAACTCATTAGAGGCCATCCTTATATTACGTCACACTAATTTCATGACTTTTTGACCCCCCCTCCTTGTCACAGCTGGTCACATTTGTGAGACCTCCCCCCTAGTGTGACGTCACATATTATGAAATTTTACACCTAGAAATTATTAAATTAAAACAGCAGTTCCGAAATAAGTTTTATTTCCATTAATTGTTTTTTTTAATATTTACCTATACATACCAATTATTCGATTTTGAAATGTGACGTCACGAAATTTAGGACCTCCTCCCACCCCTTGTCACACAATGTCACACTACATCGACACCCCCCCCCCCCCCCCCCTAAGTTGTGACGTAATTTATGGATGGCTCCTTACTGTTTTCTTCTTTTCTCGTCCTTCTTGTCCAGCAACGGATCTGTGACACGTGTAACTAATGTTCACGGCAGACTTCTTTACTTTTCTGTTCGAATCCCGCTAATTTTTAAAACGGCTTACTTGGATAGGATTTCCGCAGACCTATTTTAGTAATCCTGCGTTCACAATTAATATAAATTATTTCAATCTGTTCACAATTAAAAAGATAACTTTTATAAACATTTTTTCTAGTGTAGATACTCAGTAGGTTACTAAAATTAATGAAAAATAAATATTAGTTACCAAATAAATAATACATCCGAGAAGTCCTACTACCAGCGGACTGGATTTATTTGCCTTTTACGACACCCATCCGGCGTGGGATAGGGGTTAATATTCTCAGCCGCTCTAGTACAGCTGGAATACTTCATTCAACGTGATTATTTAATACTGCTTTGTTTGATTTTCAAAACGAATCAGTTACAATAATATTTTGTATACATCTATTAGTATGCAAGCAAACATGTTTTTCCGCAACTGAATCATCAATTATTTTATACAACCATATTACCGTGTCGTATATTAGGGCAGTATTTTATGTCCTCCCAATAACTCGGTATCTCGCAACATTATCGGAAACTAAGCCATAAAACTAGAACGAGATCGCATCAAAAACTATCGCGCAGAGATTCATAAATCAGAAGTTAAACAACGGTCGACGGCTGATTATATCCGCGCACTATGATAATGGCGGCCATAATGAGAGGGCGCGAATTGCCGCTGTTTTGATTTAATGACACGGAATAATAGCAATCAATACGATCCGAGCGCAGCCCGGTGATAATTCTGCGAAGTTTTCACTGCGGCGTTCGGAAATTGTTTTTGTTAAGCGCGGTTTTATGGCAAAAATTAACGGGTATTACTATAGGGAACATGCCTGCAAAGTTTGCCGTGAACGATCACGCGAATCGTGAATATTATGCAGCTTGGGTTGAGGCCATGCAGCTTGGTCGTGAGCCTGCTGGACGAACCCAAGTTCAATTCCTGAGGCAAATATGTTTGTTGATGGTCAGAAACAATAAATTGTTATGTCCAGGTCACGGACGTAAAAAAAGACGGACGTAATCCCAAGAACAAATTCAGTGAAGCACCACAAGATACACAGCACAAGAAAATAATTTCCAACGATATAATTGCAACGACATATAAATACAAATCATCCTTTAACTTAAACTATAATTATTAAGTATTATATTCGTATTATTGTCGTTCGAGATACATTTTTCACATAAGCAATGACACGGTCTCAGCTTCACTTGTCGATAGTTCATCGACAGGAAAGCGGCCTGTTCCGGCCTCGATGAATAACAACGGATGTGCGCCATCATATCTTTGGGGCACTTAAAGAAAACCGAAACGGGCCAACAATCCGTAACACAATAAACCAATAAAACATGGGCATAAATAAAAATAACTGCCCTGTTATAAATAAGAAGTGTACGAGTACTAGAGTATATCACAGAAGCTCAGGGCGTCGTGTCACACGCGCTGAGTTATGGCGTCACAGAACATAAAATATACAACAAAAACTGTTGTTCTTCCAACAGTTTTGCCCCATATTAAGAATGAGCGTAAACAGAACGTGGATTTGGAATGAGAACATGGGTGGCATGGAGACGATGTTTGTGGATTGTGCGTGTTGCTGTGGATGTATTATCAGGCGTCTAATACAAGTCTGCCATTTTATAGTGTTAAAATGACAGTAAATTGCGTAAATAAATAAAGGGAAAATGAAATCAAAATTCGAAATTCAAATATTTTTGACTGCTAGAAAATGCAATCAATGTATCAGGTACGTTTGAAAATTGTTTTTCAAAATAAATATTTAAGGCGGTAATTTTTAATATAAAATATGCTCCAATTTAATGTAGCACCTCTTAAAACCAATAACTTTGTATTTTGTAACAATAATTATAGACCCATTTTTTATTTTGACATTTAAAATAGCAAAGAGTCTCCAATCGTTTTCTTAGCCCCGGTCTCCTCCCGATCCGAGCCCAGTTCGCGGGGTAATTCGTTATTTTTATTGTTTTTTGTTATTATCATTCTGTCCCTCGGATTACTGTGTATGATACACGGCGGCGCTGGATGCGTTTAATTGCCAGCGACGCTTCGGACTAAGCGATAAATAATAAGATTAAGGTAGGAATAGTGGATTTGGATGTTTATGAAAGCCCATAAGTCTTTCCTATAGTTTGCATTGCTCGTTCCTAAGTTTTTTTGTTAGGGTAGCTCTATTGGACCTATCTTTGTTCAGAGAAAGATTGAATGTAAAATTTTGACTATGAGATAAACATGTTAAAAAGTTAATTCAATTACCAGCTGTCAGATGCGAATTCAACAAAATCCCTTTATATAGCATCATGTCGGTCTGTCTAGTTTTGTTAGATATTTTAAAGTACTGTCAGGCACAAATATCAAATGATACAATAGCCCTGAGTGGCATTCACAAGCTGCCAATTCAATTTTTATTTTGTTTTCAAATAAACTATTCGTTTTGTAATCAGAAACTAACAATTTTGTAATCGTTCGTGAAACTAAAATAACACTATTTTCATTTAAGTATATTTTTCTGAAGTCTTCACAGAAAATAATTTAATGTAGAAAACAAAATTAAATAGACAATGAAAAGAATAGGATGGGCTTACGTAGGCCAGGTTTTGACCTTGGGATTCAGAACAACAGAAAAGGGTATTGGACTGTTTTACATCAGATGAATGGTATATTACATTATTGTTTCGAAAGACTGAAATAAACATTGTGAGGTGTAAGAATGTAGAATCGGAACTATTACAATTATTACACAACAAATAATATTATAGTATTCAAGAATATTTAAATGATAAGACTTTTTAATGTTGAAAATATATTAATTTAATCATTTACTGAATTTGTTATTTATTTAAATTTATTATTGTTGACATTGGTATTTAATTTAATAATTTATATCGATTCAATAATTTATTATCCATTTGACGTGGTATCCTTTAAAGTTAGGCAGCATAGCTTAATAATTATTAATGACTACAATTAAGATGAACATGAAATGTATAAATCGTATGTTAAGTGCAATAATAATAATGTAATAAGTCTGTTAAAGTGGAAATAATGTAATATAGTACAAAATAATATTATTATTTGTACGCCCTGATAACGGCATACTATGTATAGTAGTTTCACCAATTTAACCTAAGACCTATATGTACAATGTACCTATACTATTACAAATAATTTCATTCATTTATTCATTCATTCATTCGGTTTCTTGGAATTTGATATGATATGAGTAGCAAATTATGTGATACTATAAATAGTAAAATGAAGTTAAAAATAATGTTAACTAATAAAATAAAAGTTAAATAGGTTAAATAAATCTAACCTTACATTTAAACAATGTCGTCGACAAGTACATTATATTCGAGCTAAGCTAGACTGTTAGATTAGTTGAGCTGGAGAATCGGCGATGATAAAATCGGCTAAGGCTAGGAAGTAATTAGTGATGTTGAACTGAGGGAATAGTACTGAGTTCGATCCCTGGCCAATGCAAAATTCTTTTTAAGTAATGAGGATAGCGAACAAGCTTGCAATCCCACCATCCCGTGCCGTCCGTGGACATCTGTGACAAGCCTCGGACAGGTCTGTAGTTGATTAATAGGAACTGTTAAAGTTAGGTTTCAATGAAAATATTAGAATTTAACACGTTCACTGCAGATCACCCACAATCGGCCCGACGCTGTGCCAAATCGCTGTTTGTACAGGAAAAATAGGTCCTTCTCGCCTGCGGGACCGGTTTCCTGGGAATTTTTACGAGTACGAGAGAGACAAATATAGTTTTCGATTCGTGGCTAACAATGTAGAAAAAGTTATTTCAGTGCGGGAGCGGGCCTGTTTTGGTGGATGGTCGACCGCGACCTGATGCCCCACTGTGCAGATGCGTACGCGTCGAGCCGCCAGTAGTGTTATGCTTGCTACGCGAGAAAGACGCGCACGCGCTCGATTGTTTCGATACAATGGCGCATCACAAAAATAAATTATTACTAGGAAATAACAGTGATAACGGGGAGGAACACGATGGTTCAATTTCAGAAACGCCTAAACGAAATAAATCAGGAAAACATTTAAAAAACAAGAAGATCAGCCATCCACCAGTAAAATTACAGTTTTATAAAATAAAATAATCCGCTCGGCAAATAAACGTCAAAGTATTATTAACGATGACAGTGAAAAAATATGTTTTAATTTTGTTTTTGAATCAGTATCGGGCATTTAGTCCCCCTGCAACGCTCGCTGTTCCTCAAATCAAAACCCTGTATAAAATTTTTTTTTCATAATATTTAATTTTTTTTTTAATGTTTGGCTTGTGTAATTAACACATTATTCTCTTAACACATAAGGCTTGGCTTGTGCTTATTAACATTTTATTAAATAAAGACATGATTTTTTCTTTCCCTATCCCATCACTACAAAAATTACACTTTAGTGCGGTATTGGTCCTTATCGACCTGACATTTTCGATTGCTAATTACTCATTTTCTGTTTGGAGAATCCGGGGGCGGGGCCAATGCATAGACAAGTGATTCATGACGATTTTAAAAAGTATAAAAATTATCATATACCATACGCCTTGACTAAGATAATAGAGCTTTATACTAGAGGTGTCGGGTCGAAAAGGCCTGCCACGCACAATAAGAAAGTCAAGTGGGTGCCTTTTTGGACTGTCAGCGCACCAGCTGAAAGTCACTGTTTTTACTGCCGCAGTCAAGATGTTAACTATTATTCTTTTTTTGTGAGGACTGACATTTTAATTGAACCATGTCGATTAATGTTTGTTTGTGATGTTTTATTTTTGAATGTCCATGTCAAAATCCTTATAAATTGGAGTGAGTGTATAAGTACTTCCTACAACCATGTCTGTCTTTCCGGAGTCACAAACGATGTTCCTGATATGTGACTTCTGTGAGCCATCGAGGAACCGCCACGCATATAAACAAATAATAATATTTAATTAGGCTTCTGCAGCTGACTGTACCCATTAACTACACGTTAAAATTATTTCATAATAATGTTGGTTGTAACGTGCCGTCGGTATCATAACAATCGGCGGCTGTGCGTTGTTCGGAATTATTAGCTACGTTGTGCTGTTTCCGTGAAATACTGTTTTAATTAACGAACTACCGTTTAGTTACGACGAGTATTATGATGGAAATGAATCAAGAACTGTATATTAATACATCTGGAGAAGACGTTACCTGAAGTAAGAAGAGTTACCTGAAGACGGATCACGTGACATTGGATGAATATCTGCGCCCTATTATTGGTCGAAGTTACACACCGACACTCTGTGAATGGCTATGATTCGGGTCAAAGTTAATCAGGCCTATTGTTGATCGTTTCAATCAGCTTGTCATGTTGTGGCTTGCATTGTCCAGAATAGCGGAGGAGACCTGAATTATTAACATCATTGAAAATGTAAACGAATAACTTGTACATTAATTTATTTTTACCCCTAATTATCATTTGTTTATTGATATTTTTGAAAGACCTTTTCAACGATACCCCACACTATAGGGTACGTGACGAATAAAAAATTCATCCTCACGTTACCTGTAGTGTAAGGGTACCTCCCTGAAAAAAATACTGTTCAATATTTTATTCTACGATTCTGGAGTTTTAATAAATAATTACAGCTTTCATGCACTAAGGATCTTAGCGCTTTGCTTCGGACTGACGGACTGACGAACTGACGGACTGACGGACTGACGGACTGACGGACTGACGGACAGACGGACAGACGGACAGACGGACAGACGGACAGACGGACAGACGGACAGACGGACAGACGGACAGACGGACAGACGGACAGACGGACAGACGGACAGACGGACAGACGGATAGAGGGACAGACGGACAGACGGACAGACGGACAGACGGACAGACGGACAGACGGACAGACGGACAGACGGACAGACGGACAGACGGACAGACGGACAGACGGACAGACGGACAGATGGACAGACGGACAGACGGACAGACGGATAGAGGGACAGACGGACAGACGGACAGACGGACAGACGGACAGACGGACAGACGGACAGACGGACAGACGGACAGACGGACAGACGGATAGAGGGACAGACAGACGGACATGACGAAACTATAAGGGTTCCGATTTTATTTCGGAACCCTAAAAATCACAATATCTAGTAAATATCCACATAACATCGTACTAGTGCGTAACAGTTCATTATTGAAACTAAATTTAGAATTTATGTCTTGGTTACCAATTCAGAAAAAGCCTTTTTACTACAGGTACAGCTAAACTACAGGTACATTTTGAAGTAACAGGAAGTAACTGAGAAGAACTTTAATTATTATAACTTATTTCCTACTTCATATAAAACAGTAAATTGCGGTGACAAAAAAAATCAAATCGATGACTGTTAATAAAAAATCTAGTTATTGAGACAATCATATTTATTTGTATCTAAAGGGATTAAATAATTACAAATTAAGAAAATTACATAAAAATGTATGTAGGTAATGGTTTTATAATTAACATTCGCTTTATTGAGTTTTATTAATTATTCTAATTGCAAAGTACATAGTTATTAGTATTGTATAGCATAGGTATATATAGTCATCAACATATTATGGCTAAATAACTATTTAGCAATACCTAATTACCTATTCTAGGGTCTATTTACATCGCAAAATATGAATAAAATAGGACACATTTAAATTAAGTATACAAAACAATACAATACTTATTTGTATAATAATATACTATACTCATTTGTTCTTATTTATTTATGATTTTCACACATTTTCACATTTAACTCTTGATGCAATATATTATTTTAATAATTATTATTTTGTACAAATATTTTTTATAAAATGCAATCTATATAATAATATAAGTATAGCACAGTACATTTTTACGTCAAATTTGTATTATAAACTAAAAATTACCTTTAAACGATTCGTTAAAAGCGCGGTTGCTCCAGAAATCAGCCAAATCCTTAAACTTTACACAGCATGGCCTTTGTCTCCTAGGGCTACATTTTAGGGAGCTATTCAACACAGTACTGAACTTCCTCACTAGAGTAGTCACTGAATATATTGTAGACTCATCCACTCCTTCTAAATTTGCTAACGTCGAGTTGAACCTGTCCAGTGCCTCCTCTAAACACTTGTCAATGCCATCCATGTCAGTATCGTTCAACATAGTAACCGTGTCGTCAAAAGATAAGCCATCAACAGATATACTGCAGTTGACTCTCTCTGGAACACATTTACCCTTCCTGGACATTGTACTAGCAGCAGATGCTAACTTATCGATTGACTTAAAGATATCATCGATTTTGTCACAAATTTCTTCAACAGACACAGCAGACACTATTTCACCGTTAATGAAATAGAATTGTTTTGATGACTCTCTTGTTTCATCATTTCTCAACTCATGGAGAAAGTCTTCGTACTCCAATGCAGATGCAGTTGATTTCTTCGATAGCTGTCGTCCAAGCTTCCTCCGGACCTTTTTGAAGAGGAACGATGAGTCAAACGTTGACCTCTTTAAATCCAATGTACTCATAGCTGGTGACATTGTGGGAACTTGGTCTTCTTCAGTGTCCAAGTCGATAGGATTTCCCCACTCTTCTTCCAGCTTTGCCCACTGGTCGTTTTCCGACAAAATTTCGTCAACATCTATCAACGAGCTACTCATTGTAATACGTAATAATTCACAAGTAAGTATATCGCGATACAAATCTGCGTTACGACTTGGAATGCGTGCAGAATACTAAGTTCTCAAACGTAATACCTTCGTTTATAAACAATCATGTGGTCATTAGGGGGTAGTTGTCTATCTCTTTTTTATTGCAAGAATTTCATTGATACAGTGTGTTGTCTCTGTCTACTGTTTACTTCAATGGTGCAATTAGTAAATGGTATAATTAGGAATAGGATAATAACGTTACATAAGGATTATTATTAGCTACCGGCAGATAACAATTGATAAGAGGATTAGGAGTTGAAACTCAAGTTCCGGTAAGCGAATTAAATTGCAATAGTTGTTTATCTATACTAATATTATAAAGAGGAAGGATTTGATTGTTTGTTTGCATTGAATAGGCTCCGAAACTACTGAACCGATTTGAAAAATTCTTTCACTGTCGGGAAGCTACACTATTCCCGGGTGACATAGGCTGTACTATATTATCAAAAAAATTAGGGATCCTTAATAAAACCCCAATTATGTACGTATGTACCCAAGGTGTAATAAAATAAGAAAACCGAAGCAAAGCGAGGGCGGTTACTCGTGAATAATAATTAATCAAGAAAGGTTTAAATGTCGCTTGTGTTTGTTTTTAATTTGATAAACTACAAAATGGATGCGAGTCATTATTACATACTTACGAGTTATTAATTAAAACACGCGTTAAATAATGAATTACTAATAAGTATTCCTTAAAACACACCTTATATGTGCAACAATGTCAATATATTATTTTGATAATAATTGCTTTAGCTTTAAAAACCGATAATAATTTGTTAACAAGTACGTAATATATACACAAATTGCTACTATCTGATCTGAGTTACCGCCTAGCTAAAAGGCTGTTTTTGTTATTTCATCAACAAAAGCTAGATAGAACTGAATTTTGCTTTGAAAAACGACACGTACCTATACAGTAACTCTTTTTCGTAAATCATTAAAGATCAGGCTAAAAAATTTGTACATACAGTACCTATGCCAAAAATATCGATTAAACATGAATCCTACCATCCTTTTTATTTAAAGTCGGTTACAATTTATTACTTTGGCTTCACACTGGGCTTATGAGAACGAAATTTTCTCGTAATACTTATTTTAGTGTCTTTTTTCTATGTGCATAGCTTAACTACCAGTAGAACCACCAGATGATGAAAGGTTACAAAGCCATATCGTATAAAAATATCATATAAAATCCATAGACGTCAATAACACCAAATAGAAAAGCCACCGACGCATTGCCGGTCAAGGAAAATGCGGAGAATCCACATATAAATAAAGACTCTCTGACACTACAACTGAAAATGTCGTTTCAAGGTACATCTTAGAATGCGGTGACTAGCCAGGGAGAAAAATATACCACCATGCATTATTGTTGAATAGTTACCTTTGGTATAGATGAATCCAAGTAAGATTGATGGGTTTGGACTTTGAAGTCAAAGATGGATGTAGCACCTTACATGTTATTATTTAATTCCATAATTCTTAACAATATTTTTTTATACATAAGTGTTCATTATGTATGTATATTGGTTTTGTCTATGAATTATTCTTATTGCCCGTCATTGGTATAGCCTGCAAAGTAAATACTACAGATAGGTAGGATTAAGGTTTGTTGGTTTTAATTTCAACCAAGTAAACAAAATACACTTATAACCTTTCCCTTTTAACAACATCTTTATAAATGACGAGTAACCGCCCTCGCTTTGCTTCGGTTTTCTTATTTTTTTACAACTTATTGGAGTTTTATTAAGGATCCCAAATTTTTTTGTAAATATAATATAGCCTATGTTACTCGGGGATAATTTAGCTTCCCAACAGTGAAAAATTTTTTGAAATCGGTTCAGTAGTTTCGGAGCCTATTCAATGCAAACAAAAAATCAAATTTTTCCTCTTTATATATTAGTATTGATTATCTAAAAAGAGATATAAATGAAGTTAGAACAAGAACATTTATTTAAGTAACTAATCCTCTTATATATCGGAATCTGCCGACATTTAATATTCTTAAAAAATATTATTATATAAGTAACAAGGGATTAAAGAAAAACAAAGTGTAAACACGGAATGCAAAAACTCTTTGTCGAACTAATAAAAGGATTAAATACAACAAAAGAAGATGTATGACGTCATTAACAATCACCTAAAGTTTAATGGTAAATAAACTACCTGGTACCTTGTTTACGTACGAAGGCGTTATCCATACAAATAAATAAAACTGAAGTGTCTGTGTAATATTAAAATAACCGCTTTTTACTAAGTGTATTTGGATGTATACACGGTACATATACCAAAACAACATATCGTCGGTGCGCTTGCCAAAAGCCGTATGTGCATTTGATCTACTTTTCAGGAGGCGAAAAAAACTGTTTTATTTCTTAACCAATAAGTTTAAGAAAAATGTAATGATGCAAAAATATGGCAAAATAAATCCTTTGTATACTATGATAAAAATATTTTCTCGGTGTTATCTCATTTAAGCTTGAAATATATTTTTTGTGTTTTTCTTGCACATATCAGATTTTGTGCAAGATAAACGTGCCGTGCAAATATGTTATGTGTAAATATGCACATAAAAGTTCTGCTTTGAAAGTTTTCTTTAATACTTCTTTTTCTATGTGCCTAAATTTAATCATGAAATATGTAACTGAAGTCTAAAAGAAGTGAATTAGTGGATTAAAATAATATGTGAGTGACACAGAATCTTAATAAAATGAATTAGTTAAATTTGAGAGACCTGCTCATGCTTTATATAGCTCAAGTCAGGCCTCACATGGATTACTGTTCCCACTTTTAGGCAGATGGGTTTCAATCCCAGACTAACCCATTTGACGCTATCCATCCATACGTTCATCCATCAACCTATGGAAGTCCACTGCTGGGTATGGCCTAGATGAGCCCCCCCTAACTTACACTACATTCTAACTGCTCGTGAGCCTTCCGAATCTAGCGTATGCAAGCTGTCTGTTTCAGGCTGTTAGTCTGGTATACTTGGTAGTAGGGCGTCCTATGTTTAATGTACCAAGGCGTGGTCTCCCTTCTAGGACATAGGACCAACCCATTGCCTCATCAGCCGGCTTACTCTCTTAGCTACGGCGGTTACCCTGTTTCGTCTACGGAATTCATAATTTCTAATGCGAACATATAGAGAAATAGTGAGAATAGCCTTCTCCATAGCCAGCTGCGCGACTTTGGACTTGTGGATTACACACCATGTCTCAAAGCCGAATGGCAACACACACAGCTTGAATATTTTCGACTTCAGCCACTGAGTTTTTTGGACGACAACAGATGACGAATTTCTCGAACGCTATACATTTTTTTCCAATAAATAGTTGTTGTTGCTGTTGGGCCTTTACAGCTTCACACGGACAAAATAACCAGCATCCAAAAATCACGCATAGGTTAGCTAGAGTCCTTGAGTCACAGAACGGACTCGGAGAAGGCATCAGTTCTCTCTGTAGCTGACTATCGCTATGGCCTAGTGCATACTACGCTTGCCGAAGATTAAAGGGATATACGTCGTTTCTTTGGACTAATGAAGAATCTCCTCGGTCCATTTATCAGAATCCTTTTTACCACATCTATCCAAAGTATGGAATGAGGTTCCTTCTGAAGTATTTCCAGAGCGCTGTTATGACATGGGCTTACTAAAAAAGGCGTAAAAGGGGTTCTCCTTTAGGACCTTCGTTGCATGGGTGACACCTCTGCTTAATCTCATTAGTCTTTCAAGTTCGGAAAAAAGCCCTCCTCGTAAAGCTACATCCCTCCGAGAGGTAAGCATTCCTTTTGAGCGACACATTCAGATTTGCCTTGTCAGATACAAAAACGTTTAATGCTGCCGTTCCCCAAAATAAGCCTTGCATAGATACTATGAAAATGAAAAAATATTTATTGCATACCCTTTGTTACACAAAATAATGTAAAACTATGTCTATTTAATATGCATATTAGTGACTTGCGATAGCAAGGATGTGGTTTACATTGCTGTATAAAAATGTCAGCACTGGGGATACCATTTAAATAGGCCCTGCTAATTCCTTTCAAACGTCAGTCAGCAGAACCACACTGTTATTGGAAGTTGAGAACTCTGGAGTAAGTCTCAAATTGGGGTTGACTCAGTTTAGTTGACATAACTCTACGAAGACACAAGTTTGCACGTTTAAAGCTAAGAAGAAAGAAGGGAATTTCCAGGATGAGCCCCGTTCACCGTTATGAAAAGTGAATATAGGAGTTATTATCTCAGGCAATATACATGTATCCATGTTATTTGGAAGCTGAGGCTAAGTTGGCCTAAAAAGCCAACACTTTAACATTCTTAAACACATTTTCATTCGGCTTGAAGCAGCACTTCACTACAAGACACCTCCTCGTGCTGTATACAGCTCATGTCAGGCTTCGCTACTTTTGTTGTACCTTTTTGATATGTCCCGTACGATGTTTTCCAACACGAATTGTGATAACCCACAAATCATCTAAACACACGAGTCACACGACCCATGGGTAGAACAATAAGAGTTAGGCTTAGGAGGAACATCGATTCTCTCTATTTCTTCTACCTAATTTACTAGGGTAACTGCGTAGAATTTTTCAATTTAATGCCCACCTTTTCTTCCATCCACATTACACCGAATCATCCACATCGATTGACATTGAACCCGTGGAGAATCTCTACCACCCGCTTTCAAGATTTTTTCGCTGCTTATTTATAAACAATCGACGAATGAACATCCTTCTGAAGTAGGTATTCGTATTTCCGGTGTATTACACTACATTACTGGGAGTTATTGAAAAAAAGTTTAACAGTTTTCCTTCAGGTTTAGCGTTTTTAGGAGACTTTTCTGGTGATGCTGGTGTCCATATTGATAATGACTTAGGCTTTAGAAAGCACTTGTTGGACCTTCGAAGTTATCTAAGTTCCTGCCAACACCTGCCAATATCTAAGTACAGTATCAGTATTGAGACAGGTCCAATCCCGCACATAGTCTGACACTTCAGGGCGATGCAAGTAGCCATCCCCTATTCGTTCCCAGACCGTTAGGAATTATGTAGGGGACCCACTGGAGTGTCCCTAAGAGATCCCAGAGCTTCTGGGAAGAAGTTTTAACGGGTTAAAACCTACATAATAATAAATCGATAGTTCTTTTTCTACTCATTTTCCTTTAGACATACACGCGCAAAATCTGCTATGTGCAATTTTGATGTTTAACAATTTCGTTTTATGTATTTGAAGTACACATAGCTGATTTTACATAGCATAATAACACATAAACTCTTTGGCAAATCATGATCCAGTATAGATATCGACATAAGAGTTTTTGCAAACGATGCGTCTTTCAATGTTGATGAAGAATATCAAATAAAAAAAAATCGACAAAATGCACATACGGCTTTTGGCAAGCGCACCGACGATATTTTACAATTTTTGTCTGTCTGTCTGTCTGTGTGTTTGTTCCGGCTAATCTCTAAAATGGCTGGACCGATTTTGACGGGACTTTCACTGGCAGATAGCTGATGTAACAAGGAGTAACTTAGGCTACTTTTATTTTAGAAAAAAGAAAATAGTTTGTTAGGCGATACGAAGTTCGCCGGGTCAGCTAGTGGTCAATAAATCAAAACTTTGCAACGTATCGAAAGTGACATGCAACGGGCAGAAAGGTCAGCCAAACCTTATTAAATATTTGGTATATATGTATTATAAAATTACTTTACCTGAGCAATACATATAATAACAACCATGGGTATAAAATAATTTACATTATTATTAAATATAATAATCTACTATTAGATAAAGTAGAAAAGAAGAAATATATTGTTGATCTATAGGAAAAATTATGAATGACATACCTACTCTTACAATCAATTAGCAAAGCACTTTAATCACATTAAAAATTCAGTGTCATCCCAACATATTATAATTTCATGTAAAAACAATGAGTTTTATTCCCAAACAGTTATTGATTACTGTGTGTAGTTTGGCAGTAAATATTAGTTCACATAAGCGAGACAAACACACCTATTACTTAATTACCTGAACAGAGCACAACAAATAGAAATTCATGGTTCATTAGCAAACAAGCCTTGGTTCCAGGACCTCGTCCGCGGGCCAAGTTGGACGCTAAATCACGGCTAGCTGTGGACCTTGCTGGGGGGACATACGGGAGGGAACTTGGTGTATCGACGTCGCGCTTCGCAGGTTGACACTGCGACGTCGCACATGTTGTTACTTCAAAATATTTATTAAAGAATTTTATGTGTATGATATTGAAAGTTCAATCAAATAAAACAAAAGAAAAAATTCTCATAATTATGTTAAATATCATCCACATCCATCATCCTTATATCATCCATCGGGTAAATAACAATATGTAGCGAGTTAGTATTATAAAGAATATTATACAATTCTTTTGCGATAGTAGACATTGCGTTGCTATTTTTTACTTATTTAAGTTAATGCTTCACCACAAACTCACCTGATGGTAAGTGGAGATGTAGTCCAGGATGGTGAGCGCACTAACTTAATAAAAGCTTATTCACTCTTTTCTTGAAGACATCCACGTCATAAGTTGGCGGGGACGCATATAAAAATGTAAAGAAAATTGTAGTAACTATCACATAATAACAGCAAAAAAAATTAGTACACTTGGCATGGGTCAAGGCATGGCATGGGAGAAGAACCTCATTATTTGATTTAACAGTAGTAATCAAGCATTAATTAATGAACTAACAATAAATATAAAAAAATAACAGCTGTCATGGGACGGCTAACAGATGTGAAACATCGAAATGCGTCGCCACGATCGCCAAGTCTAAAATCAGGTTTACCCCTCGCGTTTCACATTAATAGAAAATTAAAAAATCTGGATTTGACATACCATGGTGGATACCTACATAATAGCTAATAATTTTATTATGAGCACTCATAATAAATGAACTTTGATTACAAAAAATGACAAAGATGAACAGAAGTTAGGTTATGTTACATACACTATTGCTCCCAACGATAGGCCATCATAAACTCTAGACGATGTGAAACGTCCACTTTATATTGTGCAAATTTGCTTGCTATTTACTATGGAAAACTGCTACCATTTCCCCCCCGTGTGTCCCCAAAACGTCGCGTACTGACCGTAAGCACAAACTTATTCGTGTTGTTCATGAGAGTTGGACACTTTATCAATTTATGGGCGGCGCAATAGACCGGCATCGAGTGAAGGCAGATTTGGTTAATTGAGTTGGCGGATTACTTGCGACTCCTTGGCTTGAGGAAACGCTTGCCTAGTGGCTGGCTCTCATAACTTGAGTGCTACCACCGCCACTAATATACTACTATAAGTATGTGCAATATTTTAATCATAGACAGTGGATGGATTTTAAAATTGAAAAATATCACATTATATTGAAATAAATTTTGAACATAATGTTGAAAAGAGCCAAAGAAGATCGTTGTTTTGACACTCAGTTCTAGTCAGGGTTTTTATAAAGAGAGACTATTTATTTTCTAGGTACAGAGAGATTTTATTTATCCTCATCTACATAATTATAATGTACAGTCGGCCGCAGAAGTAGCTTAACATTTTAGTACCTTGTCACATTACATTTCTTGAATTTGTCATAGATGTTGCTAGGAAACCGTCGAAACAGTTACTAATACAAAGTTGTTAAGCTATTTCTACGGCCGACTGTACAATACATACAGTCATTATCCGCCCTGTAGCTGTAGGTACTTCGGACGCACTCCCAAAAATAATAATATATCCCAGCTACCTTGGCCGGCAATACATCGGTGATAACTTTAGTATCATTGATGTCCATGGGCGAGAGTGATCACTTTCCATCTTGTAAATTGTCTGCTCTTTTTAATTGCATAAAACTTTCATTTTTTACATTAAAAAACTGACTTCAGCACGATTCTAAGCATACAAGTAGACATGATCAGGACTACGATACAGGGCACTTAATACCTCGGAAAACGCGTGCAAACCCACGAACAGAGCGCTAGTACAATACGTCATTCAGGACGGAGGACGACAATGTACGTACAAACCAGTCCTCCGTACAAACACTACGTAACAGAGTACCTACAGCTGGATAATGTCGATCGCGAGCCGCAACACACGGTGTTAAATAAGCTAGCGTTTGTTCACAACGGCCCAACGTGTTCAGTCCGTGCCAAATACCAAATTATTGGCCTCAGTAATACACAAATTCGAGCCAATAATCCCTTAATGGCAGGATTTTATTTTTTAGCAGCCCATCTACTTTGTGGTGAAAGGTGCTTCAGTTTGCATTTGAAGGGTTAGAATTAACAGCTACTCGCAAAATGGGAAAAATATGTACGATTTTTGTAACAATACTAATGTTTTGTCTTCTGTTGTGTTGTCATGTACTTATTTGAACAACTGTATCATTTAAATAATTGTCATTTTCGAAAGATAAAAAACCCCCGATAGTTTAATTTTTAGCAAACATACGAGTAGTTTATGTCTATCTCGATCACATCAGCTGTTTCAAAAAAGCGTTTGCATTGTTTTTACCAGTTGAAGATCTTTATTATCCTTGAGCAAAAATTTTTATAACCGTCTATTTTATTATATTCTTTAAACACGAAACCTTGTTCAAAGATAACCGCATATAGATAGGTATAGTCAAATATTTTCATCAACAAAATCTCATTACCGAAATAATTAGTCAACATAAAACGTTAATGATAGGCCGAGCACTCAAGAAACTTCATAACTTCGTCCCTTGAAGTAAATAAAAAAATAAAAAAAACAGCGATGACGCTCCATTATGACCATCACAGCACACGGGCGCCCTCTCAATCAATTTGTATGAAATCACCGGAGTGAAGTGATTTTTAATTAATTTTATGAGTGAACAGCGTGGACTACGGAATGCATGGAGTCGTAAATAATTGTGGCTTTCCTGTATCGCTTTTTAATGGTAATTATTATTTATAATACAAATAATATTAATTGAATTTATGATTATCATTGTAACAATATCATAACTGTTAAAATATCAGAAAACGATTTAACTTTAACTCAAGTCTTTAATTATAAATGGAGCTATTGTTAAAATACCTACATTGTTCTTATACATTATTCTAATTTCGTAAAATTAACATTTTTTATACGATTAATAGTAATTTCAATGAAATACCTAAGTAAAATTTAAACATATACTTTTTTATGAACTTGTATTTTATACGTCAAGTTTTATTTTAGTATTTTTCGATTTTTATTGAATATTTTTGGACTAATGTCCCTGCAGGTCAGGTTATACTGACTTACATTTTATACTTACTATTATACTTGTATTTGTAGATTAAGTTCGAAATAACTCTGTTCAACAATTTTCACAAATAAATAAAAAACAAAGGAAAAAATTATATTACAGGCACCTGTAATGTTTTTTTCACATAAAATTTACGATAAAGTGTTAATCGCCTCTAAGCCTGTTTTTGTGCGCGCGACAGTGTCGTCTGCCACGCACTAATTCAATATGGCCGACGTAAGCCATTTGCGTTCGCGCTTGACGCATCGCCCGTGAAAAAATCAATTACAATTTTTTGATAGCCACCCGGTGACCGGGTAACCAGAGTGACGGTGGCTTTTTTATAGTTAAAACATAAAGGTAGCTTTATTTTTGAAATAAAACTTCTTTAGGCTAGGACTTGAGAGTAACTTAGATTATTTTTCGGACGGAAATAACGGTCTATACTTTATAGTCTGTTGACGCAGTTTCCGCTATTTAAAAATGAAAACAAAACCATAAACTAAATTGAAGTACAGATACATAATTCTATTAAGATTACATTGTATCTGTGACAAGTCTATAGATTAATAACGAAAGGGATAACGAATAATTATAGCTTTGTTAACGGTATTATATTAACGGTAATTATAGCTTTATATTCGTTTTTGTAAAGCATATTTTTTATTTAAAGTAGGTATACAAGTTTCTTTTGGTACCTTATAAAAAAACGAATCAATTAGAGTGTCCTAAATTTATATAATTTCCAAGACTGTAGCTGTTTTTAATTAAAACTGGTGTATTTGTTTTACATATTGGTAAGCACACTATATAACACACTACACATAATACATAACATTGCTTTCCATTCTATTCTATTATATTATTTATACGAATATAGCACAGAGTTTTATGTTTTTACTTAATGAATGACTTATATTTGTTCTTGAATATTGAATACCATTATAAGTAGTATAATTTTGAGCGCACATTTATTTTTTTACAAAGCCTACTCCATACACGCAAGCTCGGAGCTAGCGAGCGTTTCAATGGAGCCACTTCGTCATATCAGAGGCAGGTGACACTACAATCTAGGACTATTATATGTAAGTACTGCACAATCACTGTTTATGTGGCTGACATGCTTTTATTTTGCGTTCGCTTTTACACTTTTTCAGATATGTCATGTTAAACAATGTTTCATGAAAACGACGCGTGAAAAGCTGCTTCATTGCTCGAAAAATAGCCTTTTGGGTCTCGATGATGATATTGTGGTATCATCAAAGGTTACAAGACTTTTAAATTGGATGTTACTCTACTCGTATTACAGACAAACACTCAATTTAGAGGAACAATTTAGAGGAGGTTTTGACGCCATACTGTGACCAATTTTAAATTAAAAACAGAGTGTTTTCCGTGACGATTTAAGTCGCGATATGCGGGTACCTTTGAATCTATAAGTAGTTGCACTTATGATTGAAAATAAATATCTACTAATTTAGATTAATGAGTTTAACTATGATACTTAATAACAGACCGTAAAAGTTTTTTGATGCACAAAAACTACATTCTACCTAACACAAACGGAATCTCTTGTAAATTCCCTAAAATAACATCAATAACAAACTTAGATAATTTCCCGAACAAGCAATTAATATCTTGAACCTATTTCCATACATTCGCTTGAGCGAGTAGCTAGCACGAAGCTGTGTATATAATAGTGGTACAACACTAAATATCAAGCGTTTTAATTTATTATGCAAGTTGCGCAGTTTGTCGAGATGCGCGGAGCAAGTTTCGATACAACGGGACCATAAATTGATAAGATGTGGTCCACACTGAACATTGTGACTGTAGTGACTGTACGCTAAATGCATAATCATAGCACACTGGGTGCCGATAGGGTCGCGACGTTTGTCGCTTGTATGTGTGTGTGAATGTGAGGAGGTCGCCCACAGACCTATATACCTAGAGTAGATGGGGCAAGTTCATACATTTCACGTGGGACAACTAGGATTTGAAATCCTAATTAGGCGCCGTGTCATTTAGTCGGCCTTTCATTGCTATTATCAACAGATGTCAACTGAAATAACGAAAAATGCCTGATTTTAATGTTAAGAACTGTAGAAAATCTACAAATATAGTAAGGAAAGATAAATAAAACATTTTCATTCATCGCTAAGTAATTTCGTTATAAAATTGTGTTCCTATCTATTTAAAATAAATTAATTTAATGTTTCTTGTGCTTTTACCATGTTTTACAATGACGAGCAATTACTAAGTATGCACTACATACTACACAATACATTGCTCATTTTGGTCACAAAATTGTAGGGCTTCTTTGTTGGAACACGCAATGAAAGTACAACAATCGTTACTATCAATCGTTGCTAAGCAACGCTTTACTTCGTAGTACTGTCAATATTGTCGTTTTTCGGTCAAATATAGTTTATAGTGTTTTTCATTGCCCAATCTTGTCCCGATTCTAATCGATTTTGAGAACTGACGAATAATTATATTCTCATAGATATAATATTTATAACAAAAAAAAATATTCCAAAGGTAAGTGTAATTTTTTATAGTTTCGTCATGTCTGTTCGCCCGTCCGTCCGTCCACTCGCAACATACCCCCGTATTCAAGAACAATACTTGTTTAAGTAAAGAAGCAATACTATGCGAAGTAAGGCATTTCTCAGTGCGTTCGTCATGGCAACCCTTCTGTTTAACAGTCGACCCTTAAGTATCACTTGGCTATGCGGACGCACAGGCTGTATACAGCCTTCTTATTGGTCCATTTGATGCGGCTAACTTCACTCTAGTCATTTGACATAAGCAAAAGACAAAGATAACAATACAAACAATCGATCCTTTCTTTCTATTTTGATAGAAGTCAAACCAACACTATGCGTTCGGTAAAGTAGCTCGGCAGCTACTTTATCGATTTTGACAAACGCACAGCGAAGGACTTCAATCAAGTATTGTTTACGAAATGATTTTAATGCACTATGCACTCGCAAACACTGTGAGACCTCACAGTGTTGTTCTTGAATACGGGGGATAGTGCTGAGAACCTAAGAGCTAGAAATGTGTTATTTGGCATGGATGTACATATTTATTAAAACTACAAAGTCGTAGAATAAAATTGATCTGTTTGTTTATATTTTTGAAACGTGTTTATAATTTTAATATTAATAATAATTTAATATTCAAATTCAAAATCATTTATTCATATAGGTATCATTGATACACTTATGCACGTCATTTTTTTTAATCAACCAGCTTTTCGCAAAGGTGCTTTGTCATGGAGGAGAAGAAAAACCGTAAAGAAACTCCTCAGCACATCTTTTAAAAATAAAAATACATTGGTATATTTATTACAAAAAATATCACTAGCTTGTACGGAACTGGTTGCAGAGCTGGTCATTTCCATACGTCTGTGTCATTTAAGTACTCATCTACAGTATAGTAATCTTTGCATAAAAGTTGAGATTCTACATGTTTCTTAAACAATTCCACTGGCAAATCAGGTATTAACTTCGGGATTTTATTATAGAACTATACACCAAGCCCCATAAAAATCGCTGCACTTTAGAAAGACGGTAAAACGGCGTAACTAATTGGTGCATTACCCCAATGATATGAAAACATTAACAAAATAAAATTATTTATTTGGTTTTATTCAGCACTATCCTATACAATAACAACCAACCAGACTGATTATAATCCGTTATCGATATCGAGAATCGGTAAGAAATCGGTTTCGTATCGATATTGCTAGGATGAGGTATATCAATCACTAAAATATTCTTGTGACAAAACATTGTGTCAAAAAAAGTGACACGCTTGGTTTTCATACAATTCGAGCTACATGCGCAGTCTACTCTAGTATATATGTCTGTGAGGTCGCCCCACAATATCATCTCAAAAGACTAGCGATACTCAACTCGCAACATTTCAAGTTGTCAATCCTACGTCAATAAGGTTGTAACTTGATATATTATGTCTGTGGTTGTTAAACTAAACCCATCTTTGATTTCACGCTTACGTCTTCTCAACAAAACCGAGGCAATGTCTAATTTTTAACCGACTTCAAAAAAGGAGGAGTTATTCAATTCGACTGGATCTTTTAAATGTTTGTTACCTTCAGAACTTTCGACTGGGTGAACCGAAAATTGAAAAAAAAAACAATAAATTTTGGGGGTTCCCCATACATAGAACTGAAACTCAAAAAAAATTTTTTCATCAAACCCATACGTGTGGGGTATCTAGGATAGGTCTTCAAAAATGATATCGAGGTTTCTTATATCATTTTTTTCTAAATTGAATAGTTTGCGTGAGAGACACTTCCAAAGTGGTAAAATGTGTGTCCCTCCCCCCCCTGTAACTTCTGAAATAAGAGAACGATAAAACTAAAAAAAAATATATGATGTACATTACCATGCAAACTTTAATGAAAATTGATTTGAACGAGATCTAGTAAGTAGTTTTTTTTAATACGTCAAAAATCGTAAACCGCAAAAAAACATCGATTAAAGTTACAATGAAGTACAAGAACTTTTATATAATGTTACTTGCTGCTACGGAACCCTTCAAGGGCGAGTCCGACTCGCACTTGGCCGTTTTTATTTTTGAGTTATCCCTAATTTTGAAGTCGGTTATTTTTTACCCGATCTAGCTCTTTGACCTATCATCCTCCTGCTATATCCTTCAGTACACAGTAACACTAATGCGCTCCTTACGAAACCTGCAACACTCGCTGATTTACTTTCCTTTGGTGTTATTGCTGTCCATGAATGATAGTTAGCTGACAATGAGATGGCTTGTCACATGTCAAAGTACCCGAATATTCTGCATAACATTTCACGATCTCATTGACACATCTGCCAGTCATCACTTAGTACGGCGGACTACATAAGCCATAAACCACCAGTGCTTATACAAAGTGGTAATTAAACTACGCTCCTTCGACTTTGAAGCATATTGAACTGTAATCCTATATTAACCCGCAGGCTATGGCGTTAGTACACTGTTATACCGTGAACAAAGGCGACAATAATTTGATCGATCAAGTCACATGTGCTTCCAGTCTTGTCTAATTCTCGACCTTGTTCACACCACTCTATTGTCAACATAAATTGATAAGTTTGGAATATGATCCACTGGAAGTGACATTGGGATGAAGTATTATCTAAATTTTACTAACAAAACATAACCGACTTCAAAGTTACTCAAAAACTACTTGTCAGATCTCGTTCAAATTTATGTGGGATTACGTGACAAGCACCTGCTTTCGATTTAAAAAAATCATCGAAATCGGTTGGCGTGATATTGAGTTATTCATCCATTTGTCGCGCTTACTTAATACAAATTTAAGGCTTATATGGTTTTATCATGGATGCCATTGTCAGATCTCAATAAAATTTATATGGGACCACATATGGGACCAGCTTTCGATTAAAAAAAGAATCATCAAAATCGGTTCGCCCAGTCCAAAGTTCTGAGGTAACAAACATAAAAAAAAAATACAGTCGAATTGAGAATCTCCTCCTTTTTTTTGAAGTCGATTAAAAATATAAATTTTCTGTAACACATTCTCATCCCCTATGCCTAGATTTTCGTACATAGACTCACTTTACTGTAATGTATGGGCGATATGAACATTGATGAACATGAAATACTACTAAAGACATCACAAAATTCATAAAATGGAGTAAGAAGGATTTCTGTTTGAGGTTTAAGGTCACGCGTGTAAATGCAAAAATTGTAGTACTTATTGGAAAGCGACTTAAAAAGGTTTTTCTTATAGTTGCTCGTTCAATTATCTCTCACTGACACAACTTTTAACATTCACAACTAATATTACGACTAAAGAGTGCCGTAGGACCATAATAATTGAATATCCTAGCCTATACTCGTATAAGAATCGATTGCGAAGAAAGCAATGTTCAATCTCTCAAAAACTTAATCATGCATCGTTTCTTGTTTACGAGCACATTGTCTCATTCAGTATCTGTATATCCGCCAATGAGAAATGTCCAGGTGATGGCCCCAGTAACCAACGCTAACCGGATTAATTTGTGGGCGGCGGCAACACGGCGAGATTGAACGGTCAATTGTTGTTACTTAATTTGGGAGAGTGCTGACTTGGAGCCTGATAGCCGGGAATCGGGATATACCGGTTTCAACCGGATTATTTACGTATCATAATATATCGAACGATTTACTCTTTGAATGTCGATGAAATGTTCATTGTTATAGGTGTTTATAAAAACGAGGGTATCCTGTAAAATATTTTTGGTACCTTTTCAGTGGAATAAAAGTTAAATTGTTATCTTTTTTATGGACATAGCCGACAGTTAAACTAACGATCAGCCTCTTAGAAAGTGGGTATCGAAAGCATCATTGATACGTTACCGGCCAAGAGAGAAAAAGCAACAAAGAACTGGGTCTCAAGAAAAAAAAATATTTTTTACGCGGCGTGCGTAACGAGTAACCATATACTTTTCGTGGGTAATTCAGCCCCAGGTGCACCGTACACCGTACAAATTGTATCGTATACTTATTATTAGTTACAGGGAACTTTACCATAATAATTATACACAATTAAAAAAATTACTAGCAGCTTCAATGTTTACATTATGTAAAATTTTCACCCACTTCATAAAGGCTTATTCCTAAGTTAAGGCTTTTTTCTAGGTTGTCAGTGAAAACAATTCGTCATTAATTTTGCAGAGGCTCATAATCCAATCTTAATACATGTAGTATGACGGGTAATTTTATTTCTTATGGAAGGAATATATTTCCAATATTCACGAATCTTCAAAAATGACCAATACTTATTACTTAGGCTGAGAAAAAATATTAGTGTTTATTTTATTTCAATCAGTTCATCTACATCAATTTATCAAATCCCACCTAAAGATTCTCAAATGAATTCGTTTTCCAAGACAAAACTAGAGCAATTACAAATTAAAATAATAAAGTCTTAAAAACAAGTTCAAAACAACGCAAACATTAGTTGCTCTTCATATTTTTATATTATCATCATGTACTCATTACGCGATGAAAAGTGCGGCGGTAATAATTACGCGCGTAACGAGCAGCCATAAACATGCCGCGGCTAATTCGGTCCCAGGTGCATCGTACGTCGCTTGATACTGTGTGCTCAGATACGCTCGTACCGCGCCGTGGGCACGCCGCACGCGCGTGTTAGCCACGTATTCATGACTTTGGGAATATGGTAATAAGTTCTGGACAATGACAAACGGGAGCGTAGCTTACGCTGCTGTTCGAAAATATTAGGTCAATTAAAGCGCATTGAAAACTGCCTTTGTAGGACAATACGTATTGTTTTCTTAGTGTTCGTTTTTAAACAACTGTTGATGCGCCTGTTGATAGGTAGGTTGATAGGTGATATTATTGATAAAACGAACTTACCTGAAGTGAAGTTCTGTCAAACTTATGCGAACTGCTCAATTCAAAGCAGTCTTACATAGGTAATAGAATGAAAGGCGAATGAACGAATAACAACAAATTATTATATGAGTGTCAGTAATTTAAATTAGGACCAGTTGGGTGCTTAGTTATACAATATCATTTTCTTCAAACGATGATGAATTGCTATGAAATCCGTAAGATGGCGTTGTGGTCAAGTTATTCATAAATTCTACGTTTACACTAATTATTTTCCACCAATCCACTTAATAGCTGTATACAAAGTTACACGAATAGTTTTGGGCCTAAATAAATTTTCCTCAAGCTATTTGATGAGCTACCGAACTATTATGGCCCGTAATTATCTCAGTATCCCTGGGTCAGCGCTATTAATCAGGGGCCATTCAGAGCTTGCCAATCTGCCAAGCCTGTGACAACATATGTTACTTACGAGCGATTGCTATAGCATAGCGTATTGAATATGTTATAAATTGTTTCGATTACTATTTTTTTGTAAATAAATAAGAATCCTTATCCATAATAAATCACTTCATATTCAAAACTGTTTCAATACCTATTGATAACTTTTTGAATTACTCAAATCGGACATTCTATTCAGAAAATATTACGAATATAAGGAAAATAAACACCGCCGCCGCCGCCGCGCCGCGTCATGGCCAGTGTGGCCCCACGCAAAGCAAGCCGTAGCGTAGGCCTTTATTTACTAAAGCAATAAAATGTAAATAGATGTATGTATGTACAAAAATGTAAATAGAGGAATGTAAAAAAATAAAACAATTACAAATCAATTACTTGAGTACATAAAACTAAAAAAAAAAACAATTTTAATACAAAATAGTTTTTGAAAGATAATTAAAACTGATACACGTTATTAAATTAAATATTTATTTAATTATGTCAAAGAAGTATAACTTCTCACGCGCGTAGGTACAAAAGTACACACACCCTTTTTCCTACTTAAAGCAAAACATGAGGGCCAAAACGTAGTAATTTAATAAAAACAAAAAAAAAAGGTGAACCGACCTACAAAATATTTACGTATACATTTAGAATAATAGATCTACGACTTTTTTTAGTTATTTTTCAAACAATCGCTAATATTTATTGTGTATAACATAGATAAATGCAAACATTTTTTTTTTCTACAAATTTAAAAAGTACTGAAATGGAAAAGCGTAAGGCTTTTTTGATGTTAATTCCTGACGTTTTACCTCATCGCTTATCTGGGCGAGGAGTAAGTAATCCTTGGACGTCAGAATCTGAGTGACGTCACCGTTGACATCGGATTACAGGTGACGAGGATGCTTGGAACCCGAAAACTTTTTTGTTTTGTTTTTGTCACGGGTATAGTAAATCATAAAACAAACCTATTAGAATAGGCTATATTACACTCCAGAAGGAGATTGCTATGTAAATCGAGATTAAACTAGTTCGAACCGCTTTACACCGGCGTAAACCAGTTTAAGGCGGTTTGATCCGGCGCACGTCGCGCCGGTGCGCCAAGTTTGTTTTGTCATTTACTTTGCCGAACAGTAAGTTGGGCGTTTAGCGGGTTAATTGAAGAGAATACCTGTATTTGATATTCTATTTGCTTTTAGTGTTAGCTTTCTGTGTACTTTAAGATAAAGGCGGAAATTAGTTGGAAATTTCTTGATACTTTATTGATTTGTGAGCAGATATGAATTGCAGTTTACGATAGAAATAATGATAGAAATGTGTATTAAGAACCAACCTTTAGAAATTTATTAATAAAAATAAAAATCAAGTACACCAAATTTGTTGAAGAAAATTGATATCGCCTAAAGATTGAAATTGCACTACTAAAAAAATCATCATCATCGTTTATTTTATAATTATTATTTATCGATACCGAACCCTATTTTTGAAAATTGTTCAATTAGGTATTATCAAATAATGTAGGTAAATAATATGTATTGTACAAGGGGGCGATCTCCCTTGTACAACCTTGTACCTACCTATGTGGGCCCCACAACACAAACCCTAAAACGGGCACGTAAATAGTATGTGGATATAGGCTAGCCGACTTACCTGAGCGCTCCAGTTGTAGTGTCTATGCTGGAGGAGTCACTAGTCAGTCTAGATTTGGGGTTCCCCCGGGATGGAAATCAAATATTATGGGGATTAAAGGGTTACTAGTGTGTTCCGTCGCGTGAACTCCCACGCACACAGGTAACTATTAGGCAGCACCAGGATTCTCGCTCCAGCCGAGACTACCACTTATACTCTGATGTGTTACGAACTTTCCTCTACTATTATTATTATTTTTTATAAACTCTATATTTCGGGACTGAAACTATGTAAAATCCGAATCTTTTTCCCTACCTTTTCCGTACATATTTTCTTACCTGACAGCTTTTGCTCAACTCTCTCTCGCTATAGCTTATTTTGAATATAGCAGAGCAGGAGGCCTATGTTGATTTACATAAGTATAACACAATCAATAAACACTAACATTATTTAACCGAGTCCGGAGTAGCCTCAAATTAATCTAACGCCTAACACACTACAGTTAGGATGACCATTCTTCATTAGTACAAAGGAACTCGCCTTTTGTCTCGCGTCCATTCATTTGTGATTGTTCAGTACGTTGAGTGGGGACGAGCGGCTTATTCTGGGAGGACACTTGATGCGTCTGGCTATTTTTGAAGTCAAAATTTTAATATTATTTTGTTCATAGATTTTTGAATTGTAGTAACGATTTGTGGCTGATTTAACATGATAATCGTTATGTTTAATGGTATTATTGACCTTCTAAGCCTTATTAATTTGGTCTGAGACCAAATCCCAGAAGTATAAATTACAATTCCGCTATTTTATTTTACCCATATTTATGACTGTATGTTTACTATAGGTAAATTGTTTATTAAAATTATAAAAATGTTATCACAAAATGTTTATGATCGTTTTATGATTTAGACAGATCGATACTTAAGTTATGTTTTCATTTTTCACAACGCCCGATGTTGAACACACCTTGAAAGAGAATAAAAACCATTAGGACGATACAAATTAAATGAACATCAATAAGAAATATTGACAAGCGCCCGGGCGGCCGCAAAATCAACATTTCCAGAATAAGTCTGGTGTCGGCTTGATCCCTGTCAACAAATCCACAATACAGGCTGACTCGTTGTCACCCCCGTCCCACAATGAAATGATTAATGATGGCCACACTTAACTATTGGGTTGGGATTCGATTTGTTCTGCATTATTAATTAACTGACGGTTATATTTGATAATGTAAAGGTGACTCGGTAAGAAAAAGTTGTTATTGTATTGTAATAAATTAAGATTAAATTAGATAAGAAGTGGCTTCAAAATAAGAAGATTATTATTAATAAAATTAGTAAATACGAAGCTTTTTTACTTTTTTGGTTGTAAGAAGGTTTTCAAAATATTAGTAAGTAGTAGATTTGGGGCCATCCAGAAATTACGTCACACTAATTTCATGACTTTTTGACCCCTCCCCCCCCTTGTCACAGCTGGTCACATTTGTGAGACCTCCCCCCCCCCCCCTACTGTGACGTCACATACTATGAAATTTTTCACCTAGAAATTATGAAATTAAAACAGCAGTTCCGAAAAAGGTTTTATTTCCATTATTTTTTTTTTTAATTTACCTATACATACCAATTATTCGATTTTGAAATGTGACGTCACGAAATTTAGGACCCCCTCCCACCCCTTGTCACGCAATGTCACACTTCAACGACCCCCCCCCCCTCTCCCCCCTAACGTGTGATGTAATTTATGGATGGCCCCTTTTTAGCAATATTTATGAAATAAAGCCTTGTACTATACCTCAAATTCCACAATAAATGTATCTATCTAAGCATGACATAAGAAGATGAAAAATACTTATTTTTCTTTTCTCTAGAAGAACACCATTCAGTATGTTGTATAAATTTCTTTCACCATTTCTATTTTTTGCAATATATAATTATACATCTTTTAAAATATGTATTAAACTTTGATATGTGAAATTTATCTGGCATGATGTAGGATAGACAGGAACATGACACATGACCCAAGCGTACATTCTTCCAAAGCATGGTTGAAGGTTCAAACCAAAAAAAAACCTTAACAAAAACAAAAATCCTTATTTCGTGTAAGCACTTTATCGTCTCGCTCTGTTCACTCCACAATCCACTAAAATGCTAAAAATACAGCCCTATTTCAGCATGTAGTGCGACCACACGATGCAATGATCCAAGACAGTCTGCCACGCTGCATTTAACCCGGGGACCATCTTTACGACGCACCGTTTGGGGACATTTGCGATTTCATTGCGGACTGACATTTAGCTAAAAGGGTACCCGATAATTGTTCCCGTTTTTACCCGAAACGCTCTAAAACATTCGTGGAGAACGTCGGTTGTATTTGTTTTCTGTTTGTGGTCTTTGCTGCACGAAATATTACAATTTGTACAAGGATTACACAGGTTTTTCATGGGCTGAAGGTATGCTACACACTCATGGTGTTATCTGGCTATTGTGCTACCGAGCCATCTAATAGTCAAGAACCGACACCAGGTCCAGGAGTGATCATCAAATGTTGGCTAAGAAGAAAACCCTCCCACATCACTTGAATTTTGAAGGATGGTAGCCAACGAGGCTGATAAAAAAATCATCATATAAACAAAATTAAGGGGCCTCATGCCATTGCTGCATCCATCTTTGTTCAACCCTTCACCACAAGCTGATGAGGTTGGCTTGGCGTTAAGGATGAAAGAACCTCCTTACCTTTCCCGACACTTAGAAATTTTAGTGGAAAAATTACTAAAACTATCTATAATTATTTAGTTTTGTAAGTGTATGTGTAAGTGTACTATCAATTATTATCAATTATATTTATTCCCATTATGTGCTGATAAGTAAATTTTTTATCAAATTATTTCAAAAAGCAATCATCAATGCATGATTATTTTAGGCAACGAGTGGCGAAGCGCGTACACCGCAAAGCGAAGCAGCGCGAAGTTTGCATGCCGGATTGCACCGGATTACACCGGTTCGCGTCAGTGAACGATGGTTATAGGGTTGCTGCGTTAAAGCAAGTACCATATTCAGTTCATTACTTTGAAAAATACATGTTACCAAATCCATAGACATGTTTAAGTTGTAATTTAAACCTAGGTATGTATCATTTCTTCAATACCATTACTGCTTACCATCAGGTGTTGTGGTCAAGCACTAACTTTTTCGGTATAAAAAAATACCAGTGTTCCTTGTTTCCCAAGTGCTATTCATGGGTTTTTAAAGTTTTATCACATATCTCTGAGATATTTGTTTAACACTGGTTACCTTAGGTACGAAAGTTGCCTCTGAATTCTTCTCTCAATTTTAACAAAAAATATTATTTATACCTTCTTAAATAGTTATACCGTGTGTACGATTGAGTCAGGAAATTATGCTTATAAAAGTACGCTATACCCATGAGTTTGCAAAAACTGTAATACGTGCGACAGCCCTAGCACAAAACCGGTTGAAGCCAGTTAGAGGCGGTTAGAGGCAGTTAGTCAGGTGAGATCCGCGGTATACCTATAGGCAACTGCGGCAATATTCGCTAGTTTTGATTTTAAGCTCGCTGGCTTTGTTTATTGGTTTTGTGCTGCTGCAGATGAGATTATCTGAATTGAGTATCGTTACCGTGTTTGTGCATTGCTGTAATTGTTCTTTGGTTTTGGTTTTGTAGTTATGGGTATTTCGTTGGAAATTTGTTAGTAAACTATTAGCTCTTTACCGTCAATATTGACTTGAAATTAAATAATTCAGTCAATTACAATGAAAATAAGTTTTGCAAGAAGGAAAACTAGTTGATGGTGAGATTATCAAAGAATAGTTTAAAAATTAACTTAATTACTAAGGAGTGATTTAAGTAACCGTTAGTGACTCTGAGTTGGGGCGTTAGTCTCCGTACATTATTATGATACCAACCATAATGCGAGTCCCTCTTCCTTTGGCCGGCAAAGAAGCGATTATACTTTTGCCGTTACTGCTGTCCATGGCCAATAATAATAAATAAACTTGATACTACTTACTTTACTTATCTTTAACCTATCATTTATATACAAAACAACTATTTATTGATTGGAAATTTTGCCCCTTGCAAATATAATTCGAAAATATTCATGGGGTATTCTGGCACTAATCACCTATTGATATTACGTACTCGACTACATATAGGTACTTTCTTTACCAATTAAGTACATACAGAACGACGCCGATACGTAGCCAGTTCATTCTTTTCTCTTGGAAGAAAGATCTAAACCAACAAATAAAACAAAAACTATCGACCCCAACCCATTTTTCTCGCACGGCTACAACTCAGACTAATTGATTAACACTAGGTCCCAGCCCAAGTACAAATTGCCAGCGCCGTATCTCAAGACGACAACGGCCTATCAATAAGGCCGACCGAGTCTTGCCAATAGTCGGGTGTAAATTAAGACGAGCAATTTACGAGCCCGCTGCCTCCAAGATGTGTTGTGGCTGTCGGGCCCGTGTGTTGGGCCAGATCGATGGGATGTGTTCCAGCCTTTACGACTTAGGGTCGCTAAGATCTAAATTACTCAATATCAATACCAATTGGACATTAGACTAGTGCCACATACTCGTAGCGCCGGCGGGTCGGGACAATTGGAACGTTTATTGAGTTGGATTCAAATTGGATGTGTTCTGAGGTTGGGCATTAGTAACCTGAAAAATGTGTAGATATTCCATGGTTATAACCGGCTCAGTAGGAGTTAAAGTGTTAAAAATAACTTAACTTATGACGGAATGCCGTCACCGAAGCATTTAAAGCTAAGAAGGAATCAGAGATCACGCTTTTTACTGGCTTTTCGATATTGTAACCAAAACATGATTTGTGCTTTATTAAAATATTGCATCGGCAAGTAAATTATTAAAGTATTAGCAGGTAGCAAAGTAGGTACCTATTAACCAGTTCCATTATGATCAATACCTACGAATCTAAAGTAACAGAAAAATGGCTTTGAGAAAAATTAGTCGTAAGACTGCCTGCTTATAAAAAAATAGATAAATGAATTATATTGCTATAGATCGTTGACTTTAAAAATAAACCTGCTCCAGGAAATATTATTATCACAACCGTAGTAGAAATAACAGTTTCTATTTACCTACTTATTCAATACGAGTAACCGCCCTCGCTTTGCTTCGGTTTTCTTATTTTTTTACACCTTATTGGAATTTTATTAAGGATCCCTAATTATTTTGAAAATATAATATAGCCTATGTTACTCGGGAATAGTGTAGCTTCCCAACAGTGAAAGAATTTTTGAAATCGGTTCAGTAGTTTCGGAGCCTATTCAATGCAAACAAAAAATCAAATCTTTCCTCTTTATATATTAGTATAGATAACATTGAAGTGCTTCGTTTATTTATACTTATTTCATACTAGCTGACCCGGTGAACTTCGTACCGCCTAACAAACTATTTTTTACTAAAATAAAAGTAGCCTAATTAAAATAAGTAGTTTATTGTGCACAGTTAAAACGTCTTCATTATTTACGTTTGAACTTTATTTGAGTTTATTTAAATTATAATTGGTAAATGACTATATTTTTACTTGCATTATTAAAAATTACTTAGTACAAAATATTTGACATCCGCCATCTTGAACCGAACTTGACCGAACGAAGCGCTGTCACGGAGTACGAAAAATGCTTGAAAAATGTCACACGGATTTTGTTCGGAACAGCCCGTCTATATATTTAAGTCTATGTTAACGACCCGCTAAACAATATATCTGAACATGAGCCGTGGTATCAAGGTCCGTTCTGTAACCAGGACTCCACCTCTAATGTCGCTGTAATCCTTACTGTACTAAGATACCATCAATCCACCCGGACGCTGCAATCCTGTGAACAAACCCCCTAAATCAATGGGTCTTTGTGCAGGTACCGGTTTGATTTAATACAATGGCCATATGCGCACATTAGACGATCAATTGGTCATCAATTGTCCAGTTAATTTGCAGTAAATACGGCCTAATCCTCCGCGACACCATCTTGTTATTGGCGTTATTGCCATGTTACTCGCTTGTTAATTAATGGGACTGTATTACATTAACTTTAACTAGATTCCACTGTTTTTATGTGTTTTAATTTATACGAGGAAAAACGACTTAAGTGTATTTTCATGATAGAATAAGTTAGCAATGAAATAAAGTTGAGGTTGGTCAGTCTTTGAGTATTCTTTCAGTCGTATTTTATTGTAAGTACCTATAAGATAATTTTTTGACGTTGTTATTAATTGTTGTTTTAAAACGAAACTATAGACGTCTACATCGTCTCCTGGACACTTTTTTATAAGTAAAAATAATACGTCTGAAATATGTTCAACTCTAAAATATCGAGAAAATTTCATGAGGTCAAAACTGACAACCTGTGTATCTAAAGTATCGCGTCTTTTCCTCTTTGTGATTATAACACTTAATGTATATAAGTTTCTTTCGAAAGGCTAGTTGCTTTGTGAACTAGCTATACAAGTTACAAAAGAATCTTCTCAGTCGATACGTTCTTGACAGAACGGTCGTGGTCATCATGAAGTTGCGCTAAGGGCTGATGTCACTCGCCTCACGATGTTTCGCCATTTCTCCCTATTGGCCGTCATCCTAGTGCATTCATGTAATGGGCCGCCCACCGCAGATTTTATTTGGTCGGTCCAGCGCATGGGTGACCGCCCGCGAGGTCTTACACCTTCCACAACAGAAAAGCGAATAGATTTACCTGAAACAAGTGAATCAGATGGGTAAGTCCAACTTCGAGAAAGAAGTGACTCGTAGAATCCAACTCGGATGGGCTGCGTTCGGGAAACTGCGTCATATCTTGTCGTCCAAAACACTACCTCAGTGCCTGAAATGAAGTCGAAGGTGTTCGAGCAGTGTGTGTTGCCAGCAATGACATACAAATCCGAGGCTGAATCCAAAAGCTCAGAGTAGCGCAGCGGGCTATGGAGAGGATTATGCTTGGTATTTCTCTACGTGATCGCATCAGAAATGAGGAGATCCGTAAACGAACAAGGGTAACTGACATAGCTCAAAGAATTAGCCGGCTGAAGTGGCACTGGACTGGCCACATAGTTCGAAGGACCGATAACTGTTGTGGAAGAAAGGTCTTCGAATGGCGCCCACGTCTCGGAAAAAGGAGCATAGGACGCCCCCCGACCAGGTGGACTGACGACCTGAAAAAGACAGCGGTCATCCGCTGGATTCAGAAGGCTCAGGACCGGTCAGAGTGGTGCAAGTTAGGGGAGGCCTATATCCAGCAGTGGACCTCCAAAGGCTGATGGATGCATAAATGGATGGATTTACAAGTTCACGCCGACACAATGTATGTACATACGCAAGATAACATTCATCTGTCCATTGACCAAACAATTTATGTGTCAAAATATTATTCATTACACCAATGCAACCTGATGTAGAACAGCGATAGGACATAATAACCAACATGTCATTGTTGCCGAGCATCCAAAGCAAAGCTGTGAAATAAGAGAATAGCGCTAGAACCCAACGACGCGCGTCAAATCTGCTCCGACAACGTCGAATCAATTCAATCATGTTAGGAGAAGCGCAATGTACTGTGACGATGAGTAAACATGCCTTGACGTAGGACGTATCGCTGATTACGTAATAGAAGACGTAAGTCCTGTCACATAAAACTCTTTTAAGACCATTTTTGGATTTAGGGGTTCGTTTGCGAAATATTTGGACTTAAAGTACTAATTTTGATTAGAGCCAAGTGTTCCCCCCCTGGCGGCTAAACGGTTGGAGTTGGACAAATGAAAAAAAATCTCAAATTTAGTTTATAATATGATGAATTTACAAGGAAAACTATCACGGCCATGTTAGCATAAGTAGTTAATGAGTAATAGTCAATAAACTTACTACTTCGGAACCCTACATTGCGCGTGGCCTGACACGCACTTGCCTGGTTTTTATTGAAACTTATTGGATCCGAAATCTGAAAAAAACAGCAATGATTATGCTTTAAAAGGTCAGCTAATCATGTTTAGTACCAATGTTAAGTACCAATGTGTTAAAACATCAACTGTTGTACTGTATTTGCATATGCATACTATGTATGCAAAGTCTCATCACCATGATCACGAGATCCTCCATCGCCCCTGCTCCCTGTGCCTATCCCAAACAATAAATTCCATCCCGTTCCACCTGAATAACGCCTTGTTCCCGCTCAGACTCGCACCTTTTAACGCCGATGCCTTATATCACGGGTCTCGGGGGCTACTCTTTCGATTCCGCCGCCCATAACATAAACATGACGGTACACTATTAAAACTTGGAGTCGTTTTGTGAGCCGAAATATTATTCCGGCCACTACCGACCTTCCCTCTATCTCTTCCAATCGGAACAGGGCTGCCAACTGTATAACATTTGCATTTTTATTTTATTTTATTACATCGCTGCGTATGGCGATTCGGAATTCCTTTTTTAAAGTTTGCGAATTTCAGTTTAGAATTTCGTTATCTGCTTTACGTTATGCTGTCGACTTGGGATATTTTGTTGCAGATTCTGGTGCAAAGCGTGTACGCCCGCGATCGTTTGTTGCGAGTTATGGTCGAAAATATACTAATTCTCCTATACGGATCCCCCTATCTGTGTATTTATCTTTCCGATGTGAATTATCTAGCGTAGAGTACGTACATTTTGTTATGTGAAAGCCAACTTCATGACCTATATTTGGGATGGTGCGGGGTAATATGGAAGATACATTTTTAAATAAAACAGTCTGGTCATCGTTTTGTAGAATGGCTCATTTGGATATTAGATAACATTATTTAAAATATTTTTGTGATAATTATTTCAAACTACATGAAAATAAACGATGGTATATTTACAAAGATATAGATTAAAAAACATGGTAAAAATCATATCATCATCATAAATTCCTCCGGTGTATAAATTTAATCCGGTGTAATGTTAAAGCTATTACTATGCGAAGATTTAACTCAATTTACTTAAGATACTAAAGTTAAGACAATTTTTTGTAATAAATTACTATATTCGTGAGACAAAATACGCTTGTAAAAAAATATTTACATATAAATAACTGAAAAAACCTTTTTTATCAATTAATTAAAAATAAATCGAAGCTTAGAGTAATTAATGAAATTAAACAAAAACTATACACAAAAAATGTAAACCAAATATAATCAATTCACACATATATTTATGAGTACAATATAAATAAATACGATAACAATGTAAAATATAGATATTGCGTTTGTCAACCCTAAGTGATAAAGTCCGGTAGAGGTTGGCGCTGTCCCATAAACATACGGGTGTATCAGCGAGTAATCTGCCGGATTTGTCGATCGCTGCTACTCAGACTCACATTTGTCTTTATTTTTATATAGAAATATCAGATTCCTGGCAAATGCAGTAGCGAAACTATAACTCATATTTTTAACAAACTTCAAAAAAGGAGGTATTGAATTCGACTGTATTTTTTATGTTTGTTACTTCAGAACTTTCGACTGGGTGAACCGATTTTGATGATTCTTTTTTAATCGAAATCTGATGCTTGTCATGTGGTCCCACTTAAACTTGAGCGAGATCTGACGAATAGTTTTTGAGTTATCCCTAATTTTATAGTCGGTTATTTTTTGTCAAGACTTATTATTATATATCAATAGACGATAAATAGACACATGGGTCACCTGGTGGTAAGTAGTCACAACTCGTAAGTCTTCTTGCTAGCTACCACTTTCTTACAATCATCTCTGAAATATAATATTGACATGTTAATATTAGGTACATCACATAATACCCATACACATCCATAGCTTTGTGAATGCACAACACAAATATTAAGTATATAATATTTTCTGTCACAGTCTCGGCTAACTAAACTAAACTAAAACTACACATTTTATCTACATATAATGCATTTCTGTTGACATTAAAATATTCTGTTACATCTGATAAGGTAATTAATAGAAATCCCACCTAGTTGTAACGAGTATAATAATATGAAAATCAGGTCGAGGATAATAATCGCACTAACTTAGTAAAAGCCATGAGCTATAATTTTAAGAGAAATACTTTTTGTGTCAACCCTAGGAGGCCGGTGGCGGTCCGGTCCGGCTGTCCCATAAACCTGTGTCTGTATCAGCGAGTAATCTGCCGGATTTGTTGATCGCTGCTATCCGCGCTCGAATTTGTACCGGGATTTATTCTTTGTTACTCCGAAAGGGCACTGTCATTGAAACGACTAAACTCCAGGTTATGTGCTTCTGCAATGTTACTTCTAGATTTTCTAAATGGAATTCTTTAATGAACCAAAGTTTAAGAATAGGTTACGTTTCTGTATGTCTGGTGATTGTCTTTTCAATTTGAGGTTGGAAGGAATCAAACTTTTCTTAGTTCTATAATAATATTATGATTACAATTCTGTAAAAGAAGTTAAAGAAAGTAGTGTTTTTTCAGACCATATAAAATAAAGTATAAATTAAATTAGCTTCAATGTATCCATTGAAATATATGTAACGCGAAATCTTACCCCAAAAGAGACATAAGAATAATCTTTTTTACTACAATACTAAAGGTATTTTTATTACAAAATTATAAATACACACAAAAACAAAAGGGTTATATTTTATCATCACTCTTTGTAACTAGGTAAACAAGTACTACAGTATCTAGTGAGGAGCCACACTACGCTGCCGGCAGAGATTCGCCCTGTCTCGTAAAGATGACCGTATCCGAGAGATCGGCCGGATTACCGGACCGGCCGTTTGCACTGCTTCCTCTTCTTTATTTCAGCTCAAGTACAGGTTCACTGTGTCGGATATTTCAGTAAATAGATTTTAAACAATTTAATCAGAGTTACTTTCATTATTAGTGATATACCACTGTACCAACTATGAACAAAGTGTATTGTTAATGATTATCTGCTACTGGTGAATGTGGGATGGGAAATATGAAAATCGAGAACTATTTATATAATTATGTTTATAGTGACAAAAGCTTCGACTAAAACGCACAATAACGGTCACGGCAAGAATTATACACAAAAGTGGTAATAAAAGGTCAAAAATATTGTATTATAATATTATATATAATATAGTATAGTAATATTTAATTTTATTATAAACCAAAATAACTGTTTTTATATCACCAGGATAATGCGTAGGTACACTATTAAATAACTACTTTATAATAAACAACTTACTCTACTTATATTATATAATCCCTAAAATACAAAACAAATATTCAAAACATTTACTTACTAAATTTCAAAACAAAATATAGCCATTAATTCTAAAGTCGTAACAGGTATAATTTAGTTCGGCGCAGTAATATTATACCATTGTAGTACAATGTACCACCAGTGTAGAGTCTAGTAACGTAGTGATGTCCGCCCTGAGCCGCCCACGTATATTTTGTGTCCCTAGCCGGACGTATTTAAGCTATTTTATTTATTTTCAGATACAAAAGCCCTTATCGCCGGATATGTGTACTAGCTTTGCTCCGTGTTCAAATTATGCCACCAGGCATGTACCACCTTTTTCATTTGAATAAATTTACACACACATACCTTCTAACAGCTATATAAATGTACCTACTAAATTAATTGCAGTCCGATTTTGATGATTCTTGAATGGTTAAAAATGTGAAACTGAATGAGGCGAAGTTACTATAAGCCTAACACAATTTACAGTCCTGTAGTAGTCAATTTAACGGATTTGAAATATAAAGACGTTAAATGAACGTTATTGTCAATTTAAACAATTTGATTGGATAGCTAAATATTTGTTTAGCTATCCAATACCTATACTTATTTCGTTTTAAAGACTAAAGATTTATCAAGCCTACATAAAATCTACAGTGAGTTAAGTGTTCCAGTTTGAACACAGGAACCCTAGTGACGTCCTCTCAATAAACAAGGCTTCTCATAGCCAGCGTGTTATCGCAGTTTGACGGGCGAGGGTAGTTTTAAAACGAACACGCGCCGGTACTTGTAAATGATTATTGAGGGTTGTTTTGACGATAATACTTTAATGGAGGTTAAGATAAAAGATGTTACACGTCGAAACAACCTAGTTTTAAATTAAATTAAGGTTGTGTATGAACTGATGTTTCGGACACCGACCATAATAGCACAGTAATAGATTCCTACATTGTGATAATAGTATTCGTTGTATTCGATGTTCCTTTGATCATATTTTTTGATTATTACACTGCACTAACCACCAAAAAAAATGACAAGAAAATACATTTATTTCGGCTCAATATTCACGCAATTGTCAGAATCAATAATAATAACATAACTGGCAAAAAAGAATGCAATCGAGAAATGATAGTGAGAAATATCAGGCGCTGATTTCAGGGCTTACAAGGGGCCAAAGATATACAGCATCATTGCAAGGGGCAAATATTTTTTCTCATATATAATAATTATGTCCGATATAACACCTATTCTGCCCAGGCAGGTACGGTAAAATACAAACAAGTGAAGATATCTATGGTGAACGTACTTTTATAATTTGCCTACATTCACAGCAAAAATCCACTTAATTATGTTTTCTTTATTTGATGATATTTGCTGCTCTGCATCACAGTTTGAACCTCGAAATAATTTTCAAACAACAGAATCCCCGACCAAACTAAATAATCAAAAATGGAATATTATAATATTAATTGCAAGGCCAGTGAAGAAAAACTTTAATTAACAAACAACGAAACGCGATCCGCCTGTAAATTTGGCGAGCCCCCTAACTGCGCGTAATTACGGTCATTTAGTGTCATCTTACCCATAACGAGATCATCAACACGGTACACTACAGCGCGCTGAGGAGCTACGAAGTTAATACGTTTACGCATTTCCTTCAAATTTAGGAGAGAGGAAAACAAGGACAATGATTTTTGAAACATCTATAAGGATAACAACATTCTTTTTATGGAAATAGCCGGCTAACGAGCTGACGATCCTTCTGAATCAGATGGTAAGTGGCTATCAGCGCCCATGGACATCAGCAACACCAAAGGCATCACTGATGCGTTACCGGCCACAAAGAGAGAAGAAAAAGAAAGAAAGCAATGACTCTCATGCCCCCCGACACTCACAAATCAAATCAAATCATTTATTGCACAATATCACAATATTTTTGTTGTAGTATCACAAAGCTTTGGTATTACAAATGTTCATGCGTGGTTCTACTCGTATCTATGGTATTAAAAAATAGTCCTCTACGAAATGCGGAACTTGGGACCAAAAGTCCAAAATATTTACTTTTTCATCAAGGATTCAGCTTTGGTATTTCTAACTTCTCTCGTATATTAGTCTGATATTTTTTTATTTATTATTCCCCCTGATTTTATTTTTCAGAGACCTTGATTTTTGTTATATTTTTTATTGCAATAAATTATAAAAATATAATATACTAAACAAATTATTATTATACCTTAATTAATATTTCTATTTATTTTGTTGTGCCACTGCTCTCATGACAACGATACAGTAGTCGGCGAACTTTGGTCCTGAACATTCCCCGTTAGTCTAATATTGCATAGGGTACTGTATTGTATGATTAGGGTTCTGTATTGAATGATTTTTACTTGGTACTGGTAATGAAAAGAAAAAATTGCAAATGCAAAGACGTAATAATATCAGGAGTCATTTTTATATTAAAACAACACGTCCATTATATTTCTTCGCTCCTCGAAATAAAGCTTCGAACAATAAATAATATTTTAAATTAATGCTAATGGCGCTGGTTTGCCTAAATGTTGGGTGGATGATATAACTCAGGACGGTGACGCGTTTCCTTGCTTAATATATTAACTATTATGAAATTTCAGCTGAGGTGCGTCTGTGCATTGAAATAATGTTCATTCCTACATTAAAAAATATAGGGAGAACTTTGTCCTTTCAACTCAAAATGGCTTTAAAATGTGGACATACAGAGACGAGCACGATGTAAATTATAAGAAAGTAGAATATAATAATATCTACACAATACTAATACAATTTTATACAAAAAAAAAACAGTTTGACCTGGTTAACTGGGTAGTAGGTAATATAAAAATATTGGGATACAAATTAATAATTTATATCTGAAAATTATCCTGATAATAATTATGCAATACGGTAAAATATTATTTGAACGGTTGCATGTGGAGAATAATTTTGATGTCTCTCTGTTTTATTATGCTTAGTGACCAAGTGGAATGCCTTAACTAGTTCAAAATATTTACCTGAATATTATCCCTTATTTATTATGATTACGGCGGGATAAAGGAGTGATAGATAAGCGTTATAGCAACAAATGGGCTTCTTCTCATGATTTATATGTGTAAACTGCAATATTAAATTTGGAGTGCTCCAGGGAACCATCTCGAAGTTATTTAAATAACTTGTCTATAATCCTACAGATTTAACTTGGCCTTTTTTGTATCTGCAACAAGAATAATCAATCGTTAATCACAATAAAAATAACCGGCCAAGTCCCAATCCCTCTCGTGTAGGATACCCTAGTACCTACTCTACTATAAAAAAGAAGAACAATGAACGTTATTCGTTTTGTTGAAATTTTAAAATTTTTATACGACATTCCTATGTAAATTATTTAAAATACTTTGAAACAATAAATTTAAAGTACTACATACGATACGTGTCTATACAAATTGGTTCGGCGACATCGAATCAGGCCAGGCAATATCAAATCAAAGGCCTGCCCTGAACCCTCGCAACTTGAATTATTTGCACAAGTTATCGGCCCCCGTTTATCACCGAAATGTCACATTTAATAATAATTAATGATAATTGCCTTCTAGCTTAGAACGACAAAGGCGATCGGCCGATTCCCGTAAGTTACTTCAGTTTGACTTGGAATTTGAGAACTGTATCTTGTGTAGTTCGCGGAAGATGCTTTGGGGATGTGTGGAGTCGCATTTGCATAAATATGGTTTGCTACTTCTACAATGACAATCTCGATGTCTTGGTGGGCGGTAGGGTTTTTGATATGTAGTTATTAATTCCTTTATTGTAAATGCCACAGTGTTTTGCCTAAAAATATAATAACAAATGTAAGTTATTTTCAGCAGTGCTATTACGTGGGTATTTTAAGAAGCTAGCCCATCGCTTTCTTCTCAACTACCACTGGCGACATCACTTATCACTAGGTGACCCATCTGCTCACTTTCCTGTGAAAGGCATAAAAAACCTAAAAATGTTCTAAATCGATTTATCATATTTTCTAAGTCAACGTAAGTTCTTTCATCATAAAGGAAGGAGCAAACGAATTGTATCCAAAGCCACCTAAGAAGATTACGAATGCATTAATATTTTACTGACAAGTATTATTATGTTCCCTAAAACGTGCCTGGCTAGCTACCGGCTACCATCAACTTGATGGAACCAGTGCCAAACGACTCGTGTTCTGGCTGGAGCTTTAACTTTTAAATGCCGAAATCTTATTTTACTTGTCTGTATCGTCTCCACCCCACCCCTGGTCATACACAGTATTCATAATCACTTAGCATCGGTAGCTAGACAAGGTAAACAATATGAAGGTACCAACTCGCACTATAACTCACGATTACGCGCTAACTTCAAGTACAAACGGTCGGTGCATTGTTTGACAAACCAATTCCAACTGCTTACTATTGAAATACTTAGCGGACTGTCTTATGTTGCGAGTTGTAATGAGTATCCTAATGTTTGTGTTAGGACTGCTTTGGAATGGATATTTGGAAGGAAAACTTCATTGCACGAGGTGAGGTTTGCGGAAATACAAAATATGCATACTAGGTATTTTCATTTCTGGGCTATACCTAATAAATTATTATAGTGGCGATGGTATATCGATGATTGTAATGACAAGCATCCGAAGTATTTCTATTGACACTTTTATAATACGAGTATTTGATGAAGATGAACCTGCGGTACGCGACGTGTTATTTTGAGCTAATTTTTATTTTTACATAAGCGAGTTGTTGTAGAAAGTATTTGTACGACTAGAAACAATGATACCATAAGTATACGGGGAGATTCCGGCATCTCACGAGCGCACCAGTGAAAACACATTGTAGAATTATAAATTTTAGGATCACTCTATTATATTCAGGTAAACAAACATCTAAAACAACACTAAAGCAGCCTTGAGAGTTCGCGATTGCCCAAAGTAAAGATGAGACATGCACAGCGCACAACTTTGCACATCGAGCCGAATTTGTTACTCAACTTGCGAGGTAATGGCTTGTGAGTGATGGCTCTCGGATCACTGACTGGTGGAGCTTCTGTGATGGAAGGGAGAATATAAACGATATATAAAATTAAATACTGGATTATTTATTAAACAACAAGTTTCCGCTAACGGCTCCGACTACAAAAGAGTTTAATAAAAGAAAGACAAACATTGTAAGGATCAAATTACGAAGGGAATATAAAACCAGGATAAAAGCTATCGTATATCCTTATCGTGGACTTGGACGCAAAGTTTTTTTTAATCTGTACTGACAGCGGTTAGTGCACTACTCCAAACTTGCATACATCTTCCTTTCATATTTAAAATATTAGAAGGAACTTTGTTCAAAACGAAGAACCAAAATAATATATTTCAAATATCCTGAAGCTAAAATAGGTCAGTGGGAAGGAGTTGAACAACGACATCAGTCTATCGGCGATCTCTTTGTTGCTCCTCATATCGGCGGATTAACTCGGTACTTGTTAAAATAAACTGTAGCTGATGTAGTATCACTGGAAGCGGTATGAGTATTTCAGTCAACGAATCCTTCGGGATTTCAAATCTAAAGGTTAAGCACGATCCTCTCAAGTCAGTATTCGTAGGGTTTTGTATCCAAAGCGGAACGGAAGTTTCAACAGATAACAACCACAGAAAATTCGATTTTACCTCCTAAGAAGACAAACTCTTTTAAAGATTTCCCCCAAGAGTAAAAACTCGTATTAAATGATTTCTACCGCTAGAAATTCAGCCCCAAATCCTGCACATATTTTAAAATTATGGATACATTGAAAACTTCTCTGTTATAGATTACGAAGCAAACTTGAGGTATTTTGTAATGTTTTTCAGAAGTGTATGAGTACGTATAATAATGCGTTCATGTAATTTTATAGATAATTCTTTACAAAAAATTATCGACTTCTATATTAGGGATAACTCAAAAACTACTCGTCAGATCTGCACCAGCTTTCGATTAAAAAAAGAGTCATCAAAATCGGTTCACCCAGTCGAAAGTTCTGATGTAATAAACATAAAAAATACAGTCGAATTGAATACCTCCTCCTTTTTTAAAGTCAGTTAAAAAAAAAACCAGCTCATTAATGTTAGGTTAGTCCAGTGTTAGGGAACAGTGCGTTGTGGTTTCATGTAACTTGAAATTCAAAACTGCGTAGTCCTATCCAGGCGCCCTATTTCAGCAGTTTATTGGCATTTTGGGCCTTTTATTACTCGATCGCTGATGGCATTTAGATGCTATCAGCCGGCTTGTATTGAGGTGGATAAATGAGTTTTCTCTTGTTACCGTTCTATTTCAAAGTTCGCTATCAGATATCGCTTTGTCTCCGTGTTATCAGTCCCTATTAGGTGCGAACAACGGACGTATCCGTTTGTTGTGAATTAAAATTACATTAAGTTCGGCAAAGAGATCTTCTTGTCATCTCTGTTTATAGAAACTTCTTTAGTTTGTTTGGGCCTTAGATTAACGTAGTAAATGAAGCTAGTTACGGCTTTAAAGGTAGCGTACTAATATTACCTATAGATTATAGGCTATTTGACTAAATTTTAAAAGCCATTTTAGATCGTTTAGAGGCTACTAAGGCCCATAAAAAGGATGTATGGAAGTTTGTTAGTTTTTATGCAAAAACCAAACGGATTTAATTAAATTTAGCACACAGGTATCATCAGGAATAACATATGGGGTATTTATTTTCCCGGAAAACGCATGTAGGTATTTAAAATTACATAAGTACTTCAAAAATTCAAATTAAAAATATTTTAATAACCCACGAAAACGTTAAAGACTTTTTTTGACTCCAAAAAAGTTCCTTATCCAAAAAGTGTAACAAAAACAAGAAACTTAGCAATTAGACAATTAGAGCTATTGGCGATTAACGGAAACAAAATGGCGTCGTATTAGACCGTGGAGCGGCCATCAGTCTGTCTGTTTAATTAACATTCCCACACCTCGGTGTCAAGACGCGAATTAAAGTGGTATCACTCGCCTTATTGACAGCCCCGACTGGAAGAGTTAGTTCCGATTGAGAACGGAATTACTATTGAGATTCCAACTTTTTAACTGTGAGATTTTACCTACTTTAAAAAGAGATGAATAATTGGAAATAGAATGCGAAGTATTGTCAGTAGTGAGATTAGATAGAAAACTTTAATTCTTGTAGTTTGAAGTCTGGTATTTAAAAAAAAAACGCTTACACACTCATACCCCTGCAATAGGTTTATACCTGTGTCGCGGGTGACATGGACGACACATATAACATATCACAATAACACCCATGACCCGAGTACAATTATTTATCTGTCACATAAACATCTACCCCGGCCGAGAATCGAACCCGGGACCCCTCGCTTCGCAGGCAGGGTCGTATTTACGTAGTATTCAACCTGAATTCTAAATATTATAATTTTTTTCACAATAACGTATTGGCCGCGTTTTCCAGCGATAAGTTCCCTGTACATTATACCAAATTTCATGAAAATCTTGAAAAACCGTTCTATAGTTTTTGCGTGAAAGAATAACAAACATTCATACAAACTTTCACATTTGTAATTATGAATGTGAAACAATATTATAATACATACATATATGTAGGATGTCTTGGACCTTTGCGATGTTTTCATTTAACTACCAGCACTTCTTACTAAATTAGCTGTTTGGGCTATAGGCGTTGCTAAATTGATTGACAACGACAAATAGTTTTAATACATAAAAACAAATTATTAATTATTTGTCAGCTTCAGCTTTCCAAATTGCGTTTCTTTGTATATTGTTAAAGACTAAACTATAATACGCGAAATTATCCTATCAACCATTGCTTCAAAACACCAATTTTCCTTCACAGTTTGTTCGCCACAGTACCTACTACCTACACAATAAATATGTAACTACACAGAGGATTATAATTACTTTAATCCTGGGAAAACTGTGTAAATCGTATTAGGTAGCTCCAGCTCTTCCAGCACACCGCGAGCTGCGTCCCGGGAGATCTCGCGAGACGAGCGTTCGACAGCCCCGACGTCGGATCGACACCGGAATCCGGTACGGTACTGCACGTTCACCGCGTTACGGTGAACCCCGTACAGGATCTCACGTACGGTAGTACAAGTAGGTACATTAATAATGATTACTTTATAATAGCTGACGATCCAAATGATGGTATAAGTACTATTATTTCTTCTGTGCTCATGTTAAATAACCTATCGTTGCTCATGGACATCGGAAACATCATTGATCGCTGTCGGCCAAAAAATAGAGAAGAAAAAGCAAGAAAGAACTCTTTCTTCATAAGTATCAATTAAATTGCATTATACACTTTGCTTTACATTAATTAACTAGTGGCCTGAGCTTCCTTTAAAGCAAAGAGAACCTGTGTTAAAGTCTCTGCTCTTCCAATGGTTAAAATTATACCTTAATTTTATAAGTTTTGATAAAAAGGTGTAATAATACCTTAGTCAAAATCGCAACTATAATGTACCTAATCAGGAGATTGTAATTACCGTAATTACTACAAATTTCAAACCCATACTAAAAATGCTAAAATTATGCTAAAATTTCCAACGCACATACATTTTGCGAACCAACTGTACCTCTTTCGTCTGTATTAATGTGGCCAATTTGTAAGAGGGCGCGATCGCCTCATTTGTTGAGCGTGGAAGAGTACTACTTCGACCGGATAACTTGAACCTTAGTGTTGAAGAAATAAGGTCTTAAATAACTGCTTTAGGCGCTGCGTATACCTCTGTTAATTGGCAACACTAATTCGTGTTTAATTAAACTACGAATCGAGTGTTGTGCTAAGATGGAAGGAAGTCTGTTTTTGCATCTGTTTATTATCAATTATTTTTGGTAAAATACATTGCTAAGATAATTATTGTTTGTATCTGAATTGTAAGTTCCTGTTTATTCAATTTAACTGAAATAAATCTAAGGTTATGTTATACGAGAAGGACGCCATTTTAAAATTATTTGGATTGGTTTTAAGACATACGGGTAGTTCTACATACTAAGGAATTTTTGGCGGCTCAGCCAAAATATGATAAAAAAAATGTTAATAACAAATTTTTTTGGATGGAATACTATTAATTGCAATTGTTTCTAGATGGTCACTAAAAGTAATTAAGATTCACAATTCTTATCTGAACAAAATTACTGTTCAAAGTGCCGAATTCTCAGGATCCTGCAGTGTCCCTCGTACAAATTTTAGTTCAAAGTGCGTCGTGATAAATTTTCTTCTATATTAGGGTCTTAAAAGAATCCTAAATTAATAAGCTTACTATTTTTCCTGGCTAGGTAGCACAATGACTATAGAATTTCCTTAAAAAATATTGAATAACTCTTGTTTACAAATTGTCCCCACGATTTTATATCAGTATCCTGTTCGCTGTTGAATTAGCAAATATTCACTAGACTATTTGCCGTGCGTCTTTACCTTTCCGCTGAGTCGATAATACCTACGAAAGGGACAAAGAGTGTCATCTATCTATTCTCACCTAGCGTGGTGTTTAGTGAGCTCAGTGCGTTCGGCGAGTGAAAGGATGCCGTAATCAGTGAAGTTCACAGAATCCTGGTAAGATTTTTAATTACGAAATCACTAATAAATATTACTAATTTTAGCGTATTGATATGTAAGGTGCAAGCGCATAGGCCTAGTTTAGCTTAATTTTTGTTGAAAATTATAAATTGGTGTGTTTATTTTATTTTTAGACAAAAATTATCAGGAACCTGACCTCAGGATCCTGAACAGATCATATTAAAAATATTGTTTCTGTGTAATAATTGTATTTTTTTACACGTATGTATGTTTATACATTAAACTACAAATATAATCCGATTCATATTTTTATATTAATATTATAAATGTGAAAGTTTGTGAGTTTGGATGTTTGTTACTCTTTCCCGCCGGTACTACTGAACCGATTTGGCTGAAATTTGGAATATAGATAGCTTCAAACCCGGATTAACACAGGCTACTTTTTAGGTGGAGCCGCGGGCGTTCGCTAGTAATTAAATAAATAAATTTGAACTTACTCTCGTTATTTGTTCTATACCGTTGTTTCATATCGTTCTTTAGTTTTGGTGGTGGTTTAAGTAAAAGTATTCTTATAATTATCGTTTCGAAAAATCGGATTAAAAGTATAAAATAAATAAATATTTAGTCGGTCTTACAAATATTATATTTTGTTACACAGAGAAAATGGCGCCAAAAATGAAACAAACTAAAGAAGAAATATTAGAAAAGAAAAGGATAGCTGAAAAAATTAGATATGAAAAAATTAAGAACGACCCTCAAAGATTAGCGGCTGAAAAAGAAAAAAGAAAATATGTGAAATAAATGAATTATCTCGATTTATTTTTGTTGTTTTCCTCAGCTTCCTGGTGACATTCTCAGTTTCCTGTGGCTCGATTTTTTTAAATGGCCATAAATAATTTTTTTTTAAATATTTTGACTGTTTCCTTTAGGATAAGCTAAAAGACACTGTACTCTAGTTATTAGACTGAATTCCGCCACCAGAATGTTTAAAAAATATCGGGCCGAAATCAGGCTCAAATTCTTCCTTAGTTTGTAGAACTACCCATACCTAGTTCGCAATATATCTATTACTATTACAGAGGACCACTGATTACGGAAATTCTATAATTCTATCCACATTGACCGAATTCTTGACAGTCTATAGTTCCTTTTTCATGATCATTTCGACTGCGAAAGTGAACATTTTGGAATGAGGTTCTTTTTTTTATGCAAATAACCGGCAAACGAGCTGACGATCCACCTGATGGTAAGTGACTATCGTCGCCCATGGACATCAGCAACACCGAAGGCATCACCGATGCGTTGCCGGCCAAGAAAGAAAAGAAAAAGAAAGAAAGAACTGGCTCTCAAGCTTCCAGCCGAAACACGACGAATCGTTTGGCGGCTGACTCATGCTCAAGGGTGGTAGCTATCCAGGCGAACCCCATGGAGAAATAATAATAGTAATAATGGTATTAATTAACAATTAAAATCAATATTACCAATATAATCCTTCGAGGGGTCCTACCACCAGTGGGCAGGATTTAGTCGCCTCTTACGACACCCATCCGGCGTGCGATTGGAGTTAGTATTCTAAGCCGCCCCAATACGGCTAAGTTCTTTCTATTCTGTTAATTCTATTAAGGTATTCTCGGAGTGCAGTAACACGATGTTCTTCAAGCAAAGCGCAAAAAGAGTCCTCCTTCAAGACCTTTAAGCAGAGCATAAAAAGTCCTCATTCAGGGCCGACGCCGCATTACTCCTCATGTCCATAGACCTTGATGACCACATACTATTAAATTGCTCGTCTGCTTTTTGCCAGCATTTCAGAAAAAATCTTCTTTTTTCGTCTTTCTTTTGGTCCTACTATTATTACTACTATCCCACTCGTAACATGGAATATGTTATTTCTAGTGGTCCTAAATACTCTAGATTCTATGGAACACTATCTATCATTTGGTTGGCATTTTATATTTTATAATTGGCAATGATTGGCATTAAGACATGGGTCTTGCTTGACATGTCGCATGGTCACACGTGTTCTGAAGGAGGCAACCAACATTTGCACAAAGGCACGGAAATATGCGACCAGTACTAAACATTAACGATTATAGTCGCCAAGTCACGTCTAATTGCGACTGAGGACTGCGACATGCTCGATGTAGCCAAGACATGCGACTTTCATTTTTGTTAATTCATATAAGTTATGCTCCGCTAGTGTATGGATCAAAATTATTGTGATTAATTATCTGTAGATGCATCATTTGAAATTCTGACCATTAGGTGTGCTGTTCACGCTTTTAAGGATTTGAATAAAGAAATAATAAAACAACTACTTTACTTTTATTACATATGGAAAAATATGGCATAATTATTAATTTGTTGTAAATTTTAAGTAAAAGTAAAAATTGTAAGTTGTAATTGTAAAACAAATAAATATAATAATGCTTGCAGTTGCGCTATTTAAAACGAAATATGTTACTGAAGCGAGTTTTATAATAAAATTTAATTTCGATACATTCCGTTTAACACCATCCCGACTAATTGTAAGCGCGCGTTATCGCGAGACAAACGCGTTGGCGCTGCAACGCATAACCATTACCACTTTTTGGTTTCGAGAAATTAGCGCCTTTTTGCATTGTCTCGTCCCCGTACGGCGATAGCAGTATACTGCTGGGGCGCTTCTATGGACTTTTATTCTTTGTAGTTCCTTTTTAGATGGCTATTGAGTTTTTCCTTTACCTACTTGTGTTTTGTTGATTGTAATTATTTTATGTTTTTAATTAACAAAATAATCGTCACTTTATTACTGAGCTTTCTTCGCTTCCCTCGCTTGAGATTTCTTATGTTGGGAGTGATATTCACATAAATAAATAAGACATCACGTCAAAAAAAATTTCAATTCATTTTCTATCATGTAAATATCTGGAACCAACCGCGGAAACCTTGAGTCAGTAGCAACAACCAATAACCAATAATACAGTAATTCACTTGTTAATCAGACGCAAAATTAGTTTTCTTTATATAATATTATCCCTATACAAACATTAAGATGGGGTCCTATATAAATACGTAGAGACAAGTAGGTCATTAAGCGCGGCACATATCGGCACTGATTTCTCCAGGGCGCGCCTACAGCTTCATGGCGCCCAACGTGGGGCACTTTTATTAGAAGCCTCGAAACACGAGGTTAATAAGAAATTGTTAGCTTTTTAGGTTTGTTTCTATCCTCTTCTTTGAACATAATAGTTTTTGGTTCAGTTGAAAATTGAAATAAAACCATTTTTAATTAGGTTAATTTGCAAATATCAAGGAAAATATACGAGAAATTGCTTGTCTAAAATTATAATAATTATACAACACTAGAAAAATTAAAATAATCCATTACTCTATTACCCTTCATAATCATAATCATCGTTTATTAATTCAACTTGCTAGTAAGATTTGTATCAAAAAAGTATAACAATGCCTTTATTTCAATTCCACCATTAAATACCCTCCTTACAAAATTCCTCAGTATTTCTACAAAAACTATATTTTTATCTATTTATTCACGAACTTCTGAAAATATAATGAAATTTAATAAAAAAACTTAAAGTGATAGGTTTTCGTGGCCACACTTGCACATCCCCGTTGCTTGAGCAAATGTTACAACGAACACATTATGCCAGATTCCTTCATTTACTTGATAAAAATGTATCAAAAAATTTACTTTCATGGAAAAACTTTTGCAGACTGGTAAGTAAATTGCTACGGTTTCATACGACATCGGCAAGTTAATGAAATTATATGCACTAATGCCACGACTTATATTGGCTGTCTTGTAGCTCAGAAGACATAAATATAATTTTATAATAATAATATAAGTTTATCTATACATTTAAATATTTTGTTGTTCTTTTATATTGTTGTATGTTTAATGTTCTGTCCAGTTTCAATTTTTATCATATGGTTGTCACTGAAATATTACGATATAATTATAATAATATTCACGTATTTTAAGGGTTCTATACCTCAATAGCAGATAACACGGAACCCTTATCATGATATCATCGGATCATTTCTTCTGTCCGTCCGTCTTTCTATCAAGACATCAGGTATCAAATTGAAATGAATATCCAAAACCTACGTCCGACTTACCTTTGGAGAATAATAATTGTATTGTCAATCGTAGACGACAAAAATAAACATTTACATAATGGCTCAAGCAGTCTTTCAGTTATTCCTTATTCTACTACTGTATGTAAATATGATACTAACATAAATTAAATAATAAAGACACTAAAAACAAACTTTGCGTAAAAAGAATTAACTGAAATAGTCAGGAATTTCGGAGAAGACAAAGTTTATCATGTCCACCGCCTCCATATTTCAGTTTGCAGCCTCATTAACTTTTAGAGACAGCAACTGGACAAAGAACCCAACTCGTTTAAAGACCGGAATTATATCATAAGGTTAACTTATGTAACATCAACCTAAAGACGACAAAAAAATGAGACGAAATTGGGGAAAAGAGAAAAATTCTCCGCGAGCATTGATTAAATTACACTCTTTATCTCCTCAAATCACTGGCGTAAAACTCGCAACGGAAAATAAGCTGAAAAATATAAGGGGCCTCATGTTGGGCGCCAAAACATCGCCTATTAAATATTCATACACCGTAAAAACTTCCGGAAAGACCCGTTGGAACTCATCAAATTACAACTTGCGCGAGTTATCGGATCCGATGAATGAGGAAGAAGGGTATTATGCTATAAAGTCTTTCAAGTTAAATTAATACTTGCAGACGACGATCGCTTCGATCGTTCAAATGCGATGTCTTTGACAGTTTGTATGTCAATGAGAGTTTTATTCAAACGGGTCATAAAGAGTAACGGTCAGTTATCGCACACCATAATACTTGGAGCTGATAACTTGGATTAGATAACGAGCAATGGCTGGGTAATGCTTTGTTATTCCTAACAATACATTTAAAAAATCTTTCTTTGTTATTATTGAAGAAGTATTTTTTTCAATACCGATAATCATGTTGAATTTTATTAAATAAAATTATTGAATGTCATCAAAGGCGCAATCAAGTAGAAAAAATATTATGAAGTTATTTAATTGATAAAGACAGCTATAAAGATTTCCATCGTAAAACTATTCCCGAGCGACCGGCGCCGTCGACCGCTCGAGGCGTACTGACTAACTTTTAATTTCTTCACCGCAGACATTGATGTCAGACGATTGCGATTGGCGGGAAAGTTACATCGCACAGATAAAGACAAGTTTTTGAATGTGGAATGTAATGGACGCCTCAGGAACGGGAGGTCATTTGCTTCTTGGATTGCCACGGGTAGAAATTTTAAAGAGAAATATTATGTTTATTTTGCTTTAACAAAGAAAAAGTTTGTTCAAAAATCTTGTAGAATTTACAATGTACTGGTAACAAACTGTTTCTATTATCATGAAATCTTTGTAAAGGTTAGCGTTTTTTTCTTTTTTGGGGGGGGGGGAAATATCCCACTTAATTGTCAGGTAGTCACTAATAAGTTCGATAATAATGCAGTCATGTATTATTTTGCATTAAGTAAAGAAACATTCTCAATATTGGACCAGTAATGGTTAAATAATTTCCATAATCATTATATTAACATATTTAAACAATAATTTATTATGCACTAACGTTTTCAGACTTATATTAACTCACTCAACACGAGGTTTCTTATTATTAAATGTAAATAGCATAGGCAAAAATACCACAATTGTCGTTTATAACAACGGTGACGTTGTTAGCTAGACAAAATTACAATAACGAGGGGTAGCGACACATTTGCAGTAATTAGAAAAGTTGGATTCGTTTTGTAAAAGGAAAATTAGTATTTTGTGGCGTGACTCCGTGTAGACCTGCGATTAAAGCCTTTAACTGGCGCCGTTACCCCGGCCTTGGGACGGTGCCACCGTACATTTTACCATGAAATAACTATAGTTAATACTGTTTAGTTAACGTCAGTTAAAGCATAAGTATTTGCTGTGTCATATTTTATTGTAGATTTCGTTGAAGTGTCTGTACACTTACAATGTGTAGTTATTGTTGTATAACTTACTGATCTTAAATCAAAGTGCTATATCGGTTCTAATATATAAGTATTCAGGTGTCTTTTCACATAAAATACACAATTGTATGTAAGGATTTCCGAAAAAATTCTGTCAATACCATTTTGAAAAACTAATTTGGTGCTAATCATCGTTAAGATCCTAATGAACCTATTCTTAAAGTATCTAATAATATTTATTTGTATAAATGCAACTCTTTCATACATATCTTGAACAAAGGTTTATTATCGAAGGAGCTCTGCGTGCCAAAATACCTTTTCGTTTATTTAATCCATGATTAAGATACGTAGTGCAACCGGACTCAACCTAAACAGTGAAAAGTTACGGTTTTAGTTTGGAAGCAACAATTCTGACGGTGTCCGGGCCAAATCCAAACGTTTTATTCTTTACAGCGTTACTCAGTTAATTGTGTAAACCCTCGTCCGTCCTAAAACATAATTTGTTTTGAATATGGCGCGTCGACGTAATAGTGGGACTGACTTATTGTAACTACTATCTACACGGATTACCAGAGAGGATTATGAACTTTCTCGCACAATGACGAGAGCGAACTGTAACCGCTCATTTACACGCGCGTGTCGCGGACCGTCTCGTGGCGCGTCCGTAAGCCACGCCCCCTACGCGCGTGTGAACACCGCGCGAGCGCTCGCGCGAGCCCCTTTGGCGCGCGCCTACAAAACCGCTCCCGACGCGAGCCCGCGATCCACGAGACTTGCCGCGGTCTGGTCCGCGAGCGCCCTGTTCACACGCGCGCGTATGCGCGCATCTCGCGGATTGTCTCGTGGCTCGCGCGCGCGTGTAAATGGGGTATATCAGGCCATACAAATGGAATACATTCTGTATTCAAAATTCTCTTTTGTTTAGCAGTTCTGTGAGAAATTAGAATCTTGAAAATGCTAAACTTGTTTGAGACAAGATAATGTAAAAAAAATATTAAATTTTTTTAACAAAATTTAAATAAATAAATATTTTACTATTATCTTTTGGTACCTATTTGTGAACGGATTTTTGCATATAACTTTGTCTACTGAATTTTATTTCCGAATCACAAATCATGATTCCGAAAATCCGAATCAAGATTCCCAAATTAATTAAAGAAACTCGATTATAATATAAATAAAATATCCCAAAATGAAATCCATAATATTTCATCACAACCGAGAGATATCCTATCTACACGAAAATATTCTAATCCACAGCATTTACTGTTAAATTTGATTTCAGAAAGCGCCCCAACCCATAACAATCGGGCATAAAATTAAATTTATATGACAAACTATTGTTTAAAATTCAAATTGTACGTGTAAAATCTTGCTGAAGCTTAATTGTATTGACCAGAGCCCGCAACGAATTACTTTGGGGAGGCGGGGGTCACCGGGGACAATAACACCATGATGTAAGGACCCCCGCTTACCCTGCTAATGGGTTTAATAAAGGTACGACTACGAGTCCGCGTCGCTTCGTATTTATGATTTTATTCCGATATATTTAATTAAAATTTTAGTGTCCTCATTTCGGGTTTGCCGTCTTGGTTACGTGTGTCGGATTTATATCGGTGGATACGATACGAGTACGACCCACGTACCCACTGTTGTGACCGGTTTATAGGCAGATAATAAGCAGCTTGCTTGTCGGCAACGCGTCGATGATGCCTTAAGCGCTATTGATGTCCATAGATGTTGATGACCACTTATCATCCTGTTGCTTATCTGCTCATTTATACTATACAAAAATAATGCAATTAATATTATTTACCTACATAAAAAATCAGTCACTTGCGTTTTGCAATTCAACACTTTGCTTACGTCTGTTTTTAACGTTAACATCATGTTAACATTGAGGTTTCTTAATCCGGAAATATTGATACGCGAAGCAATACAACTTCGCTTGCATTAATGAAGAAAGCGTGTCCAGAGGCTGTAGAAGTTTGAAGCAAGCAAGCAAGCAACAACCCATAATTGTCCCACTGCTGGGCTCGGGGTCTTCTCACACAATGTGAGGGGTACAGGCCATAGTCTACCACGCTGGCTAAGTGCGGATTGGTAAACTTAACACACCTTTGAGAACTTTTTTGGAGAACTTGGTAGACTTAACACACCTTTGAGAACTTTTTTGGAGAACTTGGTAGACTTAACATACCTTTGAGAACTTTTTTGGAGAACTTGGTAGACTTAACACACCTTTGAGAACTTTTTTGGAGAACTTGGTAGACTTAACACACCTTTGAGAACTTTTTTGGAGAACTTTCCGGTGTGTAGGTTTCCTCAGTTTGAAGCTAGGCTTCATATATCCAGTTTGTAGTCGTGATAATGTTCAGGACACATCGATTACCGTAACAGGTGGATGGAACGGCCCGAGTGAGTTACGGTTATATTTATGTCCGTGTGTACGTACGCTCGTAACTCAAGAACTGGTGCATCGGTTTTGTCGATGCTTCGCCCACTAACGTTATTTATTGGCTAAACGTGGTAACGTGGCGTTGGTTTATTTTTGGTGAATTAAACTCGTCTACCTGCGCCTGCTGTGATTAACCAGTCTTGGACCTTAAAGGGACCTTAAAGGGTTTATGGACTTGTGTTGTGTTGTTCCTGTATCGGAAAGTTTTCCATGTTATTTCGAAGTGTGTGTGAGGTCTATATATAATTAATGTCCTTGGCACTTTCACTGTGAGAGGAAGCCGGAATGATGATATAAAACAAAATAACAATTAGATTTGCCGAATTTTGTAAGGCAAAAATAAAGTTGCCTTAAAAACCTTTAGGTCATACTATTGTAATTACAGTAAGTAAAAAATATGTTCCTATTATGGAAAATGTATATTTAGATAAATAGATTAAATATATTCAGATATATTTTATTTTTCAATTTAAAGTAATTAAAAAATATCTATGTAATTAAAAAAAGTTCTCAAGTAGTAAAAAAAGCGGCCAAGTGCGAGTCGGACTCGCCCATGAAGGGTTCCGTAGCAGCAAGTAACATAATATAAAAGTTCTTGTAGTTAGTTGTAACTTTAATCGAGGCAAATTGCGGTTTACGATTTATGACGTATTAAAAAAAAACTACTTACTAGATCTCATTCAAACCAATTTTCGTTGGAAGTTTGCATGGTAATGTACATCATATATTTTTTTTAGTTTTATCATTCTCTTAGTTTAGAAGTTACAGGGGGGGGGACACACATTTTACCACTTTGGAAGTGTCTCTCGCGCAAACTATTCAGTTTAGAAAAAAATAATATTAGAAACCTCAATATCATTTTTGAAGACCTATCCATAGATACCCCACACGTATGGGTTTGATGAAAAAAAATTTTTTGAGTTTCAGTTCTAAGTATGGGGAGCCCCCAAAATTTACTGTTTTTTTCTATTTTTGTGTGAAAATCTTAATGCGGTTCACAGAATACATCTACTTACCAAGTTTCAACAGTATAGTTCTTATAGTTTCGGAAAAAAGTGGCTGTGACATACGGACGGACAGACAGACAGACAGACAGACAGACAGACAGACAGACAGACAGACATGACGAATCTATAAGGGTTCCGTTTTTTGCCATTTGGCTACGGAACCCTAAAAACACATAATCTACATACAACCCTACTTGTTATAATTATAAAAAACAACGAGATCTTATCAAAACGATAAACAATAAATAAACAAACCGCGAAACAGAACCAAAAGCACAGCTCGTCCCAGATCAAACATATTTTCAATTCTCATCAAAAAAGTGGGATCGTTATGACGTCCCTAATAAAAACCGCTCGCAATATTCGCTGTACTCGCAGCAATATCGTAATGAACACCCTGTATACACGGCGGCCATTTAATCTCGCACCTGTATCACGCTGTATATTGCGTGGCCAAGATATAAGCAGTGCGCTGTTGCTTTTTCATGAAAGAATGAATTTTATTTGCTTGTAAAGGTAATTTAATGCAAGATAATGTTTAAAGTCTAATTTTTTTAATTCATTATTTAACTAGCTATATCTTAGCCAACTTATAAGCGCTGTTAGGTAGCTATTACTTACTCGTTAAGTCCCAATCACCCACTTCCTTCTAGGCTTACCTATGCTCATTATTCGGTTATTTCCATGAAAACTTCTCACATTATTGCTACATGCAGATGCTCATTGTACTCTTTTTCCCCAATTGAATCAACACACGTCTAAATTCACCTTTACTTTAATTTCCTCATACACATAATACAAAGAAGTAAGGTACCTACTTTTGACGCTTAACATAAAACAAAGTTATAAAGGTACGTTATTTCACCTTTAAAAAAATATTTTATAGCATTATGAACCTCAATTCTCTACCAATTGATAGCATCTTTCCATCATCTAGTATCACATCTTCAGTGACCGCTTCAGTTTGTAACTTGTCGTCCCCAAGTCGCGTCGGTCGCTAAACGGCCGCTGTTAGCTGGCCCTAAACAAATACATCCGCCCATCTGGGTAAGGGAGTCGCCGCATTAAAACATTGTTTAGGTGTCCAACACGCGTCATTACGCCGAATCGCTGACTCCGTTATAGGGATGCTTTTTTCGGCTCCGCAATTGTGTTTGTTCAACGCTCTAGGTTAGCTGAGGTGAGGATTTAGGCTGTCCTTCTGGATGACTCAGATTTCAACTGTACTCTGCACTATATCTGGAAGTATAACGATATATACAAATGTACTTATAATAGAAACGAGCTCTTCTCTTCGATACAAAACAACTGTCTTTTGTAATTGCTTGTATTCGTTTGGAAATAAGTTCATCTTACAATTTTTCAAATTTAAACAGAAGTTGCATGTGCTAAACAGACATATTCATTTGAATTTCACGAGTGCCAAATTTTCTAACAATAAAATAAAATATATTTTTACTAACTTAGCTAGTTCTACTTTAGTTTATTTAAAAACACATTTGAATTTTCCTAAAAAAATCAAAGTCACAAAAAACTGAAAGCGGATCGGGGACAGTCTTATACGTACGAGAAAATTGCGGCATAAACAAGGAGTACAACGGAAAACAGTAGCAAGGCACAATGACCGAAATTAATTCCATAAATAACATCACATATGCACCAACAGACAATAATTCGCACGCGCGCTTTCCGAACGTACCACGTGGCCGGACAAGATGGCCGACCCGACCTTTCGAAATTGGCGGGAATCGCTTGTAACGGTAATGGCGTCTTTTTACGCTACCTGCTTGGTAATTGGAAATTAGGAGCCTAATGTGTACGGTTTTAATGCCAATGGCTGAATTGTTATTGCTATCCCGATTTACGGATTTGTTTTGTCTGTTCCAATCGACTTCTGACGGCCTACCCCCGTTTTAATGTGCTGCTTAGGTTTTGTTGCTGAGGGAGAGGGTAGACGAGAATTTAGCTTTCACTGCGACAAAGGCCTGCAATAGTTTTCTTTAAAATTCTAATTGTTCTACCAACAATAACATGAAGAATAGAAACCTACGAAATGTATTTTGATATCACGAGTGTTATTTTGAATTAATATCTCTCTACTTCATTAGGTTAAACTAAGAATATTATGCATTGTATATAATTATTATTACCTACTTATAAGTTAAGAAGAAGTCGCGGTTTCCTGATGGACCCCGTAGTTTTAAAATATGATCCTAATACATAATATTGAATACTTGTACGAGTATTACAAAATATGGGTAAGTCCACAGACATAAAAAAAGAACAGACGTAACCTTGTCTAATCGAGAGTGAAGCTGACAGCTGACAGCTCGCTTACCATGTGTGCGTCATTTTGTAATTTTTGATTGACGATGGTGTCAATGTCGTAGCCGTATGGTGTCAATGTGTGGGTGTGTGTACTTGTACGAATACAGAGTTGGTATTCCTATGGGTGCTTCACTGAATTTGTTCTTGGGATTATGTCCGTCTTTTTTTTAGGTCCGTGGGTAAGTCAATATCCTTATTACCAACTCACTTGCATCGTGTCCCATTCCCATTCGCCCCAAACGAGACGAAACCCTTAATTCCTAATAAAACTCATTTAACCCGTGTTGATGTTACTGTTGACAATATAATTTCAGGATTAAAATTAAACGAGAATAAACATTGTGATCGTTGATTCTAATTAGATCACCTATCTGCGAACATGGCGGCAAAGATGGCGGCGCGTTCACGCCATCTGTCGGTTGTAAAACGAATTTATTTATACGTCTAATTGCTTCGTACGGCTATGGCGCTACGGCGGACGCGTATGCACTTAATACGGTTAATATTAAAGCTAAAAGCGTGAATCTGCTTAAAACACGTTATTGTACGGAAATGTCGTGAAGTTTTATTGTTAATGGAAGCAGGGCTTATGGCGCCGCAGCTATAAATATTTACTATGTCATATTTTAAACGGATGTTTGAGAATTAGAAATCTAACCGTAAACTTTGTCATTAATTTCCTTTTTAATACTGTATTGACGTTTCGTATTTATTTTATGACAAGACTGTAAACACAAATGAAAATAGAACTTACAATACTTTATCACTAACAATCGATCAGATAGGTACCTAGGTTAATTTCAAAAACAATTAAATTAAAAATTTAAAGATGTTCAGATAATTTAAAAAAAAAAAACAAACTACTGCATAATGAATTATATTACATATAAGTCATTTGACGTCACCCCAAGATACAAATTATATATTTAACGCCTTACCCGATGCATAATTTGTAAAATATGACATGGGTGGGGTCCATAATGCCCCGGAATCACTCCCAATTTCTGCAGTTTCGAGAGCCCGCCAAGCACCATAAACCACAGCATAATGGCATAAATTACATTGAGAAAACAGTTACGTCACTTTTGCATTTAGAGAGTCACCAGTAATCTTATAATGATAAGCTTTAATATATTTTAGTATGTATAGCATTGATTTTACTCCAATAATATTCTACTTTCCTTTTATATGGTATATTTTAATATTAACAACGATAGTAAAAAAATATTAAAAATTAAATCCATTAAAATAGCAAGTTTAATTTTAATGTTTTTTTATTTAAAATGTAGGGAGCTCAGCTACCATAGTATGATTTACTCCCCAAAATGGCCCGAGTTTTTAATGTTCGTACGAGTATAATCCATTTTTAATACACCTCAGTCAACAGGTGCTCGTCCATTAAAACTTTAGTCTGCTTACGTCATTAACGTGACGCCATATGTTATACCGCGTAAAATAAAGATAGATTTATATGCAAATGATAATAAACTTCACCGTTAAGATGTACTTAATTGCTCTTGTTCTTTGCTTTGAATAAGTATCATTTAATAAATTCACGTGTAAACTGTATTATATTTTACGCATATTTTATATCCGTTTACAAAATGCTGTTTATTTTATAAATTTAATTTGAATCTCGGCATACTTTATTCAAAAGCTTCGATTCAGGACCGATAATATTATCTATCTATACACGTTAATCAATTATGTTTGTGAATAGTTTTATTTAAAACAATTTTTACACAAAATTCCTATAATGTTATTAAAAAGCTGCACTGGCAGCTGACATAAAAATATAATAATTTAAAAGAATTTAAATGATAAGGATGCATGGAAATGACCAGCTAGGCAGTTCTGCTCAGGTTAGTGAATACCTATTTTTGTAATAAATATAAGTTCTTTTTTAATATGTGCTGAGGAACTTCTTTACGGCTTTTCTTCTCCTCCATGACAAAACATCTTTGCGTAAAGCCGGTAAATTAAAAAAATTACGTGCATAAGTGTATCAGTGATACCTACATGAATAAAAAGATTCTTTCATATCATTTCATTTCATTTTAATATTTATTTCTTATTAATTCAATAATTATAAAACTACGTATAGATATATTAGTATACTGCCATTTAAAGTGCTGATTTACCGTTATTATTTCATCATTTGAAGATGCCAGTACCTACATCCCCCTAACCACCAAATAGTTGAACCATTACTTACAAAAATGCTCTCAAATTCATCCAGATGTGAGGTGCATATGCACCCTGCGACTCCCGACCACTTCCCGAAAGTATGGCCCCTAAAACAAATAAACACCGGTATTATGGCTGATTGATAGCGTTGTTCCCCCACTTCCCCCATCATGACTGGCGGGAACCAATAAAAACAAAAACTTCTGATAATTTTGCGGGAACGCAATAGTGTTTTGTATTGATGAGCATCACTTTTTCATAAAAGTTATTTAATGATGCCTAAAAAAGAATTTTCTTAATGTTTCAGGTTTTTCGAAGGGTCTTTTGCTTATCAAAGATACTTTTTTGATAATATGTAAGTTAAAAATAATCGAAATATATTTCAAAATATGTTCAATGTGTGTGTTTCAAAATAATTATATTTTATTTAAAATTCAGGGAACAATTCCCAAAGAGTACACTACAGTAAATCCCTTATTGGTTTACATTTTCACAAAAGTCTATTAAACAAAATTAAACCTCACAAACACAAATCAAAAGAAGGCGTAAGCCTATTTTAGTACAGTCCATACAGTACAGTCCGTGCAGTCCAGTTTAGTCCATGGCGCGCCATAGTAAAACTCTGCATTCAACTCGCGCGCGGACTGTACATATTTTTGATTATGTCACTTTACCACACTTAAGTACTATTTAGGAATTATGGTACTTGCAACATATTTTTGGTTTATTAGAAAACATATTACCAGTATAGTATTACAGTAGGTACATAACAATAATATAATATCCAATTATAAAAAAATATAAATTTTAAGTAAACTATTCAAACTTTTGTTCTTTCTCCATTAAATTTCTTCCCCTCCAAGCAATAAGACTACGTTCATAAGACAAGTGTATTGAAAAAATTAACCGACATGATTGAATGATTTTGATTTTGAGTTGGTTTACTTTGTTAAGAAATGCTGACATCACTTAAAGGTTTCATATACCTATTTTTTTCCTGGATGCTAGCATGAATGAATAAAACTCATGATCATTGGCACAACGTTGTTCCACTATCAATATTGCTATTGTTACGTCGGCAATAACACGCAATCGGAAATCAAATCATGATATACTTAAGTACATTTCCACGTCAATACGACTGTCCAATCTGAGAACATTACGTTGAAAACCTTCCGAGCAACTTATAAATTTACAGTGAACAGAAATTTCATTTCGACAAACGTTCGTTCCGAAGCCAATTCCATCAAAACCGAGTGTTGTTTAGTGCAAATTAAATGCAATTTAACCCTCAAAAAGCATTCCGGCATTCCACAACAAATTCGGTATCAAATTGGCAGAGGATCCTGAATCGGGTACGATGTTTATTCTAAGGGCTGAAACTTAGTAAAGTAACCCATTTGAATGCATACTTGTCCGTCACTCAAAGCGATATCGGGAGAGAGCGAACGCGCGCCGTGTTACCGACCCGCCAGATACTGTTGACCTCCCTCACCCGTCTCTCGGAACGACGATCGGGTGTTGAAAGGGAATGTGGTACACGTAAGGGATGTCTAGTGATTCTGGTCGGTGAATTGAACGAGCCAACTTGTCACATACGCGATTAAACCTGATTGTGATGTAGGCTCACGGGATAACTGTTGATTTGATTTTATGTTACGCCGAAACGTCTGTTTGCGCGTTTATAGCTTATAAAGTCTCGTTTAAATCGAACTGTATCGACAAATAAAATTGGCTGTTAAACGATTATGATTGTGCGGATGTTCGGTTTGGAAAACGGATTATTTTCGATTGTACCGCTTAATAGCCGGTTTACTTGCTTACGTAAACTCCGCGTAAGTCTGCGTTGTCCTTTTTGAGGACTTTTTTACACGTATCGTTTTTACAGACTGAGGATTTGTTTTGCGTGAAGTTACTTTCAGTAACGTAGATTTTACATAGTTATTACTTTATTTTACTTTACTATTATTTTACAATATAGATTTTGTAAAAGGAAATGAGAAATTATCTATCTGTTCTATTTTAAATAACGTGTAGTATCGAAATACGTGGAGATTTTTGAGAAACGAGATTAAAGCACCCACATGAATCTAACTGCAGCAGTAAACGATTTTCACTATTGAAATCTAACGTCTCTGACGATTTTAACCAGTAAAACTACTCAGTGTGGTTGCAGGTGGGAGTAGCTACATTTACTACGTTCAACAATTCTCAACTTTCTCGACAGAATTAAGAACTTTGGATATTATAAGTTCAAAGAATATAGAAATTACCAATAACAATGACATTTAAGTTTCCGCAGCTTGTCTGCGTTCCAAATTTTCGTAATGATTGAACCAAAAATGTATATGAGCGACAAACACAGGTCCCGACTTTAGGCAATCAGATCGAACAAAAACAAACATACCGGTCGGTATCATCAACGAACAACGCGGAACACATTACATTCGGAGAACTTTCTGGAACCCCCCGCCCTCAAACGTGCGATAAATAAGAGGGGCACAACAAAAACTCTCAGAAGCATCACCTCGGCACGTCACCCTGCTCAGATTTCATTACCATAAAGAACTGGAGGCCTTAAAACCCCCCAGCAGTGTAAAAGGTGACGTACACCGACCAGCGTAGCTAGCTCCCTCGCGTGCGCTCGCTATCCGCGATCCGCTCTGTATATAAGGCGCGGAGCGGGGCGAGGGAGGTCAGGCTAGGTCGGGCGCTTGGAATCCCAAAGCGGGCCGGTCCCCGCGTCGAAATGTGCCGTAAATCGTCATAAAACTGTCTGGATCCATGATGTGACGCTGCCCGGGGGTAATTAAAGGACAATTTATAGTTTTCCCCCTTTAGGTGGAGACTACCCCTCTCCGACGGATGTCGAAGAGCTCTGTTTAGTTTTTCTTGTGTTTTCCGTCTGTCATGAATCACTTTTCATTATATTCGTGTTTACTCACAGTCGGCGTGTATTTGCGAGCGGTAATGGATTTTGATCGTCATTAGCTTTGTTATGGCGTCGTCAGGGGATTGCGGTTAGTTGACTCCATTATTGCAGCTTGGTTTGTTTTTTTATACAAAGCAAAACTTTAAATACAAGACGATGTTCAACATTGATACTTAGGGTTAGATGGTTGTCTACGGCCTACTGGTATTATCAGTGACAAATAGGATACGTCCTTTATTAGAACTCTTATTTTAATGTTATTTTTCAACATCAACAAAGTTGACTCTAATGAGATACGCACTCGTAAAAGCATACGAAAATAAGTACCACTTGAAAGACATGACTATAATCTATACTAATATTATAAAGAGGAAAGATTTGATTGTTTCTTTGCATTGAATAGGCTCCGAAACTACTGAACCGATTTGGAAAGTTCTTTCACTGTTGGAAAATAGTTGTCGTTTCATTGCATTTTCTAAGAAAATTTACCACAGTAGTGTATATTTTTTACACCATCCGAAAGTAGAGATTTCAACAAACAAAAAGCGGCCAAGTGCGAGTCGGACTCGCCCATGAAGGGTTCCGTAGCAGCAAGTAACATAATATAAAAGTTCTTGTAGTTCGTTGTAACATTGATCAATGTTTTTTGCGGTTTACGATTTATGATGTATTAAAAAAAACTACTTACTAGATCTCATTCAAACCAATTTTCGTTGGAAGTTTGCTTGGTAATGTACATCATATATTTTTTTTAGTTTTATCATTCCCTTATTTTAGAAGTTACAGGGGGGGGGGGACATACATTTTACCACTTTGGAAGTCTCTCTCTCGCAAACTATTCAGTTTAGAAAAAAATGATATTAAAAACCTTAATATCATTTTTGAAGACCTATCCATAGATATCCCACACGTATGGGTTTGATGAAAAAAACATTTTTGAATTTCAGTTCGAAGTATGGGGAACCCCCAAAATTTATTGTTTTTTTTTTTCTATTTTGGTGTGAAAATCTTAATGCGGTTCACAGAATACATCTACTTACCAAGTTTCAATGGTATAGCTCTTATAGTTTCGGAAAAAAGTGGCTGTGACATACGGACGGACAGACAGACAGACAGACAGACAGACAGACAGACAGATAGACAGACATGACGAATCCATAAGGGTTCCGTTTTTTGCCATTCGGCTACGGAACCCTAAAAAGGGTACCGACTTTTTTAAAAAAGCAGATATTTTGACGTGAGATTTTTCGATTGAAAATTGGGTGCTTTTTCGATATTAAGTCCAATTAAGGTGAAAAAAGAAATATTTTAAATAAAAAAAAAATTACAGTATGTTAAGGACATACAAAGGTAAGTTTTCACCAAATTTCGTGATTTTTTTTTTTTGTTAAATTTAAAAATAAAAAACCAAAAACTTTGTTATTTGAATTTTTCTCATAAATTTTGAGGTTATGTACAAAAGTGTAAACTCAAAAGTTGTAGATCTTTTTATTACTTATTTAACTTTTTTCCATAGGACTTGTAGTTTTGCCGGTAATTGAGATAAACCGTTTTTTACCCTTAAACCCCCCTCCCCCACTTCCCGACCTCAGATCACTCGTAATTTTTTTTTTCTTTAATTTTTGTTATATTCTCTTCCTTTTGCAATGAGTTTCATTCTACTATAACTTTTTTTTCACTTTTTACCGTTTTTAAAGGTAGTCTAGTCTATATCGCGTCAAAAACTTAATGACGAACAGATCGCGCTTCACGCTTATCCAGTCACACCACAAACCCCATTTATCCCCAAACATCTCCAAAACGCCCCACAAACGCCATTACGATAATTAGCACCTACGGCTCAAAAAACGGGGCTTAGCCGTTCTTTATAAAGAAATATGTTTATACGAGATAAAGTAGAAGATTTGCAGGCAAATCCGGGGCACGTCTCGCGTTTTAATTGTCTGCGTTTTGTTTGCTTCAACTGTCTAGGGCGATCAGGTACGAAATTTATTGATGCTCATTAAGAGAAGAACAGGGCTTGCGAATGTAATTAAAATCTTTCTTTATACTCTTCCTAAGTTACTTTTTTTGTTGAGAGACGAGTATGCTTTAGAATGTCTGAGTTCGTTGTAAATATATCTATTGCAACGTTATATTACTTGACGTTAATATTGATTCATAATTAATCAATAACAGAGTTTCTTTCTTTCTTGCCTGGCATTGCATGGGTTACATGGATGTATGCTGATAATGCATGGGTGACGGTAGTTCTTCATATTCCATGTATTAACGAACTAATTTTGGTTTAAAACCATGGAGTGTAAAGGTAAAGGAGAAATGACTGTTTGCAAAAGTGTCCGTCAAACTGCGTTAATTAAGGGTGGCACCACAGTAGCAACAGGTTGGACTACGTAAACTGTCACTACCTAACTTCAATCAGTCAATTCTGCTACATTAATTCCATACCCTTTGCTTAGGCTAGTGTCAATGTACTACTTATAGCTGGACACTTTTTCAACTTTCCCCCACACGAGTCTGTTCTCTTTTCCCTCTATCCTCCATGTTTCAAACATTTGTTCGTCAATATGAAGGTCAAATCAATATAATAATTTATGCAATGCACCCATTCAATTATCGCATTTTTTATGATTACAAATATAATACAAATACTATAATTTATAAAAGTTGACAGCTGTCAATATGCCGTATATAAATGTATAAAAAATCCATTATGATTCTTTAATGATGAAACACAACGCATATTTTGTATCATTTATTGATTTTCTTATAAAATTAATGTACATATGTATATTAAGTTAATCATTATTTATTTAACAAATTATTATTTATACAAATTATTATTTAGTGCAAATAACATCCACTACAAAGATGAACATAATAAAATAAATTTTTATTTTTAATAATTGATGTTAATACAGATATCAAATATATTAAAGCTTTTTAAAATTCTATTTAAACTCTCCTTTTATTACCTCCTTACCTTATGGTTACCTCATATGCACGGAATAAAAAAATAGATTATTCAAATAAGATTGTGGCAGCCCTACGATTACTTTACTTAAAGCTGTTTAGCTAACCTTATTTACTGTAAGTGACGGAATACTAAAGATCCGTTCTTCAGTGCTGTTGTACTTAAAACGAGAATAAATAATGATAATAAAACTGTTCTACATTCCTTACTATTTAGTCGGGTTACTTAGTACTAGTTAAATGGTTATTACAGAAACAAATTGTTGTATATATTGTAAATTACACATTTTAACTGTCGAGGACTCGCGAGTTTGTTCGGCTAGATTCGCCATTACAGTACAGTATTTTTTAAGTGCTCGGTACAATTAAAATCTTTAAAAAATACAGGAAATATACTAAAAGGCATTGTCGTCCATAGAAAATCTAATTCCTGCTATGTTCAGTGTAAACAGAGAATATTATTATGATAATATTCTACTTATTATTACATATTTGTTATTATTAATACGAGTATAAAAAAGAGTAAAAAGCATTGTCGTCCATAGAAAATATAATTCCTGCTATGTTCTGTGTAAACAGAGAATATTAATATTATAATATTCTTCATGAATATAATGAAGAAAAAGTGCGTAGTTATGTTTCAATAGGTGATCCACTTGATTGAAGTGTGGTAATTCTGGTAAGGAATGGTGATAAGTCCATTGGTTATCATAGTCAACTACAAAGAGAAGAAGAACGAGTAGTTTTTGCTACGTAAATAGTAATTTTATAACGAAATTTAGATATAATTCAAAAGATTTTCACGTCTACCCACTAAATCTACATCTACGGCGTAGCGTCGTAGCACCCTAGCGCGTAGCACTGCTACATCACGCGAGCGTTTCGTCCCGAAAACAAAACAAAATTATTTTAATATCCGCTCAATAACATGAGGTCCTTATTTATAACGCCAATAACACTCTTCAATAATGACGTAGCCGGGATATGCGCCAGACTGACTTGGTCTGTGCCCCCCGTCCGGGCGGTGGGCAAGTGGGTCCTTGCGGGGTAATTCCGTTGTAAGCCAGGGGTCAGGTGTTCTGGTTTTGGGGGTGTTTCAAACGATTTATAGTTTGCGTTAGGCAACGTTCTCTGGTCACGTAGGGCCGTGGCAGTCCGTCGCCCCGTGACGGGTTGATTTGGACGTGTCATACTCATGTGTGAGAGTGACGCTGTTTTTATTTACTCCTAATCTTTTGGAGATAGCCACTGCTGTATCGTTGGCAAATTTTCGTGTAAATGTAGCCAACATGGAAGAAAAGGGATACTAGCTTGCTATGTTTTTAATTAGTAAATTCTTGCTTGATAGATACCAAAATAAAATTGGTGAAATATATTTAGTGGAACTGAACGCAATAAGTGTACTGGTATTACTTTTCTACACTTTTTTCACAATAACTTTAAATTGACAATTAAACGACCCGAGATCAAATATTTGATCTGTTAATTCAATACCAATTCGATCAGGAATCGAAACCAGGATGTCTCTCTTGCTCTCTGTGAGACACTTGGCTACAAGGTGGTCGCCTTGGCCAGGACAAAAAAGATATCGAAGTAAGATTGTTTAATACAAAAGTTACTGCGTTGGAAAATAAGATATCCATTCTCATAATAACAGAAAAAGAAAGCATTCCAGTGACTGCGAGTTAGTTGAAGTTCGGGTATAATCCTTATTTGCAGAGTTCATTATTAAGTGAATTATGTTGATTACACTTGCCCTCTAGCGCCACGAGTTGCGAACTCCTATCTTATGTTTTAACTCGCGCTGTAAACATTTGGTGCGGGTTCAAAATTATTTAATTCAGAGTACTTTACTTTGATTATTATTGATACGGGATTATGCTATGTTAGCAGAGTTTAACTGCCTAGGCTGAAAATCCAGGTACGAGTCCCAATCTAGTATTTACTGTATCAAGTTAATAGTTATTAGCAGTAAGAGTACTAAAACCAAATTTCAGGGAATCACATTTCAATCGCTAAGGAAAATTCTTACAAATCTTTAAATAGGTACTATATTATCTACTTGTAAACTAATAATACATTTTCCATTATTCTAATTGCATATAATAAAATATATATGTAATAGCCTTGAATTTAGTAATGTAGGGAACATTACCTACTTTCGTCTGGAATTTTTATTTGTTTCTTAGTAAATAAGTGAATAGAAATGCCAAAAAAATGTTGATGTTATACGCATTTTTTAAACGTAAATAAGTATACTTCTCTTGTATAAGTCAACTCTCAGTTCAACTTTACAAAGGTATTATTATTGTTAGGAGATTTTTCCGTGCATAGCCCTAATGAAAAAATATATTATAACACAAGCAATATACGTTTAGCACCCATGCATAACGCTGCCAGAAACTTCGGACTGGTCTGTTATCAGCGAGCCCCGAATCTTCTTAAATTAGCCGCCTTAAGTCCTGCCAGTAATTAGCTCGCTTGCCTCTGATAACAGCAATGCCCACTTAAGGCAAACTGTGGAATTATCATCTTAATTCATATAAGTTCTAGCTCTTAAATTCTGCTTATTTGAGATAGTTTAGATAGCGAAAAAAGTTTTAGTTTTACGTTACGTTTATATTTTAAGTTCTTTATTTCCTCTACTCAGACCCTTTCAACCTGTGAGAAGACCCAAGACGAGCTGTGGGACAGCAGTATGTTGCTATGAACGAAACTAGATAGTAATATGCAATCGTTATGTATAAAGTTTAACTTTTTAAGAACCGACTGACCTATAAAACTTGTCACACCTTTTTAACTTAATGGGGTCTAGATGTTATTCCATATTGAAGTTCATGAGTATATTTTTTTTTGTGGTTGAATGGCAAGTAAGTTTTCAAACAGAAAGGTGTCACCACAACATTTCACAAGACTTTTGTCTGATCTCTGATCATCTTAAGGCGTTAATTCGTTACAAGGCGCTGTTTGGCTAAAACACTTCAGCAACTATATATGTATCAATCAATACTAAAAATCATATATGTATTTATATAATCATCTTCAATCATATAATTAAGTATTCATCGCCACTTACCATCAGATAAGTATTTTGTCAAGTACTACCTTATTTCATGTAAATAATCTGATTTTACCACGAAAAAAATTACCGACTTCAAAACAACTCAAAAACTACTTGTGAGATCTAGCTCAAATTTAAATAGGACCACATGACAAGCACCAGCTTTCGATTAAAAAAGAATCATCAAAATCGGATCACCCAGTGGAAAGTTCTGAGGTAACAAACATAAAAAATACAGTCGAATTGAATACCTCCTCCTGTTTTAAAGTCGGTTAAAAAAAGTAAACTTTTAAAACAGTACGTGTACCTACAATACAAAGTCAATTCAGAGCAAGATCTACTTTAATTCATATAACCCTAGCAATAATAACACAAACGATCATACTTACATTATATTACCAGTCAGTTTTCCATAGCTTACACCACTAAAACCCCGTAGAATGCTATAACCCCATTGTAAAACTTAATTACTAGCGACATCACCTCCCAGGGCTGCCAACACATCGTTTTCCAGCCATTAGCCTTCCTAAATCTACATGGCAAGTATCAACGGATCGCGTTAAATCTCGTCACACGATCGGTTAGTTTACGATAACGCGTTACGACAACGTATGTCGTTGTTTATGAAGGGCCGTGTCGTTAAAAGCCTGATTAACGTCGTTAAAGATATCGGGATTGTGCAGGATGGGATAGTTATGATTTATTTAACGCTTACTTTTGACGTTTATGTGCTTATAAGTGAAAGTGGTTAGGGAAACTTAGAACTGTGTCGCTCGGATATTTACTGACATTCCGTTGATACTGTGTCTCTGCCTTGGTATGTTTAGCTTGATTTTATATGAAAAGTTTTGTATGAGAGATCTTTTAGACCATAACTTATTTTTAGCCCCCGACGCAAAAAAGGGGTGTTATCTCTACGTATGTTGAACTATACATAACATAATGCGAAACTTTGTTTTACTATTTACTACACAATGCTCAATGAATGCGCTGACACATCACCGAAAATTATTTACTTCATGATTATTTCAGCTCCATGTCGAACCGAAAGTAATTTTCAAAGTTTTTTTATGTATGTTAAAACTATAATGATAGCTTAATAAATGACGATTTAGTGGACCTGAGACTCTGTTTAATTTCAAACACCCTAAATACACCCATTTACCTTTACAGGTACTTACCAAACAACCTTACCTACTTCGTTCACCTCACCGACAATAATGGTACCACCGAGCACGTATAAATTTATTTTAAAATTGTAATCGTATTGTTCGACTTACAGTATTCCTATGAGTATTATAACGGTGCCGCGCGATCGCTCATTCGTAATAAAATTAACCATAAAACCTAACCAAGCACGTCCAATGAGCCGACTGGCGAGGTCGCGATAGCTCACAGCCCGACCAAGTTTTCAGCGATTAATTTTTGACACCCATTACAATATTTCAAACCATTCCATCCGAAACTTACTGCCTGGCCTGCCTTTCGTGAATGTAAAATGCAATAAAATACTTCAGTCGATTAATTTACGTTTAAGATATTTCTAATTGTTATTCCTGAACAAAATGTGAAAAGGTTTTTTCAAATATACCTAACTATTTAAAACGGTTATTTGAAGGAATAATTAAAAACTTGATTAATAATACCTCCTAAGTGATTTGTGATTTATTGTGTAAAACGCAATAACACCAAATTTCACAAAAAAAAAATTAAAACCGGCCAAGTGCGTGTCATGCCACGCCCAGTGTAGGGTCGCATAGTTTATGAACTATTAAGTACTTATTAACTACTAACCTAACCTAACCCGGATAGCTCCTTTTAAATTATACATTATTTACTACTGTTGTGAACATTTACCTCTAACCAAAATTAGCAATTTAAATCGTAACATAATATCGCAAACGAAACCCTGAATCGAAAAATAGTCTTTGCTAATCCCTTTATATTTTTAACCGGCTTCAAAAAGGAGGAGGTATTCGATTCGACTGTATTTTTGTATGTTTGTTACCTCAGAACTTTCAACTGGGTGAACCAATTTTAATTATTCTTTCTTTAATCGAAAGCTAGTGCTTGTCATGTGGTCCCAATTAAGTTTGAGCGAGATCTGACGAGTAGTTTTTGAGTTATTTTGAAGTCGGTTGTTTTTTGTCAAGATTTATTGAAAGAACTTTTCAATGATACACCACAGATAGATGGTGGAAGAGAAAAAAATCACTTTACATGTACCAATGAAGGTACCCTGAAAAAATTAATTTTTTTTAAGATTTTATTCTATCACTTTGTAGTTTTAATAAATATGCATACCCATGCTAAATTACAGCTTATTAGCACTAAGGTTCTCTGCACTGTGACGAAACCATAAGGGTTCTGTTTTGACTACGGAACCCCGAAAAAAGGACGGTTTTATTTCAATTTAGCCCTTTAATCACTCTCCTGTAAATTGACTTTTTTGGTGTGCGACAACCGATGTAGGAGGTGTCAATATGACGTTACGCCCATAATATTTGGGAATCCGCGACTTACCAAAAAAAATTAATAAAACTTTTTGAAATGAGAGATATAGTTTAACTTTTCTTACATTCATCAGATAAATTAAACAAAGTCCACACAAGCGCTTGAAGTTTTATGTGAAACTATGAGGTTGTCAATAAAAACGCATTAAGAGAGCCTTCACATTAGGTCGCCAGTAGTGCGGCAGCAGCGCGACTATAGCAGCGCGACAGACGCGCGGCTGTCGCGCTGCTACTTCTATACTAAAAAGAGCAGCGCGACAGCCGCGCGACACGCGATTTTTCATAGCGGGCGGCAGCGCGGCAGCCGTGTGCGGTCAGTCGGCTTCCAGCCAGTGTTGCAATCGTACGTTCGAACATACATAATTAGCCAAATGGCAAAAAACGGAACCCTTATGGATTCGTAATGTCTGTTTGTCTGTCCGTCCCGTATGTCACAGCCACTTTTTTCTGAAACTATAAAAACTATACTGTTGAAAGTTGGTAAGTAGATGTATTATGTGAACCGCATTAAGATTTTTACACAAAAATAGAAAAAAAAAAACAATAAATTTTATGGGTTCCCCTTACTTAGAACTGAAACTCAAAAATTTTTTTTCATCAAACCCATGTGTGGATAGGTCTATCTATGGATAGGTCTTCAAATACGATATTGAGGTTTATAATATAATTTTTTTCTAAACTGAATAGTTTGCTCGAGAGACACTTCCAAAGTGGTAAAATGTGTCCTCCTCCCTGTAACTTCTAAAATAAGAGAATGATAAAACTAAAAAAAAATATATGATTTTTTTATGAATGCGACGTCGATGGCGCCGAAGGAGAACCAACAAAAGCAGGAACAACAATGATATTTCCTCGTTGGAGTCCATTATTGAAATAAACTGGCCACCCTAATCTAAGCAAGTCGCGCGGCTGTATTTGTAATGAGAAGGCATCCGCTGCTGTCGCGCTGCTGCCGCGCTGCTGCCGCACTACTTGCGACCTAATGTGAAGGCACACTAACTTCATAAAAATTTAATGGCATTTTCCAAACTTTTTATCAGCAGTAACTGGTTTAAGCTAGACATATAGCGCCATCTATCGCCGTATTGTATGTAGCTCTAATTATTCTACTCCCCTCTAGATGTCGTTTCACGTAGAGAACGTCACAGCGCGACATATTTATGGGCAAAAAAGGCTTTTTCTCAAGAAACGGAATGGCTTTTAAATGACTCAGTGAATTTGCACGCGATTTCGAGAAATTTGTATGCAGATTTAAGAAGAAAGATGTTCGAGAGCGATGTGTTTGCGTGGGCGAAGACAAATTTGTTTTTTCTCAAGGGAAAGATTCTTTTTAGTTGGAGTATTTAGGTAGGTAACTACTATGTAAGTAAATAATTGAATTTTAAATACAGGAAACTTAGATTTTTTTTTAGTTTTTTAGCCTTTTTTCAAGTAAGTGTGCTTACCACCATCTAGGCAGGTAATGCAGGTAGGTACTTACTGCATCACATTTCTATTACGCAGAATTGCAGTTAAGCCGTAAAAAAAGAAATACCTAGGTAGTAACTTTTGGGTTCAGTGACACATTTTCAAAAACATGGTTGTTTATAAGTATGATGATAATATGTCGTTAGTTCTTTAAAGTTACCCAATTGCTCAGCTTAAATAACTTAGTAGAAAAATGCAGTTAAAAATAAATTAGGTTTTAGAAAGTCGTTTCGAACTTATTATTAATTAATTCAAGTAGTTTAGCCAACTGTAGTAAGAGCAACCTAAAGTGACGAAGACGGAGGGAGACAAAAGTCGGACCCAGCCAGGCGGCCCCCCATAAATATCAGCCGTCTGAGACATTGTCAACCGGCCACCCTAATTTACTGCTTGTAATTAGGAGTTTGCACTTTGCCAAAGCGATTTGTATCGATCGCGCAGACATAAACTTTTTATGTTTTTACTTATCAGCTACCTAATCCTCCCAGTCAATCAGTAAATTAGTATCCTTTATCAAATAATCCTTTATCTGTGTCCAAACAATGCGAAGTCAAGTAAGTTTGATTGATGAATTTCATAAAATATTTTTTTTACTTTGTAAAATTAAATTATTCCTCAGTAGCGCCATCTATGTGAGAATTTGGAGATAATAACTTTCTTGGTAGTGACATCTGTACAAGAAACATTGTACTTTTTACATTGCGTGCATTGAAAATATCGAAGTGAGCAAAAAACAGATGGCACTAGCTATAAAAAGTATACTAAATAGTAAAACAGTAATTTATTTTATTGGATTAAAATTAACTAAAAGCATCTAATATTATTGAGAAACCGGTTTGGAAAAATATTAATTTAATAACATTTTCGTAAGCACATCAAATATTAATATAATTTGACAGTTACGATAGTTCTATACAGTCTGTAATAATTCTGTATTAATTGTCAAAGTCAAAAACTCAAAATTGTCATTGTCAAAATTCCTAAATTCCCGCGCGAATTTATTTGATAATTGTTTATTGTTTGTGGATGTTTTTGAGAGTACATTTTGTGTTGCGAATACCGTACATAATTTTTTGATAAAAAAGTTGTATATTTGTTAATTCCCTTATTTTTTAATTATTTTGTTAAATTGGGAATCGTTGTAGATTAAATTAACAAGGAGAAGGATTTTGAGAAGATCGTAGTGCAATGGATCCCTATGAAATTGAGTTTATAGGTGAAAATAGGATTGTCAGTATAATTCCAAACTTTTCTTACGACAAAATCTATTTGATATGTGGTGAGTTTGGCCCATTTCGTGCCGGCTTGCCAATGAACGTGCCGCTATGGCTGGCTGTGACGTTGAAACAGAAACAAAAATGCAGAATTGTGCCACCAGACTGGATGGATATGGATGTGCTAGAAAATATCAAAGAAGAAGAAAAGCGATCAAGGTAGCTTTTGAAATTATTTATGATACTTACCTAGTTTTGCTAATTATCTTTCTAATCCATGTTACTTCTAATATGTTATTTTATTAAACCGTTATTGGGTATGAGACTAATTGGATATTATAGTTGTTTCATAGGTTTCAGTAATTAAGACCTTTCCCTTGATGTTGATGATTTAATTTAAGCATGAAATATTTTTTATGACAATCTGTTCCAAAGTTATTAAGTCAAACAACATTAACTTTGTACCAGGACCTCACAAGTTATCTTCAAACAGTAATGCTACTGCCATACTGTACATACATACATACATACTCATTTTATAATTCTGATTCCAGGTTCTTCACCAAAATGCCAAATGAACACTTTATGGTTGAAGCTAAATTAATTCTTGGATCAGCTTCAGAAGATGTCCCGAGGGCAGCAGAAATCAAAACCATTATCAAGGACATCTGGGACATCCGCATGTCTAAGTTGCGGACGTCCATGGACGCCCTGATGAAGTCTGGAGGACATTACGGTAGATTAGATCATTTGACCATGATGGAAATTAACTCAATTAAACCCTTACTGCCGGCCGCTATGGATGAACTGTATAGGATAAAGATGGTAAATATTATCAATAATTATTTCTACTTGCAGATATCAAAATAATTAAATTTGACATGACATGATGACAAAAGGGGTATTCTATGGTGTTGGTTATTCAATAATATTCCTTTTACTTTGTTCCATGATATATTTCCAGTTCTCCTAACGTTCACATCTAGAACAATCTGTACTACTCCATGATCACTATTCCAATCCCATATAATGTCCCACATGCATTGTTCTAAATAGATTGACACATTCCTTATTCTAAATATTTAGTTTTCTTCATGACTCTTTCCTTGCATGATAGCATCTGCATCGGCCGATTGTTGTAGAACCAAAGAGGTCGCTCGCCGACAGATGTATTATTATAATGTTACTACAAGATGACATGACAGCTCAAACGCACTCAATTATTTTCTACCCACATAATGTAGTTTATAAATCTACATAACTCAGTTAACCTTACCATTAAGACATTATTTTAATTAACACATTCATTGTTGATTTTTATATGTCCAGTAAATATCTGATAGTTTTATGAAGCTCTTTCAAATGTAAACCGTTTCAACACAAATCTCTTCTCATAACAAAAAACTATCTTGAGCTCTTCCATGCTTCGGACTACATGTTATATTGTCAGTCCTGATAATTATTGCTAGATAGCAAGCTGTTAAACCATGAAGGCGTTTGGATCTCATAAAAATTTCAAACCCTGTAACGAACCTGTAGCCTAGGTGGTAGCGATTCTACCTGCGAAGCGAGGGGCCCGTGTTCGATTCCCGGCTGGGGCAGATAATTATGTGACAGATAAATATTTGTACTCGGGTCATGGGTGTTATTGTGATGTGGTATATGTGTAGTCCGTGCCATCCATGACACAGGAAAAACCTACTGCAGGGGTATGAGTGTGTTAGCGTTTATTTATTTATTTACTAGCTTGCTTATTTTATTTACTAACTAGAAGTATGATATTTTTTTTTTTTTTTTTTTTGTATATTCGTCTATCTGCGATCAACTATCTAGTTATAAGCAGATTTGTGCACGTATCATTATCGTTAATGGAGTGACAAATCCATCGATTTGCCTTCTCACGCCTTTCATTTTTATGTGTTGTATCTTTAAATTGAGGCCAATCTTTGCCTCTTAAGGCGATACACATTATTTGTGGTGTTTAGCATGGACGTCGCTAGTTTATTTTTGTGCTCCCTTAGTCTTAATTTGTATCTGGTGCATGATGTTTCCACCTCTTCCTTAATGGTGGGGATTGCCGTGTACTCGTGTACCTCCTTATTTTTGACAAACCATGGTGCATTCGTTATGATCTTTAGTGTCTTATTTTGAAAGCGTTGCAGTATTTCAATGTTGGAGTGGCTAGCTGTTCCCCAGAGTTCAATGCCATAGGTCCATATTGGTTTGATAACACATTTGTAAATTAACAATTTGTTTTCTAAGCTTAAAGATGATTTTCTTCCTATGAGCCAATACAAGTCTCCTAGTTTCCTGTTTGCTTGTTCTCTTTTTGCTTTGATATGATTTTTCCAATTTAGCTTTCTATCCAAATGCATTCCTAGATATTTAACTGTATTTTTTTTGTGGAAGATTGATCCCATCAAGAGATACTGGCGGACAGTTGTAATAAAAAAAATATTAAGAATAATTGGCTAAGTGCCAATTGTAATAGAAACAAAGTTGTAACGTCTGTTCGACGCCAAATGTAGTAGAAGAACAAAGAAAATTGTTACTCGGAGCTTACCACAAGTATGCCGGGTGTTGAGGGCGCTATGACCAGAAAAGAATTCTAAATCCAAAGTAAAATAATCAGACAAATCAAACAAATCGGGCGCCACTGGTCATAGTGATTAGCTGGTATAACTCGAGCAGTCAGTAGCCAACGGATATCAGGACCTTTAATCGCAAGGTAGGTTTTTGACTTGTGTATGTGAGTTTGAGTCGAGTGATAAATAAGAAAATTAGTTCAGTGAACAATATTTGTTTATTAAGTTTTGGTACACCATACAACAGAAAAGAGAAACGCCAAATAATATACTTTCCAAGTATTACAATCTAAATGGATGTACCTCAATTAAGTTTATGACTCGCTTAATAATCTATCTCTAATTTAAATTAATCTAAATTTAACTTACAGGTTGTCTTCTCAATGAAGGTCGACCATCTATGAAAACATACCGTCAGCCTCAAGACTCCTGCAGTCAGCTCAGAGAAATGTACTCGTAAAGTTCCAGGTTAAAAAGAACCCATGATTCCAAAGTAACGCGGAGGAGCAGATTAGAATTTAAAAGGTAATCTAAGAGGAGAATGTATTATAAAAGGAGAATTTAATCCAGAGGGAGAATGTACTCCGGAAGGAGAGATATACTCCGGAAGGAGAAATATACTCCGGAAGGAGAAATATACTCCGGAAGGAGAAATATACTCCGGAAGGAGAAGCTGGAACAATAAAATAACCTACGTCAGCACACTGTCAAAATTTACTAAATTCTTTTTAGAAAATATACGGTTTATAGAACTTACCGCGAATTATCGCGCTCTCCGTATATAAAAGAAAGTCGGCAGCATCCCGCTAAGCCGCGTAGAAGTTAATCTAAGAGAAATTCAAAGTTTTATGAGTTATGTTAAATGACGCAATTAACTTGTGATAGCGTGGTTTCAAAAATATTCAACACTTACCGAAAATAAAAGGTATCCGCGGGATTTTACTATTTAGTAAACATCAATTAACCCTTTGGGGCATTATAATTAAGTTTTCAGGCCAGATGGCCTTGGATATATATTTACTAACAAATAAATTGGGGTTCAGTGACCGCCATTCTGAAGAACGAGAAACGAAAAGCGATCTGACAGCCTTGACAGATAAGACAAAAAGTTTCCGAAGACAGTGGCTGCGTTCGGAAATACGCTATTAAAGAAATGAATTCATAGATTGTCAATCACAACATCTAATGTCAAATACTCGAAATCTATTTTTTAAAATAAAAGAAAACTAAGTAAAACTAATGGTTTTAATTCAAATACACCACTTTCGAATAAATTATTTATTTAATTTGAATTTGTGTTATTATTTATTAAATTTTGTTTCATCCAATTTATATGCTCTTGACCATAGATTAGAGAAGTGGATTATCAATCTGTGTCACAGATCCACAGATCGATAAAATATCGTCTTTGATGTAACATTGGCCACAGATTGTGAATGGATATCAGTGTTCCATGGACAATATTGTCTGAAATAAACTAAATTTCGAATTAAATTTGGTAACGAGCTAAGTGTAACCAATTAGCACGTTACACAGTCTCCCTTTCTAAGTGTGAATGTTACTTGTGTGGATTTGGAGGCACTAGTTTTTATTCTCCATTTTTTTAACCATAAGCCAATTTTGTTCATGTGCATCTGTAGGTTGCTGGACGCCAGTTCGGGAGTTTTACTGCAGGAAAGCAATGCAGTATCATCTGCGTAGGTAGCAGTCAGTACTTGGTCTGATGTTGGTATGTCTGCTGTGTAGATAGTGTAAAGAACAGGTCCAAGCACCGAGCCTTGTGGTACCCCAGCCTCAATGTTTTTAAAAGATGATAGGCTGTCATCACACTTGACCTGGAATATTCGTTCTTCGAGATAAGATTTTAAAAGCATGTATGCGGTGTTTGGTAGACAAATTTTGAGTTTACATAGCAGCCCCTTATGCCATACTCGATCGAAGGCTTGCTGAACATCTAGCAGTACCGCTGAGCAGTATTCTTTATTTTCCAGAGCTTGACGGATCCTGTGAGCCACGCGGTGGATTTGTTCTAATGTTCCATGGTGTGCACGAAATCCAAACTGATGGTTTGGTATTATTTTGTTTTCTTCTAATATCGGTAGTAAGCGTTTAAGTAATAGTTTTTCAAACAACTTTGATATAACTGGCAACAGGCTTATTGGTCTGTATGAGGCTACATCGGATGGTGGTTTTCCTGGTTTGGCAATCATAATTATTGTAGAGACTTTCCAAAGTAATGGATAATATTGTAGCCGCAGTACTGCATTGAACAAAATTGTTAGTAATACAATGCCTTTCTTTGGTAGTTGTTTAAGAACTTCAGCTGTTATTAGGTCGTGCCCTGGAACTTTCTTTAGCTTTAGATTTTGCACAGCTTTATAAACTTCTTTGGGTGTCATCAGTGGCAGGGGCAATGACATTTGGTGGTCGCAGTTTATAACTGCATCTATTTCTTCCTCAGAGGGTGTTGCTTGGTCTGCTTCATTAGGTTTAAATGTATCTTCTAAGTATTGTGCAAACAGCTCTGCTTTATCTAAGCAGGTTTTAGCCCAGGTGCCATTCTTTTGTCTAATTGGTGGCACGTGATCTGTTGGTCTTTTAAGAGATTTAGTAATAAAAAGAAGTATGATATTAAATTAAAATTAGCAATCCACACTTTATACCAATCTGTAGGTAAAAGCTTTATTAATGTGCCTTCTTTTATTATTTTCAGATGACGAAGAAGACCACTCCTGCTAATCTGAACACCTCCGCATTCACCCAGTCTGGAACTTCTCAAAACACATAAAGTATATTTAAGTTTTAATTATAAACATTTCAAAAGATCTCATTACTCAATTAATTCTACAATTTCGGCAGTGATTGAATTTAATATGTTGTTAGTGCCTCTGTCTGTGATTGAAATTTTTTTAAGTAAATGTTTTAAACAACATGTTAAGTTACAATAATAATACTTTTTACGTTTTTACTTTGTAAAGGGGCCCTTTTGGGGCTTGGTGGTGATTACAAAATTAAACTACTTATTTTATTTATAAAGTAACTCATTTAAGTTAACATATTGTTTAAAGAATTATAAAAGTCTAAAAACCACTGAACTAACTACTAAGACATGTTTCAGTTCAGAGTTAGACATTTTTATTAATGAGTCAATTTTTGTAAAAGCGAATTAAAAACAATAATACATTATTGGTGCCATTAAATTGATTATTAATTCTGAAATGCTTCTTTGTTTATTGTATGTTTTCTAATTATTTCGAAAGTAAGAAGAGGCCCGTTGGAACATTACACACAAAATATGTTCTTCATAAAAGCAAAATGTAGAAGCCATCTCTCTCTGTCCCTTACAAATTGCGTGAAATAGCGTCTCCGGGCCGAATAATATCGAGCATTTGTCAGGACCATAGAGTATAGAGGGTTAGGACTCAAAACCGATGCATTGGATTAGTTCAAGAACTGGACCAATTTTAGTGCTTGTTTAAAGCGCGTCAGCCCTGCCCTTATGTTCGGTTTACACGTATTAAGTAGTTAACTAAATTTTAAGTGAATAATTTTTAGTGTGCGTCCACACGTAATAATTTAGTTAAGCTCTTTAGTTCATACAATTCTACTTAATTACTTAAGCATTTTACTAAATTTTAACTAAAAAGTGCCAGTCCAAACATGTTAAGTGATAAGCCCCGCCCACCTACTTAACAGAAAATAGAAAAATTTCTAAATTACTTCTCTACTTGATTACTAAACTACTAAATTGTCCGTTTACACGTATTAATTTACTTAAAATTTAGTTAACTACTTAATACGTGTACACCGAAAATTAGGTAGTAATTTATGTCTATGTGTAAGTCAAAGCTATATTCACAAATGTTCTTAAACTTTTGTACTGAAATGGGCACCATAAATTTTTAGTCCAATCTAACGTCCTCTATTTCGCACCCTGGTGCTGATAATGAGGCCATGGAGGGTCTCTGGTGGCTAGGTTGCTATGTAGGCCAGGCAGTAATATATCGGTCCCTGCTTCCTTGACTAGCCGCAACGATAATGACGAATACTGATGTCCATTTGTGGCAGACCACTTATGAGCAGGAAGACAATTTTCGGTTATCAACATTAAAAAGATACGGTACTGGATTTTACAACCAGTCCAACAGTACTAACGAGAGGGGAGAAAAAGAAAGAAAAAAGAACTGGCTCTCAAGCCCACAGCCGGAACACGACGAGTCGTTTGGCGGCTGACTCATGCTCAAGGGTGGTAGCTATCCAGACGAACCCCATGAAGAAATAATAATAGTATTAATTAACAATCAAAATCATATATAATAATTATTATCAGTTGAAGCAAAACAATAATGGCCTCGTGAGTCGCGGCGCAGCAACTGGGTCACCGGACCGACTTGCACATAATTTCCCGCGGAATCCGAGCGCGCTATCGTGATCGCAACTCAACTATTTAATTACCCGACTTATTATCACGACACTAATTATTTCGATACTGTTATTCTCATAACATTTGCGTTGATAGTGTGATATGTGTGGTTTGTATTATGTGGTTCCAACTCTTCCAAGGACATTAGTTTAATAAGTTACGGTCAGGGTCAGCTTTTACTGCAGTCAGCTTTCAGTAAGAATTTTAGAGGACTTTCAGTTATTACGGTAGATATTTCTAAGACTTTGATTTTCAGTGATTTCGTAACAAATTTTTCGATTCAGTTTTTAACTTATCATAAACTACCCACTGTAGCAGCAGGAGCCACGAAGGTATTTTTACTTAATTTTATCTTGTACACAGAATTTTACAGCGCGACCAACTTATCTGTGAAATGGCGAAAATTGGAACTAATTCCGCCCCATTCATAAGTTATTTGTGTTCATTCATTGACATTTACTACGTCTCGAATTGAGTCCAGTGATTGGTCCAATGCGTCCGACAGCGCCCTCCGTCAGTTCACAGATAAGTTGGAGGCCCTGTAAATTAAATTTTAGTTTGAATAAAAGAGAGATTCTTTAGAAAAAAAAATATATTTCCTTCTTATAATAGAGCATGTACAAAGTCTTAATAATAAGGCGTAAACGCAATTTATTCTACTCTTAACTCATTTGTTAGTCTCATGTCCGTTACAGATAAGGTACTTATACAAAAAAGTTCGTAAAATACTAGCGTGTTATTTCTAACCATACCTAACACTACATTTAAACGTTTAAAGCTAACACTTTACAGTTACCAGTTACACTACAGGCAGTTAACGGCGCCGGTTTAGTTTTAATAAACAACATTAAAATCAGTCTTATGTTTATGAAATAATCGAAAACAAATTGAAATCTCTCCTTTTCAATGTCATAATAATCATTAATATTAAACAACAAAACCATATCGCCGTTCATATTCCGCCCCGCTAACTCCACTGCACCCACACGTGACACGATACATACATACATCCGCAAATGTTATATTATTTGGAACCGGGCTTACATCGACATTTTTCTGGAATGTTACATTTCAGTTGAGATTAAATACAAAACAAGCGTTTTAGAGAGATCCGAAACGATAGCACAAATTTGGCGGCAAAATCAAATTGTCACATTCGAAATTCAAAGTTGACAAGCAACGGAAATCTCAATACTCTGTATTGGAGATGAAGAGACCATAGACAGTAGAATTATAAATTTGAAAAATATACATTAGTATTATTAGATTTTTACAGGCAATTGAATATATTATACATAATAACATAAAATATATAGTATAATTAGTAATTACATACGACTCCGAGCCGTGTTCACTCATTTTAAGTTGAATAACTTTGCTGGCAGATTATACAATAACTCAAATTGATTCTCCGCAAAGTCATCAAAATACTTTGGTCTAATTCCAGCTTATTAACACACAGAAATACGAGAATTGTGGTAAATTTACTATTTACATACCATTATTTACCATTATTACTCTTTGACAGTCCGTATGTACAATAAACAACAAGATTTTATTTGGATAAATAATTATAGTGTAAATTAGAAAATATGTACAAAGATCTGCCGATGTAACAAAGTCGATCACGTTTCAAAGTGGATTGTATTATTTTTATTTGAAGGTAGTTCAAAGCGTTTTTCAAAGGGCCTTTATATTAGTTTTCAAGGCCGACAAAAACGCTACATGAACATTATCAAATACGGTCCAGCACACAGTTTTTGCAGTATCCTATAAAAATGTGTGCAGTTATTTACTTAGAAATTAACCTTATTAATATGGCACCGGCAATGCACTCGATAGTAGGTAGGTAATAAAATGTCAGGTGACGATACAATACTTTGAAACGATGTTTACTTCGCTACTTCTTCTGACGGCAACGAAACTCAAGAGATCTTCAGTGAAAGGATAACAATGTAGCGTACACGCCATTACTAACTTAATATTTACAGATATGATACTAGGTATGAAAATATAAATTATTTTTGCAATTGTAACAAAGTGAAACATGAATGACATTTTCGGTACAAGTCGTTAGGCACTGACTGGAAATAATTGTCTTCGATAAAAATTGACAGAACGTTTTTATGACTTGGATCTTCACAAAACAGGTTACTAACGCTCCAACTCAGAGTCAATAACGGTTATTTAAATCGCTCCTTAGTACAGAATTTGTATGGTGATTCTTTACTAAGGAGCGATTTAAGGAACCGTTAGTGACTCTCGAGTTGGGACGTTAGGCCTTAAACTACACTTAAAGTAACTATGTACATTTCAATTAGTGACTTTTTAAATTATGTAACACTAAATAACACTAATAGTAATGACTTTTCAATTTGTGCGTCGAAACGACTAAGACTACACGGCCACTATCTTGCTGGGGTCAACCTTGACTCTCAGGAACATGACGTCATCCTTGACAAAGTTCCGCTTCTTGAGCATCTCGTGGGAGACGAAGCGGGGGAAGCCGAAGCCGAGCGCGTCGGGTTCCTTGGAGGGCCGCTGGAAGTTCTTCCAGGTGGGGTCGGGGACGAAGCTCTCGACGATGTTGCAAGCGCGGTCGGGGGACGCGCTCTGGTCGAACAGCGTGAAGGACACGGTGTGGGCGAAGGGCCAGCGGAGGAGCGCGTCGTACTCCCCGGGGAGGATCTTGATGTACACCGACATGTGGGTGGCCTCGCCCGCGCCGTTGCCGTTGAGGAACAGAGACGCCTGGAAGAGATAATCATGTGTTACTTCACGGGTTCCAATTCAACTTTATCATCAGTTTCTCGATTGCTTTAAACCAAGACCTAGTTTGGGTCAAAGTTAGATGAAGAAACTTGAAAGGCTTATTGCAAAATTAAATATTTTTGATAAAAGCAACGTCACTACATCTTTGATCAGTGTTTTTGGTTTGCTTTTTGGTAAAAGCAAAGAAATGCGAATGTACGTCACAACTGTCTATCGTGAACACTTTGGACTTAGATAAATGCGTTGAAACTGAAAGTTACTTTTACTATGACTTCGCACTATGGACTCGGCGACATGACGAATTTAATGTCGTTATATAAAATATTGCGGGGCGATAAACTAAAGTTAGAAAAAGGGTGGCGCAAAACAAAAGATACTACATTGAAATCGCTAAATCGCTACAAGATTTAAAAATAGCCCTGCTGCAATAATATTCTCTGCAGTTGTCAAGCCAAACTACCTAACACACTGCAAAGTGAGTCAACGGTACTAAATCCGACTCGTAGTAGCGTAAGGTTAGTCATCCGGTATTATTCACGGCTAAATAAACCATGCCCGCTTTGTTTACTAACAATAGCAGAATTGGCTGCATTGGAATTATTTGTTTATGCAAAAAAAAGATTGAATTCGCGATTGCTTGGAAGGCTTAATTCGAGCGCCCGCGCGCCCTTTAAAAAATTACCTACCACTTTTTCCACGCAAACAAAATTAGTCTTTTGGAAAGATAGTAGCTAATATAAAATGAATCCCGACAAGAATAAAAAACCTTACAACCGCTGAAAATATACCGATACCAACATATAAGTATGTAATGTAATATCCACTTTGTTTTGGATGTATCATCGCCAAAGAAACTATTTCTCTTCGCTTCGGTGTTGCATTTGGTGCTACTGATGTCCAAAGCTGCCGATAGACGTTTATCACGGTGAATCGTCAACTTGTCGACTAATTACATAAAAAAAACTTGCGAAGTAAACACTGACCTGCAACTTATACCCGTACTGGCTGGTGTAGAACGCGGGAGAGACGAGCTCGACGCCATCTTTGCATTTCGCGTCGGCCATCTTGGCGGCCCAGTCGGTGATGCGCCACACGAGCGCGCCCGAGCAGTTGACGGACAGCCTGGCCACTGCCGCCCGGAGCGAGTCCAGCTGGCGCGCCTGCCGCGTGGCCAGCGACGATACCAGGGCTAGGTGCTGCTGGCAACTGTCCTCCGTGTGGCGCTCTAGGGCTTGGCGCGTTCCCTGCAATTAAGGGTTTGGTTAGAGGTTTCATCAACGATAGGTAAGTGAAAGTAGATTGTCTGTTAAATTTTTGTACAAAGAATTCATATAACCATAGAAGCTACCTTGGCAACTGGCCAATTAACATTAAATTGTTTGCAGTTTTTTCCAGTTCTCTAGGAGAAAAGTAGTCCGGGCAATAACCCGTCAGTTATCTATTGAGCACTTTCAATTTTCATTGAGTTTGAATACTTAAAAATGCATGTTTACTACTAATCTCATGAATGTTATTCCATCTTAAAAGCATCTAGATACGTGACATCTACAGCTTTAGGGATATGATCGGTGTAATGAAATAGGGAAAATCTAGTTAGACACCTAGTGTAGAGAAAGAAGAAACAACTGACCTTAAACTTGCAGTATTTACATACATACACCAAGTTTGGAAACACCTATCTTATCAAATTGGGCAGACCTAGCAGTTAGTGTTTTCTCCATTAATCCGCACGGAAGCAGAGAGATCGGTGCTCAGTAGTGTGCGCCAAGAAGTTGCGTAGAAGAAATATCCCTCACCTTAAACCGGCAGCCAGCGTCGCGGTAGGTGCAGAAGACGCTGCCGGCGGCGCAGTGGTCGCGCAGGTGCGCGTCCAGCTCGTCGCGCGCGGGCGCCGCCGCGCAGCGCTGCGGACACGGCACCGGCGCGCGGGAGCACAGCGCACCGTGCGCTGACACTGTGTCCTGGGAGAGGGAGTGGGGTTACTTAGTGGTGTGACTGTACTAGTAGGCCTAGGAGATTTGTATGATGTTAGAGCCACGTACACAGTACGAGCGCGCGGGAACACGCGTCCTAAGGGATAATGTCAGAACTTTGTAGTATGCCTGCACATTATCCTGGTCGTTGCTATCACAACAGCCAGCCAAGATCGGAAAAGCAGTAGAAGTTTTCAGGCTAAGAAGTATATTAGAGCCATGATTGTCTTCAAAAATGTTCTACCTAAATCACTCAAAGCGTGTAGAAGACACAGTAGGTAGTATCTAACTTCAAGTCGACCAAGTGAATGTAAAGACATATATTTTTTTTGAATGACGATATTCAAGTTGTCATAAATAAGCACCCTTATAAGTAGTTCCCAAGTTACCTGTGTGTATCTCTGTCCGCAGTGCCTGCAGGGCACGAGCCGCTTGCTACAGTGCTGCTGGGTGTGCTGCTGCGTGTGCCGGCGCTGCACCTTGGCGCCGCACTTGTTCTCGCAGTACACTGGCTCGTGGCCGCAGTTGCCTTGATGCTCCTGGAATATACAAAATACCAAGGTTCAAAATCCGCACTTATTTATCGATAGCAAACCAGGATTTAAGGTGTAAATCTTGATGACAACAAAAAGGCAAATCCTCCCCTTGTAGGCATGGTTACCTCCTGTACTTTTTCCTACCGATTCACTTCAAAGACAGATAAATATTTACGCATTTGCATAGATAAGCTGCCGACAAAACTGTCTTGAAGTTTATCGTACATTGTGCGTATAATGCTTAAAATCTAAGGTCAGAAAGATTGTCGACAATTCAAAGGCATACCGTCATACAGTACACAGAGGACCCATTCAACGCCGTAAGCAAATACTTGTGTAGATTTTAGATTAGATGCTGACAAATAAATATTGTGTAAGGCGAACAGAATTCTGATGAAGCTACGTGTTGCGGTTCTCGTACGAGTTGTTCCGTAATGGGACTTTTAGAAATATGAGTCGCTTTTTGACGTCATTTAACATTTTATCGTCTAAGCTTGCGCACATGCCATTGTTAGATTTATATGTGTGTCAATAAATTCGTCGAACATGACTGAGGTTTATGATCACATTTTCTAGAATTACGGACCACTTAAAATTTCATCGCATTATTATTATTGAAAGATAAAACTGTAAATGCTATTAGAGACTTGCCTTCAAAATGAACTGATTAATTCCTATACTTATCTAAACTAAATATCTTCATACTGGGAAATTTGCAGATCTTGAACAGAATAGGATTCATTACTTCGAAATATTCAAAGATTGCATCTTGCTTAATCCATTAACGGCCCACTGCAGCCCAGGTCTCTCTATAGGATGCCTAGAGCATAATCCACCAGCGGTTTGATGGAAGGGTTACTGTCCAACCCAAGTGTCGGAAGATTTCTTGCCTATAACTGCAGGAAAAATTCCCCGGTTCCCAACTCCCAACTAACCTCAAGCGCACTCCCCGAGAACTCCTTCCCGCAATGCTCGCAGTTGGCGCGGCGGCGCGGGCAGGTGTACCGCAGGTGGTCCTGCATCAGCACCCGCGGTATCATCGCCCCGCACTGCGCCGCGCACAGCACTGCGTCGTGCTTGCATGTGTTCAGGTGCGCCTGGAACATGACTGGTTGTTAATGTGGAGTATTGGGTTTTAACACCTGGAGAGATTAGCCCAGTTCTCGGGTCATATCATCCCTGATATACAGACAGAAAGAGGACCATGGTAGATCATGTGAATCTTGCAGTTCAGGCGGACAGTTCGATCAGTTTATTATAGATAGACTGTAAGCTTTAACGCGTGTCCTTAAGTGTTAATACTGAAATAAATAAATTTTTCGAACTACTAAACTTTTTGTCTTATAAATTCTTTATGAAGACATTTAACACTATATTCATAAGTGACTAAAATAAAATATAATCATTGTATTACTAACGCGGCTACATAAATCTCACTAGTTGAAAGTAGGTTACACATGGTTCTAAATTCCCTCCATAAAGATTACATTTGAAGGCCATTCTCATCTACTTTTAATTCGAGCATCATCGTAAATATACAACAAAAATTCAAATTCCTCGGACTACCCACTCTCTCAACAAACTTTTTACGTGCATTGACATTACAGATAACACAAATATTTAGGAAACATTATTAAATATGTGCTGTTGCACGTGTCATTTCAAAATAATACTGATAAAATTAATGTCAAGCAAGATGTGAGGGCACACAAAATGATCGATTGGTCGGTCGACCCCGTTAGATATTAGACCTTATCGTATCAAATATTTACGCTCCCGCCTTACCTTCAGTTTCCGTAGTTCGTCCGACCACTGGCATCCTTCCTTGTGATGGATGCAGTATACCACAGAACCCATTATAGCCTTCTCCGACTCCGGGTCTGGATATATCTAGAACAACCAGAAACACACATTAATACCGGTCCAGATGTAGATATTCCACTAAGGGCACCATTATTTACATTGTTAGCTGTGAAAATATGGACATTTGATGACACTTTTTTCAACTTATTAAGTAAATATTTAAACATTTTTGGAGGTAATCCGTGCACACGACGTCAAAAGCAACGGTTGCTGCAAAGACTGATTGAAGCGGCCGCGGCACAGGCATAACGAATTAAATAGGACAACGCGATCCAAAATAAACCACATCTCAAATCGAATATCAAACAGGCGTGAATACGCACCGTACGTTTGAATATGGAACACATCGTTCGGAAATATGCAAAATGGCCGACTATTTATTTTTCGCGTGTAATAAATTGAACGCAGGAGCGTTCGACGCAAGGGCTCGGTACTAAATGGTAACGTTCCCGTTCGTACGTTGTCGTTATCTTTATGGGTGCAACGAACAGATGGCTGGCCCTGTGGACCACCGTTCCCTAGTGTTTGTGTCGAGATAAGCGTGATTTTTCACTTCCCAAACCAGCTGGGTAATGAAATGAGCAAATAAACTTGTTAGATTCCTTTGTACGGGTTCCCTTAACACTATTCAGTTAATTTTTCTTGGAAACCAGCCGCTCTAGGCAGCGGCAGAATTCATTTGTTAACCTGCTCCCGCATAAATAAACAGCGCCGAGCAGTCAGAATATCATACGAGTTGTTTGTAAACAACGCTCTACGATGAATCCGAATGATGCATCCGAAGCATCTTAAACTAGACGCATAGATGTCAAAGCCAACTTCATTCCTAGTACGTTACTTCGAACCTTTTGTTCTTCCATACAATTTTTCTTCAGAATATCCAGTAGATTGTGCATTTTTCATTCGATTTAGTAACAAAGCAGCTACGAAAACGAGCAGTGTATATGACACAAATATTGAGGTGTGAAGCCTGAAAACCTTTATGGGTACGAAGCGATCTATTTACAAACATTGATGCATGTGGTCATCGGCATGGCTGCCGCATAACCGTACCACCTTAAGATCCATATTCCATAACATGAGACAAAGTACGTGGAAATTGGTGCTGCACGGGAAAGTGCATCTTGTTAGGTGGGAACAAAGGCGAGAGTATTAGTCTAGCTGACCAGAGATAGATGCTCTTAAAGCCGGTGGCGTATAAATTTACAAATATAGAATGTTATTTGTGTCGTATTCTAAAAAGATGGACCGCGATGTGTTGAACTCTCCCGCATCGCTCAATTATAGAACTCGTTGTATCGTGAACGCGCCAGGACGAAAACGCCAGAGCGTGCAGATGCAAGGCTGCACTTGCGACGTTTTGCCACGAACTGCCATTAGAGCAAAATGACGGAGGGAAAACAGGGCCGGCTGCCGAGCCATTTGTAGCTTATTCCCTACTAAAGATATAATTAAGAGATAACAAAGACGAAATGTGTGATACAGTCAGCTTTATGTCATTGCTTCGGTGTTCTGTCAACGAATAATTATGAGGTAATTGGTAGAAATATGCAAATGGTGACTAGAATGGTAATGGAATGCAGTCAAAGTAAACAAGTACCTAACCAAATGCCGGACCTCACACCTACACTCGGAAATAAATGAAACTGTCGGAAATATGATAAAATAGTAACTCGAAATGTTCAGAAAGCCTCAACGAAACCTTTATCTTCAAACTCTCATCTCCAGAGGTCTGTCAGTGCCAGAGGTACATAAATAAAAGTTGTCGGAAAAATCGTATGCTGACAGTTGAAAATTATAACTGCCGCAACTTGCATCGTAAGTACGATCTTCACTTTTGAGTCGTGGATTATTTTTGCTGGAATAAATCATACAGTGTAACATAGCATGATAAGATTTTAATCCTAATAATGTAATGAAATTGTAATAATAAATCAAATTATTTATTTTAATATTTGCATACCTCAACAGGTGGAACTTGGCCGACATGAAAATCTAACGTAATCTTTTATGTATATTACCCATGTTCATGTAAGTAAATAATGATATTGTATTGTATTAAAAATAAAGAATTCCAAGTTGCTGACATAGCCAGTTATCTAGATATCTACGTAAGATCAGTGATCACTAATAAAGGAAGGTCGTTTGTCTGAAAGCGTGGGTGATGTGATGTGATGCAATGCAACCAGACTCGCATATCGACTCCTGTGGGCGTGTATCGCAACGCCAACCTCGTAATTGGATAACATTTTATTCCTTATATGTACTAACGTGGCATTCGGTTTGTTTTGACATGGCTATTGCTCAGTAAGTGCTCATTAAAAAAGAAAACGGCTAGGCTAGTGGCGTAGCTTGCTCTATACAGCACTTATAAAATTTGTTGAGTTGTCCCTGTTCCGACGGGGTTCGTAAAATGTTAGCATTTGGGTTACACGTGGGGGCCTCTATAATAACTCAGGGGCCCCGTATCACTGACAGATGCGGCGGTAGACTAAGCTAGACTAGGGCTAGACATTATGGAATCAACAGAAGATCGATTGCAAACAAGTCTCCATCTCTAACGGACTTAACTAATTGTAAGATCTTAATTGTTTTGGTTGTAAGCTGTTAGAATTAATACACTTTATCAAAAGCGAGATAAATGCTAAGAAACAACTTCAAGCTTGCTTAAAACACGATTTTTATGCTTTAGAGTCTATGGTATACCTAATTATGATTTAATTTTGTGAAATAGGATGTTTTTTTAAACAATGAACAAAGAAAGAATAAGTTGTTATTGTCTATGGCATAATAACCTATGATTTGTGAAAAAGAATGTTTAACTAAATTTAAAACAATGGTTAAAGAAATGAATCTTTACCCACTTATAATTAAGTTGTTTACTCATATTTATCATAACTTCAGTAAGTACATAAAAATACAAAATTAATGAGCGTTTTCATGATAATAGCTTTGTTTATACATACAAGTAATGTATTTATATTCATTACTATGACATGATTCTTTTATTGAAAAATATTGTTGTATTTAATGCATTATTTTTAACATTATTATTATATTGATAACTGTGATAACTAAAAAACTTTTTATTGGGGCCTTATTTAAGATTAAAAGTAGGGTACCTAATTTGAAAATAAATTGGAACCGACAGCCGGTTAGGTAACAATGGTGTACGCACCTTTTTGATCTCAATTCAAAATAGGTTGTACGCAAGTGTGTTTTCAATTTAGTCCAATTAAGTTGTAAAGCTTAGAACAACGGTGGCGAATGCGTTATTTTAGTCCAAATTAAATTGGTCGCTTGACATTTATTGGACAAACGTGTCCGGAGCTTGGGGCCTCGTTGACGATACACTGTTTTTGAGCAATCACCACATAATAATGCTTTTCGTTCTAGTTTTAATGTTTAAGTCTTGCTAGAGAATCTAGACCTGGCAAAAACTTAAGAACAGCATGTGATGCGGAACGATAGCAACACTTTATGGATAAGTTTTAAAATACATCAATTATGATATTTACGATTTATGAATAACAGAAGCTCTTATACATAGGTATGTAACATCACATATACAACAACATGAAAAATCAGACAAATCATATTATCTGTATATGAGTAAATTGATTTCCTGAACACAGGCACGGACTTAGGCGTCACTAGAGTAGGCGCCATCCTTGGAAAACACTTTTACACCTCTTTTGAACGTTCCCATCCCAAGTTAGCACTCCGAGAATACCTCAAAATATACTTTTGTTTTCACTTCAAACGCCTGTGATTTTTCTTCCTTATACTATTTATAAAAAATATATGACGATATACTCTATAACTTTCTATAGCATATCTAGTAGGTGCCTAAATAGGGTGGAGTTATTTTTAAAATCCAGCACAGGTTCAAGGTACAGGTACAATGTTTGGGTTCGACACTGACTGCTTCCATCTATCCGATGATTGACGTCTCCAACCTTTCTAAAAACTTCCTTATGTGTGTTGCAATAAGGTTATCTTGCCCCTATCAGACAGGACGATGTTTGTCGACGTATAAACACGTGCTCACGTGGGAATGTAAACAGACCCTGGGACGTTGAGTGTACTATGTTCAAGTAGTTGAGTCCAGGCTTATCAATCAGGTATCGACGGATTTACAGCGTGGAATGTGGGTTACATCAGGTCAATGGGATAGCGGGATAGGGCTCAATACCTGTCGAATGTTAAATGTTGTACCAATTTACAGTATTTGATGTGCTGATACTTAAGAATTTACGTCTTAAGATGCCACATTGCCAGATTAATAAATTATAATTATTCGCCTATTTTCATATCATGTTCAAGAATATTCAGGAAATCTGTTTGCGTATCATGTCTCCTCCAGTTATTTCTAACATTATTTTCCAAATATTAATAGATCAAGTTTCCACGTACGTCAAAAGAGCCAAACAATGAGACGTGATAATTATGTAGTAGGAACGGAAGCGGGTTCGATGACCGCTGCGCTGACCGTACCGTACGTAACAGGTAGCACACATTACTAAGACAAGTAATACGTATAATTATCCTGTGTAGATACTGTGTTAGATCATGTACTGTCTATGAGCATTTGAGCATAGGCCTACTCTGTTTTGGAATAAATTTCAGCGCGAAAATTGAGACAGCTTATAATGTTTTTAATTGCTTAAGTTGCTTTCCTACTAATGGTTTAATATCTTTTTTAGAGTAGGTAGTTCTGTTCGTTACATTTATAATTTGATTTCGTTTTAGTTTTTTTTTTAATAATGCATATTAAAAATACCTTTTATGTATTTTTAAATGTTCCTTAGTAAATGATTATAACACTACCGTGTGCCGTACTTACACATAATATTTTCAGTTAAACAATAGCTAATTCGACTCTTCTACAATCGGGTCTCTAACAACTCTTGTTAGCCAAAGTCCTATACGACCTACTGGTAAATTCGAACGAGGAAAGCTAACCCACTTACGTTGTCGTTATATAACACATGTTACAGCCGAGATCACATCGTTGCAACAATGCGGCCGGCATGCGGCAGTGCGTTACCGTGATACCGTCAGTTACCGTCAGATACCGTCGCTCTATCGCAATCTACATCTTCTGCCATTCACACGTACACAGGGGCGTAGCTAGCGCCGTATCAGCCGTATCAATTATACGGGGCCCCCAGCCTTAATTTAGTGACAAACCAAGCGCCCTGTGATCGATGTTAATTCTCAAGAACTGTAGATTTCAAAATGGGGTGACCTCCCAAAAAAAGCTCGCCAGCGGCCAAAGACCGCTACAGTTACCGCCCCTTTTATGTTCCGATATTTGACAGCTAACGTTGGAGCGGGGGCCCCTTAACAAATATTATTGATATGGGGCCTTCTCAGTAGGTACTAGCTGCGCCACTGCACGTATACTACCTGTTTTCAATTAAAAAGTTAATAACAATTAAGAAATGTAATGTTATAGACATTCACTCAATATCAACCTCAACTTGAATAGTTCAGCTTTGCTCAGGTCCTCAAGAGAACTCAGAGTCCGTCATTGCACTACATGTACTCATATCTACGCTACTATTGAAGTTAATCTCCCGCACCCCTTTTAGGTCTGTAATCGTATTTAGTTCATTAAATGAATTCTTCATAATGTTCTTAAAGGTGTGCAAAGTGCACCTATCAAGCTACAATGAAGCAGTATCTATACTCTAGGCCTGCTTAGTTATGAAAAGAGAAAAGTGCCTTGTAGTGGGCCATTACCCTCTAACCTCAATCTGTAAGAGGAGACGCGAGCGCAAATTGACGATTGATGATTGATAACAATTACATTATGACGCCGTTCTCGATCTATGAAACCATACGTGGTTACGTTAGCCAACCATTTATGAATGAGCAGAGCCTCGAACCTCACTAGAAACACCGTAGGCGGCATCCATCAATACATGATTACGTTCATTCATTCATTGACGAACGAGCTTCCCCCCGCAACCCGCACCCGCTCGAAACACCTTCAATGAACAGACGTACAGATAATTAATAACCGTTCGGCTAATGCATCCAATGTTTTTGTTTACACGTCACTAACTTGTCAGTCGATCATTTTAACGTGCTGTTCTAGCTTCAGGGTGGAATGTGTGGAATAGTTTAAGATTAACTTAGGGTTCGTTGCTTACAGATACTAAATTAAGTATAACGGCTATTTGCTTAGTGTATTACTTTGTGTTGCTAATGTCCATGGGCGGCGGTGACCTTTCAGCTATTATAGAAAACTAATTCCATTATTGGAACAAAGTTCCTTATCGCGCGTTGCGAAAGGGGGCTAGGCGGAAAATTTTGGAACGAAAAGTTGTAACGACACTTTTTGCCGTCGTTAGTCGTTACAACTCGTGCGGCGTCGTTACATGTCGTGCGGCGTGCGCATGTTTCTCTGTCTGTCTCTCTCTCTCTCTTACAGAAAGCAAGCCAGATATTTTCGTTTCTTGCAGTAAGTACTAGGATAGCAAAAACATGCAAGCGAGTGTGCCAAAACAAATCTGGGGTATTAAATTTCTCATCGGCTTTGTTCACCTAGTAGAATCTACTAGGTGATGTGATGAAAACGAGAGAAAACTAGGTGAACTCGGAACCAATCTCTTTTCATCTACAACACTTTCTTTACAATCATCTCACAACAATTTTCTTTACAATTTTCACCGTATAAATTAAAAAGTAAGAGAAGATAAAACAAAATGATTTAGGGTTGCCAAGTTCAACAGGTTTGAAATAGAGCACTTTATTTGAAGCGGGCAACACGATATCAATTAGGCTCGCTGTCATCAGAAGGGCGGTATCGGGTTGCTTTCAATTTAAATTTTAGAAGCTACCTACTTTCTAACAACACGGATCGAATTTACTAGGTTCATTCGTGATTTGTATGGCGCGGTTTGATTACAAGAAAACCCCTTACAGACCATCCCAAAAGTTTGATGTTTCTCGACTAAGACAATCCGCTTTCGTCAGAAGATAACATGTATACGTATGAACTTCTTGAGGTACAATAAAATTAAATAATATTAACACTAAAAAGAGATGTCCGTTACACCGCATCTTGCAGGTAATGTTACGGAGATAATCGTGCATCGTGTAGCGCAAAACAAACAAGTTTAACTGCGCCTGCGCAACGAACCCGGGTTGCGTCCGCGTCGCCGACATCACCGTAACTAAATAACCTCATATTCGTATTACACGCCGCGACGCCGCCATCTTGCGGTCAATCTAGTTGATATTATGTTTTTGAGAAGTGAAGTCTAACAAATAAAATAATTTAAAAATAAGCACACATAATTATCATGAAATAGTTCATAAAGAAACTTAATGATAAAATCATTAGATAACCGTCTGTAATGTATCGATATAATCAAGTGCACCTGGACAATTCATGAAAGGGTCGCAATTTTGAAATTTTCACCATCATCATGATTTTCACACGTATAAGAGTAGGTAAATATACCTAAAGTGACCTAAACATTGGACAGTTAGTTAGATATATAATTGTACTAATACATTTACCTAAAGGTAAATTAAAGGTAAACCTTTAAGATGGTCACTTTACAATTCGTTAAAATTACTATTAATTACTCACTAATTATGCATTTCCGTCCAATCAAATCCAAAATTAGGACATCGCATCAAAATTACACAGAAACATATCACTTAAAACAATCGCTTCTTTAACAGTTTCAAACATTACACCAATTACAAGATACCTCGTGTCAGTTAACGGGTTATCAGTATAACAAACGGTCCGACGTGTCTATATGCGTCAATAAATCAATCGGACGTCGATTGAGAACCGGAAGCTGTAGCCATATCAATGTTTATATTTAGACACAGTATAAATATTACATCTTTTAGATATTTAAATAAAGTACTTATCATGTTTCTCAACGGCTATATCGCGTTATTTGTGGGTTAACATCAATGATTTTAATTTCGTTGTTGATTTGTGCGTTACACATTGCAGAGGCTTAGTGCACCTGATCTTAACTAAATGAGTAGATAACTAAAAAACAAACGGGTTAACTGTATCTAAATGGTCGTATGGTAAACAGACTTGTCAGAACTGTAGCTCGAGCACGAATATTTGCGAGAAAGTATTCGTATGGTTAACGTAAGCAATATGTCAAATTTGTATGGCATTTTAGTACCATTTACGTACGATAGGGGCGTTTTCGAAAAAATGCCATACAAATTGCTTACGTTAACCATACGAATACTTTCTCGCAAATATTCGTGCTTGAGCTACTGATTTCGCAGCGTCACAGGAATATGTTTTAGGTTGGGAATAGCCGACAAATAAATGAATAAATATGTCTACCTAATAGCAAATTAGCAGGTTATTGAAATCACACTGTTTGAAATTTGAATTGTATCATAGAAGACTTCTGCAAAGGAAAATATTTTGATTTTAAGAATTTTATGTGTTTAATAACACTTTCAGCCCACGTTACAAAATTTTCAAGTCAAGTAATCATTCAGTGTATACAGTGTGTACCTACTACCTACTACCGGAGATACGTTCTGGTAATTTTTTAAAGTGGGCCGATGTTGCCATGTTGCTAATATTATGATTGCATAACGTCGTTACGTTGTAAAATTGTAACATACTTGTATGTTTATTATTATAACAAGACGTACAAGAAAACCGAGTTTAATTTAAAAAAAAGAGTTTGGATTTATTAAATGGAGGGAGCGAGTTAATTTAATCGTGTGAGTAAAAAAAATTAAGGAACTCTCAATTCAGTTCAGTGCCCACGACGCAACAATGGACGCTTCCGGTGATCGATCAATCTGCGCGGGCGCATCATCTACGTGCGATATTTATTGCACGCTAGCGCATAGGGAAAATAATCTTTATGTTGTTCCACAGAAAGGACATAAACCTTCGTACTGTATTTCTGAATATGGAATTATTAATCATCATTAAAATATTATCGTATAATAAGCACTTACTAAAGTGAAATATGTACTTATTTATATATATATTAGGACACGCTTTACTGGACATATCACGATCCTAATCCTAGCTTTCTAGTCTGTCGATGATATAAATATTTATGATATCAGTCATTATTTTTTCATTTTCTGATCAACCTTAAAACAGTTCATCGTCCCCCATTATAATACTTCCATCGTCCCCTCCCTGCGACCACAAGAGTTTACGTTAAAGACTGCGGTATGTGAATGTTACCCGTTAACTCGACACCCATTATCCAATTGAATCAATCGGTTAGTGAGCTGTAAGCTCGTTGAGGTCACACGTAGTGATTGCTGCGGGGTCAGCCGCGGGCTAATCCGGTTGGACGTAATTGTTGCTAAGCCGCATCACTGTAATTGACACTGACGTTGATGTGATTTAACTATTGTGTGAAAGAATCCTTAAAATACTTGCCAATACCCTCGTCGTGCTTTAATAAATTCCTCAGTTTTTTCGTTATTTTCCCACTTTGCTTGAGGGTGCTGTCGACTTTAATTCGCCTGAGTTAATTCATCCAGGTGTCTTAAGTCTACTTTTACCAGTAGTAGATTGACTTTATTCGCCTATGCACCCAGGTTATTTAAGTCTACTAATCGAGGTGAATTAATATAAGTGGACTTAATTCACCTATCGTCATAATCAATTCAATTAGTGATGTTGTAATCCTATTCCGATTCGATTTTATATAACAATCGATTTTATTTATGAAGAAGTTTTAATCGTTTATACGTTTATAATATAAATACACCTAAATATTATATGTATTCTTTTGAGTAATAATTTCAAATATTTAATATAATGTTGACTGTTTGTAAGGCCTACAAGCAACTTGTATCTACCAACAAATGCATGAGCAAGTAAAATAACAAGGGAAAAGATACAGCTTCTTAATAGCGTAATGTACACCAGTAAACGATAGATGGGTGGGTTATTGGAATGGAACAAATGGCGCAATATAAAAGTAATGCACAGTGTAGAGTTATAACATAGTCAGTAAAAGAGTCATGCTACATCGCTTAACAAAAGGAATTATTCTCGTTGGATTAGAACATTAATTTATGACCATGATGGTAACTGCAGGTCTCCCGAATTAATTAAATGCAATACAACACACTCAACGCGCCCTCTTAAATGATGGAACTTTATGGATCTGCGTAAATAGATATCTTTATTACCGTTTTGAACGTAACTGACATTTTCATCCCTTTTCTTTCTATCGCGGTAGAAAGGGAGGTGCATTCAAAATGGTCGCGACGACGCAGTAACGACATGATGAAACGATGCGGGGCGTTAACGACCTCGTAAGGGAATGCGTTAAAAGACTTAATGGTCGCATTATGCTTGGTATAATTATTTTTACCTATCCTTTATGCATGTAAATTTTTAAAGGAACGAACTCATAGACACACATAGTTTGTAATGCGGTTGGAAATAGTAGTGAAGAAAATAGGACTGGTTCAGAAACATTTTCTAGTATGTTGCCTACCCGCTTCTGATACCTGGTAAAGCAATAATTTATCCTACAAGTAACCCTTGTATCGCTTCGGGAAATCTATGTCCTAATTAATATTATAAATTAGACGATATTTTAAAGACAAGACTTGGACATGAGTTGTATAAATATGTTTACACGGGATTCTTTAAATTGTTAATTTACATAATTTAATTATTTATCTTTTTTAACATTATAATTATTACTTAATAAATTTATGTGTTGTAAGAAATCTAATTGAATCAATAAATAGGAACGTATTTGAGTCAATTTTGCAACATTTTTCAAAGTAGACATTTTCAATTCTATATAATTATTATAATTACAAACATATATCTTTATTACACTGACAAGAAATGAAAACAAGTTGTTTAGGCGACCATAAGCAACGGTCAATACAGATACACAATGACTAATAGAGGATATTCTTCGAACTGGCCACTATGCCGTTATCCGAGTGGCTGCTCCAATATTTAAACTGAATAATTACTATGATTCATGTTTAGTGCCGTGAAAGAAAAATCAAATTAAATTAAATGAACGAGTAGCAAAAGTTTAATCAATAATATCTCTTAGGTATTAAAAATAGCTTTTTTTATAATTTCGGTAATACGTATTAAAATACCTGTTAACTATATAAAATAACCACAATTGCGTATCAAAAGTAAAACTAGAGAAAACTTAATGTACCAGAATAATGTCAAATGTATATTATTATTACGTTTATACGTAAAGTGATTTCAATACGTTATCGCACAGTTACAACAATGCGTTTATTTAAATGGATGATAATGATAACTGATATCTGCAACCGAACAGAATTATGTTGCACATCCTTACTTATATGACCATAAAGTCGAAAATCCGTATCATCATAAATTGCAATGTATAACGGAGTTTGTTGACCGGATATCGCAGCCTCCTGCCGGAAGTGGCGCCATCTTATCCTATACATGGAGTTGCTATGCTCCTATGTTTATTGATTATGATTAGTTGTGGTTGACATACCAACTTATTTGTGAAGTGAAGGAGGGCGCTGTCGGACGCATAGGACCAATCATTGGACGCAATTCGAGAGGTAGTAAATGACAAATGAATGAGCACAAAGGACTTATGAATGACGCGGCATTCGTTCCAATTTTCGCCACTTCACAGATAAGTTGGTGGCACTGTATAATAGAATCCATAATTCGACTTTGGCTTAAACAGTGTTGCTATATATTGAAGAAAATTAATAGTAACGGGTAAGTGTCGATATTTCAGTATCGACGCTCGATCCTGCGAGAAAGTAAACGGCCAAAAAACATGTTTCTCGCAGTGCAGTGAAAAACCATGTGTTACTTTGTTAAAATTGTGTACGATTAGTGTGTCTTCTCACATAATTAAATTGCCTTGCATACAATAATTTGATGCCGACTAAAATCGACAAATTGTTTATAGTTGTATTGAATGTAAACAAAATACGTCGCATTAGTATTAAGAAAATATCAATTAGTAAGAGCTAATTCGATTTAAAAAATCACCTAAAAATATTATGTAACTTTTCTTAGTATCGATAAGAACAACAAATCTCCTGGTACTTAATATTTCTTTGAATTTGAATTTTATTTGCATTTGAATTGTGAAAGTGGTCCGTCGAATTATGAATTTGACTATAGTTACCTTGTTTACAAGACAAACATTACTTTTTAACCTCCTAACTATAACGATATAAATAAAATTAGGTACTAATAAGTTTTACTAAAGTCAAATTGCAATGGCCTTAAACTGGTAGTATGTTAATAAAGTATAACGCGAGAAAGATGCAATTGCAGTTAAATGATTCAGTTTAGTAATCAAGTTGTGATTTAATTCGGCTCAATTTATCTTTAGTTACCTGCAATTCCCACGTACCTAGTTATTAGCAGCTAATAAAAGGTTGTAAAGTTTTGTAGTATTTTTCGCAATTAACAATTACCGCAAACAATATTAAAGGTGCTAATGTTCGGCCGTAGTTTATGAAAATATTCTGAGGTCACTAGTAATTGTTCAGGTAGTTTTATATCCGTATATCTATTTCCAAGGTTTTTATGTACTATGTTTTAAAATACTTTAAACATTTTACATGTTTTGGCTTCAATTAACCTTTTGTCAATCTTTAAGTCCAAACCATAAATTACCTACCCCCAATAGACACCGCATAAGTGAAATTTTCGAGTTTGAACTCACAAAATTTGGCGGAAGGCGCGGCTTGCGGGGGACAAAACAATGCGCTGTGATTGGCTATTTGTAATTCATACTTGCACTTGACGGGTCAGTATTGGTCGACACTATTGTCATGAACTTGCAAATGCACGTACGTATTGGCGCGCGTCAGTTGCCTTGTATGCGGTATCTATTGGTCCAAACCAACCTAACTTGGAAAATTGAAACGCATTCTTATAAACCAATTTAAATTTATTATTACAAATATATTTATTTATAAGAATATATTATAATAAGACGATTGGCCAAATCAGGTCCCTTTCCTTAGGTCAATGAGCTTTATACCGCCCAGCTCATCTCTACGGTATTCAATGGTAATGTTCTTTACTTTCTTTTAAAACCCAGCTCTTAAAAATCTTTGACTTTGCATCGACTGTCAACGCGTCGGAGACTTTCACGTTTGAAGATGCATGTGCAACGATGATCTCGTTTACCAACAGCTAATTACAACAATGAAAACCACGCCTCGGTAAAAGGAGCAAAGGACGCCCCCCGACCAGGTGGACCGATGACCTGAAGAAGACAGCAGGTATCCGCTGGATTCAGAAGGCTCAGGACCGGTCAGAGTGGCGTAGATTGGGAGGGAATGTCCAGCAGTGGACCTCTAAAGGCTGATGGAACATGAAATTTTTCCGTCCTACTCAGGTGCGTACGTCAGGTTTCTAGCAAGAACATTAATTAACTTAACGCTTCACAGTTTTTACTTAAGTAAAATACTGTAACTAGTCTGCACTAACCTGTGTGTAGGAAACCATCAATTGACAACTTGCCCAAACTGGATTTCTAGTCTTTGCGTAAGATGCCTATAAAATACAAACACTTAATTCGTAGTGCAATATGTACAATCCTGTTCTGCCGTTCTTACATCAATGTTGCAATTCAGTGTTACCAACTCTCAAAAATATTTATCCCTAAAACTAAATCAAAAACCACTAAAATCGCCCAAATTACTTTGAAATCCCCCTAAACATTTTTTTAGAAAAATAGTAAATAATAATTAAAATATTATATTTAATTATAAATTATGCATGTATTTCTATGCCTTTAAGTAAAATCTATTTTAATATAAAATACGGTGATAATAATTAACTGTTTGTTTCTTCATTCACTGCCATTTGGTTCATTAATTTGGACTTATAAATTCTTACAAATAAATCAATTCCGACTACAATATTTTGTAAAGTAAAAATTCACAAATACTCATTTTTGGATTTCTCTTCTTCCAGATTGTAGATTAATCTGATATCCTATATTTAAATGCCAAAAGTCCCAGTCTCCTTTGATTGGCTAGTTTGTTCCGGGGCATCTTACATCTTTATTTTGATCAATAAATAAAAAATATGAAGAATCACAAAAACCCTAAAAATAACCCTAAACATATAAGACCCCTAAAAAAATCCCATTTTACATCTTTACCCCCTAAATTTGGGGGGAAAACCCCTAAGTTGGTAACTATGTTGCAATTGGCGCTTACTTACACCACAGAGTCCACAGATAAAAACTCATAAAAATGGCAAGTCAGTTTTTTTGTACATGCTGATACGTTTTTAACTTCCTGTTTCCGGCCCTATCCATGGATTGAAGGGGCCCTATCAAATCTTACTTTGGAATTATAATAAAAATTAGAAACTTCTATTTTAACACAAATAAAGAAACATTACAAAATCAATTACAACCAAAACCATTGACCATGAAAAATAAATATAAATCTAACGGGATCTATCAAGCGCTCCTTTTACAGAAACTCATTAATATAAATATGGTAATAATGTTATAAGGCCATAATATAACTACAGTTTCGGTTAAACTCATTATAAATTCGTAGACATGGCGGCTGCGACTGTGCCTGAGACCATGTTTCCTCACCGTCAGTCTCGATGGTCTCGGCGGGGCTCAGACCTTCTCACATTAAGTCTGTTATATCGTTCGTTATTAACGCAGTACTGTATAGCGTTATACATCGTATACATATATTCAGTATTGCTTGCGTTCTTAGCTTAGAACAGGGTAATATCTCGTGTTGCTCAAGTTGCCGAAAGTTTGTCATAACACCGCCTTTATACTTTACAAAGGACATTTGCACTAAGTTGCCGCGCGTTCCATTTTACTTTTTAGTAAATTTCAACGAGGATACTCAAGAATCCATACTATTCAAGATTCGCTTCCAATCTTACAGAGTGGGAGAAAGGGCTTCACTCTAGACAATTAGTGTGGATTCAAGTAGCAAGTACGTGCAGGATTCAAACCTGGGCCCCCATGCGGGTGATAACGATCAAACCATGATGGCTATGTAGATAATTATAACAGAAAGACACACGCGAGCCACGCGACCTACATACTTAAAATAATTGTTAAACGCACTGTATATAATATCTTATTATATCATATAATTTACTATGTTCCGTTTCTGGGCAATGTCCGCCAAATAATAATGTCAATTATAATGTAAATACTAACAAAAAATAACAGACTTCAAAATAACTCAAAAACTACTTTTCAGATCTCGTTCAAATTTAAGTGGGACCACATGACAAGCACCAGCTTTCGATTAAAAAAAGAATCATCAAAATCGGTTCACCCAGTCGAAAGTTCTAGGGTAACAAACATAAAAGATACAGTCAAATTTAATACCTCCTCCTTTTTTGAAAACACTAAACTGCACTGGGCTTATTATTTCTTACTTTACTAGGAAAATATTCAAATTAGTAGTATGCAAATGCTTAGGTAGCTATTTCGTAAAATCATAGTCAATTCTGTTTCAGTCAGCGTTTGTTTCTACAAACCTGTTTACTTTATAAATATCTTCGTAGAATTAGACTCATTAAATAATTATCGTACTAATTAGGCAGATATTTAAGGGACAACTTAAAAGTACAATCTGAAATTGTTACGAGTTAAATTTCAAATTCTTGTAAGTTGTAACTAAAGTTGTATTTCTCACAGAAACATTGCATCAACATCCTTTTGACGATAATTGCATTAAAAAATATTTGATTTTTTTTTAAGTAACTTAACTATATCTTGTAATCACGGTCCATGGTCCACGGATTGTACTATATAACCCTTATCTACAGGCCCATTGACTCCGGACTTGCAAGACAAAAACAAAAAAAAAATCAGACATAATAAATATAACTTATTTCATAAAACGTAATTATAATCAATATAATCTTACCTCCAGCAGCTCATACAGAAAATCCACGTAAATCATTGTCGAATACCATATAGGTACACAAACACAATATTAAGAAAGGTTTATCCTTTGCTGCTACGTACTGATTTAATTCACAATAAACATTTGTAAACAAAAAAAAACTTCACTGATGAAGCACAATTTGGATGTTTAGGCCGCGTTCACGCTACCGTCTCCACAAAGAGTGACAGAGAATTAGTCAACGTGTAGACAAGGTTGTCTGTTGCCACACCGAACCCCGCTGCCTGCCGACCCACCTGATGACCTGTCACATCTATATTTGAACACCAATTATTAATAGCATTTATTAAAATATATAGCCTTTATTTCTCTCACGTAGGTAACTGTACTTGACTGTGGCTCGCTTTTTTATTGTTTCCATCATATACCAAAAGTCCAAAACCTTCTTTCTTAATTACTAACAATTAGTAAAGACCGCACTAACATCCCCACAATAGGTACAGATTATAAAATTATAGTGTTCAGAAAAAAAACGTGTACTGTTTTTTTTTTCATGTTAAATAAATCTAAATCCGATATTACCTAATATTTAAATTATTTTGTTAATGAGTAGTTTATGTAAGAGAGCTAGCAGCTGCTACAAAAGGTGCATATATGAGTTTAAACATTTGCGTGATCACAGTATGTGGGTTTAAGCTACTCAAGATAGCTAATTAATCAGGTATATTCTTGGTAAAAAAGGAGAACAGCTGTTTAATATTAGCCTTACAAACTGGTTATAACAAGATAAAAAGTTATTACCTCGATTTAATAAATGTGTAGGTTTAGGAATATAACTTGTGATTAGCATAACGCTTTCATTACTCTAAAATATTACGAAACTATGCACAACCAAATACTCAGTAATCAACATTAACCACCGAAGATGACCATAAGGGTCGACTTGAAGCGATTCCCAGTCGCACTGAACCGGTCCCAAAAGTAGGCCTGCAAAATTTACTTCCTACAGTGTTAGCGATCAAGTTGCACGATGTGGTTTGGCTGAGGATAAACAACAGATAAATAAACGGCTTTATTATGTTTGGCTGACTACATTATAGACAGAAACCTGTAAAGAAAAAATAAAAAGTCGCATTGACGTATGCGAAAAAAGACAACAAAGTGTATGCTTTAATTTCCCAATGGAACAATACGAAGAACAATCAGGGTTAATCGAAACAGAAGTAAACGCCATATGGGGAATAATTTGAAGATACGAGTCTAACTATCGTGATAAATCATGATACTTACACACGTCAAAAAGTGCTTACGCATCAGTGGAACAACAGATTATATACGGTAATGATAGAGACTGAACCCGGCAATCAAACGACTATCAAATGAAAGATTAAATAATGAAAGCTTGGCCCCTATTTCTCAGCTCCTTTATGCCCGAGGCACGGATGCATGTTCGAAACAAACCTTTTTTACAAAACCAGAGTTGGTCGTAGTGATCGTGCGTGGGAACGACCTGCCAATAAAAGGATAGTTTATATTGGGCATTGAGGTACATACATAGAGAAGACATCTCAAACAAAATGTGTGTACCCGCCGGGAGGTTCTATTTTCAAAATTGAGCCCCTGTTCTCCTTTCAAAATCGAACGAATCCATTGGACATTGAAGCCGCGCGGCGCCAATTCATTGGAACATACATTGTGTTCGCGGTGTCTGTTCTATACGCTAGTAATAATACTTCAATGATATTGGGACGTTTATTCGGGGTTGCCACTAGTGATTTGCGAAATATTCGGTGATCACTGAGCTCGGGGCGTTTTATTAAAATGTTATGTGGAAGTCAAGGCCGCTTCCAACGGTCGTTGATTACAATGGCGATGCGAATGGGACAGCTATGGAATAAACGGCGGATGTAATTACCTGCGGAGATGCGGAGTTAGTTGTTTTTGGGAAAGATTTGGCAATGGGAGATCTTGTGATTTAACTTTAAAAAAACAACGATGACTCGTTTCAAAGTTTATGGCTGTGACATCTTATGAATATACTAAACTGGGAAGTTAAATCTAGTTGCAAAAAGAGAGGTCAACAATCTTGAGATTTGGCAGTCTAGCACGTTTAACAAGTGGAAGTTGGATTTGAACCCAGAGTAATAGTTACAGACTGTATTTAAAATAACATACGCCCCGACTCAGAGCCACTAAAGCTTACTTAAATCGCTCCTTAGTACAAAATTTGTATGGTGATTTTTTACTAAGCAGCGATTTAAGTAACCATTAGTGACTCTGAGTTGGGGCGTAAGCTACTAAACTGTACATTAATTGATAACATGTCATGTTCCAATGCTTCAGAACTAATGTTTATAATGTAAGTTAAAACTGCATGTCCTTTGATGTTAACGGCAAGGTCGTTCACTTTGCAGTTCTCTCGCTTCTTGCAACATACTTGTAGATGTCGAATTTTAATAAGCAACATGTCATGTGCTATTCATATTTATGTTTCTTTCGTCGAACCAGTCGGCTTAGTCTCTTTTTCAGGGCATGGTTGTTGTTTCATCATTGCACCACTCGCCGAAGATTGAAGTTCCATCCTCACACGACTCATGGAGAACCTCCACGGTCCGATTTTCCATAGGCGCCGGTAACCACTTACCATCGGGTGGCCCGTATGCTTTTTCGTCTGCCCTTCAGGTTATAAAAAAAACTGCAATGCGGTAATAAATGTAAAAGAATAATCAGGATATTGATGATTACTAATCAGGCGATTGTTATCCTATTCTTGGCTAGTTTTGATTCAACTTGATGTAATATTAAGCTTCGGTAACAATAGTGTTAGGCTCAGTAATACATAGAAGTAAGCGTTCCACCTATCCTCTGCCACTCCTCTAGATTCGCCATCGCCACGCCTTCTAAATTTTTGCATACATTTCTATAACTTATTAATCCTTTAATAGCCTTCTTTACCAAAACCAGAAACTGAACTTTCTTTACCAAATAAAGCTCAAATAACATCGTTAAACTACAGCTCGCTTATCGCAGCTTATAAAATTAGTTATCGGAATCCATTTGTGAAATTATAATCATGTGAACCATGTCAGGCTTGGCGATTCAAAACCGCGAGTGAGCGTGTTAAACGATTATGTATTCAGGCCCAAACGGCCGAAACCCCAAGCTGGGCAATTAAGGAGTCCTTGCGCGTGCGCATTACAACACGATGACTAAACTCGATGGACTCTCCCACAATCCTCTCTGACCCCTTTGATGATTAATGCCAAATATAAAACACTATAAGACTCAATAATAGACACATAATAGACCTGACTGTAAGCTATTTTCCTATCCATGGAATCCATCCATGGATCCATGGATACAAGGTACAGATCTGAAAGATTAAGCTCCCGTAAAAATAATGTTTATTTAGAGTAAATCCATGGATGTTAAAGTGTTGCTAGGTTTATTATCTGAGATTGCCATACGTGACTTTCGCATAAATCGGTTTAAATAAATAAAAAATAAGTAAATTGGATTAAAATATAGAATGTATTTATATTCAGATGAAATTAGATTACTCATGATAAGTAACTCACGTTCACTTACAAACAGTTCCGAGTTTCAAATTATCATAAAACAGCCAACGCCCAACGGGATTTGATACAAAAAAAAACAATTTTCGTTCTGGTGCCGATAAATGTTTTAAAGTTATGATCAGACTTTAAATGAAACGCAATAAATTACTACGCCTGTAACTCTTTGATCTTTATGTATTTAGTAGTAGGTACGTAGAGATCAATGCACAGCACATTTATTTTTAATGTGGTTCTCAAATTAATTATTTTTTACTGATTCTGAAGGTTTTTTGATCTGGCAATCTAACAGCCTTCTTGTTTTCGTTACTACATTTTTAATTTGCTTCAATTTCAGTGTCATAAAGCCAGGTAACACGCGGATTATCTATTATAAATTTAAAATTCGTAACTTATTTCCTCGTAGCCACCATTTATAAAATAATATTTTCTTATGCATACACGACACGCATACGTACTCATTATGTTTAAAATTTACCTCAAAGGAAAAAGCTATTTTGGTAATTTAATCAAAGACAGTCACATTCTAGTAGATTTATATGTGAACAAATGAAATAAAGGGTCTTTACAGACGTTAGCGGAACGCCCAGTTGTACAATAGAAATGGCTGACAATAGCATTTAGCTACAGATGAAGACGGTCAATCTAACATCACTTAATCACACACAGAATTTAGTACCTCAGCTTGGACAATCACTAATTCGAGAGTGCGACGCTACGCTTCAGAGATTTTCCCACAGATAGTACGTTCTAAGTAGATGTATTTATATTTTAAGTATGCTGTATAATTTTATCTTGATCTACTACCTACATGATAAAGTAGCTACATGGTAAAATTTAGTAAATATTTGATTGCTTCTTATAAGAAATGTCAGACTTAATAATGAAATGTCATGTAGGAGCAGGATTCAGGATTATAATTATGTAGCTAAGCTTACAAATATTTGAATGTTAACTAATGAAACATTCTCAGATCTATGTGTAATTTAAGGCAGCGCAGTTTCAGCTAAGCTCATATCATATGCAAATCAGCAACTTTGTGTTTAACCCGAAGGACACCGGATGTCCATCGCATCGCGGTCGAATTATTCGAATCGCGACGGGGCCGTAAATATGGCTGTGCATCCGGTCAATTGGGCGACAATATTATATTTGTAGATTTATTGGAGAGAGGCTCAAATTGCCTATCTAATCGCTAAGACAAAAAGTAATTGGTTTTTTTAAAGTCAGACAAAAATGTTTTATCAATTGAACTGTTTAAAATCCTTTGTGTTATATTTTTAGTAGTATAAACAGTAAAATAGAATTTTCCTTGTTGATTACAAAAACTTGATGTAAATAATATTTAGGTTATAATATCAGTCGAATAAATAAGGTTCACGTGCCTCCTGGGTATTCATTTACAGTTAAATTTTAAATTCATTTTATTATGAATGAAGATAAAACTCAGATCGAATAACACGATAATTATTAAACAAGGAAGCTTTTGCCAGTGTTAATTAGTTATCAGATGGACAAGCCCCCAATTTGGACATCGCGTGACGATCCTATCTTTTTTGTAGGAAAGTAATGATAGAATTAGATCTTTGATAGTATTTTATAACTCAAGAGAGGATTTATTAGTATTTTTATGGTAATGTCCGAAGGGTGTGGAAGTTCAGTGGACTGTATGCGCATGGCAACAACAATGTGTTGTTAAAAGTATTCAACATGTGCATATCATTTACACCATTAATGTACAGCTGTATTTAGGGAATTTATTGATGGTTTCAGTTTAAATGAAGTCGGGTGAAAATACTTAAGCATTTAATTAAATGGTTAACTCATGTTAAATTTAAATGGACTTTACAAAAATTTTTTAATCATCATTGAAAAAAAAGTCCATTTGAAATTAAGGCAATGATCAGACATTGTAATTATACTATAAAAGAACGAACGAATCCATTGAAAATTGAAGCCGATCGGCGCCAATTCATTGGGACATAAATTGTGTTCGCGTGTCGGTTCTATATGCTAGTAATAATACTTCAATGGTTTGTTGCGAAAATTTTAAGTTTTGACATAGTAAACTTAAAGAATAAATAATAATATGTAAATGGCCAGAAGAATCTACGGTTAATCGAAATAATTATGTTGGTAGGTAATTTATTTTAATTACATGGTAAAATATAAATTATATATTACAGAACTACAAAGCGAACATAGAAAAGTCTAGGATCTTATTAACGCCCACTGAATATCCATCAATCACTTCATATTATAATATAATTTATCGTCTAATTGGTACAAATTACAAAAGCCTAACAATTGACTCGTACATTTTTAATCTGTGAACTTCTATCTAGATTGTAACCAATAATTATTTTGAAAGTTGCCAAGATAGCTGCTTTGAAAAGGATTAAGTTGAAAGCTAATTTGGTTATAAATTAATTCGGATACTTTTGAATGATTGTTGGAATTCTAAACGTTTGTAAAATGATACGTTCAGGAACGAAGATACAATTTATTGGTCCGTAATTATGGTCCCACTGGACAAAGGGTCGATAGATTAACCCTTTTACGGCGATGTATAATTTTATAGTATACAATGCTGCGATGTCTGCATAAGTTAAAAGGCAATAAGTAGATATGCAATCTGTAGAGTTAGCCAAAGAAGCAACTTTGTAATTTAAACCGGAAAAGAAGAGGATTGTATGTTTACATTAACCAAGAATTTGATTTGAATTGGAATGAAATAATAATCTTATAGATGATTGTATAACATTAAAGATATTGGAAATAAATTTGGAATAAGAAAGGGTTTTGAATGTTTATGTGAATCTAATTACAATATTCCTCTACTTCTGTCTTATTTTTAGTTGTACCGACATTTCATTTTTAAGGTAGCCGCCATTATTCTCGTCCGTTACGAAATAAATACATGAAACAGTTCTTACAACATTTCCTTTTATCTCCTTGGCGCATACGAGCATAAAAACTCCCATAAAAATTATCGCGCGAGCTATTAACCGTTTTGTTATTGTTTATGTATTGACGACTCCATCGAGGATCTAGGGCGAACGAAAATAGTTCTAAGCGTGCTGTATCAAAGGTTTTAGACTTGGGGGGATGGACGTTCCGTAAACAGCAGTTGGACATAGTGCAGACGCTGCCTTTGTTAGTCCCTACGTAAATAAACCTCAAGTACCCTTTGAGTCACTCTAATATCCCCTTTTACTTGCGTTGTGTAACTTATGTAATGTTTAGTCCTTTTCAATTTCTTTGTTAGGCTGTTTGATCGCAATCACGTAGCTGTGTACATTTGATATGAATATCGTAACAATATTTTAAAGACTCAATCTAGTGTTAAAATAATTATGACATCACATCAGCCATTTAAAGATGGTTGATTTTTTTAATGTCGAATATTTGTTATGTTATGTTACGGAACTACAAATGGTATCAGCTGATCAATGGTGAAGTTACAAAACGCACAGCTGTTATCGGTCTTAATACATTCTGGTAAGATTTTTAATTTTTTGTTGATGCAACCTCTGTCAGCTGTTGCCTTTAGTGCGTGCGCGTGCATTAAATCTCCCAAACTCTCCGTTAATGGCACCAACATCTGCTCCTGCGCAGGTGCCGCATGCCGGGTGGAATTTACAAATTTCGAACATCGGTTCTCAATTTAATTTTTTTTACAAGTTCAAGTTTTCGTTGATTGAAAGGTGTCTCATAATTTTAAAATTATTATCGTCGTAGTACAGTAAATACTTACGCCTCAACTCAACTCAGAGTCACTAACGGTTATTTTAATCGCTCCTTAGTAAAGAATCATCGTACAAGTTCTGTACTAAGGAGCAATTTAAGTAACCTTTAGTGACTCTGAGTTGGCGTTAGTTAATGATTAGTTAAAAATAATGTGTTTGCGCATGGTTACACGCTTAACATTCACGACATTAATAAACTGGTTACAATAATCCACATTCTCTCGGCATTTAAAATTTTAGTTAATTAACGAAAAGCATCTTTTAAAGTTCTCGAACCAACATCACGTAGGTCATAAATATCGCATACGTAGGCATTATCTCGACATCCTTTGCCTTTATTCACACTGGATGGAACGTCCGGAAACTTTTTATCTGTTGTAAATCTCTTTTTTGCGAGCATCCGTACCCGTGGCGGCCATACTATCTATATCCACGAAATATTATTTGGTATCACGTGTCATATCCGTTCGTGTTATCTGATACTGGAGGGGTAACGAGTGCAGTGCATGGCAGTTAACGCGTTGAATACTGTTATTAATGCGCGGTAACCAATAAAAAAGAAATTGGCACAGATTAAAAAGCGCGCGAAACTTTTACACAGAATGAGTTTTAAAAGAATCTGTTTTTTGTTATGAGTAAGCATAGTGAGTAAGCTAGATAATTGTTTGTGGAAAATAAAATTTTATGTTTTTGGTGGACCAAATTCAATCGTAAATTTAATTATACGTTAAATATTCTTACAGAATAACGCCCCAACTCAGAGTCACTAACGGTTACTTTAATCACTCCTTAGTAAAGAATCACCATACAAATTCTGTACTAAGGAGCGATTTAAGTAACCGTTAGTGACTCTGAGTTGGGACGTAAGAGTTCCAAGTTATGCATTATGTTTGAACCTTCCTATTTCGATTGAGACTTTATAGAAAAGTAATACATCGAGAAGCGATGAAATCACCATTATTTACAATTTCAATGGGCTCACGATCGGGTTCCATAACAAGCAACAGCTGACGCGACAAAAAGCACCCTCTTCCTTTTATGCGACACATTCAATGTCGGACCCCACATTAAAGAGGTCTTTCCGTACAGTTAAAACCATTTTGGTGTATTCTGTTTAAATGATAGTGCGTATCTAGGTGTGAACAGAAACAATGTATAAACGGAAGCTAAAAAAAACATTAAAATTTAAGTAATTAAAGTACCCTAATAAATAGAAATAACATGATAACTGTTAAGTGTGGTAGAGAAGAATATTCATCAGAGCTAAGACTTATTGACTATTAGTTAGGGGATCGACCCTGGACCCAAAAAGGGTCTCGCTTTCTGGGTCCAGGGTCGGTCCCCCGGGTCTCACTGTTATGTACCTATATGGGGGCTAAGCATCAAATATAATATGAAATTATAAAGAGTAGTACAACCCATATGGGCCATATGACCTCGATATACCTACCTATTACGAAAGTTTTTCTAAGGTAAGCACTTATGCACACATCTAAATTTTATTATTTGATTTGTAGATACTCTTCTAACGGTCATAACTCACTGCAATACTGCAATGTAGGAAGTGAAAAATCAAATAACAACGTTTTTTATTGCTGACATAAAATTGATGTGTGTGGCTAACCTAATTGAATCTATCAATTCTAAACACGGAACTGGTACAATCTGTTGCAAGATAGGGTTGTGATATTTAATCTAGAGATTTTGATAAGATAAGATAATAAAAGTAGGTGTTTCTGAACAAAAATCGATGTTTTAGATGTTATTAATCTGTTCTTTGATTTGATTAGGCCGAACGGGCGTACGCGGGTTTTCTTTGTTCGAAATTCAAAGGTTCAACAGGAGCTAGGAGCGCGCTTAAGTGGAACTATTCCATTTTCAAATGTGTATTTTTTTCAACGCTTATGTGTGCACGGTTCGTTTCCCACCAGTAGCTTGCACATGGCATCGAGGAATTTGACACGCAGATGTTCGTTCCGCCACAGACAATAAAATACCTAATAAATGTGACCGCATGGTTTCCCAGTGCTTTCTGGCAAATGCGTGTTGACAAAGAAATTGTTGCTAAGTCATGCTAATTCCTTTTGTTATTTACTTTTAATTACTATTAATAAATTAATTTCTTGCTAAATAAGTATTCTTCTTAAAGAACATTAAACTACATTTGAGAAAACTTAACAACTGGAAGTAAGTCCCCAGTAAGTGCCTACAAGTATCTTAATGAAATAACTTGTAGCTAAACGGTGATTGACATAAGTGCCTAGGTAATGAAATATTGTCAGTAATCATTTAGACCGCTTTAAAAGTAGAAGAAAACGTGAAAGCTAAGCTTGGACATCCATTAGCGATACGTGCGTGAGTGCGATACATAGTTACATACAAGTAAGAGCTGATCATCTCAACATTTTGAAACATCGTTCCATTTTTGTTATTAAAATGAGTATTGAATGCATGTTATGATTATCTGGTGTAATTTGTACGTAAATAGTAAGTTGCATACGCAGTCGTAACGTTCCATTCCTTGACTTTCCTGCCGTAAGCAAACTTAACGGAGTCCAACAATGTATGCAGCAATCGAACGCAGCCCGCATTCCTTGTCTCGAACATTGCAGTCAAGGAATTCGCACTAAGAATTATTTACCGCCAATAAATGACGTTCTAAACGTCAAATGACTTTTTAAATTTAAAATACGTCAAAAAACACCGACGCACGCTATAAATCCAAAATGGCTGCGTGGAAGATATTGATGGCTTTCTTTTACGATTACAAATGAAACTTCATTTTATTGCGAGTTTCTTAATTTACAACCCGCTGAGTTCATGCGGCAACTTGACATCGTGGACATGTAAAATTTGGATCTCCCGTCACAATAGGTACTTTATTATCCTTTGCGAAATGTGTTTTAATACGAACTTTACATTTTACATCCCTCTTGGCTTGACAATTTTACCATGACGGTCTTTTTAAAGGTCTACTAATTTTTCTTTGAGTATCATTTAACGATTTTATTTAATATTATTGATCTCCTTCTTCTTCTTTTTTTCTTCTTGTGCATTCCCACGTTACGTGGGAATGTCTTCCATCACTAATAACAGCAGAATGTATTATTATTGATCTTAATTTAAATTAAAAATATGCAATGAATAGCATAAAACTGGAAGAAAATAAACTAAAATTTAAAAAGATTGTTAGTAAATGATAAGATAAAAAAGAAACGATAAAACAATAAAGAAATCAATATAACATTACATTTTACAGGTATCGCTAAATGGGACGAACTTAGACATATTCTTTCAGGTATCTAAATATTTAGGGCCTAAAATAAGTTGAAACGATGTTCAGATTTTAGAAAGGCATCTCAAAAGGTGAAAGTCATGTGCTATCTTGCAAAAACTCGCATCTTGTCGCGGCCTTGCCAAGGTGAGTGCAAGGGGGACATACATAACGGTGTCGGCGCGAGCGCACCGGCTTCCCCGCACCAAGACCACCGCACTACAATGCTGCCACCAACCCATCCATCCATTGCTACATTGCAACCATCGAGCGTCGTTGATACCCAAACAACAACATCGATGAACGCGACACTCAAGTAATGTCAACTAACTTAAGCCATACCCGTCGAAAACAAGACACGTATCGTTCATTTCCTTTCAGCAGTACAGCTTAATGGTCCGCTAAAGTGGCGTTTGGTCCGTTCGGATTTTGGACACGTATGCTTCCTTTATAGGAAAGCAGTTAGATCTAACTGTGCCATCGTTTAGAGAAAAGGGCACACTTTGAATTTATGCCGATGAAAATGTACACGTTATTCGTATTTTTATAGTTGCATCGTAAATAACGGCATCGAATGAAGAGCCAATAAAACACAATGCCTTGTTTATGTAATTTTATGAGGTAAATAAATTGTTGCATAATTGTATAATCAGCAAAGTAGGTGATCGCTGACATTGTATGTTGTGGTGCAACTTGTTGAAACGGAACTAAAGATGGATCAATTGGAAATGAATCTTATTGGCAATTATTAACTTAATAAAGAAACGTTAACAGTAAGCAAGCAAGGCCTAGATTAATTAAAGAATATCTTTACTCAAGTAAGGTAATCATTGATAACATTTGTTTAAACAACGAAGAAATCATGTATTCTTACTATTTAAGTTTTGTACTAGGTAGGTTAGGACATACATTTGGTAAGAATTTGCGAAATGTAAAAGGCCATCGGTAACTTTAATTTAATTCAGAAATCCAGTATTCTATTATTACACATAACAATATCAATATGATCATGATGAAACATTTGATGAAGAATCAGATATGTAATTTGCAAACTAAGAAAGCATCTATTAATATAAATGCAAAGCGAAACCAATCAAACGTATCGTAACAGCATAAAGGTTAGCATTTATATTAGAGAGACTTACGATCTGGCTAATCTCTGTGATGGGGATTGGCGAAATGGTCTTGTCTGATCCTTGCGGGAGAGACGATGCGCTCGGCGTCGGAGACACGCCAGGGGAGTTCGGCTGGACGTTGACCACGCTCTCCTTAGAAGTGCGGTTAGGAGACAGCCTCGCCGGGAAGCTGAGGGTCTTCGTCCACTGCGACAGGCTTCGCACCATCTTGACTGTTCATAAGCACAACACGTTCACTGAACTCGATAGTAACGCGAGCGACACGCGCGCTTTCCTCGACGGCCGGCGGACGAATGCGAGGGCACCAAACAAAACCTACAGGCTACTAGTGATGGAAAATATCGTTACTTTTATTTCACTATCAAGTCCGTGACGTGATTTATTTTTGTCACCGTTATATCACTGGTGATAAATCACGACCGTTATATTTCATTAGTGACGATTATTGTCACAGTGGGTGCATTTTATTCCGTCCGTTACAAGAGAACTGTGAAGTGAAATCTCACGACAGTGACACCGAGTCACGGTATCACGTAGTCACGACGTGGTTATAAATATCAAGTACCCACATAGTTTAATCAAAACCTTACCCTGTTTAAAATAAGACTTATTTTCATTTGAAGTTTTTGTAACGTAACGATATTATTAACGAATCAAGTTGAAACAAATCAGACAAACTAAAGTCTAATGACGTTGAGAATAAGATGCAATTTCACTTAAACAAATTCTCTCTTCTAGCTGATGGCACTGTGTCGATCTCGCTCTCGCACGGCTCAAGTCACAAATGTTGCTTTCTCTCTTTCTTGCTTGGCCGGTGGCCGGCGTTAAGTCACAGTAAAAGGCATACTGTGGTGAAATCACGTTCGCGATAAATGTAACGGACGGTTTCAATGCATGTCACGGGCGTGACAAATGAAATATATTGTAACAAGTGATATATCCCGTGATACGTGAAATATGCCATTCCTACAGGCTACAGCCTGTGCAAGTCGCGACGTGTATGTCTGAGCCTGTGTGTGTGGGTCCACAGCCTGTCGAGGTGACAACGTGTGTGCAAGGGACGGGTACTGGGAGCTGGCTGCGGGCCCCGGGTCCGATCTTCTTTTGTTTATCGATAGGGCGGCCACCTCGGTGATGCTTTATGCACGCGACTTGAACTTTGTGAATTGTTTTTATGGTATTGCATTGAATGGTAGGTAATACTGTTACTTAATTTACTTTTCTTTTCCTCACATAAGGTAAGGAAATAAGTTAATCTAGACTTTCCAATAAATTTATCTACTAAGTCTATGAGTGTGCTTTTGGCTACTTATATTTTAAACAAGTAGAAAGTATTGATAAAATATATCATCATCTTCTACTGTTACCTATCAAATAACGTTCATAATGACATTCTCTAACTACACTATACGAAAATTTCTATTCATCTTATTACGAGTAGTTATGACTATGTAAGTCGGAATTTTTTCTCCCCATTGTATATGGGTTTAATCATGGAGGGATTCGCAACGCAATACGCATAGCTGCACGTGGCATTCGGAGGGTGGCACCCTTCGGTAATAAAACACATTTGAAGGGCCGATGTTGTTAAAATGCAGCTGGGGAAGACATTCTGTTAGGCAAGGATCTAAAACACGCAGAATTATGAGAGGTCCGAGGTCTTCAAAGATCCGACAAGAAAATTTAAGCTCATTCAAATTTACCATGTTCTCACATAAAACCACTATTGACATTGCATCCTGCAACAACAGTCAATTATATACTTATAAATGTGGAAGTTTGTCCATACAGTCGAATTTGTTGTCGTCGTGTAATAAAATCTGGATTCTCGTTACTGAATGTTTTGATGTCAAAATTTGCGACTTTTATACAATGTAGATAATTTCTTCATATCTGTTCTGTTGCATCTTCCAAAAATTCCTTACTTATGCAGTCATTATATTATGTAGTGAATTTGACATTTATTTGTATTACTTATTCAAGAATATCATTAGGAGATTAATAGTGAAAAATTCAATTATTTCAGAAACACATTAACTATTTTTAAATAAATGAATGACAAAGAATTTAACAGAAAATCCAAATTGATTTACACCCCATAAAAGAGTTGCACAAGTTTTGTAGTAAGAACCATCTTACTAAACAGTGAGTTCGACAGTTGGTATGTACATACTGCGGTGAACGTTATTTATCGAAGATTTGGTTTTGGAACTTTTGCGGTTACGCCACCCGTCGAAATAATCGTTAACTATACTGTTTATAGCTTCCTTGCTGCGTGTGTGGCCGTATACATACCAGTGATTGAAAGAACTATTTTTGCTACTAACTGATATTACGTTTCGATGCAGTGGCGTAGCTAGCCCTTCCGGGGCCCCGTATCAAAATTTTACCGGGGGCCCCCTCTCGACTCAAGGGTAAAGATCTTTCTCAAAAGAAATAAAAAGCTAGCGTGAATTAAAACAAATATAATATAAGTACTAACATCGATTAATAAACCACATACAATCAATAATCTAAAATTTTAATCCGGGGGGAGCTCTGTTTCGTTTCGGGAGATCCGAACGCGTGCGCAGACTCAGTAGCCAATGTGATACGACAGGGCATCATGGTCATTGTCAACGACATGGTCATCTGCGTGCACGCTTATAGATCTATCCACCTCAGGGCTTGATACAAAGTTTAATGCTGCCTCCTGGTCAGCAAAGAAGCAAATGACTAAAAGGAAGGCAATTTAAAGTTCATCGGCAGAACTGGCTAGCGAATGGACGATTACCCCTCTGGTAGTCGAGAATTCTGGTTAGAGACCAGCTCAAGCTGCTGAGGGTAACTTCTGTCGGTCGTCTCTTTCACAACTGCGTAAAACGGACGACTCCGTGGTCCATACGGCAGAGAGGAATGCCGAACTTCTTGGCATCCTTTTTGCCGCCAACTCAACTATTGATGATAGAGGGATCGCCTCCGCCTAAAAAACTGTGAGAGCTTGATACCAAGAACTTGAGAGGACCAGACGGTATTCACGCAGTGGTGTTAAAGATGTGTGCTCCCGAGTTGATTCCAGCCCCGGATCTAGGGGGGGAGGGGAAACCGGGGCACCTGCCCCGGGCGGCAATTCAGGGGGCACGAATATCATAATATAGTATGATTAAAAATAAAAAACTTACTGCACAAAGCGCCTAGCATACGGAATTATTTATTTGTGATTTTTTTTTTAATCTTATCTCTATCACTATCAAGATTCTGCCCCGGTTCGAAAAAATTGTAGATCCGGGGCTGGTTGAATCCCCGTCTTAACGTGCTTATTCTTATTCTACCTTATGCCACATGATACGTCTTCGTGGAAGGTTACCCTTTTTCATTCCATCCACATAATGGGCGATCTCAGTGACCTGGCTAACTACAGGCCTATAGCGATAAGCCTATAGCCTCCCTGCTTGCAACGGTAATGGAGCGCGAGATTAACATGCAGCTCCTGGGATATCTGGAAGATCATCAGCTGATCTGTGATCGACAATACGGTTTTTGCGACGGTCGTTCAGCTGGTGATCATCAAATTTATCTTATGCACTTGTAGCCATCGTCAGGCTATTGATCGCAACGGGGAAGCACTGGCAGTCAGCCTAGATTTCGCTAAAGCTTGTGACCAGAACTGGCACAGGGAGGTCTCACGAAGTTAACTTCTTACGGATGCTGTGAGAGGTTATGCGGTTTGGTTGTCAGCTTTCTATCTGAGCGATATATCAAGGATGTAGTAGATGGTTGTTGCTCAGATATGAAACCTATAAAATGCTGGTGTTCCCCAAGTTTCTGTGGTATCTCCTACGCTGTTCATTTTGCATATCAATGACATGGCATGAGTGGCAACTGTTGCTATGCAGATGACAGCACAGAGGATGCCTACTACACAGCCCCCTTTAATTCCTCTCAGTTGCAAAACTTGCAAGTGGCGGATAGCAGGCTTAAAATTGTGTCTGAAGTTGACTTAATTTAGTCGAGTTCAACCCCACGAAGACACAAGTTGGCGCGTTTACCGCTAAGAAAACCCCATTTTTCATGGTGGCTCAATTCCAGGGTACCGCGCTCATCACTAAAAGTGTTGTAAGAGTATGATTCTGGGAGTTGACATCTCGAGTGATGTGTAGTATCAGCGTCATTTGGAAGCCAAGGCTAAGTTGGCTTCCAAAAAGCCTGATGTTCTAAACCGGGCTAAGGAGTACTTCACTACGAGCGAGGCACCTGCTCATGCTTTACAAAGCTCATGGCCGAATTGAAGTTTTATCCACACTGATGAGACTCGTGGAGAACTTCTATGGTCCGATTCTCCTGACCATTTTTACCACGCACGTGCTAACTGTAGAATGAGCTGTGCAACGTGTAGAATGAGCTTCCTCCTGAAGTATTCCCGGAGCACTGTATCATGGGGTTGCCGCTGGCATGGCCGCGCAGCACACAGTTCCGAAGAGCATCATGAGTCGTGTAAAACGTAATTTTTTTGTACATTAACTATTTTGTTTAAATTTTGATTAGGGCATTTAAATAACTGATTAGAAGTTTTTCTTATTATTATCTGTACTACCTGTTTGCCTTCAGTTCGTCGAGTTTCCAGATTTAGAATCATGGCCTCTTAAAGATAAATCGCATAAAGTAAATAATGCAAAATATTAATACGATGATAGATGGTCCAGAAAGTAATTTTATTGTTGATTTCACTTTTCAATGAAGTATCGATGCTTTCCGGAACATTTTTCGAATCATAATAATTAATTTCCGAATTATTTCACGAATTTTTTCTAAGGCGCATTGGGGGCCCCCTCAGCCCCGGGGCCCCGTATAATTGATACGGCTGATACGGCGGTAGCTACGCCCCTGTTTCGATGTAAATTCAACGCTAGAAAGCAAACACGTAGTAACCCGTAAAGAACAAATTGATCATCAGAGCCGATAAACTTTTTGATTTCTCGGAAAAAAAATCATAACTTCTCTACTAACCAAAGAAAAATTAATAAATTCGGTACTAAACAGAGAAGTTATGAATTTTTTTCGAGAGATCAAAAAGTTTATCGACTCTGATGAACAATTTGATATTTGCGGGCTACTACGTATTTGTCGTGTTTGCTTTCTAGCGTCGAATCATATTTCTTCGTTTCTGTTGCTTTTGGGATTTTTTTGTTTTATTTTGATATCTTTGTTTTCTTGGCTGACAAAACATTAGTGATGTATTTAGTATTGCTGGTGTTCGTGGACGATAGTACCCACTAACCATGGGGTAGCTTGTCTGTTATGTGAGTTTTTGGAACGAACTTTTTGGAATGTTCTAGAGTAATTATGGTACCATCACTATATTCTTATCAACACAATCCCCTATGAACCGTCCTTCCAGACCACAGACATCTGTGTTCTAGACTAATTCCATAATTTGTAAAGATTTTTTTTAATTAAATTTTATTTTGTTCCATGAACACTAGAAATTGACCAACATTTACGAAATTTCTCTTATCCGACTACATTACAAACGAGTTTAACCTTTATTTCGAGTGCAACGTAGTAAAAGTACTAAATAGATTTTTAGCATGTTTCACAAAAGAGCTTTCTTCTCCATTCCCCAGTAATCCCAACCAACCCTTGGAAGTGTTTCCGAATTTCCGATCAATCGATAGCTGATCGGATGACAATGCGGACCACCGAGCGGCGCACGCGCACGACACAATGCGACATCCGCACCACGTGCGCGCAGCTGCAGCAGCGACTGCACAGCGCAGGAACTTGCATATATTGAGCCCTCTAAGTACGTTTAAAGGTTCTTAAGTAAAGATCGAACTTGACGCCCTTCTTATTTTAATTTCTTTCGTCGTTGTTTTTTCTCCACGATAATGCAACATTCCGAAACGGTGGTAGAATTAAAAAAATAAAGTCATAAGTTTATTGTTGTCACCTATCTATATGAATAAATTATTTTGAATTTCCAACAAAAAAAACAATATTAACTATATTATTTCTGTTTTGTTGCAACTGTTTAAAAAGCGGCCAAGTGCGAGTCGGACTCGCCCATGAAGGGTTCCGTAGCAGTAAGTAACATAATATAAAAGTTCTTTTAGTTCGTTGTAACTTTGATCAATGTTTTTTGTGGTTTACGATTTATGACGTATTAAAAAAAAACTACTTACTAGATCTCGTTCAAACCAATTTTCGTTGGAAGTTCGCATGGTAATGTACATCACATATTTTTTTTAGTTTTATCATTCTCTTATTTTAGAAGTTACAGGGGGGGGACACACACATTTTACCACTTTGGAAGTGTCTCTCGCGCAAACTATTCAGTTTAGAAAAAAATTATATTAGAAACCTCAATATCATTTTTGAAGACCTATCCATAGATACCCCACACGTATGGGTTTGATGAAAAAAACATTTTTGAGTTTCAGTTCTAAGTATGAGGAACCCCCAAAATTTATTATTTTCTTTCTATTTTTGTGTGAAAATCTTAATGCGGTTCACAGAATACATCTACTTACCAAGTTTCAACAGTATAGCTCTTATAGTTTCGGAAAAAAGTGGCTGTGACATACGGACGGACAGACAGACAGACAGACAGACAGACAGACAGACAGACAGACAGACAGACAGACATGACGAATCTATAAGGGTTCCGTTTTTTGCCATTCGGCTACGGAACCCTAAAAACAGAAGCTACGATAATTTATCTGTTGTAGTTAGCAGATATTTATGTAACATTTTGTATTTTATTATTAGAAGCTTAAAAAATCATTAATAGCACAAGCTCATTAATACAAATGGAATGATTACCACCCTGCGCCCCAAACCCTTGCAAACAACCCTTATATTATATCCCAAACTTTTTGTTCTCACCATCAAACTGAAGCGTTAGAATCCTTTGAATAGTTGAGGGCGTAGTTCATGTTGTATGGAAGCCGATAGTTGATTACTTGATCCTTAATCTTATTACAATAGAAGTGTAATTTGTTTGAACTGCATGTTTGGCCAGTGCAGACACTATTAAAGATATAAAAGAAGGCATTCAAAAAGAGTACGAGTGGCAGTGTAGTAAAGGGGTCGTAATTGAATTAAATGGTAAACAAAGAACATGCTTTTTCATAACTCTATTGTCTATGGTCTGATTGCACACAAAATATGTACTTACACCACATACCATATCACAATTCACATGTCGAAAGTAAAATTATAGCGTAATTATGTCCCATCACCCATGTAGTCCGAGTATGTAGCCCTATGTACGTGGTCCAGAACTAGGTTACAATTGTACATAGGAGTAGATTCTACTACTCGTAATGTTATAAATCGTCGTTGCGACTTTAAGACCTCTTATGTGTTATGTGCCACCTTTGGAAAAATCACTTTTTTACGTCAAATGATTCTACATTTTGAAGCACTATCGGATTCAAAAACTCTCATGTGTGTACGACGTTTCCATCGAAATTTATTCACTAAATTCAAAATCACCTATGTACTTGCTAAACAAAATTTTATCGATTTTTATCGATTCCCGCAAAAAGCTGATTTTTTACACATAAAAAGAGGTGTTTGGGTCGCAACGACGAAATGTGAAAGTTTATATGTGAGGATGACTGGATTGTTATACCTACTCTTTCACGCAAAAACTACTGAACAGATTTGAGATTTGGCACACAGATAGACCATGATTTGGGATAACTTATAGAATACTCATTATCCCGAAAAAAGCAGGCAAAGTCGTCCCGAAGTTAATACTGTTCTTATACGAGTAATAATAGCTCGGTATATTTTTTATACAGCTGGATTCCTTGTGGAGCATATTTTTTATTGTTAAAGTCTTGTTCATTTTAGAAGAATAAAATTTTAGAAGTGTGTAAACGTCACCGTGACAAATCCGCACCATCTTGAGCGATGCAGTCACCAAATATTATTATGATTTTATGGGACAAACATAATTTAATGATAATAAATAATTGTAATGAATTTAAAAGCATTTGTGAAGTATAAAAATATCATAAAAGAAAGTATTTATGTTATTAAGATCCTTTACTCTATAATCTGAAAGTATCACTATTAACAATATACTATTGTTAGTTAACTTAATTCTCAAACAAGTTCCTGTTGCCTTTCAATACAAACCATATAAGTTAGATAGACGAACAACAAAGAAATACCCAAGTTTATGATGTATTCTCAACCTAATGATCATCAATACAATAAGTACTTACTTTACTAATGATCACGTAATTAACTAATTATAAAGCTAACATCATGAATGAAGACTTACTTATTTACAATGTAACGATAAGTAAACAGCATTATTTCCTTTTTTTGATAATGATACTTAAATAGTAAAGATAGAATAAGCAAGTTAAGCAAGTTCAAATATTCACGAAAAAACATAATCTTAATAAAAGGGATACACATTATGAGGACTTATCCATTTCGTACAAAACCTCGGCACAACCCAGTCCTTTGTGCAGCGAAGACATAAGTATGGGGTGTTATTATTCAAAACGCACTAAATACGCGTTCGAAATTAGTCTCCCGTCAATCTTTAACGCGTTCGCACTATTTTTGGGCGTCGTAAATTATTTTCAGAAGGCGTAAAATGTGTCCCTGTCCGTTTGTTAAAAGCTAATTATATGAAAACCTTCGTTATAGCCTATTTAGGTTCGACACATGTACTTAATTCAGTTTTAAAAAGTCATATAATATAATACAATAGGTATATGTTGGAGATCGTAGAACAGTTCCGGCTTGGATATAATCGGAAGTTGATATTGGTTGCACTGTGCGAATTGTCCATGAAAGATTCCTCATATACCCAAGCTAGTAGTTGTTCTGTCAGTGTATGTTGGCTTTAAGATATGGCTTTCAATGTACTATCACCGTTGTACGACAAATTAAGAAAAATGATCACACCCTTGCATTAGAATTCGCGGCTGCGGGTGGGATAATATACACAAATAAGATGTGACTGACATCCTGAAGATCCAAAATCCAAAATTGTTGTTTGTGTACCGTAAAGAAATTAAACCTGCTACTCCTCGAAACTGGAACGGCTACGAATAGATAATAATAATACTTAATTTTATTTGCTGTCACAAAAGGTTATAACAAATTGTGCCTTATTGTATTACATAAGTTGAGAGCCTTGTGCCGCGGAAGTTTCGATATGACTACATTGAATAGAGACATAGAGTTGATAGAGTCAACTATACTATGAGTCTGTCTGGATATATTAAATTATATGTAATAGTATAGGGTAGGGTATAGTAGGTATAGATTATAAAATTAATATTGACTGATATATTTTTTGTTAGGTAACATGTAAGTTATTCCTAATAGAGATGTTATTCCTGCCGATACCCCGTGTTTGGTTAAAATATCTTAACGAGCGCCGTTCATCACAACACCCTAAAACCCTAAGTAATAAAACATACACGTGCTTTATCTAAACAGCGGGATACCCTCTAATTGCCTTTTTTGTTTAGAACTTAATTGTTTAAACAGATAAATTATTTCCTATTGTCTTGTAAAAAGTTTGTGCCCGGCGGAAGTATGTTGTTAGCTCTGTTAGAGAAATTGTTGGATATTAACTGTAATTTATATTATAATACTTAATTACTTAAAGTGAAAACATTACTTATTTCTGTGCAGTTATGTATTTTTCTTGATCTACTTTTCCATCTTATGATTTACAGTTTACACCGTCATAAAAAAAGTTCATTATTGACTACCGAGTATTTAGGTAGCACACCTTTTTTTGGGACTCTTGTACAAATTATTTGTTAGCCAAAAACTCATACCTATCCCGGCATGTGTCCGTATAATTTGGTTTAAAACGAGGCCAGGCCAATCATTAACTATTTTTAACTTTACTAGTTTAATTGAAACTACTTCGCCGTTCGACCAACCGATCGAATCCGCAGACCATCTGGCAACCCCATGCTATGCCATTACGATCACAGAGCGAGCTGCAACACCATGTGTGTCACGGAGCGGCTTATAATAAACATAGACATGGCGAACTGACCCGCCCCATCGGCCCCATGTGGAAGGAGCTATAAGAAGCGACCACCATCAATCTTAAGGGCTTTAAACACGTGAATAAACATTCAGAGAATTGTTTTGAAGAATCGGCGGCATGGATGTGGCAGACATTTTTTGTAACAACTATGTTACTTTTTTTACTAAAAAGGTTTGGAAAGAGGCAAAGGGTGGGTACATTTATTTTATCATTTTCGTAGTGGTTTAACAAAATAATAAACAGACGCGTAATGATCCTACATACTATGGAACGGTAAGTTAGTACCATGAGTACCTTGGTACCTACTTGTTTTCTGCGTAAACCTTATTTTCCTGCATATTCTACCGGAACGGCCCGGACTACGGACGGACACGTCGTCTAAAAACATAATATAAGCAAACAAAATGTATGTTATGACTAAGGATGTTACGGAGGTTCGATCGCGATTCCGAAAAGTCGGGGCTTCCGATTGTTTTTAAGCCTCCGGTTCCGATTTCGGTTCCAAAACTTTTAAATCGGAGGTCAAATATATTGAGCAGCAAGGAAGATGATAATAATACATCTGACGAACATGCAGTTTTGGACATTATTTTAAAACATCTTACTTCAGCCTCCGCTTCCGATTCCGATTTCAGTTGAGGTTCCGATTCCGATGTAGCAAATCTAACACCTCCGATTCCGACTTCGCTTCCGATATCATCACTTCCATTACATCCCTAGTTTTGTCGACGGAGCCATACATGACCCATGGTCTTAACTTCATATTGACAGTTCCCGACAGACCTTTTATCAACGAATGTAAAACGATCAATTAAAGGTTAGTTCATTGACTTAACATAATCATTGTGACGTCGTAATGATTACATAATAGGAAAAGTCGTGTGCACGGAACACGAGTGTACGTAGAATTGTTTATTAACAAACAAATGACCCCATTGGCGCCATTTTATTTTTTGATTGTCTCGCCACGCCATTATTGCGTACGTGCTCACGAGGCATCTGCCAGTACGTGACTTATTTCACCGCTCATTTACACGCGCGTGTAGCGGATCGTCTCGTGGCGCGTCCGTAAGCCACGCCCCCTACGCGCGTGTGAACACCACGCGAGCGCTCGCGCGAGCCCCTTTGGCCGCGCCTAACAAACCGCTCCCGCCGCGAGCCCGCGAGCCACGAGACGCGCCGCTGTCTGGCCCGCGAGCGCCCTGTTCACACGCGCGCGCACGCGCGCGTCTCGCGGATTGTCTCGTGGCTCGCGCGCGCGTGTAAATGGGGTATCACTGATTTTTAGATTAATAATATAATTCCAATTTCGAATTCGTATCCTGTTTTTTTTTAATTAAAGGTGTAAAAAAATTACAGGTCAGCATTATTTATTTGGATAGTAAAATTATTCTTAGGTTGTCAACTTGATGAGCGTAGATTAGCGTACACGGTAGAGTGAAGGCGCAGATGTTTCATAGGACAGGATTTATGTAACTCACTCTATCCTGAAGGCCCGTTTTATTTATTGGGTGAATATTTGAAAATAAGCATATTCGCTTGTTTCAAAGAACGCATCAAAGATTGTTACCAAAATTGTTCTTTATAGATTTTTTATATAGTTTATTATATTACATTTTTATATATGTGAAAGGGACAATGATAAAACTAATATTGTAAAAGTTATAGACAAAAGAAGATTTTTTGAAAACGGTAATGATATTTAAGACGAATGGTAATTATTAGAAATAACTGGTAATTAGAAAATTTAAAATGGCAATTAGAAATGAAGTAACTTCCAAAATCATTCAATCATTTTTTCATAATAAAATAATCATTTTTATAATACTTGAAATAACAATTTAATGATTTAGTCTTCTTTTTAGAGATATCGATATAATTATAGTTAAAAGTAAATAATTATAATAAAATAGTGGATAGTAACATAGCAGTTACAAATAAAATCAATAATGTAATCATAATTAATACTATTAGTAGTACTACATTTGGGCATTGAACGTAGTTGATATACCTACAATTATTTTTGGAAAAAAATCCCATTTTGAAAAAACTTCGTTTCGGCGGCCAGTGATGAAACATGTGTCAATTAACGGAGTAAGTTATTATAATGAAAAATTATTCAGTGATGAAAATAAATATAAACCGTTGAAATATAAAGCAAAAAAAAAGGTCTTCGGTAAAAAAAATTGATAAGATTACATTATGTGATTACGATCAAAAAGAATTCAGTGATGAAATGTTGACAGTAATAATATTATACACCTTGTCATCGATATTAACATCAGTTTGCAAATGTAGTTTATTATCAGGAGTTACAGCTGAAAGAAGTGTTACTTTCTCATTATCTGCAAATGGTGTCTTGATTATAACGTTAGATGTAATTTTTTCATTTTGTTTATCGTCTGCGTATAGTACTGTTTAGCTCTATTGAGCACTCCTAATTTCTTTGCAGTTTGGCCTTACTAACCAAGTGGTCCCGAAATTGCACTTCATTCGAAATGTCGACACCACGGATCTCAATGCTTTTGGAGATGTTAAGAGGAGTGTTCTGAAACTGAAGTGCCATGACGACATGGGTTTTCTTAGCGGTTAACGCGCAAACTTTTGTCTTCTCAGGGTTAAACTGGACTAAATTTAGCCTGCCCCATTCCGAGACCCGCTCCAGAGATGTCTCGACTTCAGATACAAGTTTCATCCTCTTCTCCTCATTCTGCATCCGAGAAAGATTTGTTCGGCCTGTATAACGAGCATCACCCGTAATATCATCAGCATAGCAATGGATATTCCTGATGTCAAGCATATCATTGATATGCATGATGAACAGTGTAGGTGAGAGCACAGAGCCTTGAGGGACGCCAGCATTTATGGGCTTCGTGTCCGAGCATACTTCGTCAACAACGACCTTGATGCTCCGCTCGGATAAAAAATTAGCAATCCATTTGCACAAATTCTCGGGTACTCCGTAGGAAGGCAGCTTAGAGAGTAATGCCTTATGCCACACCCTATCGAAGGCCTTTGCAACATCCAAACTTACAGTCAATGCTTCTATCCTGCTCTCAATTGATCTATTTTAGTGGTCTCTAACCATCTTCGCATTATTGCCTTTCAAATGTAACCATTTTGGGGCACATCGGTAGAATGGTTTTAAAGTCTATAAAGGACATCCGTACAAAATTGTTTAAATTATACAGAAGATATACCTTTACAACATGTAACATAGTGTTGTCATAAACTAAAGGTCATATTGATTATCTAATAAGGACTCCCTTTAGAAATTTCTCATTCATCTAATTACCATCCAAACAAGCTCATTACCGTTTTATTAAAAAAGAATGGTAAAGTCCGGTAATTAGATAAACGGTGATTAGAAAATCACACATTTTCTTGAATTTCTCTGTATTTAGTGACCGTTATTATTTTTATTATTTATCTATGTAAAATAGTTGTCTATGCAAGAACCTAAGACTTACATTATGGCAGAAAAACATATCTACTTACCTTCAAAAAATTTAACGGCACTGAGAAATATTTTGAAACAAAGCACTCGTGCATTGGAATAATTTTATATTACGTCGTGCTGAAGCATGTTTTGACACTTCCGTTTGTTCGAAGAGGGAGCCACGATTGGTGGTCGAATGTTTATACCTAAAGGAGCGCTGTACAGTACAAAATAAGCAACAAAATTGAAGTGACCATCCTAATGAATGGTAATTATATAACAATGCAGGGACAAAATTCAAAATGATTTTATATAACGAAAATATGTTCTTTGCATCATGATTTTAATGTAAGGCATGCATATACTAGTCTATTATCGAAATCGTTGAAGAAAACTTCGTTCTTCAGTTGTATATTTTTTTTATACAGCATCATTTGTTGAAATCGGGGAAAAGGGACACTAATGGTAATTAGATTTTGGATTGTTTCATCACAATTTGCGCTATTTGGACTAATTATTTTTGTTTAACATCTACTGCGCCAAGTAAAAGACGGTTCGGTGTTTGTAAAAAGCACCTTGTCATAATCTATAACAATAAAGAAGTATGATATTTTCTAACTGCCGCTCAATTTCTTTATTTTCAAAGAATCGCCCTATTACACTTCCAACCCATTACAATTAAATGAAAGAAATTCTATTAAATAAGGATTAATTTTATGACGATGGTATTTTTAGCTGACGCTGTGAACTCACACAAGGTAGGTGTACCTATTTTAAATAACATAAATAACAATAAAATCCATTGTATTTGTGATTCAAAGGACTGTGAACACCCAATCTTTACTATGTTTCATTTAAATTATCTGTATTTGGTAGTGGAACGATTTATGTGAATGCCTGTGTGTATTTATGTTTGTGTCGTTAAATTCCTGCTTGAATAGTCCTAACAATAATTAGAAGGGCATTTCATAACTTAGCTGTCGTGCTGGAGCGCGCGATTGACCGTTTTGACGATTTGTAATGTTAACCGAACGTCGACAACCATAGATAGACTATTTTCGTTTAGCCTAAACTGTAACTTATGGAGTTTCTAAAGAGATGCTGGCGTTCGTGGTGATTAAATCACACATGGTCGTTGCGACTTTAAGACTTGTTATGTGAAAAATAACAGCTTTTTGAGAACATCGATTTATATCGATAAATTTTTGTTTAGCAAGCCCATATTAGTAGGTGATTTTTAATTTGGTGAATAAATTACGATGGAAACGTCGTACATACATGAGAGTTTTTGAATTCGATAGTGCTTAAAAATGTAGAACCGTTTGACGTAAAAAGTGATTTTGTCAAAAGTGACACAAAACACATAAGAGTTCTTAAAGTCGTAACGATGAAATTGCATGTCATTTGATTACAATTGTTTTAAGCTTTGGACTTAACATTCAACCTCTTGAGACGTTAGATAGTATATAATGGTTGCAATAAAATATGAAAGGATAGGGGATTGTCAAATAGGCTAGCTGACACGCAAACAAAGCCTCTACATTTTTACAAAAGCGTAGATATATATTATGTAATAATGTATTATACTTTATATATATTTAGATTTTTATTGCGAGGTTTAAGTGATGTCAATATAAAATTAAATTTGGATCAAATCACAAAATCGTTGTCTATCAGAGACTCCACCTCAAATTCTCTTTTATGTTGTACCTATATCATTGGAAAGTATAGTAAGTGGCACTTAAATCCTTTACTTAAAATGGCGATTACTCGAACATTTTCTTTGTTTCGTAATAACCTTAACGCATTGTTAAAATCGAAATGTGAAAGGTGACATCCAGTAGCATCGTTGTGCGCCGTCTAAACACATATTTAGCTTATCACAAATTAAAGTTTCTCAAACTTATGGGCTGTCACGTGTAAGTGACAGTTCTAATAAATGTGTCATTCGGTTAAGGAACTGAGTGCACGCTTAATGAAGAACGATAAAAAGATAGCGAAGATATGATACCTAGAATTTGTGATTAAATAATTCACTAGATTTTTTACTATTACACTTAATAACAACAATAGATTTGTTAAAAGGTAGGTACTAATACTGACTTAATAATTATGGTGGTTATTTAAAAATGAACATAATGTTTTGCAATGATCATTGTAAATAAAAAAATAAAATAATTTGATAGTATAATATAATCACAACAAAATATAAAAAAAAATATAAAAAAAATATCTAGTTTTTAATTATATCGCTTCTACGTTCGGAAACGTAGGAAGTCTTGCTGTACTATAATCATTCGCTCATCGCTTACTCGCTTGCAGATAAATAAATGATTACAGCTCCGCTCGCCATCAATGTCACCTCACTATTTCATGATTTAAAAGTTCTCTGCCCTTTCTTTGTTTCGTTTTTCAAATCGAGACCGCTTGTGACGCAGTGTTCCATTTTTAGTTTTAATTCTTTTTTATAACGACGTAATGATATTATGATGATTAGTGCTATATGCCAGTGACATGACATGTGTTTGTGCAGTGACAACTGAAAATAATTTTATACAATAAAAATAATATTTTAAGAGAGTTAGTCTCAAGATTAACCACCACCTAACCATTACCTACATTACATTACATTTAAATTAAACCATTAACCACATAGCCGTGATCGTATATATGTATATACTTTATACTTCAATTCCGATCAACTTCGATCAATGATTAACCTTATACCTAAGCTTAATAAGAAAGTTTCACGAAAGTTCTTCGATCTATCGATTAATCAATGACATAAGCGCTTTTTATACCCTTTCAACATAGGACAACAAAACAACAACATAGCAGATGACAAAAGGTTACCCCAGTAATTCCATTACGAGCCCCCATTAGGAGCCACTAACTGCTCCAATTATATCTGACAATGCGGTTATGACATTACTCGACTAATTCGTTTGACAGCCTAATCGTAATCGGTTCGCGCCCCTCCCTAGGGCCAGTCAAGTTTTTTCGATCAGTTACTTTTTTATTGACGTCAATATTCTTTTATAGGATATTTTTTTGGTAATTTTAATGTTATTTTTCTTCAATTCAATTTCATTATAGGTATATTTGTTTCTGCATTCTAATTCTAACTCTTCCTTTTAAAGGCACCTCAAGAGCAAGACATTTTTGTTTCTTATAATATAATAATGTATTTCATAAGTATTTGTAACTTGTAACCTTTGTCATGGTACCTATTATTATTCCAAATTATAAAATTATGTGATGAACTACAGTCTCTTCTCAGGTATTATATGTGGAAACTTATTCTTGCTGCAATGATAATAAAATAGACACATATAAAATAAATTGTCGGTTCACGAGTTCCAGAAAATTAATCCATCAACGGAATGCTCCCAGTTGCCCGAACATACCCCCATTAAGGGTTACAATTAGTACATTCCTGTTCGCTAACTACATCTTGTGTCGATGTTCCAACAACCCCCCTTTTTCGACGCATTCCAAATATTGACAAATCTAAAAATGGCAGAACGTATGTTGTGCGGCCACAATAGCGCAGATGTGAATTCCGACCTTTTTCAAATTTAACAATATATAGCTACATTGGTGCCAAACATACCCATCTCACTCTTCATTCCATTTGTAAAGGCAAAATGTCCAGCTGGCATATTCCGATTTTGGGGAAATTGGGTTTGGGTGCATTAAAATTAGAAGGGTTAATATTACATTAACCCTCACCCACCTTGACCAATGATAATACCAAGGTATTTAATCTACTACTACGAATGTATGTGAAACAGAAGAGGTATTCAATTCAATAATATTCCTTTTACTTTGCTCACTTTTTTTCACATCAGTAATAATCTCTACTACTCCGTGATCACTATTCGAATCCCATACAATATCCTACGTATGTTCTAAATAAACTGACATATTATTCATATGCATAAAAATCTTTAGACGCATTAGCAAATATAGGAATTCCTATAATTTACTTACTTTTCGGACTCAGAAGAATAAAAAACCATAGCTTCTAACCAACGAAAGTGATCACTGATACGTTATACGAATCAATCTACAGTTGTAAGTTTCAATAAATAATCTTAAATAGAAACCTACTGTTACTGCTAAGGTAAATACTCACTCATAACCATGAGTAGAACCGCATCTCCTAATCACCTCCGCGATTAATTAATGAATTGCAAAGGCCAACGCACCGAGCAGCGTTACGTAACTGTAAATATTGGCGTTTACACCGTAAGGTTTTAATTCCATAAGCTATCGCCATGAGAACGCCATTGTTAAGTGAAGAAAGGGATCGCTTGTGATTGTGTGCACACTAGCTAATCACCCATTAGGCTGTATCGTTAGATTATCTTTGCGTCGTAGAAAAAGGTGACCTCGTATACGCATTGTTATAGCCGTATAACCGTAATAAAAATCTTATAACGATACACAAACTATAGGAAGAATCCCAGAAGTTGACTTAAGAGGAAGATTATTAATAAAATAATCTAAATTTTACTAACAAAAAATAACCGACTTCAAAGTTACTCTAAAACTACTTGTCAGATCTCGTTCAAATTTATGTGGAATTACGAGACAAGCACCTGCTTTCGATTAAAAAAGAATCATCGAAATCGGTTGGCGTGATATTGAGTTATTCGTCCATTTGTCGTGATTACTTAATACAAATTTAAGATGGTTTTATCATTTACATGGTTTTATCATGGATGCCATTGTCAGATCTCAATAAAATTTATATGAGACCACATAACAGCCACCAGCTTTTGATTAAAAAAAGAATTATCAAAATCGGTTCGCCCAGTCCAAAGTTCTGAGGTAACAAACATGAAAAAAATACAGTCGAATTGAGAACCTCCTCCTTTTTAGGGTTCCGTAGCCAAATGGCAAAAAACGGAACCCTTATAGATTCGTCATGTCTGTCTGTCTGTCTGTCTGTCTGTCTGTCTGTCTGTCTGTCCGTCCGTATGTCACAGCCACTTTTTTCCGAAACTATAAGACCTATACTGTTGAAACTTGGTGAGTAGATGTATTCTGTGAACCGCATTAAGATTTTCACACAAAAATAGAAAAAAAAACACTAAATTTTGGGGGTTCCCCATACTTAGAACTGAAACTCAAAAATGTTTTTTTCATCAAACCCATACGTGTGGGGTATCTATGGATAGGTCTTCAAAAATGATATTGAGGTTTCTAATATCATTTTTTTCTAAACTGAATAGTTTGCGCGAGAGACACTTCCAAAGTGGTAAAATGTGTGTCCCCCCCCCCCCCCCCTGTAACTTCTAAAATAAGAGAATGGTAAAACTAAAAAAATATATGATGTACATTACCATGAAAACTTCCAACGAAAATTGGTTTGAATGATATTTAGTAAGTAGTTTTTTTTTAATACGTCATAAATCGTAAACCGCAAAAAACATTGATCAAAGTTACAACGAACTACAAGAACTTTTATATTATGTTACTTGCTGCTACGGAACCCTTCTAGAGCGAGTCTGACTCGCACTTGGCCGCTTTTTTTGAAGTCGGTTAATAAGTCACTTTATTGTCTACTTACTACATTCGATGAGCAAAAAATACATAAACAAACTGACGATCTTATTGCCCTGTGTCTCCACAGTAGGTACTTGTAAATTGCGTGTATGTTTTCGTATGATTGCAGTGGGCCCTCTCCATGACAATGAATTAAGGCTCAATAGAATCTATGGAGAAGTCAGTGATCAATCAGAATCGCTTGCGTTGTTCTTTAGCCAAGCGATACTGGCCAAGCAATAAAGCCATACACCTAAGCCTTAACTTTGTATATTAAATTAAAAAAGATCCAACAACGCCATGAGAGCGCTCTAATCTGAAGTGAAATTAAAAATAAACAAATCGCATTTGTCAACATATGTCTCACTACACATTAGCCGGAGAATTTTATTTATAATCTGAAGCCCAATTAGAGACTATTTATACAACAAGGGTGGTCGGGCTAAGACCGGGATCAATATTATTTCCATATTATGCCGTACAGTTCGGCCCGACCTCCGTCAATTACAAATGTCAGTTACGTGTTTTGTCGTACGACCGTTGGTAACGTGTGGTATTCGAATCAATGTGACTAGATTGGATCTTTCTCGTTTTACCTTTCATCATTCTATTTTGAAGCATAAGAATAAAAGATCTTTTTATTAAGAAAACTATGCAAATCCTGCTGACGCTACGATGGGTCAGAAAACAACATTTTATTTAGTTATTTTTGGGTGCTTTGAATAGTAAAAATTTATAATTATGTATACTTAGTATTGTAATGTGTTTTGATTTTTATATTGTACTCATTAGATCATATCTTCCTACATTTTATTGTAATCAAATGCATTCCATTATTTCTGTTGAACTAACTGCAAAAAGAAAAACACAGAATAAGTTTAAAAAACCGGAATAAAGTTTTTTCCTCTTTCATTCGTCACAAAGATCGTTATTCCATGACCTCGCGACACGAAAATCGATAGGTCGATTGTATCGTCAGTACGGAGAGCGCGTTTAAATTTTTTTCATAGCGATCCTCTTCGTCATACATTCCGTAGCCCGTCGTAACCGTCGTTCTATTGTCAAACAAACAGACCGAGTTGTTTTTTGGGCTCCGAGCCACTTGATAAAGATGTTGATATTCATCAATCTGTAGCAATAGACCTGATTAACGTCTGAACTTGGAGTTTATGATTTACGCGCGTTTTATTTCGGGCCAGTGACCTTTGACTTTGAGGATTTGTCTGAGAATGATCTTAAACCTTCGAGTCTTAGAATACGGTATCATTGAAGAATTAGCACTCTGCACTGGCTGTAAACTAACCCTTCTTGGAACATTTGGTCAGCAGTCATAAAGCTTTGGGCGAAGAATGCGAAAATAGTTGGATATAACTATTAGCGAATATGGTCATCAGAGAATATGGTCTTGTAATCCAAACTAAATCCAACATACAATATGTTGGAAGATTTTAAGTGTAGTTAGATCATCTAAAACTCTTCTGAATCACCCAGCAGAGCTCCTGTAATCTGCCACCATTGAAAACATTCAATAAAAAATCATTGACCAACAACATCAATATTGCCATTTGACACATCATGTCATTCGTTACATCGACCGCTTTCTCGTCTTCCGTGACCTCATCGCGTAATTATCTCGTCGATGTAACTCGTCAGGTGACCGGACCGGACCCACTGGCGACCGGACTCACGACCGGATGGCCATCCAACCGTCGGAGTCCGTCCGTTATCGAAACTGGTCTGACAATTAAAATCAGCTGCTCGCCCCTCCCAAGTGGACCGGTCAAACTTGGCCATTTGTCAACTTGAGGCGCTCAACATCTCAACGGACGAAACAGCAAGTATATTAATATCTCATTACAAATCATAACTGTTCTGGCTGATTTCGTCTCAGAACAAGAGGGATAAAGGTCTGGTCTTCTAAAAGTTTGCATTAAGATCGACTTCACACTGAACCAAGCCACCACTGTTAACCGCTAATGGAATGAAAATACCTTTTAATTCAAAATAATACGTGTGCAGAATTAAGGAAGCCTTGTAGCGCCATGGGATGCAGTCCAGAGTTTAGAATCGATGACTTATCAATCTACGTTCTTTACAATGTTGTGAGTTGACGAAGATCTATTATCTCTATTCGTACAAGTACACACACCCACACATTGACACTTCACTGCTTCAATCGCGAATCAAAAATTACGCACACATGGTAAGCGGGAGGCCATTGCTATGCTTCACTCTCGATTAGACGAGGTTACGTTCGTCTTTTTTTTAGGTCCGTGGTAACAAGCATGTCTATAGTTCCCTACCTAAAAATCTAAAAGCTAAGCCGCCACAAATTACAGGCCAAAACGTTAAAATATTGAGCTTGGGAGAAATAGAAAAAAAGAGAAGCAAGTAATTATTAACAGCGGCATGTAGCAGTCCTTCAGCCTCGAACTGGAGTTCCATACCATTAAACAAGTAAATTGGATATGACCTACTTAGGAGGAGCAAATTACCGACAGAAACTTCAATTTGCTTGTAATGACTGTTGTTTCTTTCCGATAAATAATCTTGTAATTACCTATGAAAAAAAAAACATTAATTTCATTATTAATTTGTCATAATTTTATAATTTATTTTTAGTCTGATAATGTTATTATATTCTTATTGTTACAAAAATTTTAATTCAATTTTCAAATCAATTCAAATCAATCATAGTCAAAAAAATGTAATGAAATGACGCGATTATTTTCATTTATTTAATTACCTATGATACACAACTCGGCTGGTCATGCAGTTTTGCTCACAGAAGTAAATAAAATATGCTTTCAACTTATCCTTCGTTAATTTTAGCATTGATGAGATATTACAGAACGTTTAATCAAACCTCGTCTTCATACATACTGTACATGTGTATGTGTCATACATACAGTACTGTTCTTATAGTCCCAATATAAGTTTCTGGAACCAATGAGCTGGATTTGGAAATAGTGTGTTGTTTTTCTTATCCTCCCAGCTTCTATTATGATATTTCTAATTATAGGTACATTAATCCGGATTAGTGACCCCAATCTCATGCCAAAAGAATAGAGAATCGTATGAGGCGACAAAAGACGGCCTTCTCTGCTATGTGGTAGATCGTTCGTGTGAGGATTAAAATTAAATATTAACTTATTCACATTGTCGATGTATTTTGTGTTTCTAAGTCCACGGGTGACGGTGACTTGCTGCTCTTTTGACGGTTATACACAAAATAATACATATTATTTTTATTTATACACTTATTATTCAATACAGTTTAGTATTGATCATTGTATGAGTCCCCAACAACGAAGCCGCGCTCCCTTTGTAGGGCGAAAGTACAATTTATGGACAGTAAATTTTTAAAAGGCGGTCTCTTTATGACTCATTACGCCGATGAGAATAGGAATGTGTCCGATGGGTGTGCAAACACGAGACAAAGCCATCTACATAAAAATGTCGGTTGGATATCTTTCACTATATCTAATAACAAACGATATTGGATAACTTTTATTGAATTATGAAACTAAAGTCTTCTTTAAGTGTTTTAAGAAATTAAGAAACGTTGTTTTCTATAAAGATTTTTCTATAAACGAATGTTGTATAATTATCAATAAATGGTTATGTCTTATACAAAATTTGTATTTTACACTACTTTAACCGCGGTTCTCTACGCCTTAGAACGAGTAACAAAAAACCTTTACAACAAAATAAAGAGTAAAAATGTATTTTCCAATCTTGATCATATTATAAAATATATGTGTTCTTTAAAGTTGGTATTTATACAAACAAAGTCACTAGCTCTAACTAGTTCAAATCTTGTGGGTGTTTTATTGACGCCTATAAAAATGTTAATAGGGGAACAAATAGATAGCTGTATTTGTTCAAACATGGCCATACTCTTAATTCTACAGATAGAAGATTGTAAGTAAATTTCTAAATTAACTCGAATTCATATTCCAGTATCCAAATATGTACAGATCATTAAATAAATAAACCTTTTATAGCATGTCTTGTCAGGTTTTTATTTATTGTTTAATATTTGGACATGTTTTATATACTTTTAACTAACAACGGAGTAATACATTATATGGAGAGATCAATAAAATACCGCCTTTAATTTACTGATAATCAGTAAACAGATTGATTAAACATAATTATTGATTAAAAGAACGACATTTTAGTATTTTTAATGTGGCATACGATTTTCTTAATAGATTAATTGATTACTTCTCACTGTTAAGGCAAATAACCCGAATAGTCCCGATAACAATTCTTGTTATTTGTCGCGCGAATGCCGCCATATATTCGCCTGTCGTCATACGACTGATTCTTTTATTAAGCGAAATGCCGCTTACTTGTGTTTTGTACCCAATTATAGACTTTGCATAAACGAAATAAGATGCGTTTTGAAAAACATCACATTTTGTAGAATTCATTGCTGGTGGTACCTTGTACCACCGGTGTTTCACAGCTTGACACCTGATACTCTGACTGAATCAAATAGAAAATTCTGAACTTTATTCTATAGAAATTAAAGCTTATTCTTCTTTGTTAGTAGGAATGCTGCAAGCATCTCAATGATGCAAATGAAAGAAGATGTAAAGTACCAGGTATCAGGGTACATTTTCGGTTCTAAAACGTGTTATCGAAATATCCCTTGTATTTAAAAGGTGGTTCTATCAGCAGGCGAGAGGCGGCACGATTGAGTTACTTCCACAGAATTCAATATAGTTAAATGTTTGATTGTCACTTTGTTTGTGTATTTTGGTATCTGCCGAAGCGTTGGGGGTCCAGCTTCTAATGAAATTGTTTCTTGTACGACCGAACGCGAGCCTTTTAAGGCGGACAATTTAAAAGCTGGATAATTTATGAGGTAAGAGATATAATTAAAATAAAATAGGTGAACCGACTGTGAAGTGAATCACACCGCGATAAAATAGGATAATTATTTAATTTTAAGGTATGTTAAGTAAAGTAATTGGATACTAAATAATACGATAGAAAAAATACTAAGTAATCTTCATATTATAGCTATATAATGTAGCCATCTATTTTATAATCGTAAGAACATCGCGATAGAGCATCCACACACGATATATGGGTTAGGTACTCAATTATAACATGAATTCACCAATGATTACTAAGAAATAATACATACAACATAAGTTAGATAACCAAGGTTAATAAAGTGTTACAAATTAATCATGCGGCCAGTCTATTCTTAGGTATCCAATGGAGCCCGTGGACATCAAAAGGTATCTAAAATAGGATTAAAATCCCATGACTATTAGTTTTAAATGTAGTTTAAAAAATCAGTGTACCTACCCATGTAATTGTACATTTATTAGAATCCGCGTGGCGGCGGTACCTTTGAGTTCGAACGTGCATCCACGTTCCCGGTAACCGACGCATTAAAAGTGCTGAGGGGTTTCTTTCGCCGTTTGTTCTCATCTAAAATAAACTTAATAAAATGTTAGTTTTATTTTCGAATCGACAGTTGCCGTTGGCCCTAGCGGCCTTTACAACTTCACGTTGACAGATTGTTAAAATGCGGACAGAAAAATGTAATTGAAAAGTAAATTTTAGAAAAATAACAAGTAGGTATACTCGTAAATGTATGTGTAACACTCTAAACACACTAAAGGCCAAAGTATACGTAACGAGTTTTTTCCCGTACGGTACGGGACGTGAAGTTTTGGAAACATCGTTTCATAGAAAATGTATACGATAGTCTTCGATCACTTAAATCTGTTATTAGTAATCGAAGACGATAGTGCATACGCAGCGGAATCCCGTACGGGACGTGGCACGTACGGGACGGGAAAAAACCCGTTACGTATGCATTGGCCTTTATACATAGGTAAATGTTTTTAAATGACTTGGATTTGAATGAATGTTCAATATTAATGAAAAAGAATCTCACAGGAGACAATCAACTAATACTTATTACTCGTACTATTGTGATCTGTTATTCTCGAACTGTCTCTAAACACGTCAAAACTGAGCCATAAAACAAGTTTTTAATCTCACAATTTCCTTTACTGTTACTTTTCATTATTTACAATTATTTGCATTACCTGAGCGACGTAATCAACCATAACTTGTACGTTAATTTGTTGCAATTTACAAAGGCTTGTAACATGGTCTTTAATAACTGGGATTAAGACTGAAAGGAGGTGGCCAAGATGTGCCCCGGAAACAGTTAAAATACGTTTATTTGTACAAGGTTTTAGTCCTCTTAAAAGACATGTATTCCATTTATTTTAACATAACTAGAATTTTAATTTTCTTCTGAACTCCGCAGCGAGTAGTTATAATAAATTAACAATAATAATAAGTTGTGTTGTATACACTTAATCTTCTACTACCTCCATTGCTATCACTGGAGGTTGACAATTGACTGACAGAAATGCCAATGTCTGCTATATTGCCATTTGCCAAATGCCAAAAGAAGATTTTTGAGTTTGATTTCTGCAAAATAATAATTGTGTTTGATTTTTTGCCATGAGGTGCATTAATTGCGCGATTGATATTGAGCGCATGGCACGTCACTCAATATCTTCGGTTGCAAGAAACCTTCAATCCATATTGGTAGAATGGATCACTGCAGTACAAGTATGGCATTTTCACGTGATGACATTAGTTTGGTATTTGGGGTGGGCACGTCACCAACATCACATGGAAGCCCCCACATCTGCATCATTTTTAAATTCTATATTAATTACTGCTGATCTTGAGTAGAGAACAAGTAGATGGGTACACCAGATAATGCATCACCTTATTTACCTTGTTTGATACTATTGTTTTTATTCCTCAATTTTTACATATGTGTACTAAATGTATATAATTAAACACTTAATAATATAAATGTGCAGTTTTATTTATATTGCGTTTGCTTGTGAATATTTCCAGGTAGGTAGGTGACAAGTCAATACGTATATTTTATTTAGTACCTACTGCTGGTACTTTTTTGTATGAATAAAGTCATAATTAAAGTAAATTAAATAAATAAATGAATTATCCAAAAGATAAATAGTATTTATTTAATATCTATTAAATAAATCTCTCTTTAAAATACTTTTCCACGATTACTTATGTTTTGCAGATTGTCAACGTACAAGAGCTAAAAGTGCTCGTAAAAGGAGAATCCCGAGTTCTACAGATTTTTATTGATAACATTATTAAAGTAGATAGTGTAAGCTTTAATGTAAGGTAAAAATAAAATGTGTACATTATACTTCACAAGTGGGGCAATCGCCCATACAGATGTTGGCCACCTCCTTTGTATAACTTGCGCGCCAATGTAAGATGCAACGGTTATAAATTTCGTTACGCCTTTCTCGTCACCTTTGTCTGAAAACAAACCTGTTATTTTGTTTCTGAACGCAATTTTAGGGGTTCTTTCATCGTAAATAACTCCGGTTGTGCCTTCCACAGTCTTTTGTTCATATTTTTACTGAAATTGCCTTTTAACGGTTCATTTGATACAGTAGTTGAAATAGTTACGCAGACTAAACCACACAAGGTATCGATTTAAATTAATAAAATTAAAAAATATATAAATAAATCCATAAAAGCATGTTGTATTGTATTTGTATGTATTTTATAATCAAGATGAAGAAGAATTTTGTTTTGTTATTGACATAATAACACGAAGTCCATGAAATTAGTCGGAAAATTATTAGATTACATTTTTTTATGCACCGGGTATTCATTCGCCACGATCCAGCGAAAACTCGGTTCGAAATATCGGTATTATAAAATTAGAATCGTGAGTAAGTACCTACACGTTGCATTTAAAATACAAAACAAAATGGATGGTGGTGGAAATGGATGGTGAGATGACTTACTTTTCGTTTTTGTATTACTAAAACTTCAATTCGAGTTAAAATGTGAGATCTACTAACCGCACTTGGTCAGCCCTAAAATTATCGGAACAAAAAAATTGTACGAAATCACCCTTAAGATTAGCTGTTTCGTATCATCTTACAACTGAGTAAATAAAGATCTGAGATAGACAGCCCGTAAACCCTTAAAACCCAATTATCCATGCTAAGGGTGGTCATTTGTTTTCCTTTATTGCCACTCATGGTTTGCCGGGCTACTCCAGGTGCTACACCGTTGTTAAAGGTGCCTTGCGCTAGTTGCTAAATAGTCTCACTGTCCCAAAAGTTTTATCTATTGTGATCTCAATAGATAAAAGATAAAACAGTTGAGTTTTACTGAAAAGGAAACGTAAATCACTAAATAACTGGGAACTTTAAGGTTTGGGGTTATTCAAAGAGTTTACGTATTTAATGAGCAAAATAGAATAAATTGCCAATAGTAGGTTTTAACTGACAAAAAGACTCGTTAAGGTTTAAGGATTCTTTGCTTCAAATAAAGATTACGTAGGTTAATGAACATTAATTACAGACAGTCTTAACATGATCGTTTTGGATAGGTTAATAGTTAGTTTTAATTTAATTCTATTTTAATTTTAATTTTTGGAGTAGAGGTGTTGACTTAGATAGGTATTTCTGAAAACTATATTGTGATACCATCAGTTGTATATAGTAAAAGTTATACTTTTACTACATACAATATTTACTTACAAGAAGTAAATCACTGAATATAAAATAAATAATTCAAAGTGTTTATACCATTCTAGATTCTACGATTAAACATACAGTTTGGACTTAAAAATAGACTGAAAATAACACAATAAGATGACATAAACTCGTTTCATTGAGGAACAACTGACTTTAACCAGAACACGGATAAAAAGGCATTAAATTTCATCTCAATCGGTTCGCGCGACCACTACTCGGTACTGCAAGGTCGTCCATTCGCCTCGGTGGGAACGACCGAAATACAAAGATCTCAATCTGACATCACAAATAATTCTATTACATCCGGTTTGCACTGACAGGGGACGGCGAGGAGGGTCAGGTGTAACTGGTCGCAAAAACTTTGCATGCGCGACAGAATGATAGAGCAAAAAGTGTTTAATATCAGGTGTCATTAGCCGAAAACTGTTGTTGTTTGAATCAATGATGACTGTTTTTATGAATCAATTAAACGCATGGCTGTTCTTTTGTTTAAATTCTGGCTGATGTAAATATTTTTACTTGAACTATGTCCTTTTTGGTTTTTGAACTGCGTTGGTTAAAATGGTGAATTGCATACCGTAGTGACATTCAGTCTCCAAAGGCTTACAAAAGGAAACTGATTTATTAAAGTTATATAGGTAATCCTAGTTACATATGTCCTCAAACCACCGACCATACACATTGATCCTGTATTCTGTGTCACCATAGTACTGCCTCGTTCACTTACAATAAAGTTAACACAATTATAAGAGCAAATTGTAAGTAAAGATTGACGAAAGTGATGAATAAATTTATTTAGATTTTATTTTGGTTTCCACTATCGTTACTGCATTCGCACGCGTTGATGTCGTTTCTGTTGAAGAAGACTTTACTGTGTGAATTGGGTTATTTGCCTGCAATATTAATGAAAAATAAATGTATTATACCTGTGTTCCAATGAATAATAGCAACTTTAAATAAAATAAAGAGACAAATTATTATTCCATACACAAAAATAATTAAACCTAATTTATAATGGTAGAGTCCAATATTATATTAGAAGTTAATGTTATCAAGTTATTTATACGCACAATAATTATGAATCAAATGATGAAATCGTCCTCATTAATCGTTCGTTATCTATGGTCCCGGGTAGCGGCGCACGGCAGGTAGGCGCTAGGTCGCGCAAGGTCGTCTACAACTGGTCTGGGACATGTCACAACAAGTCTAGTGACGTTCCTACGTATTCCTACGTTTCATATAGGCTGTCATAGGAATGTGTATGATACATGTAATTTACAATTCTGCAGACAATTTTTCTAGAGATTGCAATGAATAAAAATAATTAAACTTAATTTTGGACTACAATGCTCTTTCATAGTTTCTAAATTTCATCAGGAAATTCAAAAGGATTTCATTAAAGTTTTTAAACCCAATAGAGAGTAACTTCTCAATGTGAAAGTCGAACGAAATTAAAAAAATATACCTATTGGGTAAAACTTTTTTTATGACAAATGGGTGTTATACGAGTACAGATGTGGCTCCGTTTGTGTGACCTGCAGATGACACTTGCGACAGGGAATTACAATGCAGGGCTATGAGTGTGGAGACTTTGACGTAGGTTTGACTTTGACTCATTAGGGTGCACACCCTACAGAGTATGAGAGTGGCCAACATGGTTCTCGGGACTGAAAGCTTTACGTACCCTTCCAAGCACGGAAGCGCTGAAGTTTAGACACCACACTGAATACAGCCATAACTACCGATAGGTAGGTGTCTTTTCTCTTTTCTTACATGTCTTTGTGTGTTGTCCAAGGCACCGACGACACAGAGAGTCTTAGTATGGGGCTATGAGTAAGTAGCATTACTTTTTATTATTATTTTATTTATGAGCGCTTCAACGCAATATAACCCCTATGACTATGAAGTTACACAGGTTATCGTTTTAAAATACGTAGCGTAAAAAGTAACTTGAGTTCATAAAATCAAGTTCCTAATTCATAAATCAACATCGAACGCACAAAGTCGATTAAGGTTTGAATACAGAGCGCGGTGGTTGGGTGCGCATGCGCATGCCGCACGTGCACCTTGCCGGCAGCTGCGCGCGCAGCTGGTGCCGCCCCCCGGCCCCCGCCCCCCGGGCGCCCGCCGCCCGCCAAATCACCACCACCTTTCCTGGGACATCGAATCGAACTCCTTTTTGCAAGTTACCTTGTACTCTTTTCGTGTGTACGACATGACGGCGATTGTGATGTAGCGTTTGTAGCCTTGTGGGAAATGTGGATTGTTAAACAATTTCGGTTGAAAGTTGAGTCTACTCCTTGATGTAGCAGAAGGAGGCAAAAAGATATCAAGTTTTGTCTGTAGTACAGACCGATGAAGCGTAAACCAAGTAATCAGTAAGGATCTACAGATAACTGTATGAAATTTCAACCAGCCTATACCTACTTAACCTGAGACAATAGATTATATAACTATACTCCATGCGATTTGCAGCCGAAACAAATGTAATAGCTTCATGAAACAAACCATTAAAATCGTTTTATAGGGTTTTTTACCAACTGACATGAATTTGTATACCAAATGCGTTTTATTTAGACAAACGACTCAATAAGGTACTTGTGAATTCTTAAATAAATACATATTGATCGATAACAATTATAATTTCCCAGTAAATGTGGACACAAACAAAATTAAATAACACTGTCATCATTCAAACACTTTGCAATGACAATCTTATTTCCAAGAAGCGATTTGAAACTTTTAACATAATGTACTATTTTGTCTTAATGAGTAGTTTGTCTAAATAAATCGCATTTGGTGTACAAATTCAAGTCAGTTGGTGAAAACACTATAAAACGATTTTAATGGTTTGTTTACATTTGTTTCAGCTGCAAATCGCATGGAGTATAGTTAAACTTTTGATGTGCGTTTGCATTATTATAACCAAGAAAAAAAGAATAATTATGGTCACTCCATGTTTACCAACGCCCATATTATGCATAATATCAAAGTTTTCACAGAGAGTTACCGCCTAATATAGAATCGTGGATCCCACTACGAAACCAGTTCCTTTACAGCAACTGACCACGTAAAAAATATATCACGGTTGATTTAGAAGGAGGCTCTACAACTGGTTCGGGACATGTCACAACAAGTCCAGTAACGTTACTACGTGTTTCATCAAGGCTAGTCCCGATCAGGCAGATTAAGAACCCTTTGACACTTTCATCATACTCAACTACCACAGGTAATAAGAAAGAAAAAAAGAAAGAAAATACATTTATTTGCAAAAGATACACTTATGGTTACAATACTTATATACAGAAGGTAAGGATTAAACTTATAAGTGGACCCTTTCCAATTTGGGGCCTGCTCAGCATTGTGCTGGAGGCCAAAGACAGCCAGCGCTGATCTTCTGCAGGCTGCAGGTACTACGATCTAGATACCTAAGTCCCAGCAACCTGCAAAAGAGGGGAGCGTATTGCTAGTACCTATCATGTATCCCGGGTAGTTCGGTTTGGAGTTAGGATGGATCAAACCACATAGCCCCATACCACAGATTAAACAATATTTCGTCCCCTAAAGCCAGTAGCCATAAAACAACAAAAAACTAAAGCGCCGTTAAAACGAAATTATTTAGATAAAATTAACATAACATATTATAAACATGAGAAAAAGCTTACGACATCATTACCATGTTCTGAGGGGCGAGCTGCAAGCTGTAAACAAGGACCAGACAACTCAAAATTCAAGTGAATTATTCATCACCAACAATACGACGTATGGTAATGAGTGGGGTCACGCGTCCCGGAATCCTGGGTCAGGCGTTGATAAGATCAGACGATATCTTGGAGTGTGTAGGTAATTCGGGAAATCAGAATCATTCAACTCTGAATTCGACCACTAGCCGCAGCCCAAATTGCAAAGATAGATTCATTTTCTGTGGATAATAATCATGCTAAACTGCTTGTTCGCTTTTAGTTCTTATCGCATAACTGTTTACTCTCAAAATGTATAAGAATATATGCAAAGAAGTATACGACTTAATATCATTTCACACTAAAAGCTATCGTGAGTTCGTGACATTTTTTAGACCCCGTTCATTTGATTTCACGTCAATATGCTATCTATTTCGTTTAAAACTGTAAGCAAAAAGTCACAAAACACTAATAACATCCATGTTTTATCATAAACGTATTCAAAGATTCTACGTAGGTGCATTTAACAAAACGATAATCTTAAATGATATCGCTTTGAGTATTTCTATGGTAATTCATGTATCTTTTGATGGCGGAGCAATACATTAAACTGTATAAGTTTGATGAGGTTATACATTTTAAGTGTTGAGCAGCAATATGAGTGTGGGGTATGTGTCGAACAAAAGGGGCTATAAAATTAAAACCATATGCGGCAGACGACCATATGCAGCCGTATAAATCAAATCACGGTTAACAATGCACTGAATATAATTTTGAGTTTAAAAAACCTATCACATTGTCACATAATGTTTCATTCGTCTACGAGGAGGGTGACCACGTTTTTTGAGGATTAGTGTAGGAAAGCTGACAACCTAAGTGTAAGCATGATGCTAACTAACTGATCTGTCGCTCGGGTAATCTGCGCTCAAATTCCTTAAATTCCGTAAATACCAAATTTAGCTGCCTAACTATATTATTATTTTGGTCAAAGTCAAACCATAATTGGGTCAACTAAACATCGTAAAATAAGTGTCTATCAAATAATTCATATTAAAGATGTGTGGCCAGTCCGTAGCCAATCACAGGAAACGCAGTGCCAAACGTATGAAATTTGTTAACCAGTACTTGGCAATAAGCAATTCCATAAATATCATATTGAATTACCGCTCTAATTTAGAGAACAACCCGTAGGTTTACGACACGCACAGCAAATTGTTACCATAAACTGTTACTAATACTACTACTACTAGTTGGTAGAGAATTGAGCATTAAGCTCGCTATTTGTACCGTGATTTTATTGTGGTTAATAAAGGTTATATAAATACTTATAATATCTTTATCCCATTAAATTTCTACCTCAAGTCCACCCTACTACGTATCTGTAGTAATCATAATCTATCACAGCGACGGCTGGACCAAGTGCATCTCGGCATAAAAATGGGCCCAGTGTCAAAGGCTTTGTGCCTGGAGTTGGACCAGCGCGTCTGTGTGAAGTGCTCGTAATTAGGGTGATTCTAACAACACTGACATTTTTACATTGATTTTGACAAAATAAGACGTTTGAATGTGTTTTCCTTTACAAATGAGTATCCTCTTACATATCTTTTGTATATAAATATTTACACATTAAAGTAAATTAGTTTAATCACAAATGGTATTTCTTCTTTTTAACCGACTTCAAAAAAGGAGGAGGTATTCAATTCGACTTTATTTTTTTGTTTGTTACCTCAGAACTTTCGACTGGGTGAATCGATTTGGTTGATTCTTTTATTAATCGAAAGCTGGTGCTTGTCATGTGATCCCACTTAAATTTGAGTTATCCCTAATTTTGAAGTCGGTTATATTTGTCAGGATGTATTATGGAAATAGCCGGCAAACGAGCTGACAATCCAGCTGATGTTAAGACATCAGCAATTTCTGCTTTCAGTCTGTGTATGTCACCCACGAAACAGGGAATCCTAGGCTAGGTGTGTAAATAACGCTTATTTTTTTGTCTATTGCTCTATGGTTCAAAACACTCATAAATGTAATTAACACATTCAGTGCTTAAACAATGAATGCAAAGTAATAGCCGGGAGCCAAAACTTTTTATGGCGAATTTTGATTAAGTAAATATGAATATTTGAAAATAGGTATGAATGTATATTTTATTATTATTATTTCTATTAAAAAAAGTCATTTTTCGGATCCGAGTCGTCGGCACACAGCACGTCGGCTGCCGAATACTCGGATCCGAAAGCTAGGGATGGCAATGGTTTATTCACAAATATCATAGATATTTGTTCCGTGAGTGCGTTTTTGCGTACTAATATGTCACAAGATTTTGACAACCCCGTGTTTTTTTTATCAAATTCCAGGATCTTGATCAAAATCATCTAAGGAAAGGAATCAAAACGAGTTTTAACTTATTTTACTTTCCTTGACCAAAATCTTGTACCATATGACACACAAACACACACAGGCCATATGCACACTTATACATACACGCTTATAAATGATATACAGTATACAGTTCAGACATGTCATCATGTGGTAGTTATAAAAAAAATTGTGATTAAATAACTGTTACTAATACCGTTAGCATGAAACCAATACTTGTTTTCGCAAGTTACTATATTGCCAAAGTGGCCGCGCAAAACAACATTTACTCTGCTCGAAAACTGACTACTACAAAAAAAAACGGAACGCTTGCTCGGATCCGAGTCGGCGGCACGGCTACTATGGCCCCGCCATGCTCGGATCCGAGCAAAAAGCACTGAATGTATTAAGCGCGTGAAAAAAATAGGGAATTTATCAAACAAAATGTTGTTATTTTCATAACTCAATCACAACTCCAAATAAAACTTTTTAGAATAACCCAACCCATACATAATCCGTTAAAAATAATCCAGATGGGTGACCTATGACTGCGTGATTCACGGTCGATATGTGACCGTCCGTCCATCCGTCGGTCCTCGTAAGCCGACATGCGTCTTGGACAAAGATCAACATTCACTAACAGATGAGACACATTGAATTCAAGTATTTTATGTTAAGAAATTAGCCGTATTGGGGCCGCATAGAAGGCATAGAAGCGACTAAATCCGGCCCACTGGTGGTAGGGCCCCTCGAGGGATTACATTGGTAAAATATTGATTTTAATTTGTTAATTAATACCATTATTAGTATTATTATTTCTCCATGGAGTTCGCCTGGATAGCTACCACCCTTGAGCATGAGTCAGCCGCCAAACGACTCGTCGTGTTCCGGCTGGGGGCTTGAGCCAGTTCTTTCATTCTTTTTCTTCTTTTTTTCTTGGCCGGCAACGCATCAGTGATGCCTCTGGTGTTGCTGATGTCTATGGGCGACGATAGCCACTTACCATCAGGTTGATCGTCAGCTCGTTTGCCGGCTATTTCCATAAAAAAAAAAGAAAAATATTTTCACAGAGCATTGAGCACATCATCACACATCAGCGCAACAAAGCGCTCATATCCCTTCATATCCTCGGTCCTAAGAGATCGACAACGTTAAGCAATAGCGGGCGCGGTCGTTAGTTGGATGGGTGACTGAGTGGCAAGAGCTTCTTATGCGCTTCCGCCCTTTGGAGTGCGCTTAAAGCCGTCGGTCCCAGTTTTATCGTAAGATAACAGTCCTTATACCATGTCGGAAGCCCTTGGGCGGCATGAAAACATCCGACACTTGGATAAGCCACTAACCCCTCCACCAATCCGCACTGGAGCAGCGTGGTGGGGTATGTTCAAGGCCTCCTCAAGATGAGAGACCCGTGCTGACCATGTGGGCCATTAATTGGTTGAAGCCACAAAATAACAGTAAACAAGTCTACTTAGTAGTAAAAAATGCAGTAAGCTTCATTTTACAACATAAAACAACACTAAACTATCACTATCATATCAGTAACATTATTCTGAGCATTAACACCATAATAAAATGTGAACTATTTACTGTACCTATAATTATAATCTGTGGCCGCGGTCAGTGTACAATAGCAGCTTTCTCCGCGTGTATGACAAATAAAATTCTTCGCGTGAGAAAGGTTACTAGATGACTAAATGTCCGGTAATACCTGCAGGTAAGGCGTGTGTAGATAAACATTTACTGTTCATTCGAGGCGGTTATAGCCATAATAAGGTTGTAAGGAGCCTTATCAAACATAATTAGATGGAGCTTCGGTAGCCGGACCTCCTTTGAAGAGATGAACTTTGATTATGTTGATTGTGTAGTATGTGAAGTGATGTGTAGATATTTTTAATGTTTCGTGCTCATTTTCTCATATTACATAATGTCGGTCTTACATAATATGATGGACCATTGCGAGTCAGTGCATAGTGCTTACTAGGGTGAATATTTGAAAATAAGCATATTTGCTTGTTTCAAAGAACGCATCAAAGATTGTTACCAAAATTGTTCTTTATAGATTTTTTATATAGTTTATTATATTACATTGTTATATATGTGAAAGGGACAATGATAAAACTAATAATGTAAAAGTTATAGACAAAAGAAGATTTTTTGAAAACGGTAATGATATTTAAGACGAATGGTAATTATTAGAAATAAATGGTAATTAGAAAATTTAAAATGGCAATTAGAAATGAAGTAACTTCCAAAATCATTCAATCATTTTTTCATAATAAAATAATCATTTTTATAATATCTACTTGAAATAACAATTTTAATGATTCAGTCTTCTTTTTAGAGATATCGATATAATTATAGTTAAAAGTAAATAATTATAGTAAAATAGTGGATAGTAACATAGCAGTTACAAATAAAATCAATAATGTAATCATAACTAATACTATTAGTAGTACTACATTTGGGCATTGAACGTAGTTGATATACCTACAATTATTTTTGGAAAAAAATCCCATTTTGAAAAAACTTCGTTTCGGCGGCCAGTGATGAAACATGTGTCAATTAACGGAGTAAGTGATTATAATGAAAAATTATTCAGTGATGAAAATAAATATAAACCGTTAAAATATAAAGCAAAAAAAAAAGGTCTTCGGTAAAAAAAAATTGATAAGATTACATTATGTGATTACGATCAAAAAGAATTCAGTGATGAAATGTTGACAGTACTAATATTATACACCTTGTCATCGATATTAACTTCAGTTTGCAAATGTAGTTTATTATCAGGAGTTACAGCTGAAAGAAGTGTTACTTTCTCATTATCTGCAAATGGTGTCTTGATTATAACGTTAGATGTAATTTTTTCATTTTGTTTATCGTCTGCGTAAAGTACTGCTTAGCTCTATTGAGCACTCCCAATTTCTTTGCAGTTTGGCCTTACTAACCAAGTGGTCCCGAAATTGCACTTCATTCGAAATGTCGACACCACGGATCTCAATGCTTTTGGAGATGTTAAGAGGAGTGTTCTGAAACTGAGGTGCCATGACGACATGGGTTTTCTTAGCGGTTAACGCGCAAACTTGTGTCTTTTCAGGGTTAAACTGGACTAAATTTAGCCTGCCTCATTCCGAGACCCGCTCCAGAGATGTCTCGACTTCAGATACAAGTTTCATCCTCTTCTCCTCAATCTGCATCCGAGAAAGATTTGTTCGGCCTGTATAACGAGCATCACCCGTAATATCATCAGCATAGCAATGGATATTCCTGATGTCAAGTATATCATTGATATGCATGATGAACAGTGTAGGAGAGAGCACAGAGCCTTGAGGGACGCCAGCATTTATGGGCTTCGTGTCCGAGCATATTTCGTCAACAACAACCTTGATGCTCCGCTCCGATAAAAAATTGGCAATCCATTTGCACAAATTCTCGGGTACTCCGTAGGAAGGCAGCTTAGAGAGTAATGCCTTATGCCACACCCTATCGAAGGCCTTTGCAACATCCAAACTTACAGTCAATCCTTCTCTCCTGCTCTCAATTGATCTATTTTAGTGGTATCAAACCATCTTCGCATTATTGCCTTTCAAGTGTAACCATTTTGGGGCACATCGGTAGGATGGTTTTAAAGTCTATAAAGGACATCCGTACAAAATTGTTTAAATTATACAGAAGATATACCTTTACAACATGTAACATAGTGTTGTCATAAACTAAAGGTCATATTGATTATCTAATAAGGACTCCCTTTAGAAATTTCTCATTATCTAATTACCATCCAAACAAGCTCATTACCGTTTTATTAAAAAAGAATGGTAAAGTCCGGTAATTAGATAAACGGTGATTAGAAAATCACACATTTTCTTGAATTTCTCTGTATTTAGTGACTGTTATTATTTTTATTATTTATCTATGTAAAATAGTTGTCTATGCAAGAACCTAAGACTTACATTAAGGCAGAAAAACATATCTACTTACCTTCAAAAAATTTAACGGCACTGAAAAATATTTTGAAACAAAGCACTCGTGCAGTGGGATAATTTTATATTACGTCGTGCTGAAGCATGTTTTGACACTTCCGTTTGTTCGAAGAGGGAGCCACGATTGGTGGTCGAATGTTTATACCTAAAGGAGCGCTGTAAAGTACAAAATAAGCAACAAAATTGAAGTGACCATCCTAATGAATGGTAATTATATAACAATGCTGGGACAAAATTCAAAATGATTTTATATAACGAAAATATGTTCTTTGCATCATGATTTTAATGTAAGCCATGCATATACTAGTCTATTATCGAAATCGTTGAAGAAAACTTCGTTCTTCGGTTGTATATTTTTTTTATACAGCATCATTTGTTGAAATCGGGAAAAAGGGACACTACTGGTAATTAGATTTTGGATTGTTTCATCACAATTTGCGCTATTTGGACTAATTATTTTTGTATAACATCTACTGCGCCAAGTAAAAGACGGTTCGGTGGTTGTAAAAAGCACCTTGTCATAATCTATAACAATAAAGAAGTATGATATTTTCTAATTGCCGCTCAATTTCTTTATTTTCAAAGAATCGCCCACTAAATGCTGACACTAAACCCTTACACACCCCATAAAGGCATTATGATTCTGTGTCACGGGCGCGGGACTCACGGGTGGCGTGGACAAGATAAAATAGATGCGAGTGAATACGACCTACGAACAAATATTTTATTTGTAACTGTCTTCGCCGGGAATCGAACTAGGGCCTTCACTTCCATACCCACTAGACTAAGAAGTATCTTCGCACGCCTGTATTCCAGAAATTAAATGAAATAAATGTCATGGTTTGTATCATCTTCCAAGAGCAGATCGTCTTGCAGTAAATTCAATAAGTTGAAGGGTAAACTTGGTTCAAAATGTTCTCACGAAATACAAATTATGTCCACACACATCACTAACATAAGTCTATTTGTGAGCTGAATATATTTACAATGATAATTCTCTATAATTAAACACAATACCCGTGTACTGACACACATGCCTCGCTATCCCAAAGGTCCCTGCGTTCCTTCACGGATCGGCCCATTCAATTGTTTACACTTATTTACATTAAAACGACCCGCTTTTCTAAAGAATTAAACCCTCCGGATAGAGAAGAATCATGCATGAATATGGTCAAATTGGCCCCTTTGAGAGCCGGTCAACGAACCCGCTTCACATGGTAAATTAATCTTTAATTTAAAGACTGGCACAAAAGACTGAGGAATGTTTGAAAGATAGCATCTGTCTTTTGAGTTGTTTATGACCTTATGGAGATGGAAGTTCACCTCCTATTGTCAAGGATGGGTTCAAAATCGACTTGTACCAGGCATTGATAGATCTTGAAAGATATGAACTTATGTTTATTAATTAGGTCGTGAAATCCAAGGAGACTTTAAAAGAAATAGTAATTTACCTTAGAATCGAGTAATGATCTTTATTATCTAATGACAATCAGGTTTATCAGGTGATACATTAATCCTTGGTTAACATTTTTTTCGTAACGTTATTTCATTAATTCCTTTGATCCATTTCATTCTTTGAGCATTGCAGGATATGCAGGATAGCTCATGACTACGATGAGATCTTGTAGGGGAGGGGTTATAGGCCAAACATTAATAGAACTTTTACATCTGCCGGACTCTTGTTCAAAACATTAGATCATAAATGAATTCCTGATTGAAATAGTATCTCTGATCGCTGACAGATAAGAGCTGGGACGGATGAACAGCGGCACAGAATGATGCCAAGCGTCGTTTGGTCATGAAAGGGTGAAGAGGGTAGACATTTCGTTTCCTATTCAGGAGCACCCGCTCTCATTGTGCGGTATCGAGTTTCCATTGTTGGCATTTCTATTATTCCTAGTTCTATTATAATATCCGTGTGATCTTAGACACGGGAATTTGGGACTTTTACATAGGTACGTTATAGCAAAAAGAGAATAAATCATGACCCTGAATTTAAAATGGTTTTAGGTGACTTAAGGTTCCTTAATCTTTCTGGTGACGCGTACATGTTTGAAATTGGCGTCAAAACAATTCTCACCAAGATGAGCAGAGGGGCTAGTAGCCAAGCGTTAAAACGTTCCCTCCTAAGCACGTACCCACGTATGTATGTACTAACTATTGACTGCGGCAGCAGATGCTTAACTTGGTTGATCGGTCGAAGGTTGATTGATCTATCGATCGTTTGATCCATTGATTTTGTTGCTACTTACGTAAATTATTGTATTTTATAGAAGTTACCAGAAAAAGCTTTATACTGAAGGTATACCTATTTAAATTCTGAATAATGATGATAAAGTAATGTTGTTTACTCGTAAAACGATCGGTAACTGCGCACGCGCAGCTTGCGCAATTGCGTCGTGACTGGCCAGATTTCTAGTTTGGAACGCACCTGCCATGTGGTGTGCTATACATAATTTTTGTACATAATTTTATTATGTTGTCCTTATTCTTATTGCAGAGCCTTTATAATATATATCTACTCAAGAAAGGCCTCGGACGTGAGATGGCACCTGGCATTTTGAGGCTTGATTTTAATTATAATTTACACTTGATGAATCGTAATGAATAACCGATAAAGGAGCATATTAGGCATCTCATAATAAATGGTCACCGTCGCCCATGGATAAATTACATCAAAAGCATCGTGAATACGGCACCGGCTAAGACAACACTGAATAATGATAACAAATATGGCATTAAAATGTCACTGTGCTCACAAGTCACAAAAAACCATATTATCCTTTTTTTGTGGCTCAGGCCCGAAAACAATAATAAAATTATATCCGTGCCTCGTTCGGCAAGCAATATCCTTATTAATCTGGCATTATTAAATAATTAGGTATTTAATTTGTTTTAAATTTGTAAATAAGATAATTTAAAGTAAATTTCTAATTAATATCATTTAATTATCTTGCAAAATTAAACAAAGACAAGCATTTGTCTTGGTGGTTCTCACGGCCTGCGCACGCGCATCGCTGCATTGTCGATGTGGGCGTGCACGCACACAGGAGTAATCCGGTCATAAAACTTAAACTGTGTCAGATGTCAGATCGAATCACTGCGCTGTATTATGTTATGAGCTCTAGGTCGAAAGGCAGCCAATAGTGACGACGTCACTGAGAGTCTCCACTTTGAGTGACGGGCGATTTTCATAATTAATTTCATCTTCAATTACGCTTCCGGATACATTTTAGAAATAAAATATTAAATCATCACTCTTAATAATTAACTGACACAGACCAATGATGAACAATTGTAACAAAATACAGAACACCGCCATCTATAATCCAAAGCTCGAACTAAACTAAACCAACGACCTGTTAACTCTTGTGTCATCAGTGAAAGAGCAGTACAAGATTCCGGTTAGACGGAGACAGGTGCAGGTGGACCGGTGGCGCGGGCGGGCTGGCGGCTGGTGAGGTGCGGGAACAAGACGACAATGCGTGACAGGTCGGCGGTCGGCGGCATTAGCAAGGTCGCCGCGAGGGGTGACTGACACCCGGACAAAGACTGTACAATGATCTAGTAACACGTGTACATAAAAATTGTTGCATTTATGGACTTACAAAGATGTTATCCAACTTTGCTCATTTTTCTCGTGAGCAGAAACACCTAGTTGCAACTAATGAGATACCTGCTAATTCTAGTGTAGTGTGAACCAAGTTGTCTAAAGCACCAAGTCTAGCATGACATTCTATAAAATATCACAAAATATCCTCCGCAAGTAATGTTATTGAATTATTACGTCAAATGTCTGCAGGTTCAATTAGATTAGAATCGAAATAAAATTGACACACAATCACAACTGACATCTATGGAACGACAAAAACAAAATTTGTAAAATTAATAAAAGTAACACAATATAAAATTGTGTACATAGATTGTGGTATTATAAAAAAATACTTCCTCGCAAAAGATATTCTTTTGAAGAAAAGAAAAGATATTCAAGATGAAATATTTTGTACGTATTTCAACCTCTGATCTGACCAGTTCTGTGACTCGGATGGGCCTTCGCGTGCCAAATCCCCATATTTTCATTAGGCAGACACTATTGATTTTTAATTGAAGAATTGCCGTATAATTACTGATGTGCCGTGCATCTAAACGCGTGTATGATTCGTTTTATTGCCGCTGTTGCGAATATGTTCTTGCCGTGATCCGGCTCGAAGGACCATGACGATGAACCGGGAACTCTTTATTTAATATAATTATTGGCCTTCAATACCGCGTAATCTTCGCGGCAATGGCAGCAACCTTGAGTAAAATCTTGTGAAGAGATCTTGGATAATTTACATATTTCACGCTTGTTAAATCTCAGAAAATTTTATATCACGCTTGTTGATTGAAGCTTGATTAACACGAAACGTGGTCTGAGTTATTGTTTTCCAGAATAAAATAACGTCCTTAATGTAAATAATAAATAAAATTAATTGTTACAGGTTTTACAAATTGTATGAAACTATCTCTTATTATAATAGTATGTTACAAATTAATTATTCACATTTTTTAGGGTTCCGAAAAAAAATCGGAACCCTTATAGTATCTCTATTCAGAACCCTACATTGCGCGTGCCTGACACGCACTTGCTCGGTTTTTGTTTATTGGGTCCCTTATAAAACCTCCATAATATTAAATAAGTTATGTACAGTCTATCTTCTTATAAGTACTTGGCCTGTTTAGTAAACAGTTAGGAGAATTCTGAGAACAACCAGCGCCCAGCGATAGGTTCCGTTTAATGGAAGCAACACTTGGCACTTAGCAGATAGATAGATAGTCTTTTCAGTTTTCACATAATACTTTCTTCCGACGCGAGCTAACCGTTTTCCGAGGGGAGAGAGTAATAATGACAATATACCGCATTCACTATGCTTTCGAATACAATCAATAGGTTTTGAAAGTGTTTCATATATCACTCAACAGATTGGAAATCTAGTCTAACACGCTAATCTTCTGTTTAAATACTTTCTTCATCAACTTCATATATTATATTCATCTATACTAATATATAAAGAGGAAAGATTTGATTTTTTGTTTGCATTGAATAGGCTCCGAAACTACTGAATCGATTTGAAAAATTCTTTCACTGTTAGGGAGCTACACTATCCCCGAGTAACATAGGCTATATTATATTTTTTTTTAAATTGGGGATCCTTGATAAGACTCCAATAATGTAACCCAAGATGGAAAAAAATAAGAAAATTGAAGCAAAGCGAGGGCAGTTACTCGTATATTTTATTACATGCCAGTTGGTTGTTTAATAGATGATAAATATTGAATAGTAAGGTACTTTATATGAGTATGACAATATTTTCTTGTTTACGCTAAAGCGTGCGTAGGTACGTACGTAGAGCGTGACTTTCCAATAATCGCGTTTTAGTTTTCGAACTTAATACTTTGTACCTACTGACTTATCCAGTAATTGATAGATAGATTTTTGAAAACGCCCAATGATTATAGTAGTGCAAAGTTACCTTAGTAATAGTAATGATTCAAATCACGCAGCTCTGGCATATGTTCACACGCTGTATTCCAATTCTATTAGAATCGATCGTGTTGGGAGGAATGAGGAATTCTGAGAGCCGTTAAACCGTTTTCTTGGTTATTCAGTTGAAGTAAATTCGATTACTTACTCGAAGTACGGAAACCAGTTTGGAAATCATGTAATAAATTTATTACTCGAAAATTACAAAATTACTAAGATTGGTAAAATATTACAAGATGTGTAATATTTTTATATATTTCTATACATATTATATTGCTATAAGTACATACTTTAATTTTAAAGTAACAAATTAATTGTTTGTAGCATAAATAATAATTAATTATTTCATAATAATAGAGTATTGTTTTAGAAAACGTAAAAAAATATTAGTGCATCTTATTTCTATGAAAGTACATTAAGTTTTTTTTATTTTATGTCCTTTTTCTAAAGTCTAAACTTAAAGGCTCATAAACTTAAAATTGTAAACAGCGCCATCTTACGACAGCTGTTTGGACTACGTAAAGTAGAGAAGCGCATACGCAACCTTCGCGATGCTACCTTAAAATTCTGAGACAGAACACCTTGATCAAGCGCCATCTATCGTAAAATAAATTAACCTAATGACGGTTTCCCTCGAATCATTTTGTACTCGTACCTTTACTTATTCGTAGGTATTTTACTTATTCGTAGGTAGCTAGTAGCTATTTCTTTTTTTTTTTAATTAAATTAAGCCTTTTGTAACTTAACTTACCTTAGCGTAGTCAACTGGCGAAGCGTTCACAGGACAAGTGAACAAACCCTCGCTGGAACAAACAATACATTAATTAGTTAATTGTAATTATATTAATTAAAAATTACTTATTTCGAAGTAGTTCATCTACTATTAGCTACTCATTAACTACTTATGCTAACATAGCCGTATTAGTTTTCCTTGTAAATTCATTGTATATCCTATTTTTGAGAATTTTTTTACTCGTCCAACTCCAACCGTTTAGCCGGCAGGCGGGGGACACTTGACTCTAACCAAAATTTGACTTTTAAAGCCAAATATTTCGCAAACGAACCCCTGAACCCAAAAAATGGTCTTAGAAGACCCATAATACTTTTGAAAGACCTTTTCAACGACACCCATAGGGTACGCGATGAATAAAAAATTCGTCCTCAAGTTACCTGTAGGGGAGGTATCCTGAAAAAAATGTTTTTCAATATTTTATTCTACGATTTTGAAGTTTTAGAATATTTTATTCTACGATTTTGAAGTTTTAATACATGTGTATATCCATGACAAATAACAGCTTTCTGGCACTATGGGACTTGGTGCTATGCTTCGGACAGACGGACGAACGGACGGACATAACGAAATTTTACTTCGGAACCCTAAAAACAAACTAAGTATAAACCTTTGATAATTTGATTCAATACTATTTTGCTCTATGGTTTGATTACAAAATCTTCAGCTCAGCTTCGACTCTCATTGAAGACAAACAATACACCGGTAAATATTCGTTATTCGTTATTTAAATATGCAAGTTATTTTAAAAACCCCACAAAAATATTTAAATATAATATTTTAATTCTACGTCCATCCTGAATTCTCACACTGAACAATAGGTACATACCTACATGACTAGATCTTAAACAAGATACAGCAATTAGCTCATAATCGTATACAATCTAACGTAAATGTAATTATAAACTATCTTTATCTGTGCACTGTACCGTCAGCATATTAATAGTTGACGATAACTTAAGCTATTTGCACACTGCGCTAATGAACCTGAATTTTGTAGAATTTATTCAGTGGTTCAGGTTGGTCGATTGAGACGAGTTTATATTGCCTTATTTGCATCTGTGCATTTTTAAAAAGTGTTACAAATAAACCAGGAAACCACTCACAAGTTTTTATGAAGTGTTTTTTTATAATTTTGCGACTTCAAAACATATAGACTAACCACCATTTATTTTAGAAGAAATCGGTTTAACTTCATTTAATTTATGCATGTAACTTAAACAAGAGCGTTGATAAACTAAAAGTTTATTCCACAGATCTTTTACTATCTAGTCGAGAAAAATCTTGTAATAATATAGTGGGGTATGTACACACCTCATTAAAATGATAATTTTGATATGATTCCAGTAAATCTTAAGCAATTATAAAACAGCTTCATCGCGCGATTGTACCGTCAGCATATTAATCAGCCGCAACACCTCACGTGTACAGTCGCCAACATAGGTATCACGCGATTTTCAAAAAAAATATTCTTTGTTGCATACATCGACCGTATAATGACTGATTTGCATTAAGTTCCGAAGCTGGTTATATTGCGTGTGGTTTATGTGGAGTCATAATAAACAAGACGTTGTTTCGTGATTCATTGACCTATTTTACGTCTCGTCACGTCAAATATATAGCAATGATTTATTTAACATCTGATGATTGTCGGGCCTGATTGTGATAAATGAATTAGAAAAAAATGCATGTTCAATAAGAAGAATAAGAAGAGTGCCTCAAAAATTCTAACTGTACATCTGCGATTTTAAGCTTACTAAGCATTATAAAATCCATATTACATTATTGATTATTATTTTTTAAAGACAATCCTGGAGCAAAATTATCAATATTATTTCCACAATCAATTTTAATCGCAAAACGGCATATAAAATCTATAATAAAAAAAAATGCTAACACTTAACTATCTATAATGAATGAAGGTACATTGTCCCTTAAAAATGAATATTACGTAGGTGTCTCAAACAATACGAATATTAGTCGAAAATGTTTTATCGGTGAGTGTACCGATTGTCTTTAGAACACAATCACGAGCCAAGACTCCGGAACGGACGACGACATGCAAATAGTGTTATTAAACTTATTATTTAATCATTTAGGGTTGTCACACACCGAAACTGAGGATTTTTTGTAATTTTTCAACCTAATTTATTTTTTATTTTTTAACCGACTTCAAAAAAAGGAGGAGGTTCTCAATTCGACTGTTTTTTTTGTTTGTTACCTCAGAACTTTCGACTGGGTGAACCGATTTTGATGATTGTTCTTTTAAACGAAAGCTGGAGCTTGTCATGTGGTCCCACTTAAATTTTATTGAGATCTGACAATGGCATCCATGAGAAAAACATACAAGTCTTAAATTTGCATTAAGTATGTGAGCGACAAATGAACGAATAACTCAATATCACGCCAACCGATTTTGATGATTCTTTTTTTAATCGAAAGCAAGTGCTTGTCACTTAGGTCCCACATAAATTTGAACGAGATCTGACAAGTAGTTTTTGAGTAATTTTGAAGTCGGTTATTTTTTGTTAGTAAAATTTAGATTATTGATTGACACTATAAGAAAAAATATTATTATTATATTCCATATTCTAATTTTATTTACGTATTAAGTTTTCAGACCAAAAAAAGCAACCTCGATGAGAGATACGCTATAAATATTAAGTATAGGTTGTAGTGTAGGTAATGTAGGAACACATAGATATGCTGTATATTGAATATGGAAGTATACATAATTGGAAGTGCCGTTCTCATGACATAATTACTTTATAATGACGTTTACTGTTATGATGCTGAAGACGTTTAAATGAAGCTAGGCTCCGGCGACTGCCCGCCAGGCCATCTTATTACTTTAGTTGAGCTACCATTGGAAAGGGCTTTATTGCTTTACTGCGAAATGTGAACAGATTCTTAATTAAAACAATTACGCCAACGCTACAGACTATACCCGTATGTCACGAGTGCCATGGACAACACACAGAGACAAGACTGAACACTCACACCCAGACCAAGAACAGAAATTTAAACTTGTCACTCAAAGCCTCGCTGGGAATCGAACCATGGTATGGTAACCACTGCGCCACACGGGTTGTTAAAGTTGTTAGTTTTATAGACTTCAGAGTTTTCTTCTTATTTTAACACCTACTATCAGCTTTTTATCCCTTATGTATCCAAGGTTGCCTGATGGACGTTGCCATAATGCATTGTTCTCTCTGCGCTCCCTGCATCATGAGGTGTTTATGAAGATACAAGGCCAGCAACACTGGCCGCAACATCACTGATACCTTTAGTGTTACTGAGGCGTTGAGAAAGAAAAGAAAGAAAACATTTATTTCACTCACATGCCACTGTAACACTGTAATATTGAGCAGCGTCTGGTGTCTCGTTTGCAGTTTTGTTGGCTTTTTGTGTATGTATATGTATGTAATCTATACATCTATACAAATAAATAAAATTGAGTGTCTGTTTGTAATATTATTAAAATAACCGCTTTTTATTAAGTGTATTTAGATGTATACATGTACATATACCAAAACAACATTTTTTACAATTTTTGTCTGTCTGATTTTGACGGAACTTTCACTGGCAAAAAAAAATAGTTATTTAGGCGATACGAAGTTCGCCAGGTCGGCTAGTGTGTATATATAAGTATGGCTGGCATGAGAGCTGCCAATTTGATACCTGTTATTAAAAGAATTCAAGAACTCTTTAGAAGAAATCAATCCTTCATAATTAAGAAAACTCTACAACTTGTTGTTAGGTACTCAATAACAATCATGGACATTCAGTTAGGAACAAAATCCAAAAGTTCACTGACCAAAACAAATCAAACAAGATGTAATAATCGTAACAAATCGATTGAGAGCCGGCCTTTAGGCAAACGTTTCGCTAAGGACAGTGCTTCTCAAAGTAGTCGCTTATTTTTATTGACTCTAGGCGATCGGAGACCGTTGGCCGTCCCGATGCTGCAGTAGAAGGCGAAAATTATTCTGTCAGCGTTCGAATTTATTACTTTTACGACAAACTTATTTTAAATAAAGTTTCATCTAAGAAACAGAATATTTAAATAGCCTAATTAAGATCACTGAAAGATTATAATCTTTTACAAAGCGCAATGACATGCCGACGACACGTCTAGAAAATATTACATTTAAAATTGGTAACAGATGACATAATCGAAATGTTGAGAGTCTGTGGTTTACCGGCGGTCCACGGCTAGTACATTACGTGCGTAAGATACTCTGCGAACACATCTAATTAGTACCAATTAAATGCACTATTTTTCGATATTACACAACCGTTCACATCAAAACACACCTAAAGAAACCGTTACAAGGCGCAAATTTGAGCATCAGCGGACGCAGTGATGCGCGGTGGCGGCTATGACAGACGATTTTTTCCAACATTGTATGTAATTAGTTGGTAATGCGAAGAAAATGATGTGCGGGTGTGTTAGTATGCGCGTGCGCATGAGATATGGATGTTTTTGTGAACGATGATCTCGATGTTTCCGGACGACTATTTTGCTTAATAATCGGTATAATAGGCGCAATGGACCGTTCGTTTCGGTGAATTAATTACAATTAAGCAAGATTCAACACATTTGTGCAGTTATTATTAGCTTCTGCTGACGGTACTGTTCGGGTTTCGGGCTCTCAAAATAATTTTGTATAAGTAGTCCTGAAGCGTAGGTAGCGTGGTTCCAGCGGGAAAAGTGTGACGTAAACATTATACATTTTGATATTTTACTACCAATCAGTTACCGTAACGAAAACGACGAGTGTGGAGACGATCTCATCGATCGAATCATTCGAAGTAACGTAATTTAAAACTGTACAGCAGAACCAATCTTGAGAGAAGTTCTCGCTTGAACCGCCTGATCGTGAAATGCTTACATTTCAAAAGTACAAATTTGTGTTCGTATCGAATTTGATTCGATTCACAACTCGAATTTTATTGGGAGTTAATCCCTTGATTTGTTAATATCAATACACAAACTCTGTACTTTTTTCACGAGATAAGTTTAATATATACTTCAATATATAATTCCCCTACCCCCGAAGTAGGATACCGTGGTAAAAAAAAACATTTATCTGTTATAAACATATTCTATACATAACTATACGCCACGTCGAGAATCGAACCCAGAAAATTTCTGTGCAGCCTTTTGCAGTCACTACAAAACAGCGTTGAACCTACAATGATCGTATAGAGTCAGTTTCCTAAATTAAATTTTTCGATGCATAATATTTCTACTCACATTTACTGTTTCATCTATTACATAAAAACCTTGTTTATTCACAAGGTAATACTTCGCAATCACGGTACAATAAATCCTATTTCCTACTAGCAACCGTCATTACGATACGCGTAACACATTAGTCATTACGGTTAAATAATTCACATTAGTATGATAATGAGAGTGCAATAAACTGACCACTAGGTTATGAACTAAGTGCAGTTGTTTTTTATCATACAGCTTGAGGGTTAATTATGAGTACTATTTATAATACCGATATCGAATACATTTAATCATAATTTACACCTAGGTTTCTGTGTCAATCGCAAACCATTGACCCTTGACCTGGTAGATCAAGTTTTAACTCAGTTAGTATAAAGTCTAGGTTTGAAGTAAGATCAAGTGTTCATTCTTATAATATTTTACATCCGTATACGGAATTTTAATTGGCACTATCTTTTCTGTCTGTTAGTTTATCACTCCTGGTTATTTCCAAAATCACTAAACAGGAAAAGTTAAGAAACGTGTAATTCAATAAAGAATGAGGAAATGACGAATAATTTAATTAAAAAAACTTCAAGTGTGTAATGTAGGGTGATATAAAAGGGATCAGAATAGTTCAATAAACCTAGGATGCAAGCTAACCTTTCTGAATGTATGTATGTAAGGCAATTAGACATATTATACGTGAATATTTTTTGACAAAAAAATAACCAAATTCAAAATCAGTGATAACTCAAAAACTGCTCGTCAGATCTCGCTCAAAAAGTGGGACCACATGACAAGCACCAGCTTTCGATTAAAAAAAGAATCATCAAAATCAATTTACCCAGTGGAAAGTTCTGAGGTAATAAACATAAAAAAAATACAGTCGAATTGAATACTTCCTTCCTCTTTGAAGATCCTTTTTTGAAGTCGGTTAAAAAAGAGGGCTGAAGGTACTAAATCTGAAAACTTATTAGGTAGTTATTAATTGTATCGTACCCGTAGCCTTTTTATTTGTTTATTTTACTTACATATGCCATTTAGGACACAGGAAAACCTAGCGCCGAATAAAGTATGTAACAGTATATTTCTTTTTAAAACGTCATATTCAAAGGTCCATCAACAGCAATGACGTCCGAAAGACAAAGAAGAAAGAAATAAATAAATAAACTGCTGACAATAAACATTGCAAATAAAACTACTAATAGTTGTATCTCTTTCTAACAATTTCAGTATCAGTAGTGTGTGCTGTGTACAAACAAGTTGTAACCGAAGCCGCTGGGAACCGCTCGCCCGCCGCGCCACGCCGTGTCCGTGTGGTGCGGCTGTGGCGTGACTGTGGATCCTCTTGTTCGTGTCGACCGCTCCCTGCGCACTATGTACGGCAGCTACTGTTGCTTGTTTATGACCTTATATTTATTGCAGCTTCTCCTTCGATCACTATTTAGTGACCGAAGAGCTTCTCCTAAGTACGAGTAACTTATATTATGTTGTTTCTCCTTCTTTCTATTATTCAGGATGTCACTAAAGGTCCAGTGCGGGATTTGAGTCTCTCCGGAATTTATCTTTCATATGTGTGGGTCGATCCCATGGCCGCCATTTCTAATAATTCTTGACAAAAAATAACAGACTTCAAAATTAGGGATAACTCAAAAACTACTCGTCAGATCTCGATCAAATTTAAGTGGGACCACATGACAAGCACCAGCTTTTGATTAAAAAAAGAATCATCAAAATCGGTTCACCCAGTCGAAAGTTCTGAAGGTGATAGTCGAATTGAATACCTCCTCTTTTTTTTGAAGTCGGTTAATTAAACAGCAGTTATTATGTCATTAATAAGCTTTTCAAACCAACTTAGCTCAATGTAAAAACTTCTTAGTTGTAATTGTTGATCGATGCTGATTTTAAAATGTAGTCAGATCAATAATGCAATTCAGATACGAATAAAAACCACTTAGCAAATTAAATTTATTCGATTGTATATACAAATGAAACGAGGCGTTAACCTCGCAATACCTTTGTTTATTCAATTCATTGCTTTCATGTTTAAACTGCTGAATGTCAAATCTTTTGAATCGCTCACCATTTCGATTTTTTTATTCGAATGGACCGAGGTGTTGGCCCTTGCGGAATTTACAGATTCATGCAGACAGATGGGCGAGTCTGGAGAAACTCAGCCGAGAAAACATATTTTACAAGGTATACTCAGGAGTATCACTCCAAACTTCGAGAAGTAGAGGTATACGAACCCCTGTAGGGTTTGGATCTCAGCCTAGGACGTCGCTTGGTGGAGGATGTCGAGGTAAGGCCTTTTCGGAAAGGTGTCTTATTAAAGAGAAGCCGAAGATTTATTGCCATATTGAGGCCGGTTTAGAATACTACTAAACCCAATCCTACGCTGGATGGGTGCCGTAAGATGCGACCAAATCCGGCTCGTTGGTGGTGAAGCCCCTGAGAGATTTATTGATTTTAATACTTCATGTATACCATTATACACTTGCTTATACATTTCTAAGGGTTAGATACTATTGCGTAGGCCGTATGATAACAAATTATTCATGTTGAAGCCTTAAGCTTAAGATGAGGTAAGCATTGCATACTTGCGGATTAAAGCCCAAAGCAATTCCGTCACCATTCAATAAATTAGGAAACAGCTTCACAAAGTCGCCTGTTTTCCAATAGAAATAAGAAGGAATATCGGATGGCAACCAGCGATTTCAATAGCGAACAAATTTCATGTCAAGTTGTAATTAATTTCGATCAAGGAAAGCGTGGTTGTAAAAACTGTAAATATTGAAAAGGGGTTAATGACAAGCAAGTATTGATCGCCTCGTATCGTCACGTAACAACGCCGTAATACTCACAGACCGTATATTATATTATTCCGCTATGATCACGCATGTTCTCCATTTAAAGTAGAACATGTCATGATTATTAAATCCAATCCATAAACTTATATGTCATTGTCACTGACTTATTTTCTAGCCTAAGTCAACCACCTGGTTATCAATAAACAAAGGCTTACATAATCACGCTCTCACATTAAAATTGGTGCCGTCGACTTTATTCACCTGAGTTAATTCACTCCCCTGTGCCGTGTGTGTCAGAACAATGCTCATATTTTAACCGAAACGTTAGAGCTATTAAAGAAATACTAAGCTACAAGAATGGTTACATACATACATTGTAAATAGACACTAGAGATGACAAGAAACTCAACATTCTACAAGTAGAAATCCGATACTGCTCATCAACATGTACATGCAATATTGGTGGTCTAAGATTTTCATACTAATAGCGGTTTACTATCTTAAAAACGGGTAACATTTGACACGCGTGTGGTAAATATGCAAATTGTAATGACTATCACTTTGCTGTACTCGTTACCGAAAGGCCTGTGTCGATCGTAGGAGATTTGCTAAATTGCACAATGTGAGATGCAGTCGAGACATTTGAGACAGATAGTTGGCCGCTAGGAAATAAATTTTAGGTTATTTAATTCTTCTCTTCTTTCTTTTCTCTAATAAGTAAAATTAAAGTAACATAACAAAGGCGGTATTCAGGTAAAACCCTTGCCTACTGGACCTCTAAAGGCAAATAAACGATTTGATGGCAATTCTTATAATTTTTCTGTCAAATTCTAGTTACATAGTGAATAAATAAATACAACATCATTGGTGAATAACAAACATATGACAGACAAATATTTGTGCCAGGGTCACCAAAATTTATGATGTAGTGCATGACTACGTCCTACGTATTGGTGACCCCTAGTGGCAAAAATTTCTTGAGCGTTTCCGTGCTTTGGAGGGCACGTAAAGTCGTCAGTACCGGTTGTTATCATAAGATAACAGTCATTAAGCCATGTCGGAGGCCCTCGGGTGGTTTGAAAACTTCCGACACTCGGGTTGGCCACTAACCCCTCCATCAATCCGCACTGGAGCAGCGTGGTGGAGTATGCTCTAGGCCTCCTCAAGAGGAGAGACCCGTGTCCAGTAGTGGGCCATTAATAGGTTGAAGCCATGTATGGCTACGTCACCCGCGACACAGAGTCATACGAGGGTATGACTATAGCGTGTGAACATTTTAATACCACATGAGTAACATAGCACACTTCCACAACAAATACATTTCCTCTTTCCAAGTAATAAAGAAATAAAATTGAAGTGCTGTTCACATCGGAATCCTGTTCTCGGGGCAGCAATGTGCATACTGCATACAACAGTGTTTAATACGATCGCAATTTCAATCAGTTATCGCTTACTCGTGCAGAGAGCGCGGTGAGACGGCGAGAGACCTACACTCTCGTGTTTCGCGTACCTAGCACTCTTATGTATGTCAATGAGATGCGTACATTATGTATTTCATTGTTGTTGCTACTGTGCAGCGTTCCATAAAACCGAGAGAATAATCTATTAGGTACTATTTTATCAATAGAACCTGCTTTGGCCACTTCGGCCAGCTAACACTTGCTTGAGACCCTTGAAACAGTCCCCAAAAAGCTCGATGTTTTCCGGCTGGGGGCTTGGAAGCCAGTTCTTTCTTTCTTTCTCTGTGTTTTCTTTCATGGTCGGCAAAGCATTGGTGACGCCTTTGGTTTTCCTAATGTGTGGCCACTTATCATTAGCTGGATTGTCACCATTTTTTTCGGCTCTCTCATTATTAGATTCTATCAGTATTATTCATGACATACAATAATAATACATTATCAAGCGCTGATTGCCAAAACTCAAAGTGTAACTTTTATTAACGCCTGATAAAACGGTTGGATCATGTTTCTGAAGGAAACCAAAGTCGGGTCACTCGTAACTTAGAAAACACAAAGCGCATTAATCCGTAAACAGTAAACAAATGAGGGAAACCACATGAGCGCACATCCAGAGCGATGTTAGTGACGAGTGGTAGGCAGTGGTAGGCAGTGGTAGGCAGTGGTGGTGAGTGGTCTGTGCGGACCGTTAGTTCTCGTAACTCGACCTTCCTCTCAAACCAGTTGCGTTTCCGATGGGACTCGTGTTAACATATTAGCTGGGCTGTCGCCTCACGCCTCATGTGTGCACTCACACATATTATAATTATTGTGGTTTATTTCATACATACATACATTAATAACATAGAAACTTAAATAACGTGACACTTAACGGGCAGACTGATAGAACCTACAATATGGTTAGCTATCAATCTAATCTGTTGATTGTCCAGAAAGTTATTATGACAAAATTATTAAGTTATTATCACAAAATAATCATTTAAGTGAACAAAACTTTCAGTGACAGGATTGAGCAGGGTCCGTGGTTCGATTCCCGAAAGACAGACACTTTTGTCATAGATATAATTTTGTTTCCGGGTCTTGGGTATTTTATTCATATCAGTTATAATTCCATAAACTTATTCGTTCAGTTTTGTTTCGCTCCGCAATCTAGACAACTGAAAATTGCTATTCCTTCCTAGCTTCAAAATGTTTGTAAATCACGAAGAATTTTTTTATAATCACTCCAAAAATTACATACATAAAAGTAACCGAAAATTTCATTTTAAAAAATTTATTAAAATCTAACATACTATTTATGAATTTTCTGGGATTCGAAGTCACAACCCTTAGATACATACTGTACAACAAATTCGACGCCTCTTTCGACTGGGAGCGTGGCGTCTCCTGTAATCCGGCTACCCGGAGGTCGGAAGCGGAGGATGGTTTGAGGTCGGGGGTCCTGGTGCCGTGTGGCCCATGTTGACCGGACGTCCACACTAAGCCTGGTATTAATATGGATCCCCTGGAGGAGTCCGGGGGATGCAGGTTGACTAAGGAGGGGCGAACCGGGCCAGGGGGGAAACCCAGCAGCCAAAAGTCCCCGTATCGGGCAGTAGTGGGACAGCGGCCGGGAGTGAGCGCTCGGTATCAGCCCGACCAATATAATCAAACCCGTTTCTTTTGCTATTTTTCACTTACTGCGATTTTATTGCTATTAAATAGAAGTTAAAATATGTATTACATAACGAGTAATATGTTGTTATTTTCTTAGTTTAGTTTCTATTTAACTGATTTTTTCTTTTAAAATCAGTCTTGAATCTTCAAATGTTTATAATAGAGGTGTTACTATCAAGTCTTTTCAATTGTCCTTACTAGTTCAGTTTTGTAAGAAATCGATGATGGCAAATAAAATAATGAGCTGACTAGTAACAACCTGATGGTAAATGGTAATCGTCGGTCGTGGACACCAGTAACATCAAAGACACCATCAACAAGTATCGACCTTAAGGACCGTATTAAACCGATCCTAGGATCTCTGCGATCTGATGATTCGATCAGAGATGCAGAAATATGCCGAATAATACATATTATGTAAATCGTTGTCGAGCCCAGATCGGTATTATTACGAGTAATATGGGCTTGTGGTTGGCGATAGTTGGATGGGTGAACACTAGTGGCAATTTCTTGAAAGATTCCTTGCTTCGGAGGACACGTTTAGCCGTCGGACCCAGATGTTATAGTAAGATAGCAATTGCTAAGCCATGTCGACGCCTTCAGGTGACATGAAAACTTTGGCCACTAACCCCTCTTTTAAATCGCACTGGAGCAGCGTGGTATGCTCTAGGCCTCCTCAAGAGGAAAGACCCGTGCTCAATAGGTTGAAGCTTGAAGCCAGATGCAATGTGTATCATCCATCACTAAGATGTGAAGTACCTACGACCTACATATGTCGGCGTGGAGATACTAGATGAAATCAAATTTTTTTACAAATACTTTTTGAAAAAAACTATTTGGCATAAAAAATTGCCATTACAAACAATTACATAATGCAAGAAGTTTCTTACATCTCAACAGAGTAATAACAAAGTACACAAATAGTTACACTATTACTAAATACGTAATATGCGACAGAACGGTTAATTTTTAACGTTAACTACCGGAAGTAAATGTGAACCCCTAGTAAAACAGCAGGTGTTTGATTATCATGTGACTTTCATTAAAACGCCAATAATTTATGGATATACGAAAGTATAAATATCTCCTGGAAACCTGGATAATGTCAGACTTTTCTTTCCCTAACTTGTAAATTAATTAATTGTATGACACAAACTTGCTAAATTTTCATAATTTCATAGATCTTATGGTGTTGTTTGGTTTGTACATTACTTATTATTATTTTTATAATTTCATCCATTTAACTACGATGTTGCCTACGGACTTGAAATAGGACTTTTCTATTCAATATTAAACAAAATAAGTGTAAATTGACTTTAATGGCAGCTCAATGTCAAGTCATTTACCTACATATTTTGTGGGTAGGCCGCTTTTGTTTTTGTAGTTTTTTTTTCTACCCTCATTCAAAAATTCCTCAATACTAAGAACAAGTGCTTACAAAACTAGTGAACACAATTAAAGACATAATACGAGCGCGTCAATAGAATACTAACGCCTACAGAAATAGTCGACACGAATTGTATTCACTAAACCATAAATACAATACAAGGCATGCACTAAACGCATACAAATGCGTAGACACTTCACAGATGTGCGCTAACTCACCTGTTCACTTTGAACAGAAGTCCCACCGGGGTCATTTCAGTTTACTCAAAAAATTCTTCAACACACGCACACCACTACAATCCGATGTATCGATTTGTCAAGGTTCAGATCGGATTCACTTCAAATACCAATTCGAATTTTTTCGGGAACTTGTAATTCGAATACTCACTTAAAAAAAGAAAGACCGCACTGACTGGATTGAATGAAGTTCAGAATTGGAATAATCGCGGCTTTGAATCCGAATTAGATGGAGCTAATTAGAATAAGATTCAAATTAGGAACCAAATGTTTTTAATTAAAATCTGAGATGGATTGTCTATATCAGATTACACACTGTCAACCAAGAAACTCATCCGGAATGCTCTACGTTAAACAATAATTTAACTGGTTGCAAAACGTAAAAATTAAGGCACCTCAAAATTACTAAAATAAAAAAATACTGGCAAAATTGTAACGAAATTATGTCAATACTTTCAAAATAAAAAAATACGATTCAAATATCGAACTCTGTCAGTCAGAGCGTTTGATCGATGCAGATGGTACGCGTGGTGGCCGGGCGGCGGTCGCAACTGTTCTGTTGAAAGGTGACAAACAATGGTAGTGTTTGAGGGCTAATTATTATACAGGTTCTCGATATTTGTTGCGATAGCAGGTGGGAGCCCTTAAGAAACCAAAACTCCCACTATCTATCTGTTCAGTACATTGCCTAATAATAACTTAAAACAGGCAACATTTTCAAACATAAGTTGCTAACATCAGTGGGTGTAAGTTGTAATGGGACAAAATAAAAAATACTTCACGACAATGTACATTAACATTAATTTACCAAATGAATTATTTAGACATCATTTCGCATTTACATGCGCGGACGGCGCGGAATTAACAATTTGAGGTTTTAGTTCAGAGCCATGTTGGTACCTAATTAACTGTGTATAAAATAGAGCAATCTGAAATAGCTCTTAACTTACACTATTTATTTTTTTATGTTATATTAAATTTTAATTACTTTGCATACACAAATCATGCCATGTACGAGAGCACTCATTACTCAATGGAAATTCATCCCTCTCTCTGGAATCTGAATTCAACACGCATATTTATCTTTTTTTTTTAATTTCCCTGCATAATTATATTATTTTCTGTGTAGGAAATTATGATGTTTTCCCCAACGTTCCCCGTATAACATAATATTTGTAAAGCAGAATCCAAATCTAGCTTTGGGTGTTCCCAAAGCTAGATTTGGACGAATAGTATTACTATTCGTTGTTATTGTGACCTCATGTCAGGATTGATTGACATACTCTTTGCTAGCTTGATTACGTATAATGCTTCCGTTCTGAGATTAGAACCAAAACCATTGAGACTTAGTATTTTTTGTACTGAAATATTATTTATTTATGTAAACAGTAACGCTAATTATGCCACAAACTCATAGCCCCACACTAGGATTCCTGGTGTCGTGGGTGCCATGGACAACACACAAAGGCAAGATAATGTTACTCGTAAATTAAAATTTAAAAAACTCCGACAGTTTTATTAACACTAAAACATAGAACAATAAACATAAAACAAACATTCTTAGAACAATCTCGATTAAGTCGCCTTTTAAACAAATAAATCTAGATCTAAATCGGTTCATCCGTTTGGGAGCTACGATGCCACAGACAGACATACAGATACACAGACACACAGATACACAGAAACGTCAAACTTATAACACCCCTCTGTTTTGTTGGGGGTTAGAAACATATACCCAGACGGAGAACAAAAATTCAAACTCATCATTCAAGTTATTGAGCGTAGAGAATCGAACCATGGACCCTTGGCATGGCGGTCCAGCCATTAGCCCACGCGGGCGGAATAAAGTTGATTTAAAAGGTTCTTAAAATAATTAACATCCCAAATTAATTTGGTACGCAATTTTATTATAAGTAGGAGTGAATATTAGTATTATAATGAACACTACACTGATATATCTACTTAGATTTTCATACAAACTTGTTTAAAATCTCAACTATACAAAATTAAATGTAAGGATATTGTGTGACTTTAATTCAATAACTAGTTTTACGATCTGTTATGTATAGAGTTGTGTGCTGGTGTCGCTAGATGGCGCCTCGCTTGATGATCGAATGAAGTAGTTCATTCGATCATCTATTCCATTATTGTATTATTCGATTACTCGATGTTAAGTAATGATCGAGTACCTAACTCGGTACAAGAAGGTCAGTCGATACTGGGAACTCGGGGCGGACGGTTGTCCCTACAGTGTTGTGCGTACTTGCAGTGAATATTATAATACTTATAATATTGATTTATTATAAATAATAATACTCGTGGTTCGTTGAACATAACATTGGCGACGAGGATGAAGAACGACCAGTGGATTAAATTCGATCCGCTGGTGAAGCACCTAAGGGATGCAATGTAATCAAAAAATAATAATATTAGCGTGTGAACGTGCGTGATTACGTGATCGCGCAGATACGAGCCACAAGCATGTAAGTACCTGGAATATTTTTATAAAAAATCTAAGCTTCTACAGCGTTCATTAAAACGCGTAACTTCTACAGCGTTCATTATCACAATGTAATAGTCCAACCTTTGTCAGGTTTACATCAAACTATTAAGGCTAAAAAGTGTAAATTGTTGCAATTATTTACTGGTAATAAAACGATCATAAAATATTTATTACTAAAATAATACATTTTCTAATTATTGCTTCCCGAGTAATGCATACCAAAACAAATATAATTATTGCTTGGATGTAAGGTTCACCATTAAATTTTTATTACGTCTAAAATACACTTTTATAAGGACAAAGATATTATCATTCATTGCACGTGTATAGGATGTACACAAAAATACTTTAAATAATGCCTACTAGATTTCGAACAGCAAAATATATGCATTAGTCAAGGAAAACAAAGGAATAATAAGATAAAAAGTGAGTTATCCATATTATTTTGGTGTTATTTGCGTTACACTACAAGTGTATTCACCTGAATAACATATTTGGTATTCAGTAAATGCAAATTAATTTACTCTTAAGGTCTCATAAAGTAGGGCCTATCATAACAAATTATAGATAATAATAATAATAATATAATCTTGGAGACAAGAGGTCTATAGAAATCAACACACTGTGCATCATAAATATACCATACATCGTAATGGCTTTTACAAAATACAAATAACAATATACACGCTGTTTAATTGTAATTGAGATGAACAAAATTATAGAGCACATCATTGTGCAAGAGAGCAAACTTACAAGTAATATATCACAATATTTCGTCTATATTGCTCCCGATCTATTTTCTCACTGAAAAAGGGAGGGTATGCATAAAATGCCTATCAATGAAATCATAGATAAATCAGCATTTGTTATTTATTTCACACCAAACCATGAATACGCTATTGTAAATATCCTTAAAAATAGAAGTTATTCTTATAAACATTTATCTAAAGCACAGATACCTACTTCTGCTAAAAAATGATATAACGTTGGAAGTCCGGCAAAATGCACGGCATAAAAAAGTCAAGCACCAAGAAATAAACAAATTACATCATACACATCACATGACATAATTATATATACGTCATATAATGTACCACTTCGATCATTCGAAGACACGCATTTTCAAAGAGAAATAGGCGAAGAAAGTACATATGTTATAATTTAACTCCGGTTGAACCAACAAGTGCCCTAAAATTCATTAATGCCACTGAATAACATCAACAGAAACATGTAGAAACACGCAATAATTCGAATAATTCGAACAAAGCGTCAATTCGCTTCCTAAAGATGCGATGTAATATGTTCATGTTAAAACTAGCAAGTATTACCTACTAGTAACACTAATTAAGACTACATTTGTTCGAAGCTGTTTCACACTCATCTTACGGTTTAAGAAGAACTTTAATTCTCATAAAGAATTAACATAACTCACTTACCGAGAGATCATAACATAAAAATATTATTATATCTTCATGTTAAAACTGTTTAAAGATCTATTGATGAGAATTATTGGTGAAAAAATTAAATCCAAAAATTCACACGAGGTAATTCACTTCACAGTTCAAAATCTATTTACTTTTAACATTAATCGACTTTCACTATAGAGAGTGTATTTAAAATTAGGTATATTTGCTAGTCCTAACAAAGTGACAAAAATAACATGTGCTGAAAGATAGTATCTGTTTCCTCTAACTACACGCAACTGGTGTGACAGTACCGTCACAATAAATAGTTGTTGGTTCCCTTCTTAAGGCTAAGACATAAGGGACAATAAAAAGGAATTAACAAACCGAAGTGTTCAACAGTACTATAGTGTGACCTATCACAAAAGAGATATTTTACAGGATCCAACTACTTCCGAAATCAATGTCAAACTACAAAATGGGACATAATGGGACACGACATCATTTGGAACAACATCATAATGAGACAAATTATATTGAATGAATATTTTGATAGTTTGTTTTGTAAAATAAAACAAAAATAAGGAAAATTATAACTTTATTGCACTCCAACATTACTCATAGCATAGGTAATTTAACTAATGCTAAAACAGCATTTCCTTCCATGGAACCGACGTAAATATTAAAATATGACAAAAGGACTGTTTAACAAAGTTTAAACTTTAAAGTAATAGTAATCTCTCTCTCCTGGTTATTGCACTGATATGACAATGTCAGTTGGTGCTGGTATTAACGATATACTATAACAAAACATTATCCTACGTTAGTGGTAGCCGTGGTAGTACGATGTGAAGATGATTCCCATCATAATCGACCACATTTCACCGATATGAAATCGCGGCATGAAATAACAAATTGCAGGTTTTCAGGAAGTTACCCCAATCAATATGAATCACAGATATCAAGTAAAAAGATGATACTCTTTCGGCATCAGAATTCAATTATTATGTAAGGTATCTGTAAATCTGTTTTATAATGATTCGTTACAGAGGAGTTGGTATATGTTCACATATTCGAGTCAGATTATGACGAAGTATGACAAACGACAGCAGTTATGAGTTCACGGTAACGGACTCGACTTTCATGATAATTATTTAATTTTTTTTTACAATTCTTATATAATATCATCCACAATAATTTATTAGTACTATTAGTACTAGTAGTAGTATTTATTAATACATTATTATTGAAAAAATAACGATTTATCCATGTGGCAATGAGCACTAACAGACTCAGAAGATATTTTCATCTTATATCTTGCAATAGTTATTCTTTTTGAGTAGCGGAAAAATAAAGAAAATATGTCAGGTTATGATTTTGGCTACATAGTAAAGAGACAATGAGACACTACATCGAGCTCAATAGTATCTACTAACAAAATACAAAAATTAGGTAACTACCTATTATTTTATTACATTAATTTTAAAAAATATGGATAAAGGAAAAGATAAATGTCAATCAAAAACAAATATCAACAAAATAAATTCTTCCAATTCCAAGTCAATTGTTCCAAGTTCCCACGAAGTTCCAACGATCTAATATTCTTAATTCAATGACCGAAATATGGTTAATTAAGAAGAAACATTAACAAAATAATATTTTGTTATAAGAATATATCATATCATTGCCTATTAGCCTTCCAAGTGCAAGTAAATTGTTATATGTTCAAGCGATTGAAATATCTTTAACGAGTAACCGCCCTCGCTTTGCTTTGTTTTCTTATTTTTTTACACCTTGGGTTACACTATTGGAGTTTTATTAAGGATCCCTAACTTTTTGAAAATATAATATAGCCCTTGTTACTCGGGGATAGTGTAGCTTCCCAACAATGAAAGAGTTTTTGAAATCGGTTCAGTACTTTCGGAGCCTATTCAATGCAAACAGAAGATCGAATCTTTCCTCTGTATATATTAGTATAGATCACATACAAATTTTAACTCTGCGATCCGTATGGCGCAATTGTTACCATGCCGGATCGTCACGATTCCATTCAAGTTTGAATTTCTGACGCTGGTGAAGCTGGTGTGGTGACGACGACTTAATGTAGGTTTTAATACTATGAATACTGAGATACCAACTCTGCGCCTGTGCTTGAAGCTTTGTAATTTGGTCTCAACCAATTTTAAGGTCAGCAAAAGGCATTGGGGCATGCCTCGTCATTGAATCCAATGCTGACATAAGGCTTTGGCAGCACCAGCCAAAAGTGACAGCAAAAGCGTTAAAAGCGTTTTGCTAGGATTCCAAGCTTCCTAGCAGGACCATAGCTTAGAATACAATGAACCGCTAAAGCTAGGGTTCGAGGATATCTCAACGCCAATAACTGAGGGTGGCCGAGGTATTTCAGGGATACATTCTGAAGAGTAGCAGTCAAGATGAACGGACGTTGAAGTGAATGAAGTGGCGTTGAATCTCACAAGGTAATCAGGTAAACAATCAAAAAATTGTATGCAGAGTAATCAAGTTTGCTGAATTCATAATTTATTTGGGTATTGGGATAAATATACCTTCAGCCATTTTGTGGGGACCAGTATGAAAATGCTGGGCGGTCAACAGATTCATTTACTCAGTCATTCGAGACGAAAATGTTAATTATGGGTAAAATTACCTTAGTTATTCATCAACATTATGATTTGAAACTTCACCATCTACGAAAACAGATTAACCGAACATCAAGTGGGATAGATCTAGGCTGTGTTTTTGTGATTGTGTGATTTAAAAGCCAGTTTAATTTCCTGACCAATAACTATTAAGTAAAATAAATAACAGACTAGGTCAGCATCAGGACTCCACCAGATTCACTCCAAAAATAAGCTTGCATGGGTTCGTAAAACACAATAAAATTGCAAAGAAGCAACTCGGTGTAATAATTCTATATTTCAGTATGCTATGAAAACGTACCATGTTAATGGATCAAAATAATGATAACGATAAATTCTTATAAATTACATAAATTACTTTAAAAAAACTGTCAGTCTCCTGACTGTTTGTTCTCCATTGCGCATCGCTTCCCGCTTAGCACCTGTAGATGTGGCGTCTCGATGATGGTACACGTCCTGGGTAACAGCAGCACTGGCGATGTGTTGCCAGGTATGGACTTGTGACAATATGTGAAAACCTCACAATGGAACATCCTGTGGCAAACGGCATCTTTTCATCGAGCAGGTGATCTTCCACTTTTTATCTAAGTGCCTTAGATCACTAGACGTTCTATACAGGCGATCTTACTTCGTTAACTAATAACTTTGTATGTTACAGGTCTCGAGCAGCATAAAAGTGTTTTTCTAATGTGAAAACATGTAGTAGATAATGATATTATTATCATTAGATCACTGACAGATGTGTATAAGTCCTTGGTCAAAACCTTTTTGTATAAAATATATCATTAAACAGCGTCTATTAAGCTTTCAACCAAAGCAGCTGTTTATGGTTAAATTTTTGTTAACCTTGTTACTACTACCAAAAACAAAAAAAAAAGATGATAATATGATTAGGGAACACTACCGTCAGGTATGCGAAAGTATCTAATATATGAAAATTAGTTTCAGGCTTTCCAGCGAAGTAACATCAATATAAGGATTAATATAACTGGCACAAGATCCAGGAGGAATATTGTACATAATATTATAGAGTAGAAAAGCAACGGGAATTTGGAACGTTGAAGAAATAAATTATAAAGCTGTGTATTGTTTAAATCTATCCAAATTAGTTCTACTATATGTTTGCTCAATTGTGTCAATAAATTAATGACATATAAATATAGTCACACGCATTATAAACAAAATAAATTAAAAAAAAAGGAAGAGATGTTATGTATAGAGTTGTGTGCTGGTGTCGCTAGATGGCGCCTCGCTTGATGATCGAATGAAGTAGTTCATTCGATCATCTATTCCATTATTGTATTATTCGATTACTCGATGTTAAGTAATGATCGAGTACCTAACTCGGTACAAGAAGGTCAGTCGATACTGGGAACTCGGGGCGGACGGTTGTCCCTACAGTGTTGTGCGTACTTGCAGTGAATATTATAATACTTATAATATTGATTTATTATAAATAATAATACTCGTGGTTCGTTGAACATAACACGATCATAACCAAAAATTTCTTAGAATAAAATACAAACTAGATATTAAATGCAAATACCTGTGGGCTCGGAATAACGTAATACGAGTCAATTGCTTCCCATTGGTTATAGTTTTAATACCAATACCACATCCGCGCTGCGCCACAGGATGTTACCAGCAACCAGCAAACATTCACTAACATCAGCCTTACATACTTTCCCATAAAGTCTATTATGGTGTAGCAATGAACCATATGAAATTGGTCAAAGAAGCAGCCTTAATACTGTGAAGTCTTAAGTGGCACGCAATAAAGGTTATTTTAAGGAAAAATAAATTTGATAACACTTATTCCTCAAGTGACAAACAGTTTCCTTTATAAGTTGGAGGAGTGCCTTCCGTCAATAATCTAATTCAAATATCAAATCACGATAATATAATGTTTATTTAGAAGAACGTTGCTTATGCATTAAACAAGTAGACCTTGTATCCTTGACAGACTTTAGTAACTAAGCAAATAAACTGAGTTACGACTTCTGACTTCGAAATTTATATTTTGGACGTTATTCAAACGTAGTACATCGATAAGGTAGCTTGTATTGCAAGCCAGAGAAAGTAAAAAGAACAAATTCAGGAATAGCGAACTGGTCTTCAAAACTATTCGTGAATACGTTGCTACTCGTACCAATTCTTATCCACTCGTAACTATCTCAAAATTACCACTTGCAATCTTTGATGATAGGAACAAAATATCAAGTTTGTCTGTCCATCCGTTGTCACCGATCTCGATTGTGAAAACATTATTGGTATCGACATGCCTTTCACTTTTAATTAGGGATGTCAAGAGAAAGGTCTGGGTGGATTAACCAGTCTCAAAATGACGGCATCACATTAACAAATACCATAAAAAATTAGGGCCGATAGCTGTTCTTATACGGGACGTTAATATTTTATGCGTCTATATAATAATTCTTGACTGGATTCCAAATACTGATACATAGATGCAGTTCGAAAGAATGTTGAAAAACTTTCGACAAATTAGCTAAAAAACAAAAATACTTTTATTAGTAGCAATGCACTGAAAAGTAATCCATATTACCAAGAAGAATGTTTAGTTAGACCTCGTCAAAACCATGCAAATGAGAGACCAGATTCGGGGAGGAAGAAGAACGGATGAAGAGTTCGACTGTCCACATGAAGATTCTATCATAAAAAGTTGAAGATAATTATAAGGTTTACTTTTGCGTGACGAAGATGGTATAGGCACAGTCAGAAGGCGAATGACTTGGAAAAAACAGCGGGTATTCACTTGATTCGGATGTGTTATAATAATTTCATTATTGAAAATATTAAAAGAAACCAATGTTAGATAGGTTTTTAAAAGCAGGTATGTAAATTATCTTTGAATTTGTTAATTGACTCCAAAGCTTTTAATTATTGTCATGCTGTTGACAAATGATTGCCCAAATGCCATTCAAATTAACGAAAATACAAAAAGCTGGTGTGATGTGCCACCTACTTAATTTAAACTTTATGGCTTATAGGCCAACAAATCAATATTGGTAACTTCAAGAGACAGACCGGGCAAACGATGTCCACATTCACGTTTAATATTAAAATTATTAAAAATATTCTTGGTATTTCCGTTTGCGACGACGGCTGAGCGAGATGAATAATTTGGGGTATTTTTTGCTACTGTTCGACCTCCTGATTTCAGGTTTGGGCGTACAGGCAAAGAATGATTGCAGCAGATTGTTAGCAAAATTCGAACGTGAACATTCGTGGGACTACTTGATGATAATATTATGAACGACGATGATAATTTTATTATATTCACCAGGTTCGAAGATTTCGTTTATTGAAATCTGCTGGATACGGAATACTTAGCGCCAGTCAGAGTAGTTCAAATCAGGGGAACCGAAGTATATCTAACAGTGGACTTGATGTATGGATGAATGCAGGGAAACATTTCACACGTCTCTATCTATCCCTTCCTTATTGCCTGGATATTTCTGTAACTTGCACCAGATGCAAAAAGGTAGTCAGGGCAACAAAAACCTGAGCACAGCCTGCGAAGGTCTTAGACCGTAACACGAGAAGTTTCATTTGCAACAACTAAGTGTTAGTAGTAAAGCTCGCGCACATTCCTCCATGCTCCGGTTGTACAACTGTTGCAGGTATAGTTAGGCTGGGTGCTCATTGAACAAGCTGCAACTTTATTAATTATTTTAAATTTTAAACTATAGGAAGATTTAGCATTTCTTCCGAGTAAGATGCCAATGTAATGAACAGACGTTTCGCACTCAATTACTTGATACTCGACTACGGCGAATCCAAAAGGAGGGTTGTGGTTTCTATCCGTATGTGTTTTATAAGTACATATTGTTTAAAATCAGTAACAAATATATTGCTACTCTGAAAATATATGTTACTAGCTGCCCGGACAGACTTCGTTCTGTTAAAAGTTTTTTTTTTATTAAAACCTTCCGTGTGCCTTAAGGGAGATGTAAGCTATCCTATCTTTCTACTTGGATCAAACTGCACACGGTGTGCAAATTTGATAAAAATCGGTTAAGTAGTTTAGGAGTCCATCGCGGACAAACAACGTGACACGTAATTTATATATACATATTAAGATTTTAAGTAATTTTCAGTGTTAGCTATAACATTTTTTAAAATAAAGTGAAAGAAAAAGAATTGCCAGCGATCCAACCAAAAACTAAATTACCAACAACAGCCCATGTGTCCTTCTCCTCGAAGAGCAAAGTTCTTCAAAACACATGGGATATAATTATATCATGATAAAACTCAAAAGATTGTAGGTATGTACATATCCTAAGTTATCCTGACAGATGTCCGTCAAGATCTCGTCTCCGACAAGTGAAACCCGTTCTCTTTATTTATAACCGATCAGTACCGTAATTAATTCTTTTAGCATACCATAAGACTTATAGGGGGCGGCTTCTAAGAATAAGGGGTTTTTGTGCAACAAATGTCCCTTGAACGTCCTTCAACTGTATTAAATGGAATTTTAAATTGTAGTCAAGTCAGACTAGTCACACATCACTTAAAACCGATGTCTCTGATACAAAAACTTTTATCAATCAGGTACCTTAAATTTTCAAATGTACTTACACCTATATTAAAAACAATTTATAAATTTACTTCATCGTTATTTTGCTCAACATTTTATGTAGATATTGTTTTCATCGATAGGTATTAATCACGTAAAATTTTGCAGAGTTAAAATAAAAAGAGGCAAGAAACTTAAATCAAAAATCGATGAGATATATCGTCTTTCTGTCGTGAAGTCAGTACCTACGATAGCGGAATTTTCTTAGATTACACCCTTAACCACACCGGAACATTCAGTCGGAAACTGCAACTTGCGGGTGCGCTACCGACAACATAATTCGATATTTCAAGTAGAAATCCTAAGTCTTCGACCTCAAAACTTATTCTTAAAAGCTATTCAGTTTGTTTATAAACAGTTATATGATGCAAGTGCATAATACCGAGCTAAATCATTTAGAAGTAATGCTGGAAACAATAGGATCATTCTTCCATCTCATAGCGTCCAGACTGGTTGCCTGGCTGGGAACAGAAGACAATTGCTAGGCGTTGGAACTCGGTACGAGCACCGTTATTAACTTAGCACTGTTAGTCGCGTGATACACGTAGAGCGTGCGTGAGAGAACCTTAACATTTACCTATTGTTTTTCTTTTTTTTTCAGATTTTTGACTACTCGACGATGGGCATTTTTAAAAGTAGTATCCATTAAAGGATCCATCCATCCATCAGCCTTTGGAGGTCCACTGCTGGACATAGGCCTCCCATAACTTGCCCCACTCTGACCGGTCCTGAGCCTTCTGAATCCAGCGGATACCCGCTGTCATCTTCAAGTCGTCAGTCCAAGTAGTGGATATTAGTAGGGAATAGTTAGTGCTTAAAGTTCTTCATAGTCTCATGGTCTTTACTAATTTCCTGAGATTGATTTCATCTACATGTTGACTTTCAGAATGCCCCATTTCATTACTCCCCTCAAAGCACTAAATAAAACCTGGGAAAATTTTCACAATACCTATACAAATAAAATAAAATTTTCTATTTTAAAATTTTATTCCCTTGAAAATTTAAGTACGTAGTAAATAAGCGACTAACTTGAACTTCCCAAAGTACTTGACACCATGAACGTCGTTCAGAATTATTTATGAAGCGAGTACTTCCGAAAGTATGTACTTTATAGGGAACGGGAGCTGGGATTTTTTTAAAACCCTCACGCGTCATTTGCGGGTAATTAATTGAATGGGCAGGAATATTGCAGGAAGCGACCCCTGGCGGCCATCGGCCATTGTTCGCGTTTTACGACCCGCCGTGGAATGCAAATAGGAACTCGTACTATAACAAACAGTAGGACAATCACCTACTGTTGGCGGACTTCCTTATAAGCAAACGTTTTAGTGGCTGTGTAAAATGTAGAAATTTCATTCGGTTATATTTAGTAATAAATAAATGGTCACTTACACACCCTCGGACGCTTCTGCAATAGGATTCCGTTGCTGATGTCCGGGTCCCAAACATTCACAATCAGTAATCAAATACAAAAGACTAGACCTCACAGGGTCCTAATAAAAAGCCTAGTGCTCGATTTATAATGTATCGGTTTAACATTTTGTGTTGAGTAAATATTATTAATTTTTCTATTCTTTCATTTAAAATCTACAGCGTTTATTTTATATTTCTAGAATCGAATCCGCAATACCTCGCTTAGCAGCAACTGGGCTACTAGGTCATCAAGTATCAGTAATTAGTATCAGCCAAGGAATTCTAGGGCCGAGCAAACTTTATTGGCACGTACAAATAAGGCTTGCGATTTAGTGTCCAGACTGTTATAAACAACAAATATAACTGTTAAACACCAAGTTTACACAAAACACACAATTTTACACAAAATCTAAACCAATTTGTTTGTTTAGTTTAATAAGTTGTGTTAATAAGTTGTTAATTGGAAGCTAAGCCCATTTCACTAACTTACTAAAGACGTAATTTAAAAAAACCGTGATTCTGAATGTCCATTAAGCAGTCGATGGCATTAGCTATCGTTAGTATGTACCTTCTCCATCAATCCGCATTGGAGCAGCGTGGTAGAATATGCTCTAGGCCTCCTCAAGAGGAGAGAGGCCGTCCTTGGTACTGGACTATTATGGGTACAATGGGTTGAAGCAGTGGCGTAGCTAGCCCTAACGAGGCCCCATATCAATATTTGTTGTGGGGCCCCCTCAACGTCAGCTGTCAAATATACATAGTCTTGCCAGATATACTGTTACAGCCTTGTTTAATTTAAGTATCAAATACTAGCGAAAAATGTTGCGATTGATTACGAATGAGGAAATTTTGCACTATCTTAAAATAAAGAAATAATTGATATTGTGTAATTTAATAAAAATAAGTGGACGTTAAAATAAGACACAGATGGGTTATTAAGTTGCACCTCTACAGCTATGCAGCTTAAGGTTTTTAAATTGCTGAAAATTTTAGAAATAACTCATGGGATTTTTTTATCGTACTATCAAATGATTCCCTGAAGTTTCGAGCTTCGAAGACCGTAAAAGAAGCGCCCAACCTCGTACGGTTAGAACGCCAGCGATCACCCAAGCAGTACAGGCGTGAGTCCTACGTATTCCCGTCCGGAAGCAAAACATTTTAGCTCTTCAGGTAGGGTTAAGAAAAAATAACCAGCAAATGAATGTTAAATGAAGACCTTGTACCCAGAGCTTATTGACGACACACAGGGCATTTCCGTAATGAACCTCTAAAAAAATTAAGGCCCGAGAGATGACCAGCTTTGTTAAGAAAGTACGCGAGAAAAAAAAAAACCGCCAAATTCTTATTTCAAACGAAAAAATTTTTGGTATTGAAGAAAGTTACAAAAAACAAAGTGATAAAATATTATGCCCACGTGAATAAAGAAGCAACCAGGCGTATGCCAATAATCCAGCGTGGGCATTATCCTGCATCAATCATGGTTTAACTTAGAGTCTCATATTCAGGCTTATCTGTGATGTTTCTCTGTGGAAAAGAAGTGAAACCCAGTATTTTTGAGTATCAAAATACTGTCCTTGCAAAGATTGTGAAACATCTTCTTAAAAAATTATCGAAAATCCACAATAAGTATTCCAATAAGATTCAGCGCCAGATCATCAGAAAGCAGGATACAAAACTGGCTGATTGGTCATAAAATTTACTTAATCAGGCACAACGAGGGGCCCTCTTAAAGCACAGACTTACATCCGATGGAAACAAAATATGGCAACAACGGAAACAGAAAACATGCGCTAAATCTCACCAAAATTTTAAGTTTCTCAAAGCATCCATGATTAAAGCAGAGGCTGATATAGATACGAACCTTGTGCATGCGACGATTGACGACTGGCCTAAGAGGTTGAGGGCCTGCATACAAAATAAGGGAGGGTATTTTGAATAACCTAAACAAAACTTTAATTAACATTTAACTACCTTTGTTTTTATATAATACATTTACAGATATCTTAATTCCAAAAAAATATATATGTAGTGAAGTGTTTGTAACAGTATTTATGGCTAGACTAGGTATAAAAGGAGGTAGAGTCATAGGCCGCTGGCAAGCTTTTTTTTGGTAATGTTAGTGGGGGCCCCTATACGCTGGGGGCCCCGTATAATTGATACGGCTGATACGGCGCGCGGTAGCTACGCCCCTGGGTTGAAGTATACTCACCTAGTTTAAAGTCACAATTCAAATCTTCGATTAGCTGAAGAATTTGGGAACTCGGATTGGTTAAAAATTACGCTAATCCTCCTTGTTGGAGCATGGGTTCCCAATTTTACATGGCAAGATTAGTGCCCTGCAGTGGACTTATAAATTTTTCCCTCCGGAAAACGGCGATTACTCCCCGATAAAGTGTCTTTTCGTGATACCATTAAATAAATTGCAGCGCGCCCAAACATCGAGAAAAAAATAACTCTTTAATAGGAAATCCGCTGTTAAGATTCTTGTAATGTCGAGATATTGACCACTGAGCTCATTAATTCTCTTCGTGTTCATTACAAGCGTAATTAAGAAACGTTAAGTGGGATTAAAATTTAAATTGTTAATGATGTTTTTGAACTTGCGTATAAAATAATTAAAATAAAGTGCTGCAATTACTGACAAATTGAATAACAACTAGTGGCTGACAATGTGGTTAATAAGTATGATTTATTGTACGTATTAACTTGGAATTGACGGGTTCAACTTCGATTCCGACCATTGTTATAAAAAAAATCTACTAATATACAAGAATGATATTTCTGCCGATAAAGCCACACGCACAACCTATAGGTAAATAAAATCCTGTTAGATAGTAACAGAATTAAACAAAGCTAACTAAATGGATATCTAATCAGAAAACGTCCCAGGAATACATTTTACAACGCCATTGACTCTTGAATTAAAATAGCTTTGACTCGGAGCGCGCTAAATGACGATACACCAGTAGTCGTAGGAACTCATCAGTGCAATGACGATAGACAGGCCACTATTACCTATTGCCTTTATATTGTATCTGACGCGATGCAGAGCAATCTATTGGAATTCGAGATCAAGAATTCCAGGAACTTTAAAATGTATGTATTAGTATCTCGAAACAAACCAGTAATAATAAGGAAAGATTATATGGATCCCTACAAAATAAATGCAAATATCGAGATTGTACACTGAAGCAGGCGTCTTTGTTCATCACAAAGACCTATTACTGACGATTTCTGCCACTAATAGTAATGTGTGGGCAGTGTGAGCAAAACCCTTAGAGCATGACATTCGCATGGTCTCAGCCCGGCATTCCATCGCTGACCAACAATTGTGGCTGCAGACCACTCATTTGAAGACGTTAAACACGTGTATCCGGTTCTCCTGCACGTACCTAGTACCTACATACATTATTGCTAGCTATTGTCCACGAATCAATGCTTATGAGGACACGCTATACATTTCTAGCTAGGTCTACTTCTCGTCTACTTCTTCCTAAAGCCATAATTCTTGAAACTTATATTTACGAAAAATTCTGTTGATTATTGAAGGTTCAGAATATCTATAAACTTTGCGATTTATTGTTACTGTAGGATACAGATGCTTTTGGTCAATCATTAGATGAACCACTAGCGCGAGCTATCTGTGTCGGCTGTCGCTAAAACATATTTTATTAAACAAACAGATGATTTTTTGCATACGAACTTCAAAGTATCCAAGAAATATAAAAACACAATTATATTTCTACCAGAATGCCTGTTAATAAATATCCCTTTGTTTAAATCCAACCGTTGCCTGCTCCTTAATTAGGAACTTTTAAGAGCCGTGAGAATCTGATTACCATACAATGACTATTATCGCACCATGTTCATTTTATTATTGCCGCTTACAATAATTTGATGCTCAAAGCTGCTAAGTGCATAATAACATGTATGCGTTTCCAAATTATGCACAGGATATGATGCGAGATATAACATTTATATTCAATAAACATTTGCAATCGTTTATACTGAATCCCCTGGCGTTAAGATTCCTGGCGTCGAGGGTGCCATGGACATAATCACACTGGTATTTAACGTAGTTACTTAATTTTGTGTGCTGGTGTTTTAGGCACGATAATTTAAGAGACTCTTTGGAGATCTCCTTAAAAATAAGGGTAATTTTGCGGAGCTCCCCGAAGCTAAAAAAAGATTCGCAGATACAACTTACGGAGACAACCTCAACATGTTCTATTCATAAATGTATTTTTCTTGTTTATTCAACTTCTAATAACGATGGCACGTTAAACATTTCAATTACGTTGTTTTTACACGTCATAAGAAATCAATGGGAGCCGTGACACGTAATTGTAGAGAAACCGATGTGAATGGCAGCCATCACGGGACATTGTCGGGGAGAAACGCATGGGAACTGGCATCAGGTGCGTGCGAGTGACGGTAACGATCAAGCTACCACCCATTGATACATCAATTGACGATGCAGTTTCCTCTAGATTCACTGTCTCATTTTATTTCATAGCTAGGATTCGGAGGCGTTAACAATCTTTAGTTATAGTAAAGAAACTGCATTCAAACGACACCAATTAGGTATGTGTTTGCTGACATCAACCTCCTATTGGTATACTTATTGGTGCGAAATTCAATTTCTGCATCTTATTAACATCCAAATAAATCAAAATCCTCACCAACCCCACCGCGGCTTCGTCTGAGCTGAACAACGATCTATCATAAGTCATAAGTCATAAGTTTTTATTGCATCATGCTTACAATGAGGTCTTAAAGTAGGTACTTATATAAACAGTCTGAGCATGAACCCTCATATCTCAGTACCACCGCTCTGAAATTATCGAAATATAGATCTGATAGAGAATGCAGTTAGCAAGCTCGCCATTTGTACTATAATATTTTATATTGTAGTCAATAAATTTCACATAAATAAATAAATAAATAAAGATAACAATAATACCTAAGTACTTGCGCCCCAACTCAGGGTCATTAACAGTTACTTAAATCGCTACTTAGTACAGAATTTGTATTGTGATTCTGTACTAAGGAGCGATTTAAGTACCCGTTAATGACTCTGAGTTGGGGCGTTAGAATGTTTTTTCCAAAATACAGAATGCCTCAGTTTTATAAGAGCATAGACATAGATAGAAAAGATCGATACAGTGATAGAAGAAGCAATCAACCGTTTACACTTCAATGTTTAATAGATTCTTTGATCTTCGATAGACAAACAGGCGATATCGCAACAAAACTTTTTGCTAACAAATTCCAAGAAGCTCTCAACCCACATGCAGATTAATTTAGAAATATAACTAAGTAGCCATTAGGCGATTTTTTTGTTAAATATTTGGATTCCCAGGGTATTATAGTTTAACACAAGATTTACTTACGAAGTTACGAACACAAAGAAAACTTGAGAGTAATTATGTAAATCAGGATGTACGCATGCCTCGGAGGCAGCGGCGTGTGACGTGACGCGTCTAGGGTGATGGTCCTATAAAAATAATTAATTGTACCTACAGCCATCTTATTTATACACGATGATAACATCTTCTAACTTGGGTTAGCATACGGGTGAATATCAGAAACGTGCATTTTTTTTTTCAATTTTGGTGGTGAAATTTTTTCTTCAAAAATGCACGTTTCTGATATTCATCCATACAGATTGTCTTGTAAAGTTATTTTTATTCAGGTTGACTTCAGAGGTAACGTTACAGGATCCTGCTCTCTATGAAGACGTAACTTCAAAACTTTATGCATTACTTAAATTTTCAACAATACCTACTAGTTATCAAACTTTATCGGTCTAGTTTTTGAAGGAAACGTGCATTTTTGAATCGTGGGAGACGTGGCGATAATAAAAATAACTTGTTTGCCATACTTTTAATTATTAATATTGCAATAATAATTATGATGACTTTGGTCTGCAGTAGTCAGATCACAAAGTCATTTATTTACTTACCTCTAATTACCAATTCGTTTCAATTACTTAAATAAGTAGTTAAAAACAATTAGGTATACTATACAAGCGAATTCACTTATACTTAGTACTTTAAAAAATAAGTTGATCGAACGAAAGGTAACGAACTAATTCCCACGGACCCACGCGAATCACACATGATGAGGTGTCCTCCAGGGGTTCATGTGTCGACATTAATTTTAGTCTTCGCAACAAAGACTCATCAGACGCAAAATGAAAAAAATCTTTATTAAATTAATATGCAAGTGCAAGTTACTTTAAAAGGCAAATGCCTAATGCCTTACCGGTCGCCAGTGGGCGAGCGTTTTGGCCTGAAGGAGCCCCTTTTAGTTATAAATTATGAATTGAAATAAGTATCATGCATATTATCTTGATTTGACAGAGATTGATCAACGGCATTTATTTTTTGTTTAAATTAATGTGTACCGATGTTTCCTCGAAAGAAACTGAAGTATGCAAATTGTTTAACTATGTAATAATTTCCTGTTGCACGATTTTATAAGTGGGATGTTTACAACTTTTCTCTGTCTTCAATTAATTATGCTTAGAATAAACATGTTTTGTTTTTCATTAAATATTTCAACACTAATACTAAAATTTATAGTTACTTAATTTCCTCTTTAAAATAGGAGAGCCATCTCATATGAGGGGAGACTTGAAAAAGTGTCTTGTATACTGAAAATAGAAGTTCCAGTAGCTACCGTCACTATCCTACGACAAGAGCGCTGGCGTCGCAATAAGTACGATCTGAACATAGCTGTTGTAGACGGAGCTGCGGAGTGAAGTTTGCTGAGTTCAATAAAATTTATCCTAGCGCACCGCAGCGCCACCTTATTGGACGCGTTTTTACGGACATATTTTCATACTCAGAGATGGCTCTCCTTACCTCTATACTCCATGTTCTATAGGTACCTACCGTTTCTATAACCCACTACCTGCCTCCAAAAAAACCTTCCTAGAAATATGAAAGTTACCGTCTGTTCGTAACATAATCTATGAAGAATTGCATAGTATCATGTTCAGATGAATTCGGAACGTCGAATTACGAATTCTTACGTCCATTGTTATTACCGACAGGACTGCCGTGTCCACTCCTGCAGTTTCATCTCAATCGTTTCCACCCGACCGCCTCACGCAACACCCAGCTATCGGTCGTAAATTGTGGTTTACACTAATAGGAAAGTCGGATACTATTGCAGAATGCAACTATGAAGCGCGATGATAAATGAATAGGAACAAAATTTATGACGAATGAATTTAATTTTTCTGACAAAGATGATGAATCGTCAATGTTTCCTCAATACTGCAAAAATGTCTACTTAAGTCTACTTAATGTCTGTGCGTTTTGGAAGTAACAAAATATATTTAGATACATTTTTTCATCTCTTCCCTCTTTCGATATTTTGACTACATTCACAGCTATAGCTTTACTTTTTACGCGTACCTATTTGGGCGGCTTAGAATACTGACTCCATGCCCATGCCGGCATATTAGAGTGTCGTAAGAGGTGGTAAAAGCCGGCTTAGAAAGCCTGCCTATCTAGCTACATCCCTCTTGCTTGAGTTAACTACCAAACTACCCGTCATGTGTCAGCTGGAGGCCTGGGAGCCAGTTATTCCTCCCTTTCTCTCGCTTCTATCTTGATCGGAGTCGGCACCGCATCGATGATGCCTTTACTGTCGCTGATGTTCATGGGCAACGGCCACTTAGCATCAAGTAGATCGTCACCTTGTTGCCTAGGTCCCATCCTGGCCATTGAACTATTATTAACTTCAGTACATTATTCAATAATCCTCCCGTACCTAAATATTTTTACAAATATGAAAAACTTCTGATTTAATTAGATATCTACAGCTTTTTAAAATGTCGGATACCTGCAATTAACCGTATCTAAAATAAAGCCTGTTCCTTAAATAAGGTTTTATAAAATTTTATTAATCTGATCATTTCGGTAAGCACAGTGTACCTTGCCCGATATGGTAGGGTCCGATATAATAAGTACGGACCTGAAATACGAAATTATCGATTACCCTCTTTTATTGATCGGGTTTTTTAGAGTTCTTGAAAATTCTTTGTTTATCAACGTGACTAATTCAAATATTTCAAAAAGTATCTCCGTATTCAAACACAAAATACCACCAATCGTTAAAAATGCTACGGTAAATTAATCGCATTCCATCAATTCTTTCGACCTCCTATAATAGCGTAGCCAGATGTTAAGGATTCGAGAGTCTCAAATTCTCGATTTACCGATGATAGGACACTATTTTAGTCAGATACTTCATTAATTTCTAATTTTATGCAAAAATTCGACGAGCATACCTAATAGTAGGTAGCCTACCTATTTATGAACTACTTCTTCATAAAAAGTCTCTTGTTTTAAATATTTTTTCATCAAAATTTTTGAATCTTTTTGTCCTGGCCGTCTTGATTTAAAAATAAAATTCTCCATTATTTCTCGATTCCCTTTGAACTAAGCAACATTAGTATTGGATGCTTAGAGTATAATAAAATTATAATGTTGGATGGAAAGTTCTCATTGACTGCGTTAGGGCGCTCACCATCCTGGAACATGGAGTGGTGGATTACCGGTGGGTAATTAATTATTGTGGTGAGCATTTATTTATTTTAGGTAAAAAAAATCTCTTAATGGCTGAGCAAAGAATATAATTAATCCATAAAATACCAAGAGCGCTTACACTTGAAGCGTTGAACAGAAATCATTGTCCCAATGGTTGAAAAATAATATTATCTATTCATCAAATACCAGGAGCGCATAAGCCTCGCATAGGCATACACTTGAAGTAAGCAGGTTGGTCACGTCCGGTAACAGTCATTACCCAGTTCCGGTACGTAGCAGTTACCGGTTTGGCATTTTGTACTCACAGGTTGATAAGTCCTTGATATTATGAATTAAAGTGTCGCGTTGTCAGCTGTGTTCCTTCATTTGCACTTTTATGATATAATAGTAATACTGGTTAGAGACATATAACACCTGGTGGAATGGAATATTGCTAATGGCTAATTGTAAAGACCGAGATCTCTATTGCATTTGCAGGTTTTTCTAGTTGCCATTGCGTTTAAATATTTTATTTCTGAGATAATAGAAGTTTAAATCATACCCCGACAGTTGTATTTATACTAAACATAGTTAAGAAATATAGAACACTCTCGATAAGTCACCTTTCAAACAAAAAAAACTAGATCAAAATCGGTTCAGGTACACAGAAACACAGTCACGTCACACTTATAATACCTACCCCTCTTTTTTCGTCGGGGGTTAAAAACGAATTTTGATCATTTAGTAGGTACATTCCCAAAATTCCTTCTTGAGTCGAGACATCGAACTTAAAAGTATCTATTTAAATGCACATTTCAAATTGGAAGCCATAGTCCACGATAGACATAGAAGTGATCTGTCTACTTAGAAATGATCAAACTTATTATAAGTTACCTACTTAGTTAAATTATAAGTATCGATTCCAAGGTAATTCTACGGCGAGTTCCTAAAATATTCCAACAATAAAACCCCTTGTGAACATGCAGCTAATTTGACGCTACATAACATGTGGTAATGTTAGAATAATTATACAAGATCTATTAATGCTACCGATGAGTACCTTTAGGAGAGATAGTACTCCCTGTATACTGAGATAGTACTGTCTGAAAGTACTCCCACGACGCTAAATGCTTTGATAGAATGATTCTAAATTAACTAATTAAAAGTTATGAATTTATTCAGAGTAGAACGTTGATTTAAACTATGGATTTATAGGTAATAATTACTTAATTATTGTTTACGGTCTCACCCGCGTGTGGGGATATAACCCAGTGATATCAAAAACCTCAATCTTATGTCCTGTCCTAACAAGGTGGTGGGTGGGCATCTGGGCATGGTATCTACATATGTGCCAAGTCTCATCATTTGTACAGCGATTAATGATGAAAATACAAACATCCATACATTGAAACATCTTCACAAATTTTCACATTTACATGTACCTAATATTAGTAGGATAGTAGAGTAAGAATTAGGAGGTAGGAGGATAAATATCCTACATATTTTATTCAATACAATAAAGTTCTTAATTTTTTGTAAGATTCATGTACAAATTCCCACAATTCGGGCCCGCATTGATAAACCGAGCTCAGCTCAAGAGCACGGTCTCAGATCTTACAAATGTCAGTTTTACATACGATTCGACAGATTTTGGCACATTTCAGCATCTCAAAGCGAATCTTGCGGTCGCAGAGATCTTACTTATTAATTCAGTCCCACGGACCTAAAAAAAAGACGGTCGTAATTCCAAGAACAAATCCAGTGAAGCACCCATAGTAATACAAACTCTCTACTCGTACAAGTACACACACCCACACATTGACACTTCACTGCTTCAATCGCGAATCGAAAATTACGCACACATGGTAAGCGGGCGGCCATTGCTATGCTCTCGATTAGAAGAGGTTATGTCCGTCTCTTTTTCAGGTCCGTGTTCAGGCCTTAGATACCATTAAGCTGGATATAATTTCAAATACTAACAACCCATTATTTTGTTACACATAATAGGTATATCTAGTATCTACCATGAGCAAAGATTATCGTAAATGGTTGTTATTATTTTCTTGCGTCTGATCTAATCATATCTGAACTATAGACCAGAGGTTCTGTCTACGCTAAGATCAAATATTAAACTTTGGTTATTAGTTATTAGTTCACAACAAAATTTGTTGATTTTAATCAGAAATGTCGGTCTCGTGACCAACATTATCGCTGGGAATAAATTGCTATTAATGATCGCAACCTAATAATCCATTTTCATAAACGAATCTTATAAATATGGTTAATAATCTTGACAATACTTTTTATTTTACTATAGTTTTGACATTTAATGATTGTAATAGAGTTAGAGAATAAAAAAATAACGCTTCACACTCATAGCCCCACACTAGGATTCCCTGTGTCGTGGGTGCCATGGACAGCACACTAGACAAGGACATTCACACCCAGACCGAGAACAGAAATTCAAACTCATCATTCAAATTTCCGCCTCGCTGGGAATCGAACCCAGGACCCACGGTGCGGCGATCCGGCATGGTAACCATTGCGCCACACGGGTCGTAATTGCTATTTTTATTTTGTTACAGTTTTGACATTAAATGATTGGAATAGAGTGAATTTGACGGAAAGGATTTTTGAAAATGAATCCCCTAAAGGGATAAAATAGGGGGGGAAAGTTTGTAAGCGTATTAAGATAATATTTCCACATACGAACTCGCGGGCGTCAACCCGTAAAAATAACAAGTTGCACTACATAATGACATGTAGCATGCATCAGTTGAATAGCACTCTCCTTCCGTGATGAAGAAGGTGATGGATTATCGCAATAAATTAGAAATTTTAGTTTTAAAACCGACAGACCGTCCCCGCTACCGTGGAGATGAATTAGTGTACTGGGCGGGCTAAATGAAGTGTGAAATTAACAAATTATTATGAAAAAGCAATCTAATTAAACGTAATATGCCTCGGTGTCAGTTTTTAATGCAAAGTGATTCCTATTTTTTAACTGAAGTTTAATTAGATCCTTGCCTATAAATTTCCGAAAAGGTTAATCGTGAATTATTTGGTGTTGTGACACATGTGACGCATTTATTTACCTCTCCGACTACGCGCTATGTGTTATTACATATATCTGAAATTGATGATTTTGGTCATATCTGATTGTACATTACGTAAGTACAACTTATAAGACTTGTATAAGACACAGTAATAAATATAGAAATAGGTATTCATTCAACTGCATGACACAAAAGGAACGATGACATTTAATCGTTGAGAATTTAGACTCGTTTCATTACTTTGATAACTACGGATTGTAAGTTTATTTATTGAAGATAGCGATCGGCAGTCGGATCGTCGACGGCGCGAAAATGATTGATTGACAAGACATCATCGAAACTCATCACCGTGAAGCCATCAGCGAGATAATTTTAGAGTACCCGTTATTAACAACGTTGCTGAGTAAATATTCTTGCTCCGTATAGTTTAACGGGGGCGAGTGTTTTCAAAATTCTAAAGGACCTCCTTTTTTCGATACTTTTGGAATACTTACGTTTTTTTTTTAAGTTCTAGGTAATTTAGATGTCCTTTAAATTATTGATTATTATTTATTTGCAAATTTTAAGGTCTATTAGATTAAAAAGAGGAGTTTATGTGTAGGTAATCCTTTTTTATTATTTAATTGACTGATTTATGAAATTTATGGATCTACTTGAGTATTAAAATCTAGATTTCGTTATTATTATAACGCAAGGGTAATATAAAGCTCTTTCAATAGAAAACTTAGTTCCTAATAAATACTGATGAAATTTTCACGATCGCTGAACAATCGCCAATAAATCATGGGGTGTTTTTGCATCACATTCACGCAACACAATATTAAGATGAGATACGTATCTACAGTTGCAATAATGGATAAACACACGCGAATCTTTTCCCACCCATAACTCACGATATGTATCTTTGTATCAGTAAAATGTATAACGATTTGTTTCAGTTTCATTTAAACATTTTCCATATCTCAGTTTATTAATTGAAAGCTGTTATGAATGAATATTCAGCAGTTAACTAAACAGCTATTCCCATTATTAATACTCCCAGGACCATTAATTATTTTAAAAAGAAATAAATGTTATTGTTTTTTTTGTCAAACTAATTATGGTGGCGATTGCAATGTCATCGTGGATACGTTATCGGCCAAAAAAACTTAAAACCACTCGTAAGCTGTTTTTTCAGCACATTAATAGGAAGAGGTTGGCAGCTACCTAGGTACGTATGAATTCTATTACCATCCGCAATACCATTGGGATTACCTTATGGGTACGTACACCCATTTGTAGCTATGAAGTGAAGGAACGCCTAACCTCCGTTGTTAAGGGCACACCACTAGCAGGAGATTTTGGCTTGGACTACGTACGAAAAAAACCCTCTAACCCCTATTTACCTCGGAGTTTTTACCTGTTTAATGTAAAAAAGAAGTAGATATGTCACTAATGCGCCGACGATGAAGAGCGTAAGAAAAGGCAATTGACCGTTGTGCTCGTAGTCGCTCTGTCAATACAAGATGATATGTACGCTTTTGTTGTTGTCAAAAGTGCTTAACAAGTTAAAATGTCTTCGTGTATTATAACCATGCGATTGGTGTAGTGAAACAAAAGATAAACGTGTTTGTGTTGTGGCTCTTTTCGGAACAGATTTTTTGGTTGATTTGTAAGAGCATAACGTATCTACAGTTTTTAAATATCATTGATGCCAACAAGCGAACCTCCTGTTGTACACGTATGTTTCGTGACGTTAGTTAAAATTGCGTATTGTTTGCTTTACGTTTAGTATGTGGGAAGTATGCCGGGCCGCCAAAATAGGCAATGGCGATATGGCTTCTCTGGAATTGATATACACTCTGATAGCGATGTAGGGTTGCTAGCTACTAAAGAAAGCTCAAGCATGGAGCTTATGAGCTTTACAACTAATATTAAATAAGATATAGTCAATTACGTTTTTGTTTTATACATACAATGACCTCAGTGACGTTACGCACAGCCTTTATTCGACGGCACAAAGTTATAATAAACCTAGATCCCATGAGGACATTAATAATTTTTAGATGAGTTTACACAAAAAGGATATTAATTTGGTGATTAATGTTTTAAAGTGCCCATTTACATTGAAAATAAAATCTAATGAAGAAGGTTGCAAGTTATTGCATGGCATTGCATGGTACCGGTGGATTCGTTTTCATGACGGTGACCTACCTACCAAGAAATGAGTCGGATATTACATCGACGACTTACAACTCTTGACTTGAATTTTCAACGACACTCTAAAAGCCCGCGTCGACAGCCCTGCGGCAAAGCACGTCTCAGCTTTTAGTTCCTTAACCGGAGGCAGGAAACGGACGGAGGCCTCGCAAGTTTCATCACTCATATCAATGTGTCCGCGTGTCCTGGCCAGCGACCGTGCTGCGGGTGTTGTTGGCACTGGCCAGCGAATTTTACGCTTTGTAATGCGCTCGCTTCCGTTTTGATGGACAATCAACTGCGGAGTACAGTACTGCGGAGCGGTCTGCGGGTACAGACAGCAAAATAATTAGGTATGCAGGGCGTGATATAAAAAAGTTGCGTAATGTTTAACGTTACAGATTGTTTGTTATTACTTTTTATCAATGTTAAATGCTACTTTTTAACCGACTTCAAAAAAGGCAGAGGTATTCAATTCGACTGTATTTTTTATGTTTGTTACCTCAGAACTTTCGACTGGGTGAACCGATTTTGATGATTTTTTTTTTAATCGAAAGCTGGTGCTTGTCATGTAGTCCCACTTAAATTTGAGCGAGATCTAATAAAAAGTTTTTGAGTTATCCCTAATTTTAAGTCGGTTATTTTTTTGTCAAGAATTATATTGATAATAACACAATCGTTCTGTAATTTTAAACATTACGGATTTTTTTCTATTATGCCCTGCATACATAACTCATTTGCTGACTGTACTTATAACATAAGTAAATTGAAATATAGTGTCTGGTATCGGTACATATCTTAGTAATTTTTGAATAATGAATTGTGAAGCAAATAAATCAAGTAAATTGCATAATTTCTTCACTACTAACAGTAAATGTTACTCATTATTTGAACCGAATAGCAAAGCGCCGACAACTATTTTCATTAGGTAATAACCGTCACGTCCTCATAAAAATGCAACAAAACTTGTCACGGTATTAACGAAAAATGATGGTAAAACGACTTAAACTAATGCACTAATTATGTGAACAAGAACACGTGTTCGCCTCTTCCGGTCCTCCGGGGAGACCGGGGAGATCTGGCAACAGTAGCGTGGAAATCGTTAAAATCACATAAAACTATGTTACCCTCATTTAGTTAAACTATAACTTGATATAATTTTTAACTAGCTGCTTACAACTTGCATTTCATTCCCTAATGATTGTTCACCAATATTTTTGTTGTTTCAGGAGACACAAAAAATTACCATAAGCAATTATTATCGATAGTTATAAGAGATCTTTAAAGGTGTCCAGTGGAAGTCATGGGACAACTCAAATGGACTAGCAGGATAGACCCAGACCGATGAGTCATATTATACCTACTTACATATCAAGACCGGTTTGACCACAAGCATGAGAGTGAGGTTATCCACCTTGCTGACCACATCAACCAAATTTCTATCTAAATTTCATAAATTATTATTTCCTTACAAATGTTTCTTACCTGCTCAGTGACACGTATATTGGAAGCGTGGCCATTTTCACGAAGTCTGAAACAAAAGATTTTTGAAAAATTCAAAAAAAAAATTTGGGCACAGATTTATTTAATTAGAGTGTGTTTTAAACGTTTCACATTTAATGTCCCTAATTTTTAAGACAATAGACAGTATGAAGGCTGATTGTTTTTGTTCCAGTTATGTCATACATTTTATGGGTAGGTACCTAACCTAAACTAAAGGTGATAATATACTTTAAGATAAAATAGATAATAGATATTATAACACAAAGTATTTTTTATGGAAATACCCGGCAAATAGCTGATGATCCACCTGATGGTAAGTGGCTATCGTCCCACGAAAGAGAGAAGAAAAAGAAAGAAAGTTTTTCTTAACAATAAAGCGACATTGGCTATAATAAAAATTATTGAATCATAATATGGGTATCTTTTCAATACATTTAGTAACGTCATGTCTTTGCTTCTACCATCAAAGAAAAGGAACTCCCCAGCACATCTTAATTAATATTTATATTATTAAGTAAGTAGAAGTATAAAATCGGTCAAGGCATTGGGTTCACTACTAATGTGCGGACATTCGGGCTGGATGCGGTATTGCAGTATCTATGCCAGCGCGAGGACAATACGGCAATTCGATAAGCCCTTTATCCTTTCTACACGGCTGCTGACAATGTACTGCTTTTGTTTTATCTTTTACTGATTATGGTCAATGAGGATCAATGGTATCTTTTTGGACAGTTCATTGTACAAGTTTTGCTCTATTGTTATTTTTAAAGACACAATTGATTTTAAGTATATCTTCTTTGTGAGAAAGAGGTAAGAAATTACACATGGCATGTGTAATATTAACTAGCTTTTAATATTTCTTTTTATTTCGATGTAAATTAATATTTATTGACTAAAAAAGCCCTAACGGGGCTTTTACGGGGCCCATCCCTGAACATACCAAATGACTATAAAACAAAGACACTCTGCAAACACGGGTGGTTTTAAAATTGTTTGGTGCTAAAACAAAGGTCACCTTGGATCCATTAGGGTTGTGTGTTCACTTATAATATGGGGTGCAAATGAGGGGTGATAAAATCGATAGAACCCGGGAATCAATTCCTAAAAGCTTCCTCGCATCTTTTATCCCTCCCTACACTGTACACACCCTGTGAGTAAAAATTTCGTATGGTATAAAATATAAATTGTTAGATTGAACTGCACTCTCGTTAGCAAATATTTTCATTTTGTCGTGAAATATATACCGAGGTACCCCAATATGTCTAGTAACAAATATGAATAAGATCGGGCAAGCAAAGTTTAACGCAGGTTCATTTGTTTTGTTGTGAGCAGGCAAACGAGTGGGTCACCTGATGGTAAGTGATCACCGCCGCTCATCTCCTCGCCGTCTTGGGGAGCTTTGGATAATAATACTGCACCAGCTGTTCCATTGCGGATTGGAGAGAGGTGGCCTACCTCAAGTGCCAGGAGATTTCATTTTACGACTTTATGTGCCCTCTGACCGAACACCATCCAACTACCGCCTGCGACCGCGCGCCCTCCTGGTCGCGGCCGCGATGCCCGGCTCTTCGAAATGCATTACATAAGATAATGCACATAATTTACTTGAAAACATTCATTTATTGAAAACGCCTTTGAAAGCTTTAACATTCTTGTAAAATCAAAGATATTGCACAATGGCCTCAATCAGTTATTATCAAGTGTTTTAAATAAACGACGACGGTAACCCGTTCTCCGTAATTAAGGTGTTACAAACAAACGTTAAAGCCTTGGTACTCTTGGTAACGTTAAAATTAACTAAGTAATTTATGCAAGTTGAAACACCTATTTAACTAACAAGGTATATCGATTCAAATAACATTAAAATAGCAAAATAATTTGTAAACAAGCAAATACGAGATTTATTACATTTCTTTTGTAATCGGTAGTTTCTAAGAAAAATATAGGATAAACGCACACATACTGTACTAAAGTAGCAGAACAGACATCGCAAATAAAATTTGTGTCGCGCCGGGAGGTTTTATTTTCAAAATGGAGACCCCGTTCTCTTTTCAAAATCGAATGAATCTACTCAAAATTATAGCCAATTGGCTACAGTTATTGCGCAAACATCGGGTTCGCGGTGTCGGTTCTATACGCTAGTAATAATAGTTCAATGGATGAACGTTATTCATGTAAAGCATACAGCAACAGCTTATACCTAGTTCATTAAGCGTCCACATGATTCAAATAGAAACAGATAATTTACGATAATCAGTCTAAAGAACAAAAGTATCACCCGACTAACTAATGAAGTAAAAGGAAACGGAGTGGCCCCCTGTGTCTTTTCATCTCTTCATCAGAGGCAAATTGCTTAAAGCACTTATTACACTTGGCTGAATTTAGTGGTCTTTATTCTTTCATGAATTTAAGCATAGCATCTTTTTTTTTGTTCAGAAGCAAGGATGGTTTCTGACTGACTGAATCATTTAGAAGCCTAATTAGAAACGCATTTAGGAAGGTGCAATCTCATTTAAGCCCAATGCATATTGCATATGTAATGGGGTTTTTTCTCGTACGGGACGGGACGTGAAGTTTTGGAAACATCGTTTTATATAAAATGTATAGGATAGTGCATACGCAGCGGAATCCCGTACGGAACGTGGCCCGTACGGGACGGGAAAAGCCCGTTACGTATGCATTGGGCTTTAGTTACTGACTTCAGCTGCTTCGTGACTGTCCGTGCGTGAGGACGAAAATTTTTGTTTTGTATCAAATAAAAATTTAATTTTCATAAATAAATTAAAATAAATAAATAAATTTTAATAAATTTTAATTTTATATTTCATTTTTATTTTAATTGAGCCAACGGCCAAGGCTAGTCAAAGGGTATTTTTTTGGTGTCTGGACAATACGGAGCCATCTCGTACACGGCACGTCCGACTCCATAGCGATTCAGTAACTAAATAAGGACAGTGTAATCAGAAGCTTTTAATTTGCTTCTAAAGTTGCTTCTGAATTTATAAGACTAAATTCAGTCACGTGTAACAAAAAGTACAACAATTTATAACTATGTGATCACAGTTAATTATCATCATAAGGTGTAGAAGGTAAGTACCTATTTTAATGATTTGAAATTCACCCAGAGGATATACTTAGCGAGGTTCGATCCCCGCATGCTCTGAAGTAAAATTCGTGACTAAACGCTTACGCCCTAACTACTTAAATCGCTCCTTAGTACAGAATTTGTATGGCGATTCTTTACTAAGGAGCGATTAAAGTAACCGTTAGTGACTCTGAGTTGGGGCGTTAGAAGCTGTGATAACAGACAGATCTGCTATCAATAGAATATCTAGGTACATACATCCTACGATAATTGAAATTCAATGTTAGGAATGTAAATACTTAACAACAACCACACCTGAGAGCACTGTAACTAGATTCGATTCACTGAACTTGAGTTCAACAGATATTAATTTTTAACACCATTGTAAAAGAAAAGCACTGTTCTCATAAAGTAATAAACAAAAACACTTTTCCCGCCTATTCCACTGTCAAACGTCAACGTCACACGTGCGCTCGCAGGCGTCACTCAGTTATCTATAGACAAAAACGGCCGTTGTTCTGTACGCGTTTATTTTCATTGGAACTCTTTGCATGGGGTGGCGGTTACGATAATTTGGGGTAACAAGTGCATTATTAGATCCGCGCATGCGTGGTGGTCGCGGCGCGTAAGTACGCAAATAGCCGGGTATTTGGTTGTAAGTAGAAATAATACTTTCGCGTGGGGCCGCTACAGTGAAATTGCAAAATGGAGAAATGAATTAAACATGACTTTGGTGACGTACATGACTGGTCTCCTTTTACTAAGCTCGGATGAACAAGTTGATGACCTAGGTGTCCTAGGTTAACTTTCGTCCACCGAACCAAACGTCAATCAGATATCTATTGGACCATGTCTACCTTATTACAAAATACTGAAAGTTAAAAATAAAATCTCCCATTCCGATAATTTCCAGTGTGTGCATGGCGCAAGCTGACATAATTATTAATGTTTGAATAAAAACTTAAAATCTAGAATAGAACTACCTTCAAAATGAAAAATAAAATGACTTATAAAAGTAAAAAATAACTTAATGAAAGCAGTTTTTCTTTTTATTCATTTACTTCAATGTGTTCACTGCACTGTAATAAAAATCCCCTTACAACTTTGATTGTATTTTCTTTTACAAAAAAAAACCTTATGTTTCCTTCCTCGAGGTTGATGCAGTTCAAAGACGGCATTTTTTAAGCCGTAAATCGTATCTTAGCGCGGGTCACAGGATATGCGCTCGGCCGAGCGTGGCTTGGTGGCCACTCGCCACTCGGCTAGCCTTATGGGACTTGTCCGTCGTCGTCGTCGTGTTATGGAACGAATGGCCGCATCACACAGGTCGACGTGAATTATTCATTATAATGCACTCGACACGTGCCCCTTAGTAGCGTAGTGTGTGATAAAAAACTTGGAAGCTACTTGGAAGAAGCTTTGCGTTTCTTTCTCAGTTCTTTTTAGGGTTCTTAAGTAAAATCGGAATCCTCATAGTTTCGTCATGGCCGTCCGTCCATCCGTCTGTCCGTCCATCTTTCCGAAGCAAAGCGCCGAGACTCTTAGTGATAGAAAGCTGTAATTTGGCATGATAAAATATTGAAATATAGGTATATTTTTTTCAGGGTACCTCCCCTACAGGTAACGTGAGGATGAATTTTTTTCGTCGCGTACCCTAGTGTATCATTGAATAGGTCTTTAAACATTGAGATACATACATAGAGGAGACATCTCAAACAAAACGTGTGTTCCACCGCCGGTTTGCCCTCCGTTCTCTTTTCAAACTAGAAACCTCGTTTGCACACTCGCCATAGAGTAACTTTGTATATGACACTTGCCGAACCAAGACGGCAACCTAAGCAAGCTTATATATTCCATTATCACGCTAGTGGCTTGCCAAGTTCAAACGCTCCTTATGATTTTTTCATTCCAAAATGGCGGGAACATTGCACAATAATTTAATTAAATTCGTCTTAGTTGATTTAAGTTAATATTTTGTTTTCTTACCGATGATATTATGTGATACCATTATCTTTTTTGTTTTTTGTCGTGCAATTGTGACACGTTCTGATTACGCACGACGGCAATTTTTTCAGTTTTTTCATAAACAATTTTGGCATGCGGCCGCCATGAGCGCAGCCGAATGACAGCCGAGTGACAAAATGAAATGCAGCCGGCCGGCTGCAATGCACACCCCCGAACCCGATGTTCGCGGTGTCTATTCTATACGCTAGTAATAGTAGTTCAATGTCTTTAAAAAATATTATGGGTCTTCTAAGACCATTTCTCGAATAAGGGGCCCAGTTGCGAAATATTTGGCTTTAAAGTGCTAATTTTGATTAGAGTCAATTGTCCCCCCTGCCTGCTAAACAGTTGGAGTTGGACAAGTGAAAAAAATCTCAAAAATAGGTTATATGATGAATTTACGAGTACAAGGAAAACTATCACAGCTATGTTAGCATAATTAATGAGTAATAGTCATTGTAATAGTCGATAAACTTATCTACTACTTACTTCGAAACCCTACATTGCGCGTGGCCTGACACGCACTTGCCCGGTTTTAATAGTTAAAAATGGTAAATTAATCATGTTGCAAGTATTGGTTAATATTGGACTCGCAAACAGAGCTTATTCTTCAATTATTTCATAAACCACTACTTTCACAAGAGAGAAGAGATTACCCTTGTAATCAGTGGCGTAGCTAGCCCTTCCGGGGCCCCGTATCAAAATTTTGCCGGGGGGCCCCTCTCAACTCGAGGGTAAAGATCTTTCTCAAAAGAAACAAAAAAGCTAGCGTGAATTAAAACAAATATAATTACTAACATCGATTAATAAACCACATACAATCAATACTCTAAAATTTTAATCTGGGGCAGCTTTGTTTCGTTTCGGGAGATCCGAACGCGAGCGCAGACTCAGTAGCCCATGTGATACGACAAGGCATCATGGTCATTGTCAACGACATGGTCATCCGCGTGCACGCATATAGATCTATCCACCTCAGGGCTTAATACAAAGTTTAACGCTGTCTTCTGGTCAGCAAAGAAGCAAATGACTAAAAGGAAGTCAATTTAAGGTGCGGTGTGATCTCAATATTCACAAAACTGGGTTTCTTTGGTGCTTGAGTTCGAGGAAACCTAATGAAAATATCGCACGCAAAAAATACAGAGCATAGAAAAAGGTCTAAAGAAAAATGTTAACCGAATAGAATATTAAATAGTTGTTTGATATTCCCAATAAAAAATCGTAATTTGCTATACAAAAATAAACTTAATCGTCGAAGTTCTCTGTATTTTCAGCGGTAACAACATATTTTTTTTTTGAGAATATAATACGTATATGGTTTTATTAAAACTTAAACCGGACAGATATTGAATTTAATGTGTATATTTTGAATAACCTAAGGAAAACCCTCAAATTAAATGTTTATTCGCAATCTAGTTACATTGTTAGCAAAAATATGCTCTGCAATTTTGAACCCTATTCAGCGTCACGTAAATGTAACATTAGATTAACGCAGATATGCGGTTGTGTGAGTGAAATCAACGTTTTTAAAACGTAGTCATACCGCGCCTTAAAGTTCATCGGCAGAACTGGCTAGCGAATGGACGATTACCCCTCTGGTAGTCAAGAATTCTGGTCGCTAGCTCAAGCTGCTGAGGGTAACTTCTGTCGGTCGTCTCTTCCATAACTGCGTAAATCGGACGACTCCGTGGTCCATACGGCAAAGGGGAATGCCGAACTTCTTGGCATCCTTGTTGCCGCCAACTCAACTCTTGATGATAGAGGGATCGCCTCCGCCTGAAAACCTGTGAGAGCTTGATACCAAGAAGTTAGAGGACCAGACGGTATTCACGCAGTGGTGTTAAAGATGTGTGCTTCTGAGTTGATTCCAGCCCCGGATCTAGTGGGGGGAGGGGCACACCGGGGCACCCGCCCCGGACGGCAATTCAGGGGGGGCAAAAATCATAATATAGTATGATTAAAAATAAAAAAAACTTCCTGCACAAAGCGCCTAGCATTCCGTATGCTAGGTAGCATTCCGTAGCCTGGTTGGGAGAATAAATAAATTTATTAAAAAAGAGTTCTTATTGTCCCATTCACGAAAAATGCCAACTATTATTTATTTGTGAGTTTTTTTTATCTTATCTCTATCACGTTTCTACCCCGGTTTGAAAAAATTGTAGATCCGTGGCTGGTTGATTCCCCGTCTTAACGTGCTTATTCTTATTCTATCTTGTGCCACATGATACTTCTTCGTGGAAGGTTACCCTTTTTCATTCCATCCACATAATGGGCGATCTCAGTGACTTTGCTAACTACAGGCTATAGTGATAAGCCTATAGCCTCCCTGCTTGCAACGGTAATGGAGCGCGAGATTAACATGCAGCTCCTGGGATATCTGGAAGATCATCAGCTGATCTGTGATCGACAATACGGTTTTTGCGACGGTCGTTCAACTGGTGATCATCAAATTTATCTTACGAACCTGTAGGCATCGTCAGGCTATTGATCACAACGGGGAAGCACTGGCAGTCAGCCTAGATTTTGCTAAAGCCTGTGACCAGGACTGGCAGTACTGGCACAGGGAGGTCTCACGAAGTTAACATCTTACGGTCGCTGTGAGAGATTATGCAGTTGGGCAGTCAGCTTTCTATCTGAGCGATATATCAAGGATGTTGCTCAGATACGAAACCTATAAAATGCTGGTGTTCCCCAAGGGTCTGTGGTATCTCCTACGCTGTTCATTCTGCATATCAATGACATGGCATGAGTGGCAACTGTTGCTATGCAGATGACAGCACAGGGGATGCCTACTACACAGCCCCCCCCTTAATTCCTCTCAGTTGCAAATCTTGCAAGTGGCGGATAGCAGGCTTAAAATTGTGTCTGAAGTCGAGAACTCTCTGGAGCAAGTCTCAGAATAGGATTGACTTAATTTAGTCGAGTTCAACCCCACGAAGACACAAGTTGGCGCGTTTACCACTAAGAAAACCTCATTTTTCATAGTGCCTCAATTCCACGGTACCGCGCTCATCACTAAAAGTGTTGTAAGAGTATGATTCTGGGAGTTGATATCTCGAGTGATGTGTAGTATCAGCGTCATTTGGAAGCCAAGGCTAAGTTGGCTTCCAAAAAGCTTGATGTTCTAAACCGGGTTAAGCAGGTACCGGGGTAAGGTACTTCACTGCGAGCGAGGCATCTGCTCATGCTTTACAAAGCTCATGGCCGAATTGAAGTTTTATCCACACCGAGGAGACTCCCGGAGAACTTCTACGGTCAGATTCTCCCGATCATTTTTACCACGCACGTGCTAACTGTAGAGCTGTGCTACGTGTAAAATGAGCTTCCTCCTGAGGTATTCCCGGAGCGCTGGGTCATGGGGTTACCGCCGGCATGTCCGCGCAGCCCTCAGTTCCGGAGAGCACATGATGCTCACGTCGTGTAGAACGTAATTTTTTTGTACATTAAATATTTTGTTTAAATTTTGATTAGGGCATTTAAATAACTGATTAAAAGTTTTTCTTATTATTATCTGTACTGCCTGTTTGTCTTCAATTCGTCGAGTTTCCAGATTTAGAATCATGGCCTCTTAAAGATAAATTGCATGATGCTAAAGTAATTAATGCATTAATACGATGAAAGATGGTCCAGAAAATAATTTTATTGCTGATTTCACTTTTCAATGAAGTATCGATGCTTTCCGGAACATTTTTCTAATCATAATAATTAATTTTCTGATCATTTCACGAATTTTTTCTAAGGCGCATTGGGGGCCCCCTCAGCCCCGGGGCCCCGTATAATTGATACGGCTGATACGACGGTAGCTACGCCCCTGCTTGTAATCTTTTTCTTACCAAGTAATATCATTCGGAACGTGGTCTCCTTCCAGTCCGTCCTGAAAGGATGGTAAAATGAGGAAGAGGAACCATCTTGCTTCAGTCAGCGAACAAACCACTCGTTGTGTCGTCGTGTTCCGGCTGGGGACTTGAGAGCCACTTCTTTCTTTCCTCCCTTCATTCTGTTTCCTCTTCTTTGCTGGCAACTCATCGGTGCCTCTGATGCTTCTGATGTCCATGAACGATGGTGACCATTTACAATCAGCTGCAACGTGTGTTCTTTTATCGAATATTAACATAAAAATAATGGCGCAATATGTCAGTGTCCAGCACGCGCTGAGCAAAAACAGTGACTTCTAAAGAAAAAACATTACCCTCATGCTAGTAATAAAATAAAGGTAGGAGGTAAGGCCGCCTCGCTAACAACCGTAACTTGTGTATTCGCTTTTTGCTGCTTTTTGCTGCTCAGTGAGGTCCGTCGAGCACAACGACATTTTATTTCACCGTGATTGCTTGCATAAATCTATCAATCACTAGAAATGTTACAGGTTAGAACCAGCTTTATTGTTGCTACAACTCTTTTTAGTACATTTATTACCGAGATAAACATGAGGTCTGGACGTTACAGTAGAAAAAAAGAGTAGGTAATATCATTGAAGTATTATTACTATCATAAAGAACAGACACCGCAAACACAATGTACATATTATGTCCCAATGAATTGGCGCCGAGCGGCTTCAATTTCCAATTGATTCGTTCGATTTTGAAAGAAGAACTGGGCTCAATTTTGGATATAGAACCTCCCGGCGGGGACACACATTTTGCTCGAGATGTTTGTTCTATAACATTATACTTCAATGGGTAATATTCATATAGTTAATACCTAGTAGAAAATAGAGAATTATGTATTTTTGACTAATTAAGTACACTTGTAGATGAGTAGGTAGGTAAGTATTTAATAATCAAGCAGTACCTAATAATTTTGTTGCCTCGATGACAGTTTTCCTTATTCCCGATTATAACCCGATTCGGTTCAAAATAGCGCAATTTCCTAACTCAATCTTCATCCTCAGATAGGAGGTAATCGTCCCCATGACAATTTATAACATTCGAGACAACACATCACATCATGTAATAATTAAAAGTATCCTAGCTATTAAGTAAGTCAATATTATTTAATAATTTGTGAAGTCATTGCCAAGAATAGTTCATGAAGTCTACAAAAACAGCAGTTGCAAGCACGAATGTTAATTATAAACATGGCAGCAGAATCACCAGATCCAATTTTAGAAATTATATTTCTCTCAGCAAAATAACGTCACATTTTTTCTTTCTTATTTATTTATTTGTACCTTTTGATTAAGTATTTCGCACTCGCTTCCACAAGCCCGGCTAGCTCAGTCGGTAGAGCATGAGACTCTTAATCTCAGGGTCGTGGGTTCGAGCCCCACGTTGGGCGAAACTTTTTTCCAATTAAAAAATATTTTATTTACGCGGTTATTTCCGAGAATAAGTTTATTAATACGTTTCGAGCTTATCACAATCACCTCGCATAGAAATCGGCAGTTACAATAAGAATCTCCCTCATGTAATGTTAAATTATGTTTAATTGTTATAAATATTTAACTTTTTAATATATAATATTTAGTAACATTATTTAAAAAGAGTCTACAAATAATAATCGGGTTCTTGGACTTTCTGTTTTTCTATGCAATTCTGATCTCTACAGTAACAGAAATCTTTTGGTGGATCTGAAAGAGATAAAACAAAATATTGTATTTATCTTAAAATTAATAGATAACCGTATAATTTAAATCTACTGCGGATGTTGCATCTGAAGAGATCAAAACCTGAAGAGAGGAAAATAAGTGTTACAAAGATAAGTGTAGTACCATTCTGGAAATCTAAGAAAGAAATTGCATTTCCGTCACTACTTGGCCGGACGACACTGGAGAACCTACCCTCCTACAGTGGAAGTATGTGCTGCTAACTATCTGTACCATTTGATTATTGCTACAGGAACCTACCTTCAGTCAGATCGTCGTTATAATACAGCAACACTCCCGGGATGTGCACATTCTCCGGTAAGGCAACATCGTTAAAGGTCTCCCTCTCGTCCGGGATGCCGTTCTCCTCCAGGGTACGGTTGTAGCAGAGCCCGCGCCCCAGGTACCGCCAGGTGTACGACAGCATGTGCGAGTTGTGGGGTAGGTACCGCATCATGATCTGGTAGATTGTCTCCTCGGAACATACTTCCAGGGTTACCGACGAACCTGGTAAACAGCTTTGCATTTATGAATCGGCTTGGGGCTGGCGCACATGATTGGCGTCCTTAACCGTACCGACGCGCTATCGTGCTAATGCGTAGTCAACAGTCATAGACTATTTTTCTTCCATTGGCTCCATTGCACCGCTATTTGTAACCGATTTCAAAAATCGAGGTGGTATTCAATTCGACTGTATTTGTTATGTTTGTTACCTCAAAACTTTCGACTAGGTGAACCGATTTTGATGATTTTTTTAATCAAAAGCTGGTGCTAGTCATATGGTCCCACTTAAAAAGCTAGATCTGACGCCTAGTTTTTGAGTTATTTGGAATTCGGTTATTTTTTTCTTGGTAAAATTCAGATTAATATTTTCCAAAAAGATATGACAGAATTGATAGACGGGCACATCGTTACTAGGGATTGCAATCCGGAAAACCGGATCCGGTAATCCGGCCGGATCCGGCGTTTTTTACGCATACCGGATCCGGTTGAATTTGCCGGATCCGGCGACCGGATCCGGTTGCGCAAATTTTTGACAAAATAACCATCCTGTTGCTAGTGTAGATGCTTTAAATTCCTGGTATAGATGCTGTAATTAATCTAGTATTGCATTCTGGTATTCCTAACCTTGAATAAGGATGTTATGTACAACACAAATTACTGAATGGATAAATTGTAAGTTATAAAAGTGTGAAATTATGTTCTCGTTAATATTACTATTTTTTTTATGCCTTAAGCAGGCAAACGAGCAGACAGGTCACCTGATGTTAAGTGATCACCGCCGCCCACGGACATTAGCAATATTAGGGGCGTCACCAATGCGTTGCCGGCCTCGAAGAAAACTATAGACCCGCTTCTTGAAGGACCCCATGTCATAGCTTAGTGGGAACACCGATGCAGGAAGTTTGTTCCACAGTTTACACGTCCGTGGCAGGAAATTACGTGAAAAACGAACTGTGGACGAACGCCACGTATTCAGGTGGTGCTGATGGAACCTGGTACGTGATGCGCGGTGACGGAAATCAACCGCAGGTATTAAACTGAACAGTTCATCAGAACACTCCCCGTTGTACAGACGGTAGAATACGCATAGCGAGCCTACGTCTCTTCTCAACTTAAGCGATTCTAATCCGTCTGTAAGCTTGAGATCGTCGACAAGACCATTCGTCTTGACCTCGACGTTGGATTCGGTCAAACGTGTCCACTTGGCCAGCTGGGGCTCCAGCCTAAAGATGGGAGCAGTACTCCATATGTGGTCGAATTTGTGCCTTATAGAGCATCAACCTGTGTTTAGGCGTGAAGTACTGCTTAGCTCTATTGAGCACTCCCAATTTCCTTGCAGCTAGTTTGGCCTTACTAGCCAAGTGGTCTCGAAACTGCACTTCATTCGAAATGTCGACACCAAGGATCCCAATATTCCCAATGCTTTTGGAGATGTTAAGGGGAGTGTTCTGGAACTGCGGTGCCATGGCGAATGGGGTTTACTTAGCGGTTAACGCGCAAACTTGTGTCTTCTCAGGGTTAAACTGGATTAAATTTAGTCTGCCCCATTCCGAGACCCGCTCCAGAGATGTCTCGTGCGTGCGATGTGCGAGCACTACTTGTTTATAATTTGTAATATTTGCCCTAAATGGATGTAGCTGTAAGCTGTAAGGTGTATTTCAATAGGGTATTCCCTTCGTAATAAAGAAAATCAAGAGAAACAAATACAGCAACTGATATATTACGTATTTTTAGAAGATAAGTTGTATTGACAATCTGTTTTACTTCTAACTAAAATTACAGTTTTCGGACTGTTTACATCCAAATGCAGGTATAATATAGGGTGACGCAAGAGTCATCATCACCCTATCGGAAGATGCTACATTTTTTTCAAATGGCGGTAAATATCAGTTATAAATATATTAAAATACACGTCAACAAGACATGAATCGCTATACTCCTCAAAAACGCGGAGTAATCATAATAATCTCTCGTTTTTCGTCATTTGCACTAGCCGGCAAGATCACCCGTTTTAACCACTTTAGACTTATTTTGGGTTCTTAGTGGGGTTTCTTGAAGTCACGAGCTTATGTCAACAAGCCTCAGATTCTTGAAGCCTTCAAAGAGAATATCCGTCATAAATGCGGAAACCTTTCGCCAAAAGTTCTGGCAGGAGTGATGGAAAATGCCATAAATCGGGACCATACTTATATCATTTTTCTACTTAATGAAAACAAATATTTAGACATCAAATAAACACAATCCAATAACAAAACTAAAGTTTTTCATTTATTAAAAAAATACAGTCAAAGAACATCAGATGTCAACTTTTGCGCCACCCTATATAATAATCTAGCTGAACCGTACCCACTTCGCTGGGCTCTAAATATTTTTAATTCTGATGAAGTAAAAAAAATATATTATTAATCACAGTAAAATATAGCCTATGTCACTAAGGATTAATGTATCTTTTTATTGGTGTAAAATTTTTTGAAATTACTCCAATAGTTTTTGAGTATATCCATTATAAAAAATAAATAAAATATCAAAATTTTCCTCTTAATAATATTATGATGATTATCATTAGGTGCTACGGCTTTATTACGGCTCGCATTTGCGTTCCTTTATAATAAAAAAAAACCTCAAAAACAGTCTATATTGGAACGAGAAGGAAAATTTCTGATCACGTGATCAATCCGGTCGGATCCGGCCGGATCCAGCCGGATTGGTGAAAATCCGGTAAAATCCGGCCGGATTGAAAATGACATCGGATTGCAATCCCTAATCGTTACATTGCCGAGCCTTTACGGATAAGCCTTTAAAATAGCTCTCAGGATTCAACCATCTACAATCGAACCAAGGCTTACGATGGCTAATAACCTTACCAGTTATAGTGTTTGTAATCCTAAGTGGCCTGGTCTTAGCAGTCACCTTGCCGACCACATTACTCTCGTCCAGCCACCAGGGGTTGCCAAGCGGGCGCCAGCGCGTCGACGGCACCACGGGCTGTCGATACCCGGGACCGTGCTGGTAGTACCCGGTCGTGGACCCCACGATGGGGTGGGTGTACTGAACTACGTCATCACCCTTGAACCAGTGGCTGACGTCTTTGCCGGCGTAGGCGAGGACAGTCATTGCGAGCTGAGAGTGGAGGATAAGGGTTTTTCTCTTATTCGATTCGTTACTTAGGTACGATATATTGAGCTCGGTTATTCACTTGGTGTTTAACAATGTGCATGCTTAATTCGGAATTGCTCGACTGTTGTCAGAGGTGAAGATCTTGATTGCAAACTCGCCATAATCGCTAACGATTGTCTTTAGGCAAATGCTCAAAAATTTTTTGGCCGTATTGGAGCGGCCCATAATACTTGCCAATACTGACTGACTATACAGACAGACCAGGATGTCGTAAGAGGCGACCGAAGACCCTCCCCTCCTGCTTGCGGTGGGACTTCGAGTAAGGATTATAAAATTACTATTATTAGGTCATTCATGTTATCACTGGTATGATCTTCCCGTGAAGTAGCTTGAGTCAGCCACCGAACGACTCGTGATCAATCTGGTGGATTGAAGTCAGTTCTATCCTTCTTTCTTGGCGTGTGACGCATCGGTGATAGCTGTGGTGTTACTTATTGTCCATGGGTGACGGTGACCACTTATCATCAGGTAACTTGCATGTCTCTAGCTTGGATGGATTGGATACAAACCCGTTTAGCATCACAGTAGAAGAACCCTCGTTTAAAGTAGGGACACTGTTCCACGCAATCATCACCGCAGAACCAGCTCTTTATAGGACAAGTGCAGCTCTTCTTACACTTGCAGAGCCTCATCTGCTGCTCCAGCCACGAGGTCAGGTCCCGCACCTTGCCGTTGACGGTGACCCAACAGTCGCTCGCGCGGTTGTGGACCGCCAACTCGGCTGGGGTGTACCAATCTTGCTTCGTATATATCATTGAATTAACTTCAGGATTTCAATGGCTCCACACGGCAAATATTAATGTAAGCATTTAAAAAATTGAGCGAGGTTTTTAAAGTTGAGTGAGGTAAATATTACAAAATAGTTTTGAGTGACATTTTATTTTTCATGTCAATTTTGTTGTAGGTGTCACAGAGTACTTAATCACTACTATGTTTAGGTTGTATAGGTACTAGGCTACTAGGTGTCGTCATAGTACAGATCAGTGGGTGAGAGTAGGACGAGCGCTAAGGACTAGATTTGTCGAACCAGTTTCATTTCACTTGTTTTTAAGACTTAAAAATACTAACCTGTACAAAAAGATATTCTTCGTAATTCCCGTACGTAAACGTAGTCTAAACAGGACTACATGTGAACTGAGACGGGATTCTGCACCACATAATTATTGGAATAGAAAGTGTTTGTGGTGAATTAATACCGTAGCCGACAGCGGGACATTTATTTAATGCGACGGATGAGATTTTTTTGATGTCAACATCTATAGCCGCACGTAAAACCGATTTCTGGCGTGGCGACGCATGCCGTGGCGACGCGTCGCCATCTTTCTCGCTACACTGAGCTCGAATACCTATAGTGTATACTCCGTAGTGTACACAGTGTTGTTTACTACAGTAAACATAACCTGTGTTTTACTTGAAAACAAATTATTTTTCTGATAATAAAATGTCTGACCGTGATAATTTAGAGAGTGAAAGTGATCAGCCTTATCTAAATTATCTACTATTACTTAAAAACTACTACTAATTAAAAATCGTAATATTCTATTTTATCATTAAGACATATTTAGTTCCTATCACAATATGTTCTTTTCTGCATATTACGTTTCACATCTGCCAGGCGTCCCGTGACGGCTCACATTTTTTTTAAAACTCCATGTAAATCCCTCAGGTAAATCCCCATGTCAAAAATTAATTGACATTAAAAATACCCTATCTCTCCAGATTTAAAATCAATTATTTATATACTTCGTGTATAGTTTCGATTACTTTGTTCTGGAATTAAAATAATACTCGTACATTTACATAGTTCCCAATAAATATATTCGCAATATAAATATGTAAAGAAGTATTACTCTATCAACAGCAATTTTAAGTCATTTTAACATCTCATACATACAGCAACCATCTATAAAGGAGTATAAACAATTAAACAGTACAGTCAGTACAAGTTCTTACGAAATTAGTATTACTAATTAATATTTCTTGCTAAACTGAAGATAATTCAACTAACTATTTGCTATTAACATGTAGAACTTGGCAGTAAACAATTTGAATACAAACAAATATAACGATACACCTAACACTCGAAATTCGAACATTTTTAAATAAATAAAAAATACAGATTATAAGCTATGGCAGACCATAGAGCAGGCTTATAATCAGCTTTGCTTGTTTATGCTTTTCCATACAAATAAAACAACATTATAGCATACCTACTCAAAAATTTATGCACCAATGACTGAAAAGTACATAAAACTTAACTAAAATAAAATAAAAATATTTATCAGGCATAATTTTATTATAAGCCTGTTTTTCATATCATGGGCAATAATTTATGTTCCAAATAAATGTATAAAATAAATAATAACTTCACTACATTACTTTGCATTTGAGACAATATTCTAGTCATTGTTTTTGAGTACAAAAATACAAATACAATGCACTATCAGAACAAGTTTGCTTCAGGATTGTATACAAGACATTGTAATATTATACAGATTAGGTATTTGGCCATGTCCTGTGGATCTAATATTTGCTACATTCTTATTGGATTGCTAAAATTCTGCTATTTTATAATTTTATACTTCTCACTTCACCATTCTGTCCTTACCATTATTAAAACATTTATGTTTATACCGACGCAATGCATGTGACAGACATATCGGTATTTCTATGTACGCAATTATAAAGTATACCTATATGTATCTTACACGGCTCATTGCATTATATCTTCCAGGTCGCAAATGTATATAAAAAAAAACATACATTAAGTAAAGAAATAATTAATATGCGAATTTTATGTAGCATACGACGGTGGTGCACGATTTCCAGTACAACTCGTTGGTCGGTTCTTGTGCGAGATTCGAAAACATATTGCCGTATTGAAACACAAAGATGGATGGGAATGTTTTTTGAGACAAAAAAGAACATTTTTAACAGAATTCAAAAAAAAGGAGGAGGTTCTCAATACGATTGTATTGTTTTTTATGTGTGTTACCTCATAACTTTTTACTGGATGTACCGATTTTGATGATTCTCTTTATATTTGAAAACTGGTGCTTGTCATGTGGTCCCATTTAAATTTGAGCGAGATCTGACGAGTAGTTTTTGAGTTATCCCTAATTTTGAAGTCTGTTATTTTTTGTCAAGAATTATAAACTTATCAATTTCTGTTAAACAAACAGCTAGCTATAACTTGGCGCACCGTACGTCATCATTGCATTGAACCGACATTATAAAAAATACAATACAATATGTAAAAGTTGATAATTTACTCGTTGATATAAAGACTAGGGCAGTGCGTAATTTTTATTGGCTTTCGTATATTCATTTATCATTCGTTTTGCGTTTCGTATTATTGCAGAGATAAATAAAGTATGGTACGTCATATAAGTGTGAAATACATGTCAAATTTTAATACACATTTCAAAATCATATAGGCCAACACATAACTGAAGCACCTAGGGTAAATCGGGGCAAAATAAGACAAATACAAATACTACTGCAAATGTCATATAGCATAATATGTCATATTGAGCCCCACCTTACTCTATTACAAAAGAGTATTGTCCAGTATCTGATTTTTAAGAGTTTATTAAAATTTAATATGTATTCATATATCCGACATTCATAGTCGCGATGTGTCAATGACAGTAACGTTACGTCACCTGTCATGACGGTTGGTGGGGAGCTTGGGAGAGGTGTTTGACGATGTCGACCCAGTCCCAGCCGCGCGGCTTCTCGCCCCCGCGCCCGATCTCCGCGCGGTCCCACGCGCGACGCTTCTGGGCTTTCGTTAACTGCTCCTTCTTCTCCGGTTTCTTGGAGGAATCAGTCTGTAAATCAAATTTTATTAACATAAGTTTAATGGACATTAAGTCCGCCCATTGTATAATATAGCAATAAAGGGTAAAAATAAATAAATAAATAAAGAAAAAGGCGCTCCAGTAGCGCCGACAGTAGTGAAAACTTGAACAATTACGTGTGTATTTTTTGAACCATTAGGAAATATTTTATTGTGCAGGACATACTTTTATTCATTACATTTTTAGTGAATGGCTGCCAACACCTCGTTAACTATATGTAGACTACAATCTTGATATTAACACGAAGTGTAAATTAAGTAACTATAGTTCTGTACTTCTTTCAGAGATGACTTCACAGGACAGGTAGGTGTCGATTAAAATCTGACATGTCGCGGACTCTATGGTTTCATTCCATCTCAAAAATGCCTCAACACGCTTAAGAAGTTTTCACTTCAATAATAAGTTACTCCGGTATGTTTAGTATTTATTTTATTGTACTGTGTACTTGTCTGTGCACAAGCGCTTTCCACGTTTTTCGGGATAATAAGTACCCTACTATACATTATGGACTACCTGTGTGCTAAATTTCATGAAGTTCCATACAGTGATTGCGTGAAAAAGTTACAAAAATCCATAGAAACATTCGCATTTATTAATAGTAGGATAATAGATTAATGACATTTGTAGCTGAATAAAGGAAATAAGTAACAATTTCGGTAATAAAATAAAAGTAAGAAATGATTGTCACCTGATCTTCTATAACAATTTTTTCCACCTTGGCTGCCACTTCCTCTTCCGTCTGCTCAGCCAGTATCTCCCCTACCTTCTCCTTGAGACACTCAAATAGGGTGTACGTCATCGCACAACCGATCCATTGCTCTGCTTCTTCATTCACTACTGACAGGATTTTTTCTTTTACTTTTGGAATTCTGAAATGGTTAGGTAGAAATTTTAACTTGATTATCATTATACCTAATCTTAAGGTTAATAACTCATTTAAGATCTATTCTTGTTGTTATATACCAATGTTAATGTATCAAATGAGTTGACACTCCAAATCATCAAGTTTTTCTTCTCAAACTCAACAACTGCTATTGAACCAATATCATTTTAGATAATTATGTTGCATTTAATATCCAAACATATATTATACATATGTGTATACTAGTTTTTTTTCCACAATGAACATCGGGACCCCACGAGCCAAGTTTTTCAACTCCAAAGATTTTAAAAATGAAATGAATAATAAAATTGTGGATCAAATACGTCTAACATGTCTTATTTGAATTGTTGATTAAGTTAAAATTTCTAAATAATAAGATACTTACAAGTGTTGATTGTAAAATATTTCTAAATTAAAACTAGGTTTTTCTGAAGGATATGTAGGCCCCCATGAGATTTCTAGTATAAAGGATTTTTCACCTTCCGTATACTGAAACAGAATAGAAAATATTATTTAACTAATTAAATTACTCTTAGTAAGTAGGGTCGTTTCGCCTGTTCGCGTCCATTTAGTGCAGTTGGCAAGTTTGACGGCGATAATAAAAATGTCCCAGTACTAATTTCTATGAAAAATTTATGCAATGTTTTCATTATATAGTCTATTTTAAGATTAACTTTCAGTTTTATTAGAAACATCTTGTGTTTTCTTTTTAAATAGATAAACTTCAGAATTAGGCGTTTTACCCACTTTGCGTCCACAAAATCCAAATTGCGTCCACCCGTGGACCATTTAGCGTCCAACAACTTAGAAAAGGAATATAGGGGTGAAATTTTGAATAATTTGTAAAGAAAGATTGTATCTTAATAATTTCTTTATTTAATAATATAAATATTAAAAAATCAATATTATTATCATTAAAAAAAGCACTTAAAAAATAAAAAAAAATTCTTCTCAACATTGGTTGTATCGATTTATTAATCTCTCGAATTTCATTTAACGCTTTCTTTAAATCTTCTTCTGTGTATGTTCTTTAAAGCTTATTGCATAGCGGGCTTGAGCGCGGCAAGCGAATCAAGAAAAACCGTAACGAAATAAAAGGTTACACCGCCCACTTGCACTCAGTACTAGAAATACTAGGATAGCAAAAACATGCAAGCAAGTGTGCCAAAACAAAGCTGGGGTATTAAATTTCTGTTGGGATTTGTTCACCTATAGTCAAAATTATCTAAGATGCCCATAATGATAGCTGCTATTTATTAATATGAACTAACCTTGTATGGGTGTCTTTGAGCGAAATGGAATATTCATTTACTTGACATGAATGGTTGAATACTTACGCACAAAGGATTTTGCTAAAATTTGTTAAAAATCCCTACTCATTTTCATTGGCGTTGATTATAAATCATATTATACGTTAAAATCTAGTAAAAATCCCATCACATCATAATTTATGCAAAATTTAATAAAAATATATGACGTCGAAACAATCTTATATGAAGAAGCCTAAATCTAATCTGACGTAGGGTGATGTGACGGCTTGAAACCGTTTATAAAACCAATCATAATCGATACATTACTATAATCGAAATTTAAAAATGAAAATTGATTAATTTAATTACATTGTTAAAAATGATTTGCTTGCATTTGGATTTAAAATTAGGTACCCAATAATACCACGACGAATTGGATGCTAACAAAGGATATTTTCTATTATTTATGGGCACTTCGCCATCCATGGACAGTAACTGCAGATAATATGTTAAATGTAATTAAATATTTAAGGTTGCGGTAAACATTTTTTTTTTCAACAAAATAATAATTATGGATACATGAATGTGTCTTACGAAATAAGCAAGAATTTATTCAATGTAGTTTTTTCCTGACTAATATTATGTCAAAATATTATTATGAAACTGAGCGGGACTTTCATTCTATTATGATTTATCTTTCTTTCTTTTTTTTCTCTCTTCTTGGCCGGCAACGCACCAATGATGCTTTTGGTGTTGTTGAAGTTCATGGGCGAATGGATAAAAGAATATTTTATTGAAGTCATAAATAGGTACATATTGAGAATACGCGGTACGAGATAGCTTAATCGAGGTAGTAGGTAGGTAACTAGGTACCTAAATATTACGGTTTTTAGTTTAAAATTTAATTATCGAATCGATTAGAAGGTCTTATAATTTTGAATCGATTTGTTGTAAAAATTGGTTTCTTTCGTGAACCGATTTTTTTGTACATCTCTAATGTCACTGTGATGGCAAACGACAAATTGGGCTTCTTAGTTCGTGGTGACTATAGTAGCAATTAATTAAAGCGAGTACTAGGCGCACAGAAGTCTTCGAGGATGCGACATCAGTGATACTGTACAGGCCATAGTATAGTGCGGTCTTATTTACTCTTCGGTATTTTACATAACGCATAATTAAATAAGTGATGTCTATATTACGATCATGCACATTAGGTTATTATTGCTGTTTCTCTTGTCATGCCGATTAATATGCGGAGGAGAGCTCTGACATCACTTGTCAGAGCGGCAGTGATGGATTTGTTCTATCACTGTCGCTCTTCCGCATATTGATTGGCATGACGGGAGATATGGCAATAATAGCTTAATGTGCATGATCGTGATATTGACGTCCCTGTTGTGCCTATGCTAAATATCGAAGAGTGAATAAGATCGCACTGATGTCGCATCCTCTAAGACTTCTGTGCGCCTAGTACTCGCTTTAATTAATTGCTACTAGGTGAACAAATCCGATGAGAAATTTAATAACCCCAGCTTTGTTTTGGCATACTTGCTTGCATTTTTTTGCTATCCTAGTACTGACTGCAAGTGGGGGGTATGAGGTTTTATTTTGCAACAAATGATATGCAATAGCTTTACCGCGGCAGTCCCCGAGTGCCACACGTTTTTTTTCCTTCTTCTTTCTTGTCTCCGAAGAACTCATCTTAAATGAAAAAAAATAAGAATGAAAGAAATTACTCATTTCAATTAAAAAAATAGAATTATAAATACGTAGTCTTAATAAAAAAATGTACAATAATAATAAAAAATAAATTTTAAATTATTTTTACAAGCAAGTATTTAACGAAATGTGGACGCAATTTGGTTTATTATTATCCCCTGTAGGTATAGTTTGCGTCCATTGCGGACGCAAAGTGGAAGTTTTGTAAAATTCGATGTAGTAATTCGCGTCCACCTTATTTTATTCGTTAAATATAAAAAACATAAGGAAATTCATAATTAATATTATTCCTTTTTTCATCATAAAAGTGTAGAAACAGCTATGTATCCTAAAATTCACATAAAACAATAAAAAACTTACCATCAAACGCACCGCTGCACACTAATTTTTATCTAAATATCCCGCCCATACGCGCTTCTTGTTGAACAGCCGAGACTAACTATTTTTTCTAAACGGGATTGGTTTGACGCACAGAACTTTTGTCCATGTGTGCGTGCCTCTTATACATTGAAGTATAAGCGGTAATAACTTTTCGTTTGATTGGTGTATTAGTTGACTTATTTTCGAGGATTTTTAAAGGGAGATCCGCAAAATGGACGCGAATTGGGCGATGGACGCGAACAGGCGAACTTACCCTATGTGTATCCTATGTAAATACATAATCACAAAATATTATAGAAGACAGATAAATAAACAGGCAAACAGAAGCACCATGACCATGTATGTAGTCTGGATACAGGCAGACATGCCTGTCCATGTCTGAAAATTGGCTTTTAACATTATCTCTTTATGTCTGTGAAACAAGGTCTTTTGGTGGTCAAAAAAGTTCAAGTTCTTGAGTATGTATTACTTATATTCAGACGAAATTAACAGAAACACATTTATTGGTGAGTCTCGCATGCAAATGCTACAACAAAAATTCCTATAGATAGTCAAAATGTACCAAGTAATTTAAAACAAACCTTATACTGATAGGTGGTAGAATTACACTGCTTGAAGTTCTCATCTCCTTCGTAAATGGACTGCAGCACCTCAACTTCTTCCGCCTGCTGTTCCGCATCATCAGACATGGTACTGGGAACTGGTTATCAATTCCTACGTACGTTACTCGTAAACAACTTAAACAAATTATTGTATGTTACAGCACCTTTTGCTCAAGCATTTTGTAATCCTTTACGAATTAAAAGCGATTAAACAGTGAAATAACCAGACGAAAAAGTTTATAATAACCTGTTTTGTTATTATATGTATAAACGACGATGCACTCAAAGACAAAGAAACAGGAAATATTAACTAATATTTTAAACTACAACCAAATATTGCAAATTAAATTAGCTATATTATTAAATAAATATATTGAAATTCTTTGTTTTCAAGATAACCTTTAAATTTTACGACTGACAAATAACTTGAACAGCTGGTAGCTGTCACTAGTGTCACTTTTGACAATAGACAATAAATTTGATTTGCCATCAATAAAATAATTTTACAATGGATTGGATTAATTAATCATTTTAAATTTACTTCCAATCAAGAAAAATGAGTCGTAAAAATTCTTAAGCCATTCAATAGAACGTTTAAAAATCTTCAACATAAATTATCTTGGTCATTCATTCTTGCTTTATAGATTTGCTGTTGGCAATACTTAATTTGTCCACTCTCTTTTTTTCTGTTTGTCATTGACCAGACTGACTTGTCAGTGAAAATACGTTACGGTATTTATTTGAAACTTTGAAATTTGTTAGACAGAATTAAGCACTTTGTCCTGCATGTTTTAATGAAATCGTACGGATTCTTGAGAGTAAACGTATAAATTTGCTGATAATGAACACAAATAAATGTAATTGTAAAGAAAACCGTCCTCCAACCGCTGGCCCTTCTGCTTGTGCATGTTCAACAAACATGATGAAGCCACCTGATGGATTTAAAGTTCCGACCTTGCCAGTCAGCCGTCCGCTCCACAATGTCAACAAACCAGTTGACAAGGAAAATTTACAAAAGCCTGAATTAAGACAGAAGGAAGACAAAAAGAAGCAGTGGACTTTATCGGATTTTGACCTGGGGCGGCCTTTGGGAAAAGGTAAGTTTGGAAACGTGTATTTAGCACGCGAAAAAGAGTCCCACTATGTCGTAGCTCTCAAAGTTCTTTTTAAAAGTCAGATCCTCGATTCGGAAATCGAGCATCAAGTGCGTCGTGAGGTAGAAATTCAGTGCAGGCTCCGTCACCCCAACATCCTTCGCATGTACGGTTATTTCCACGATGAAAAGAGAATTTATTTAATTTTGGAATATGCGAAACACGGTGCACTTTACAAGCTACTGAAAGAGCGCGGGCGCTTTGATGAAAGAACGGCTGCCATATACGTTCGGGACCTCACAAAGGCGTTAATATACTGTCACTCCAAGAAAGTCATTCATAGAGATATTAAACCTGAAAATTTACTTGTTGGTCACAATTGGGAACTCAAGATAGCTGATTTTGGTTGGTCTGTGCATTCTCCTTCTTCTAGAAGAATGACACTATGCGGCACACTAGATTATTTGTCTCCTGAAATGATTGAAGGTAAACCACACAGCTACGCTGTAGATATATGGAGTCTCGGGGTGCTGTGTTATGAGTTACTGGTAGGATTGCCACCATTTGATGCAAAGGACTCTCACCAAACATACAGGAAAATAAGATATGTGATAATTAAATATCCAGAATATGTATCAGAAAAAGCTAAAGATTTAATGGGTAAACTGCTAGTGATCAATGCAGAGCAAAGATTGCCACTAGCACATGTGTTACAGCACCCCTGGATACTTGAGAATGCTCCAGACGGTGCACAACCTAATTTTCATAATCCTGAGCAACCTAAAATAAATACAAATTAGTTCCATTCCTATTCTCAAATTGATTATGTAGGCTTAGCATAATTATATTGAAAATAGTGCAGTTGCAAGAAGTTTTGTGTTGATAATTATGTGTTAGTTTATAACAATGTCTTGTCTTGTTTCTGCTCTTCGTAATAATGAATTAAGAAATTTTTGGATTTACATCCAACTTTAGGCAATAGTAATAATTTTAAATTAAAAATTATTCTCATAAATACAATCAATGTTCATCAATATAGGTAATATTCAACTGCCATTATGATAAGTACTTAAAAAATTGTTAGTGGATAGATATAATGAAATTCAAATTAATGCCATTTTACTGAATAAATAGGATTTTATAATGACATGGCATTTCTTTTGTAGCACAATATGTAATGATATAAGTTTTTATTTATTATTATTTTCTATCATCATGGCTCAGTATTTTGTAAAATTTTATTATTGGTCTGATGATGACTTCAAGAAAATTCTTCACTGTTTAATGTTTATCATAGAGGAGATTACATACTTTGTCCAATTCATGAGGTTATTGCACTCAATAAATATTGCAGTTTATTTCTCAGTAGTACCTCTACTCATCAACATTAAGATTATATTTTGAATATTTATTTCACATTTTTTCCTTATTAATCATTGTATTTGTTTAAGCTGTATTATGAACAAAAGTAAAAACTTATTAATAATTTGACTGAATATGTGCATTTAATGAAAATTAAGTGACAAATTAATAAATAAGTTAATGGTGTTGTGAAATTGTATGAAATAATTGTAGTAGTATGGTAATAACGATAAGGATTACTTTTGTTAAAATCTTTCTTCATATAAAAATTTAATTAAGTACGTCTTATGTCCTGAGTATATAAAAGACTGGAATCTGAAATGTAACATCTGTATGGTAATCTCAAAATGGCGTAGATAGTATGAAAGGTTTTGTACAAATATGTATTACACTTTGTTTCATTTTGATTCCAGTAGGTACCTCCTAATAAGTTTCATAAAAAAAGTTGAAAACTAAATATTACTTTATAGATGATTAAAAAGCAGTGTACAATAATTTATAACATTTTGACTGAAATACAATATTTATTTAATAATATCAAGTTCATTGTAAATAAATAAATTCAATATTATTTACTGTTTCTTATTTTTATTCATATAGTAGACATCTATGGCATATTTGTCAAACTTTGGGTCTCTTTTCACTATAAAACGCCAGTGTATGAACTCGCCAATGAAACTGATGAAGCTTAGGGAATAACCTATGCCTAGAGCTACAAACGCGCAGTACAGCTTCTTCAAATTCATCAAAGCTTTTATTTCATCTTCACTAGTGTCTAGTGACGCAATCCGATACATCGCGTCGTTTCGCCACTTCTCCACGAGACCTACTTCGATGATTCTTCTCAAGTAAACATCAGCCAAAGGTTTCAAAGGCGAATTCACGTGAAAGCCAATACATATCGGAATGTTGACCACACAATCCGTCATGATGTGCAGGTTTCTTTCGGAGCCGTCGTTTGCGACCGTGTTAGTCGTACTCATGGTCGAATTATCCATGTGTACCATCGAATTCTTTCTTTTGACGCTGAGATACTTTAAGTAATTAGCACTGCCATAGTAAGCGAAAACGCCTTCCACGATCCGATCTACGGCTTTGTCGGGGTCGTTGATCTCCTCAAATCGATCACCGATCTTTTGTCCCAAGTCATCGAGGGATTCCTGGAAGAACCTCTTAGTTTCCCTGCCCCAGCCTCCGCAAGCTATTTTGCTATCGACTAGCTCCTTCAAGGTGTCGATCGTCACTCTCGGCGCAGGATTCGCTAATATCGCAGTCATGCTCGCTTTGTATGAGACGACGAGAAGTATACAGTACAGCCAATACCACCCAGTCAGCAAACGGATTGACCAACCAGTCGGCAGCTTTGGCAACGAGACGACCAGTAACATGCCGTAAGTATACAGAATGCTGTTAACTATTTCTCCAAACAAGTACAGTCCGACTGGTTTCGCACCTGCAAATATAGATGTTTGAGTTGAGTCATTTTGGAAATAAGTAAGCGGTTCCTACTATTGCAAAATAAGAATCGTTAATTATAAGTTCAAATAAACGCAGCTATTGGCTAAAAAATGAAGAGTCAATTGAAATAAAATAGTAACATAATCAAACCATAAATATTGTAATCTCCTTTTTCTACTGAAACTTTATTGCGACTTTGCTTAACGTTTTTATAATCCAATAAGAAAATGTAGTATTTCGCTAGCGCATAAAATATTACTCCTGTTACTAGCAGAACTAAAAGGACTGCAATCCACATATAGAGTCTGTAAGAAAAGTACCAATGTAAATTATTTAAAGATGCAATTATGCACTAACAATTAAGTCAACTTTTATTTCACATACTTGAATGGTAAGATGAGAGTCTTCCAAGAGTTATCGGACAACGCTTCAGGTGTAAGAAACGTCCAGCATTGAGAAGTGTAAGGGATACTGAGGTCTGTTAGGGATAAATGGAACGGGGTATACTGCAGGTTTCCCAAAGCTACGTCCGCTCTGCCTGACACCACCTCACCCAGAAGACCAGAGAATGAACCGTTACTCTGTCTCTGACCCCATTTGTGGAATTCAATATCAAATGGTTGGTATAACTTCGGTTTGAAATTCATCTTCTCTGCTAGGGTATTGAGAATCTGAAACATATATTTATTATTATACACATATTTAATAACGCTAATAACGCTTCACACTCATAGTCCCACACTAGGATTCCCTGTGTCGTGGGTGCCATGGACAACACACAACATAGACAAGGACATTCACACCCAGACCGAGAACAGAAATTTAAACTCATCATTCAAATTTCCGCCTCGCTGGGAATCGAACCCAGGACCCTTGGTGCGGCGATCCAGCATGGTAACCATTGCGCCACATGGGTCGTCAATTTATAGATTTATGTTTTTCTGTTGAAAATGGTCCTTCGAGGCGGATAATTCTTACCTCAATTTCGACGCCACCAACTTTATTAGATTCATTTGCCTTTATTACAATGACGGACGGCACATGATCTAAGTAAACTACATTTAGCAATTCTCCATTGAGATTCTTAGTCTTATCGGCGAATAAATCCCTGGTATAATGAAATTTGCCGTTCCTCCAAATATCAATCCTTCGCGAAACGAACACACCCTTAATAGGATTTGGGAAAGGCACAGTAGATAGATCAAACCAGGTTTTTTCCTGAAACCTGGGGTCCACTTTATGAAATCGTACAAAAATGACGTTGACAATCCTCTTCCAGATGTAATGTAGATCGCTGTGAAATAACCTAATATCATATAGCATGATATATTTTGCTCGAGTGTCAAGTAGACGATACCTGTAAAGTATATTTATTTATTTAACACTTTATTGTTTGTACACCAAAACCTAATATACAAAAAGAGCACAAGGAAGGAACACAAAACAATGGGCGACCTTACCGCTTTAAAGCGATTTCTTCCAGGCAACCCAGCAGTTGATTGAAACCAGCAAGAACTAAAAATGGGTAACAGGCATACTACATGAAGTTAAACAATTATATTAAGAATTTATAGCTAAGAAGAAAGATAAAGACAAAAGAAAGTATTTTCAAATGACAAATTAACACACTAATAAAAGAGCAGTGACAAAGATAATGAATAGCCAAGAAAAGGAAAAAGGAAAGGAAGAGTTATGTGCAAATGCTAATAAAAATAGCGCCACATAGAAAGTCTTCAAGAATGTCTATTAAGAAGCAACTTATATGCTATACTAAATTCAGCATAAGCTTTTACAGTGCTGTAGTGGAAACACAAAACATGTTTAAAAATACAGTAGAAGTATTTTTACCTGTCACCAAAACGCAACAATCGCGTCACTTGCAGTCCGTTTGCTATCATAATAACATAGGCATTGCATCCGTCTTTCCTCGCCTGACGCAGCGATTCCAACGTATAGAAATTTGGCGATAACAGATCTTCATTCTCCTCTACAACAATCTTTGCACAAGATATTAAATGGATAGTGTTATAGAAAGAAATCATACCCATATAATATCTGTTTGATCATACAGCAATTTATCCATCATACAGTAATCACTATTCAGCTTCAAAGTGGTGACCCCGACATACACCTAACGTAACTACGCAGCATTGTACAAAGTTTCGATAACGTGATTTAGGTTTTGACACATCCGACACAATTTCATACATTTATAAATCAGATATTATTATATGCTTACTTACCATAACAATCGGTACAGCAGGGATTCTAATAAACAGACCACCTTCGAAAATATTTAAGTAAATTGAGTCGCATATGATTGCCATGCAAGTGACGTCCTTGGTTTTCGCCAACACATTTAACATATCGATCAGAACAAATTCTAGATCTTTCTTTTTATAAACGTCCTTTGTTATTGGGGACAAGTCTGCGCTGCTCCTAAATATAAAAATGAATTATACAGCAATCAAACGTTCAGACAAATACCTAAGGGACCATCCATGAACTCTGTCACACTAATTTCATGACTTTTTTTACCCTCCCCCCTCTTTGTCACAGCTGGTCACATTTGTGAGACCTTCTAATAAGAAATTTTATGCCTAGAAATTATTAAATTAAAACAGCACTTCAGAAATAAGTTTTATTTCCATTAATTGTAATATTTACCTAAACATACGAGTTATTCGATTTTGAAATGTGACGTCACGAAATTTAGGACCCCCTCCCAACCCTTGTCACACAGCGTCACACTTCATCGCCCCCCCCCCCACGTGTAACGTAATTTATGGATGGCCCCTAACAAACATTTGTCTGTTATACAAATAATGTCTGTTCTGGTCGGGAATCAAAATTAATGCTGTCCTTTTCCGAATAATTCGTTACTACTATCTTCGGAGTCACACTATGTGATGCAACGGAAATACTATCTTCGGAGTCACACTATGTGATGCAACGGAAATAATCTCTTCACCCAGGGGTAAACACAATACATAATTTACCTACATAAAAATTTGAGTGGCGACTTTATAATAATATAAAACAGTGAGAAGTATCTCTTGTGGCGCCAAGAACCCAAAAGCACCCAGTTGACCATCTCTTTTAAACCGTCTAAACTTTTATTATTTAACTTTTCTATGCAAATATTTGTATCAACTAAATACTTTGATCGAATGCATACTCACGTGATCATGAAGGCGCTGAGAATTATTGTGAATTTAAACATTTTCATGTTTCGTAACAACTTACTCGGGAATACGTAACTTTACTTTCTGTGTAGTTTTTTTCACTTTCCTTCTGAAGATTCCCACTTGATGGTATGGTAAGTGACGATGTAGTCTTAGTAAAACTCTATACACTTTTGATTTTTTTTTCTAAAGTAGATAGGTATTCAATATTGCCTTCGAATGCTAAAAGGCAAAAGTTCAAAGCTTGATCCTTTATGGACAGTTTGACCGACAACCCTCATTGAATATGCAAAGTTCGTTACACGTGGGAATTGGTTTCTGAATTATAAATTTTAGTTCCTTCTCTACATTTTACAGGTTACGTAAAAATGTGTGTAGTCAGGGATTCGAATATAAACTACAATGAATATTTAAAACTCATTTTACAACCTATCTGTCGCTATCGCTATAACATATACAACGTAACTATCGAGGCTGCTATGTATGTTAATTTAAGCTATTTATTAAAAAGTTAGAAAAAAAAACAGTGGTAACTAACGCCATCTCTTAACATAATAATAATATGATGAGTAAAATGCATAAAGTGCCATTTATCCAGCATTCCTCGCGCCATCTATGAATACAACTTAACACTTTTTAAAGTACCACAAAGAGAACTACGAACATAAGAAACACTGTATAATGCTTCCTATCTCATTTTCTCCCACGTTAAATCTTATGAATGTATGTGTCTGTCTCTTTTTACCGTCGTTTTTTCGTTTCATCGACTTTCAAATCACAACGAAACACACAACCTTGTCCTTCAAACCCCTTGTCATAAAAAACCATAAATCTTTCACTGCTTCTGCTGTACGTTTGTGGAATTCCTTACCTTCCCACATACGAAAAGCACAAAATATTATAATAAATTAACCTTTAAAAAATTAGTAAAAGATCACTATCTAGCTACATAACTTTGCTTTCTTCTCTCCTATTAAATTTCTTCCCTCTATTTCTACTTTTCTTCTTTTTTTCACTCCTGCCTATTACCAACTAATGTAGTAATAAATGATGGATTTTTGCTTATCACTGCTATGATATGTATTAATTTGTACTTTACATAGTTTTAATTACATATATTTGTTTATTTTTTGTTTATATCTTTCTATTTTATATTCTCTGTTGACTTTACGCACGCCGATGCCCTCTATGTTTTTTTTCTAAGTATCCTTCTAATAGGTTGCCTGGAATAAATCGCTATGTAGCGATAATGCCGCCTGTTCTTTTGTACTTCCATCTTTACTGATATTCTTGTACGATTGTATAATATGTGGTGTGCAAACAATAAAGAGTTATCTATCTATCTATCTAACGATGCTAAAGAAGTTTTCACTTCAAAAAATAACACGACTCAATACACTGCCATATAGTCAATCCTACACTGTCCACCGTTTCAATCTTCTATTTCTCTGTTCTAATTCTCTATGCTGACACGAATCATTCTTTGTGACCGAAATAGTCTTGATCGTATTACCACCACATTACTTTCGTTAGTTGGCTTTACCTCTATCCTCTATGCATCTGTACAAATAAATTAAATTGGAGTGTCTGTTTGTAATATTAAAATAACAGCTTTTTACTAAGTGCATTTGGATGTATACACGGTACATATACCTACCAAAACAATTTTTTTTTTACAATTTTTGTCTGCCTGTCTGTTTGTTTCGGGTTATCTCTGAAATGGCTGGATCAAATTTAACGGGACTTTCACTGGCAGATAGCTGATGTTACAAGGAGTAACTTAGGCTACTTTTATTTTAGAAAAAATATTGTTTGTTAGGCGATATGAAGTTCGCCGTGTCAGCTAGACTATAAAAACTATATTAAATAAAACAAGCAGATCTTGTATAAATATAATCGTGTAATAATTATTATCAACAATTGTAAAAAAATATAAACCCCATTTAGTATACCACTATTGTATAATATAAAAACTGTATAACAAGTAATTCCAGTAACTAGGTAAATTTTATTATAATAACTTATAATGTATGATGATATTTGTTCGTTTCTTATTAAAATAAAATAAAAATATGTACTTACAGAAAAATTCGTCTACAAAAATAGTGTTTAAAAATATATTAATATAAAATTGTCAAAAAAAATTGTAATAATTTTCTGCTGCTCAAATAAAACCTAAGGAATGATTGTACTTAGGAATCATTTATCACCTTATTAGGTTTTCAACAAAGGTGATTTGCTTTGATTCATATTTTTATATTCATTCGTAAAATACATACTATAAAAATATACATGTAAATAAATTTACTTAACTTTATGTATTAACCTCTGCATACTTCTTTTTTTATGGAAATAGCCGGCAAACGAGCTGACGATCCACCTGATGGTAAGTGGCTATCGTTGCCCATGGACATCAGCAACACCAAAGGCATCACTGATGCGTTGCCGGCCAAGAAAGAGAGAAGAAAAAGAAAGAAAGAACTGGCTCTCAAGCCCCCAGCAGGAACACGACGAGTCGTTTGGCGGCTGACTCATGCTCAAGGGTGGTAGCTATCCAGGCGAACCCCATCGAGAAATAATAATAGTAATAATGATATTAATTAACAATTAAAATCAATGTTATCAATATAATCCCACGAGCGAAAAATTCTTCAAAAATAAAATAGTTAAAGCTCAACTAGCGATATCTCTCGCACAAAAATTATTAATGTTTATGGTTTTAAATAATCACTTAACTTTATCAGTAAAAGTTAATTTTTGTCAGTATTTTATGTATGAAACTTACATTAACATTTAAATTTATAGGAATTTGACAAGGTCACTCAAGGGCAATGTCACAGCTCAAATACTCAGTAACGGTTGTAATAATTCCACTCAAAACCAGCACCGTTAAAGTGCGTTTCATTTAAGTCTGCATTTCGCCATTATGTTGATAGCATTGTAGTGTTATATATTTTCTCGTATTACCTATATATTGTAATTATCTTTGATGAACGTGACAACTACGCTATTATTATCTTCAACGCTACCAACATAACAGCGAGGTGCAGAGTTACGTGAACCGCACTATAATAACCAACACAGCTCCCAGGATATCACAGTGTAGTCAGTAGTGTCGGCTACAGCTTGGCGGGCACGTAGGTGTGCCAGTGCGTGACGTCACGCCACCACTCCGGCCGCGTCATGGCGCCCGGGTACGTCATCACGCTGTTCTGGATGTGCTTGTATGCCTGGCCAATGTAGAAATGTTATACATTACCGACGTGTTTGGGAGTTCAGTATTAATCAACCTGACAAGGGGTGGGAGGGGATCCTAAATTTCGTGACGTCACATTTCAAATAAAACTTATTTCGAAACTGCTGTTTAAATTTAAGATTTTCTAGGTGTAAAATTTCATAATATGTGACGTCACACTAGGGGGGAGGTCTCACAAATGTGACCAGCTGTGACAAGGAGGGGGAGGGGTCAAAAAGTCATGAAATTAGTGTGACGTAATTTATGGATGGCCCCTTACTGTTGTTCACAGTGTGAACACAAGTTCTCGGTCTGGGTGTGAGTTCGTCTCTACGTGTCCACGTTACCTAGTCAATTCTAGTCTGAAGCTATGATAGTACATCTATTGTTAGTTCATCTCAAACCTGTCCATCAGCCATCCCGAGCACGGAGCGCAGACACCAGTCGGGCGGCGCCAGCGTGTCCACCAGGGCCACAGCCTGCGGCGTCAGCTGCGCACACAGCCGGACCACGCCCTCGCGTAGCAGCAGGCCCTGGGGACCGTGGAAGTAGCCGCCCTGGGAACCGGGCCAATTGTTATTATAAATACTGCAATATTGGTTTTGACAGAGACGGAATACGTAATAATGTGTATTTTAGTAACGGAGGTACATGTGGTACCTATAACATTTTTGATAATCGGTACATTAGTAAATAAAGCCATGTCAAAGGCCCATCGGAACATTTCATAAAAATGTTCATTATACAAGCAAAATGTAGCGCCATCTCTCTTTCTGTCTCACTTTAGTTAACTAAGTGAGATCTGCGTCGCCAGCGGCGTTGAAATATATCTACAGATCATCAGTCTAATTACACAGCATAAGTACCACGTTTATAGCACGCGATGGCCCTATCCTTATTGTAAATAAGACAATGGAACGTGTCAAAGTTTCTAAAACGTTATACATACAGTTTTTGCCGTATTGGGGCGGCTTAGAATACTAACCCCAATCCCACGCCAGATGGGTGTCGTTAAAGGCGACTAAATCCGGCCCGCTGGTGGTAGGGCCCCTCAAGGGATTATATTGGTAATATTGATTTTAATTGTTATTACCATTATTATTATTATTATTTGTCCATGAGGTTCGCCTGGATAGCTACCACCCTCGAGCATGAGTCAGCCGCCAAACGACTCGTCGTGTTCCGGCTAGGGGCTTGAGAGCTAGTTCTTTCTTTCTTTTTCTTCTCTCTTTCTTGGCAGGCAACGTATCAGTGAAGCCTTTGGTGTTTGGTGTCCATGGGCGACGATGGCCACTTATCATCAGATGGATCGTCAGCTCGTTTACCGGCTATTTCCATAAAAAAGACATACAATATACAGCGTGGCCATGTGCTTCTCGAGCAGGAAGGCGCCGTACAGCGCCACCAGCTGCAGCAGCACGCGGCGGCACGCGGGGTCGCTGAACTCGCGCGCCGTCGCGTAGAAGTGGTTCAGGATGAAGTTCTGGGGAGAAAGGATTGTTTCAAGACTGTTTGTTGAGAGGAGTTTTAGTGCACTTAATGTAGTTCATGTGTTACTATCACAGACCTGTATACCTAGAGTAGATGACGTATGTAACTCGAATTGTATGAAAACCAAGCGTGTCACTTTTTTTGACACTATGTTATGTCACAAGAAAATTTGAGTGATTGATATACCTCATCTTAGCAATACCAATACGAAACCGATTTCTTACCGATTCTCGATATCGATAACCGATTATGATCAGTCTGGTTGATTGTTATTGTATACGTATAGGTTAAAGTGCTGAATAAAACCAAATAAATAATTTTGTTTTGTTAATGTTTTGTTATTAAACATATATCATTGGGGTAAGTTCGATTTAAATTGATTATTTATTTATTATAAACACAAATTATAAAATTTATTAAATTTTTATTCATATTAAAATTATAAACACGTTTCAAAAATATAAATAAATAGATCAATATCATATTATATTCTTTACTTATAAATTTTACGTAAAATAAATAAAAGAGAATTAAATCAAAATATAATCATTTATTTATTGAAATCAAAACCTTTATAATTTAATAATCAAAATAACAAAAATGTACCACCATTAATTTAGAAAGTAATAGGAATGTTGAATAATTTTATGATCCAGTTTTATTTTATATTCTATAATTTTACAAAGAGGAAAGTTTATATTTATTGTTTTTTTTTTAATGGCTAAACTGAAAAACTACTGGACCGATTTCAAAAATTCTTTCGATTGATGAAAAACAACTAATCAAGAGCTTGTAAGGCCATGCGCAATGTAGGGTTCCATAGTTGATTGATCATTTTTACTCGTTAACCTGTAGCCGTGATAGTTTTCCTTGAAAATTCACTGTTTATCCTATTATTGTGAATTTTTTGTCGAACTCCACCTTTTTAGAGCTGGCAGGGGAGACGGAAACTTGACTCTAACCAAAATTATCACTTTTTTTAGTTTTTTTTTTAGAAAATTTGCATATTATAATTTTAGCTTGTTTTTCTTATTAGACTTATTAGTGAAAATGAAATTATTTCACTTATCAGTGAAACTGTTGTATTCTTATGACAATAATGTTCTTTAAACCGAACCCATAATATTTTTATAATATCCTTACAACGTTACCCTACACTATTGGGTAGGCGAGAAAAAAATCCATCCCCACTTGAACTGTGATAAATAAATATTTTTAATATTTTATTCTACGACTTTGTAGTTTTAATAAATATCCATGCCAAATTACACTCACTAAGTTGCAAATGGACGGACGGACGGACGGACGGGCGAACAGACATGACTTACCTTTGGAATAAAATTTGTGTTACAAAATATATATCTATGAGAATATATTTATTCGACGATTCTCAAAATCGATTAAAATCGAGACAAGGCTGGGCAAATGAAAAACACTATATACTATATTTGAGCGAAAAACTACAATATTGACAGTACCACGAAGTAAAGCGTTACAAAGAAGCCCTACAATTTTGAAACCAAAATGGGCAATGTATTGTATAGTATGTAGTACATATACTCAGTAAGTGCTCGTCATTGTAAAACGTGGTAAAAGCACAATAAACATTAAATTAATTTATTTTAAATAGATAGGAACACAATTTTATAACGAAATTACTTAGCGATGAAAGAAAATGTTTTCTTTATCTTTCCTAACTATATTTTTAGATTTTCTACAGTTCATAACATTAAAATCAGGCATTTTTCGTTATTTCAGTTGATATCTGTTGCCAATAGCAATGAAAGGCCGACTAAATGACACGGCGCCTAATTAGGATTTCAAATCCTAGTTGTCCCACGTGAAATGTATGAACTTACCGCACCTACTCTAGGTATACAGGTCTGTGGTTACTATAGTGTTCATAGGAAGAATAAGAATTTTTAAGTTCATTCATTGTTTGAATTTTTTAGTTTATTTCTAAAGCTTCTAGCTTTGCTTTGCTTTAGGCGCGTTATGAAATAAATGGGAAAAATGATGAGAGGGAAATTTTAAGATTTGTGATACGGTGACGGTGACGAAAAACGTCACGCGCGTTTTTAAAAACGTTTTTTAAAACGCGCGTTATGAAAAAAAATATTATAATTATATTTATTATATTGTTTTATTTAGGATATTTTTAGAATATTATTTTTTTGGAATATTGTTTTTTGAAATCGTTTTCTTTTTTTTGAAAAAAATTTTTTGATGCCAAAGAAGTATAACTTCTCACGCGCGTACATAAGTACACGTTTATATTTTTTTATATAATGTTGTAACCTAAACTATTAGAACCCCATCCATATCTCATATATCCTCAATTCCTCACTGAATAATCGTGAAGTAATCGTGGTAGTAATACAGAAATGACAAGAGTTCCTTTCGCTGTCATACTACATAATACTACTAATAGTATGGTATTAAAACTCAACGACATACCTCTCCATATATGACAGACAGCGATACAGCGTTGTACGCCTGCGACTCGTTCTTAGCCTGCAGGGCGTTCCTTCCGGCGCCCTTCAGCCGACTGACCTTCTCGAACGTCGTCTTCAGGGTGAACGCCGTCAGCCACTTGTACATCTGGATTATGTCTAGAAACAATATTTGAAGATTAATATGTGAAGAGACAACTTTTAATACTATGGGTTAGGTTAGGTTAAACTGAAAACACAAACCTCGCACACTGCATTAGAATTCAAAGTAACAGTTTCAGTCATAGATTAGTTTCAGTTAACACTAAAATTAAAAAAAAATAATAAACACGCATTTATAGAAAATCCAACTAAAAAATAGAAAATAAATTTGAATTAAGAATCGTGTAATTATAAAAAAAGCTTGGGGTGCTTTTTAATACGCTTTTATTAGCTTCAGATGTATGTAACGGACTCTTTGAACATGATTTTGACCCCTTTCAAAACGTCGGGTTAACTTGAAATTTGGCATACCTTTTAGGGACCGATGACAATTCAATATTTAAAGAAAAAAAAGAAAGAAAGAAAGAAACCTAATTACACGCTTTATATTAGCTTTTAATACCTGAGAATCGCGGCGGCGGCGGTACTTTTGAGTTCGGACGTGAATCCACGTTCCCGGTAATCGACGAGTTAACGGTCAGATTTCTTTCAAACTTCGTATACTTATCGAGGATCGATGACAATTCAATATTTAAAGAAAAAAAGAAAGAAAGAAAAAGAACCTAATTTTTTTTTCAAAAAATGAAACAAAAAAATTAAAAATAAAATTGATTATCCAATTAGTTTGTTGTAATATTTAGATAGTTATTGGCCATTTTTCAATTAAAATAAACTGTTAAACTATAATTAAGTGGGATTGTGGTCAAGCATTACCTTATTTGTGTAAAAAAAAGTACATTTTTAGTTTGGTACAAAAATTACCTTTTGGCCTGAGATCTCCTAAGACAATAACAAAGAAAAACAAAGCACTCACTATCCGGTTCCACGAGCTCCTCGACACTAGCCCACCGACAGCGCTGCGTCATCATCTCATCAGCACCATTAAGGAAGGCGAGGGACCCCAGCGGGTGGTCGGCCGGGGCGAGCGTGTGGCGGCGCTGCCAGACACCCAGCAGCCAGTTGCTGGCCTGCTGCAGCAGCAGGCTGTTCTCGCCCTCGTACGTGCAGTTCGCGTCGTTGTCGTTGCGGAGGTCGCCGATGCCGGCCGCTGGGGGACAGAGATGGAGGTAACGCTACACTCACACTCGTAGCCCTACAGATTCCCTATCTCGTGGGTGTCACGGACAACACACAAAGGCAAGAACACACACACCCAGACCGAGAGCAGAAACTCAAACTCATCACTCAAATTTCTGCCACGCTGGGAACCCAGAACCGTTTGAACGGCGATCTGGCATAGTAACCATTGCGCCACACCTGTCATCTATAGAGCATAAAATAATATTTGTACGCCGTCATAACGGCATAGTATAGTAGTTTCACCAATTTAACCTAAGACCTAATATACAATGTACCTATACTATTACAAATAAATGCATTCATTCATTCATTCATTCATTCCATCCAATCCAATCATTAGTCTACCAAACTATTGCACTGTACCCCGTAGAGCACAGTACAAACAACTGACCCTTGAGGTAGCCGTGTCCGCCGCAGGCCTCGCGCGCGACCTGGATGCCGTCGCGCGCGCTCCAGCCGCACACCGGCTTCACGGCCGACGACAGCGCGTGCATCTCGATGCCGCGCGCCGCCGTGTTCGCTTCACTACCTGCCGTTATTATTATCTATACAAATAAATAAAATTGGAGTGTCTGTTTGTAATGTTAAAATAACCGCTTTTTACTAAGTGCATGTGGATGTATACACGGTACATATATATTAAAACAACATTTTTCACAATTTTTGTCTATCTGTCTGTTTGTCTGTCTTTTTGTTCCGGCTAAACTCTGAAATGGCTGAACCGATTTTGACGGGACTGTCACTGGCAAATAGCTGATGTAACAAGGAGTAACTTAGGCTAATTTTATTTTACAAATAAAATAGTTTCTTAGGCGACACGAAGTTCGCCGGGTCAGCTAGTAATAAATAAACTTAAAAAAAAGACGGAATGTCTTTTTAAAAGAACCTTATTTCGTAAAAAATCTTGGCACTATTTTTTATTGAAAATTTAAATAAAAAAATACAAATTACGATAAAAAACACTAAGATAGTTTACCAAATAGCACTTGTCAATGAAAAATTATTATAAGCACAGAAAAAATAATAGTACTTATTAAGTCTATAACAAATTAATGTTTGGTATTAAAATGCATTTGGCTTATACACCCAGCTTACTGATGCTTTAACTCGTATATAGATTTTTTTACTGCCTTGCTAGCTAGCATCTTCCTTTGTATAAGCAAATGTTTTTACACGTTTCGATTGTAGTGACAAACCACTTTATCCCTTCACATCCATCTTGCCAGCAACGCGTCGTGTTTATCTTCGATTTTTTACGTATCCATGAAAGGTAGTGATTTCTGATGACTCATGCTCAGGCTATTATTAACATACAAAAATGCGGACCTAAATCCCGTTCAAATATACAAGCATATTTAAATACATTTACACATTTTACATGCAGTTAAAAATGCCGCCTTATATACCCGGTATTAAATTGAAATTAATCAATAAATTATTTACATGCCCAATATAGCTGTAAAATCCCCGTTGCAAAATATTATGTGAGTTTTTTATTTATTTATTGAAGATAACGACAGCCATATATTTAATAATTACCTACTTAATTATTGACTTACAGAAATTAGGCCAATAAATGTTATCTACTAATTACAAAGTATTTAATTTAATTATGAAGTAAAAAATTAAGGGTAAGTTTCTCATAGATCAATGATTAAAAAATGTATCCCATTTACCCGTATAGCCATCAATGGTGATGTTGACGTGCGTCACCGAAAACCAATTGCAGAATATCCTCTGCGCGTATGTAGCGGCCAGGTACGGGAGCAACCTGATTTGCTGAAATCATCAATACTAAGTTAGAACAAACCATCCGCGATTTCACCTCACTTTTCAAAAATTTGTCCCGAGAAATAAAGTGTGATTGATTTGTGATTTATTATTGATAAATATATTATTTGAAAGATGGCCTTAGGAGTTTCTTTCACAGTTTCATCTGCTTTTACTAAATCATTCTCTCGAAACAATGGTCTGCGTTTGAGTCCACTACAAGAAACAGAAAATAAAAAACATACCTGCTGCTGATACTCCAGCACGGGTGTTTCTTCAGCCGCGTTCTCTGGACCGAACTGCCTCCTGACTGCGGAGTAGCGTATAGCGATCACGATAGCCTTCTGCAAGTAGTTGGTAGATATCGACGTGATGTGGACACGACCACCTGCGACCAAACAAGAATCAAGATTCTTGGTGAAAAACACCACAGGACATTTTGAACCTTACACACTAATGGGAAAGTTCTAATTCATTTGAAATGAAACAATGCTGTGTTGCCAGTCGCTATACAAGTCTCGAGGATATAAACATGGACTTTCATTAGTGTTACATAAGGTTCAAATCTGTAAAATTATGCATTGTATTGCATCTGCACGTCGCTGCTCACTGCACAAAGATTTCACATCACCGTTTATATTTAAGTTTACATGTATAAATAGGAAATCGCAATACAGTAACTTTATTTAACCTTATTTACTAACTTTTCTTCATAAATTTTTTACCTTACGATAAAGGGCAAACGTAAGACAGAAACACGAATATAAAATCTCTATAACATTTACTCATGCTTTCACGTTTACGATTCGACTAAATTAAGTTATACCTAAGATTTTAATAAGGGATTCATTACTGCTCGAGAATGTTTCCGCTATGAAGAAGAAGCAACGGAATAAGATAACTTAGCATTATATTGACGACATGACGACCCCTGTGGCGCAATGGTTACCATGCCGGATCGCCGCACCAAGGGTCCTGGGTTCGATTCCCAGCGAGGCGGAAATTTGAATGATGAGTTTGAATTTCTGTTCTCGGTCTGGGTGTGAATGTACTTGTCTAGTGTGCTGTCCATGGCACTCACGACACAGGGAATCCTAGTGTGGGGCTATGAGTGTGAAGCGTTGTTTATTTATTATTTATTGGCCACAACGTTAAGCCAATTACTGAGTACAAAATTCTCACCCGACAACACTCCCAATGCCGCTCCAAATCTTTTGCTGGGATCTTTGAAAGGCGTCTGGTAATCGCCATTGTCATCAACTCCGCCATGCTTGTCCAGCGCTGACTCTTTAGGAATGTGATAGTTATTGAATATCACGAAGCTGGAATCAACAGAAAATAAATTTAGAGCTGTCTGCTACGACAGAGATGTCCAGGAACACGAGTTAGACCATGCCCTCTGCATTCTTCTTTCATCCCAGGATACGCTCCCCTATTAGCAAACACCTAAGCGCGCTAATTTACAGATTTTATTATTATTAAAATTATCCATTAATAAAACTTACCCATTATCAACACCATTGAGCCCTATCTTTTCACCAATGTCCCCTACAATGACTCCAGGATATGGTTTTAGAGTCTTAGGGTCTCTGATTGGTACAACGAAGGTGTGAAGGCCATGGTTTTTGCCCTTCGATACCAGCATGGCGTATACCACGGCGTGGGTCGCGCATTTTCCTGGAATATAAATATTTGCATGTACATATTAACAAAGTGTATTATCTCTCTCAATGATAAACAGAATTCGAGTAATAAATTATATATAATATCTTTTAAATTCTTCACATTATCGATACGTAAAGATGTACTTTATGTTATTAACGATATATTTTACGAGATTTTATATTATAAAACATTACATTTAATATATAATTTTTATTTTATTCTCCTATTTCAATGCTACCAACATTACACTTAAGTGCAGATTTAGTTGACTACAGTTTTTTTTTGTTTGAAAAGTGACTTAATCAACAGTATTTTTAGCTATGTTTAGTGTTATTAAAACTGTGGGGATTTTTTTAATTTTAATTTATTTAATGTTATTATTGCAATCAAACAAGTAAACATATCCACTTAACTGTGTAATAGATAATGAGAGTAAATTAAATTCATGGTAATGTATACGTTTGAAACTCATTTTAAAGAGGGCAAAAACCTCATTTGAACCGCGCTGTGTATCATAATATAAACTAGGTACACAGTAAATAAATGTAAATACCCACATACAATTAAGCATAATGATAAACTAATTATCTATACTATATTCACATTCGGATCAGAATTGACGTAAGCACTGTGTTGCCTAGCAACCACAAACAAACAGGTGCATGAAACTTTTGGTCGTATAAAGTGCGTTTGAACTAAATCTGGAGTTCGCAAGTCGCGTTCCGTTCCACTCTTTATAATTTAATTTCTTTTTAAACATAATATTTATTTTGCAAAAGTTTAGAATAACACGGAATTGTTACGCATAAAATCGATATAGACTGTTTTAAAATACATAAACATAAATATAAAATGTTATTCGGCTTTGTTTAATGAAATTTAACGTATAAATAACTTTATGCTCAATCATATTGAGTGGAATGAAATATCTGTATAATCTGTACAGTGCCATCTCTGAAGAACTTATTTGTGCCGTGGCGAAAATTGGAACTAATGCCATCCCATTCATATCTTAATAATAGCGCACTATGATTGGTCCAATGCGTCCGGCAGCGCCCTCCTTAAAGTCACAGATAAGTTGATTTCACTGTATTTCGAAATATAATACGACCAAGTTGCAAAGCATGTAAGCGCCATTATAGCTGTGAGGTTTTCGTAGTCATTTCTATTTATAGTCATAGGCAGGCGGACCGTAAATAATAATTTTGTGCAAAGGTTACAAGTCGCTTCACGAAATGATGGATGTGCGAGCGTGAGTTATTCAATGATGAAAATTGTTTTAAGATGTTGGTTTTTACGTCGTTTTCTCTTAGTGTGTTGTTGTTATAGGTCAATAGTAAAATAATGAAGATGTCACAAACGTTATAATGATTATTTAGTTCTTTAATAGTTATTTGGTGTGCGAAATACAAATCAGTTTGTGAAAACCCTATAAAGGAATTTTTATGATTTGTTGACAAGTATTATGATACGAGTTTGACTCAAGTGTATAATATAATAATATATAAAGAGGAAAGATTTGATTTTTTGTTTGCATTGAATAGGCTCCGAAACTACTGAACCGATTTCAAAAATTCTTTCACTGTTGGGAAGCTACACTATCCCCGAGTAACATAGGCTATATTATATTTTCAAAAAAATTAGGGATCCTTAATAAAACTCCAATAAGTTGTAAATAAATAAGCAAACTGAAGCAAAGCGAGGGCGGTTACTCGTGAATAATAAATTAATTGTAATTTAATGCATTAAACTTATTATTTATACCGTGGTAGGTAGTTCTTCCAATTTTTGAAGTTACGCTTATTTTTTATGGAAATAGCCGGCAAACGATCGGCAAAGAGCTGACGATCCACCTGATGGTAAGTGACTATCGTCGCCCATGGACATCAGCAACACCAAAGGTATCACCAGATGCGTTGCCGACCAAGAAAGAGAGAAAAAAGAAAGAAACCTACTGATAACAAATAAATAATCATAGGACGGACGGATATAATATCTTGAAAAAGGAGTAAACTGCGAAGATTTATGATGAACTTGTATAAGAAGTTAAGAACATAACGCAACAGGCTAAAAATGTAACTAGTACGTGAGATTGATATGAAAAAAAAACTGCATAAGTATCACTAACAGTATTAAGTAAGGAAGGGATCAAAATAAATAAAGACCGAGACGTTAATAACAGCGTTAGCGTTACCACAAAGACCCCGAGGTCAGTAATGTTTCTGTCACATTAATTGTCGCTCCGACCGACGCTGACGGGGACCTTTTGCTCGGAGAGGTCACTACCGCCAGCACTGATTGTTCCGTTCTATCCTGCCTTAGCTTAGCATATAAAATATTATATATTTTCAAGACATTGAAAAAATTTCCGCAGCCAAAATTGTCTCGTTTTCCAGTAAGTTTCTCATGCATATGAATAAAAGGAAAAATAAAATAACAAAATCATGTTTAGCTTTGAAGGTATTGTTCAGTCTGCAATAAAAATCTCTCTCATTTTTTTGTCGTTTATAGAAATAACACAATACATTGGTTTAATTTAAAACAAAGAGCAATGCAATAATTATAGGTTAGGTAATAATGCTGTGATTTTAAAGTTGTATTTCTACTAGCGATTGCAGACTTTAGCCTTCGCTTTAGTTATTACAAGTGTAATTACAATTGTGATACCTATTATACTATGCAGTATAATAAAAAAATCTAATATTTTCGAAAATCAGAAGTAGGATTCCAAAATCAGAATAGGTTCCCTAAGTGAAAAGGCGCTGGATAACTAATACTTAGGACCCGGACACGGATAAACGGACCTTTATCACATTCGGACGGACTGCCAGTATTAAAAACCTACCTAAAGATCCCACCCAGAACTTAGCCGCCTCGAAATCAGCAGAATGGAGAATAAACTGCTTCTTCTCCGGACAGAAAGTAGCCGTTGTCCTCATGCCCTTAGCGTTGGAGCCATGAGCCACTTCTGTCAATGCGAAACATCCCCCAATCTGGGCTTTCTGGGCGGCTTCCACAAAATGGTAGTGGTGCGCTCTACCACTGCCTTGGATGGTGTTGGCGAACATCCGGAATGTCAAGGATATCTTGACTGCCAACGAACTGTCGAACATGAATATTGCTTCCGACTCAGCTTGGAATATTGATGGGTTTTCGACAATCTGGAAAAATGATTTTTTTACCAGACTTTCAAGGTATTGGATTTTCTGTTTTACTAGTTTGATTTTCAATACCGCCTACGTTTAAAAAGCGTTTCTGACGCATTGCTGGCTGCAACAGTAAACCCGTTTGTTTTCTTGGGTAAAAATGAAATAATACAAATTTGTAATAATAAAGGTAAATCTCAAAATATGTTTTATATTACCTTCTCAAAGGGAATAAAATTCTCATTGTAGAGTGCATACATCTGTTTAACGGTAATGTGTCTCTGCTCATCCAAGCTCGGAGTGGCGTTGGAATGGTGAAACAGAGGATGGTCCTTCATGAACTGCCATATGTCACTCTGGAAACAATATTCAAGTCTCAGGCATTTTTTATTGGATAAGCAGTAGTAAAGAAGCAAGGATTACTCTTATCTACACAAATAAATACAATTGGAGTGTGTGTTTGTAATATTAAAATAACTTAATATACCAAAACAACATTTTTTACAATTTTTGTCTGTCAGTCTGTTTGTTCCGGCTAATCTCTGAAATGGCTGACCCGATTTTGACGGGACTTTCACTGGTAGATAGCTGATGTAACAAGAAGTAACTTAGGCTACTTTTATTTTAGAAAAAAATAGTTTGTTAAGCGATACGAAGTTCGCCGGGTCAGCTAGTTAGATATAATAATATAAACAGAAGAGTTTGTGTTTGTTTAAATGAAAACCGAGGGTGGGTTACCAATAAATATTCAAGGCCAACACTGCAGATACACTGGATGATAGATGTTTATAATAATAAAAACTATCAGATCCGGCGAACTTCGTATCGCCTAACAAACTTTTTTTTTCTAAAATAAAAGTAGCCTAAGTTACTCCTTGTTACATCAGCTATCTGCCAGTGAAAGTCCCGTCAAAATCGGTCCAGCCATATCAGAGATTAGCCGGAACAAACAGACGGACAGACAAAAAATGTAAAAAAATGTTGTTTTTTTATATGTACCGTGTATACATCCAAATGCACTTAGTAAAAAGCGGTTATTTTATTATTACAAAAAGATACTCCATATTTATTTATTTATATGTATAGATATAGATGTATAGATAATATGAAGAATATCAAAAAGGTTGCGTTTCTTTTAATTTTTAACCAACTTGAAAAAGGGAGGAGGTATTCAATTCGACTGTATTTTTTTATGTTTGTTACATTAGAACTATTGACTGGGTGAACCGATTTTGATTATTCTTTTTTTAATAGAAAGCTGGCGCTTATCATGTGGTCTCACTTAAATTGGAGCTAGATCTGACGATTAGTTTTTGAGTTACTTTGGAGTCGGTTATTTTTTTCTTGGTAAAATTCAAATTATAATCATAATCATAGTTTTAATTAGACAACCCTGTAGCCTAGTTGGTAGCGACCCTGCTTGCGAAGGCAAAATAATGACTGCAAAATAATAAATGCAGCAAATACGATAACAAATACTTTGACAATGAATGTTATAAAATCTCAGTTAAGGAAAAGAATGCACATGTGCGAAAGAAATAAGAGGCTCACATTTTGAAAATGAACTTTAGTTTTGATTATTTGGTGTAATTAACATAGTTACGTAAATTATTATGTAAATCCTAATTATTGTTATTTTTAATTTAAAAATAATTTTGATTTTTTTCGCAGCTATTGTACTTTGTTCACTCAGTTTTTATAATCTGCTAAGTTTTTATATCTCGTTAGATAGCTAATAAGTTGTACATGTGTTTAAAATGATCTGCCGATAAAGTTCTTCTGGGTTTTTTTGCAGAAAACACCTATTTAAGTTGAAGAAACATTGGTTAAAGTATGAAAATTTGAAAGATTTGTAGCTCTGATTTAAAAATTGCTGAAAAAATCACAGTCTAATGGTTGATTATTATGCATTAAAGTGTTAGCAACCAGATAAAAATAAAATGCATACTTTTTTATGCATAAGTGATTTTTTTTTCAATATTCAAAGTTGAATTTCACATATGTATTCTTGAAAAAAAAAAATATGGAATTACTCAAAAATGGTTGACCAAGACATTACCTAACACCCTGTATATGAAAAATCATCAATTTTATTATGTACTTTTATTATTATGTATCTAGTATCAAATAGAATGTTCAAAGTCCTAGATACAATATAAAGTAATCTATAATCAATATCTTTTACATAGTTTAATGACAGGGATTATTATTTACTACCAGATATTGTTCAAAGAGCATGAGATAATACTGATAAAACATATTGTTATCCAATGTCCAGGTTCCTGTCAATATTGTAAATGGCTTCAAATCATTAACTGAGCATGGGTCCTCTCAAGGAGGCCTCGTGCACTATTCCTTCACACTGTTCCAGTGTGGGTTAGTGGCCAAACCAGAGTCAGAAACTTCATGCTGCCAAGAGGCCTCCAACATGCCTTAACAATTGTTATCTTACAATAACAACGAGGGCAATAGCTTTACATGCTCTCCATAACACTTAAGAAATTACTACTAGTGGTCAATTACTGACTGCACCGGCTGTTGCTTAACTCAGTCGATCACTTAGAGTTGACACAAGCCACCAGGCTATGAGCATTTCAATGAAATGCTTAGTTAAGTTGTTAACAGTTAATGGGCTCATTCAATTAAACCACAATAATTAAATTATATAACTGCTAACTGGTTAAATGACTGGAATCTAGTGACCACTAGGGGAGGGGATATTATGACATGCGTTATGAGAATGGTTGGTTTGAGTTTAACCCTTAAGTTCATTTTGTATAGTATACCATACATACAACTTTATAAAAACATACGATCACTATAAAATAATTTTTAACTTAGTTTTATTAAAGACATGACATTTCTAGACGCTTATTTATACTTCAAAAATAAAAATATTAGTTTATCTGTCATAATTTTAAATCAGTTGTGAAAAATAACTGTCAAGATGCGCCGCTCAGGTTTACCTAAGGTAAATTTTATTTTATTTTTATGTTTGTACTCCTAAATATGTATGTTTATTATAAAATACACATGCCTAAATGTTTGTTCTTACACATTTTTATATATATGTTATTGTCGCTATGAGAATTAGCATGTTTTTGTCGTGTTTTTTACTAACGTATATTATACTATACAATACCGCAGTTGCAGTAATCTACCTTTCGTTGGTGGTGTATAGAATACTATACATTGCTAACTTCAAGGGATCAATATTTTTTTGGACTTTACTATAAAATTTAAATTGCAAGTATATCTATCTTATATAATAAACCAATTTTATTACAATTTAAAAGACAGTTGTACTTATGTTTGACTGCCTCGTTGATATAGTGGTTGTAGAAAGCGACACACAAAGTTGTGGGTTCGATTCCCACAAAAATACTACTATTATTATTACTGCATGACTATCTACCTATATAAATGGACAAATAACATTGCATACATTATTCACCTATCTATAATACAACATGGTTTGGCTTTACTATGGTTTTTTTGCACGTTTATTTTGCTTTGGTTTTAGACTGCTATAAGTGAAAAAGCTAGGCGCATTTTATTCTTGGTATCTGAAAAGAATGCAGACTCTGACACAAGTGACGGAGTTAGTAGCGGTGATGAAGCTGGAATGATTGGATCAGTAAAAAGTTCTCCAGCGCCATCGATAAATTCCAGTCTCAAAAGGTTGAACCTCCTACTTTCTGATGATGAGATAGGAACACATGCAGATGATATTTATACCGATAAAACCGAAGTGCCTCTTACAGCTACTCTTACTCAGGTATTTTCTAATCCATCAGAAAGTAATTATGACGCTCTACCCTCAGTTTCATCTTTGCCATCTTTGCCTTCAGATCAACCACTTGCATCCATGCATGTCGGCAAACTTTTGACGCGCGCTCAAAAAATGAAACGCAAAGCTCCTGCCATCGTTGCAGGAAAAATAAAAAGACAGTGTAGCAGAAGAATTAAAGACTATAATAATAATTCAGAGACCCTATTGCTTGCGGTGGTACTCCAAAAAACAGTTTCGATTCTTCACATAACAAAGATGAACCTTACATTTTGTGCACATCGTACTTGCCTGGCCAGCTTTGCAGTACTTGCACCTCTGATGTCCGGTTATTAGCGGCCAATGGTCATATTTGTCATATATCCACAAGCTGCGAGAAAATATTCATATACCATCTGAGCGATTTTATTCCAGTGCGATATAATGCAATCAGCACGTCTGCCAAATCGACACCTCCCATGTGACAATTATATTACGATTATTTTGTAAAAAAATTGTTCAAGAAAGATTTATTTTATTAAACATGTTTACTTCCACCAAGACAGTTATTTTTATTTAAAATCATGTTATTTACAATAATCTTTTGGTATATATTAAAAACTACCAGTAACATTCCAACCCTCCCTAAACATAGCAATGTATAGCATAATATACATTTCTAAAAATGTGATAATCACTGTACGTGTAGCAATGTATAGAATAGTATACGTCTTGTTTTTCCAAAATTTTCATATCGCGATTTTTTTAATTTATTTTTTTGATGTTTTTTATAGCCCAAAGATGCTACCTATATAATTTTTTTTTACTTTTCTTCAAAAAAGCAATCTTGCCACGATAAGGGTTAATTAGGTACAAATAATGCCATATTGAGTCTATACTGTAATACAGAATACAGATCTAATCCAATTCAAAGAAACAAAAAAAAATTATTACCTTCAATTTGATTGTAGCCAAATTATCATACACGAGTTTCATTCGGCGCCAGTCGAACGTTGCTTTGGCCCGGTAGGAGTCCAAAGCTCCCGAGGGAAGGTCAGGAATATATTCCTTCAATTGGTCTGGTGTTACCTCCATATTAGTCGAACTCTTTTAAAAGAACAAATAGAGAACAAACACTTTCACTTTGTTGTGAATATTGGAATGATGTAACCGTAAGTCGCGCGAAACTAACATTAGTTATCTAGTATTTTGATAACACTTATCTCATCGACAATGCTAACAATAAATTATTTTTTTATATTATTCAGCAGCAGCACTTCAAGAAAGCACTACAGTTTAAGTAATTAGAACAATAAACCCCGACGGCTAGCACAAAGTGGCCAAGGCACATTATAAATAAAACAATACCTACACAAAGTACACAAGCCTATGGATTCAATTTATTTAATTGTATTTATTTCAATAATTCAAAATTGAATCTCGCAAGATATTTTTGACGAACCACTTTGAGACCTTTGAGTCCTTGAACTGCTTTGAATTTGAAGTTTGAACCTTAGTGCTTTGAACTCTTTGACAAATGTCAATGACAGACATGACAAGCCAACAACTAAAATGCACAAAATAATGTTGCCAGCCTTACCAGCCTTGGCAGCACATCCAATGGGCATGTTGAATCAATGCATTGTTCATGATAAAAATTTGACTGTATTTTGAGTGATTTAAGCATTGACTTATTATTAGGTCAATGGGTTTAGGTGCCTCATGCAATTATATGGCGTCAACTGTCGATCGGATAATGACACATTTGCTCGTGAGCGCATCGTCTTCCAGCTTTGATTACTACTTTTTCTTTAATCAATGTCTTCCAGTAAGACGATGGACGTTTTTTTTGAGTTTTTGACAATCAGACAATGTCACGTCACATTGACAATGACAGATGACAGATTTTATTTCCCGTCCCTGTCTCCGGTCCTTGTGTTGTTTCTGTTTGTTTGTTTTCGAAGTTTTGAAGTAGGAAAAAAACTAAAAACGTTAAAAAAGTTGATTAATTGTCACCAAAAGTATTGAAAATGTGTGGAATTCTAAAATGTAAGTGTATCTGACTACAAATACTATTTATTAAGCCTTATGTACTCAAGCAATATGAATTTACGGCAGGTACACAAAAAGTTTACCGCTACACCGGCAACTTTATTTTTTTTATTTATTTATATGTTTATTTCTGTTCCGTATCGTTGATCACTGATCACTGGTACACTAAGCTTTTCTTCTTTTAAAAGTAAAACGTTATGCACGTCTTACTTTTAAAAGCGGTTGGAAAACTTCTCTCTCTTCTGACAACGCAGTGGCGTAGCGTGGGCCTTGGGCTCCCGCCGCCCGGGGCCGACCCAAAATTTGTCGCCATCTTCCCCCCCCCCCCCCCCCGATCTTTGCCGCCCTCATATTATTTTAAATATTTAATAATTAAAAATGCACTTTTCTTGTTTTTTTTCGTAGCACAATTTACATTAAAATTTAATTAAAAATAATTAATTAATTCTTTTGAAATGCTTAATTAATTTAAATGTATATATATTTTTATTTAAAAATCAGGGGCGTAGTTACCGCGCTATCAGCCGTATCAATTATACGGGGCCCCCGGCGTATAGGAGCCCCCACTAACACTCCCAAAAAAACTCGCCAGCGGCCTAAGACTGCTACAATTGGCACTCCTTTTATATTTGACAGTTGAGGGGGCCCCACAATAAATATTGATATGGGGTCTCCTTAGGGCTAGCTACGCCACTGTTAAAAATCAAGTGGCTTGCCGCCCCCTCATCATGTGCCCGAGGCCATGGCCCCCCCGGCCCTCCTCACGCTACGCCACTGTGACAACGGATGAAGACTGAGAAGATATCAGAACAGAACTCCTTCTTCTTGTTACCTCCACAATTACATTATAAAAGATTTGTTAACTTAACAAAAAGAGTGAGTTCTGCTCCAATATCTCCTCATTCCTCATCTATTGCCAGAAGAGAGAGAAGTGCTTAGTGTCAATCTGGTTTACAAATCAGTTTCATTTCTGTGTTGCTTATTTCATCTATATTAATATTATAAAGAGGAAATATTTGATTGTTTGTTTGCATTGAATAGGCTCCGAAACTACTGAACCAATTTGAAAAATTCTTTCACTACTGGGAAGCTACATTATCCCCGGGTGACATAGGCTATATTGTATTAAAAAAAAATTAAGGATCCTTAATAAAACTCCAATAATGTAACCCAAGGTGTAAAAAAATAAAACGGAAGCAAAGCGAGGGTGGTTACTCGTGAACTATAAAGTGTAAGTGAAGTGTAAATGAAATTAATTTCATTTCATTTCATTTCCATTTCATTTCATTTCATTTCGTGTAAGCTCAATAACTGAAATGACTCAATGCTATTTAGAGGTCGGAAGAGAGTTCAGAGTAAGGGAGCTTGCAACATGTTACATGATTATTGACTGATCTCAAAACGACAAACATGCTTTGAGTGATTCAAGCTGTTTAATTTGTTCTGCAGCTCAATGGTTGAGAGCCTTTGTGATCAGAACATAATTATGATACAAATTATTGTGTGTGGTTATATTGTCTGACTTCATGGAAAGATAATAAAGAATCAACTATTCAAAAATTCTTTGTCAAATATCAAATGTATCAATATTAGGTTTTTTATTGGAGTATTCCTAACTTATTATTTTATTATGGAAAATTTACTTTTAAATGATTTTGGCCAAGAGAATTAAGTGCTATTATAATCGTCAACATATTTCTAAGTGTAGAGGGCTCCATATGTTCATGAGTCCAAGCCAACCGATCCTGTTCACAGTGCAGCCTGCTGAACAGCATATGAAGGTCTGGTGAACTATCCCTCTTGTTAGATGTTACTGGGTTCTTAACTTCGTACCAGCTAGTTTAATTGTGATGGCATGTGTGCATGATGTTAGGGTATTTAAACCTGCCTGGCTAATTACCACCCTCTAGAATAGTGTTGGAGCACCAGCAATAAGAAAGTCATTCACTTTCTTCTTAATCAGCAATGTGTCGGTGATGCCTTTTAATGTTACTGGCTTCCATGAAAAAAAAAGTAAAGCGAAAGATGGCAACAGCTCTAGATGACAATTTTCCTATAACGTGATATGACACTACTCCAAGTAGTTGTTACCGAAATTAATTTTACAATGAAAACAAAACTTACAACCAAACCACCTTTTATACTGTAAGTTTTGTGTTGTCTTTCGTCTGAATGAAATTTATATTAATGGCTTCTACCCATTTATGGCCCACTACATATATGGATATGGTACGGGTTTTTCATCATCAGGAGGCCTAATGTATACTCCACACTGCTCCGTGCGGATTGGTGGAGGAATGAGTGGCCAACCCAAGTGTCGGAAGTTTTTATGCCCCCCGATGGCCTCCGACATGGTTTAATGACTGCTATCTAATGATAACCAACGGGACTAATGGCTTTGCATGCCCTCCAAAGTACAGGAGCGCTCAAAAATGTTTTGCCACTAGCGGCCTCCCATCCAAATACCGACCGGAGTGTACCACCGGACCGTACCGCCGGGCTATAAACGCTTGTATGAACGGATTTTATATATCGCTACAAATATTCAAAGAATCTTCTTTAATAAAACAAATCCCATATTAATTCTTAAAATGTCAAACGTTTTATAAAATTGTCTTACAGTGCGACCAACTTATTTGTGAAATGGCGAAAATTGGAACTAATGCCGCCCCATTCATAAGTTCTTTGTGTTCATTCATTGACATTTACTACGTCTCGAATTGCGTCCAGTGATTGGTCCAATGCGTTCGACAGCGCCCTCCGTCAGTTCACAGATAAGTTGGAGGCACTGTATATGAAAATCTATAAATATTTAATTCAAACGTTACGTAACGGACTGCGCATCTCTATTGCTAACAAATTACGACGATTAATCCTTTAAAAATTAAAAAATAAAAATTAAATTTAAATTTTCGTTAATATCATCATAAATCGCCATCTTGGCCTGTTTCCTATTTTACATCAAGGTACATGTAACCACGTAGTCGTCCATCTGTTGCCTGAATCAGGTTCATGTACCCTTCAAATATTGTTCCTTTGCTTTCTTGATATTCAGAAACAAGCTTTGCACTTTGCTAACATAATAGGTATTTCTATTTTACAGTAGTGCAATACTAATGTATAGAATGGATTACAAAAGCAATTTAAGGAAATCGCCTTTGACTATGTTGTCCCCTGCCGCCCCTATTTTACTTTCATAACCACAATACAAGGTTATTTCTACACAAAGGCACGGATAATTGCACTCAACAGAGAACGAAAAACCAATCACGGAATGGAGGCAATGGAAAATGCACGTAGACTATTAACAAGGAGCATGCTTTGTAGGTATTGTATGTTCCTCCAGTTTTGTAAAAAAAATATTTTATTCTTATTGCTTTTTCAGTGGCTTTCCAGAATAAAATTATTGGACATAGAATTTAATTTAATGTTGTTTGTGGTTCTTGCTGTTGAATCACCTGAGCGTATTATCTATCAGTTCATGTTTATCACAGAAATGCATTGTCATCAGAACTCAGAACTAAATCAATAATATGTTAAATTCGTCTCTTATGGGTAAGTGGAAGCAGGACTAACGCTACAACTCAGAGTCACTAACGGTTACTCAAATCGCTCCTTAGTACAGAATTTGTATGGTGATTCTGTAGTAAGGAGCAGTTTACGAAACCGTTAGTGACTCTGAGTTGGGGCGTAAGGCTTGCAAGATTTAACCCACGCAAACAGAGTAAGCTAAAAAGTGTTTAAAAAATTTGTTTCGGCAGGCAGTAGCGTTCATAACTGCTGTTATACTACTCGTAACTTTTGCAAGTGATCGGATAAGGGTGAGGCCAAACGAGCGTATTTTTTGAGCTGTGTGTCCCGTAGAATGATCTTATATTTGGTCCCGTATCGGTTTTGTAACAGATTGGGTTTGAGATGCTAAAATATGTCGAATCGTATGTAATAATGACATTTGTAAGATCTGAGATCGCGCTCTTGAGCCAAGACCTGTTTATTAATACGGGCCCACGGACCTAAAAAAAAGACGGATGTAATCCCAGCAACAAATTCAGTGAAGCACCCTTAGTAATACCAACTCTCTATTCGTACAAGTACACACACCCACACATTGACACCATACTGCGTCAATCGCGATTCAAAAATTACCCACACATGGAAAGTAGGCGGCCATTGCTATGCTTCACTCTCGATTAGACGAGGTTACGTCAATCTCTTTTTCAGGTCCGTGTACGGGCCTAAGTCTAGAATTTTAGAGCATAATTAAAACAATATTAGTTTGCACTTACGCTCTGCGATCTCATTTTGTGTCCAACTCGTCTCGATCGCTTCGCGCTGACTTGGTAACGTCTTCACTTAGAATATAACAGTGGCAGAATTGTTTAAAGTCGACTCACGTCACGTCGAATAATTTTCTTGAATTTCTATCAAATATATGGGTGACAGAGGTTATCGATTTTTCGTGAACAGGTATCTTAGAAATTAACAATAATATGCCCTACAATGGTGGCATGAAAAATTCCGACACTCCGGTTGGCCACTAACCCCTCCACCAATCCGCACTGGAGCAGCGTGGTGGAGTATGCTCTAGGCCTCCTCAAGAGGAGAGACCCGTGCCCAGTAGTGCCCATCAATGGGTTGAAGCCATGCCCTACAATATCATCGTCGGGCTTGATCATGAATATTTGCATTTGTTCTATTACCAGGCTTATGGATCCAGTTATATGAATCTGTTTTTTTTTATGGAAGTAGCCGGCAAACGAGCTGACGATTCACCTGATGGTAAGTGCTATCGTCGCCCTTGGATATCAGCAACACCAAAGGCATCACTGATGCGTTGCCGGCCAAGAAAGAGAGAAGAAGAAAAAAAAGAAAGAACTGGCTCTCAAGCCCCCAGCCGGAATACGACGAGTCGTTTGGCGGCTGACTCATGCTCAAGGGTGGTAGCTATCCAGGCGAACCCCATCGAGAAATAATAATAGTAATAATGATATTAATTAACAATTAAAATCAATGTTATCAATATAATCCCTCGAGGGGCCCTACCACCAGCGTGCCGGATTTAGTCGCCTCTTACGACACCCATCCGGCGTGGGATTGGGGTTAGTATTCTAAGCCGCCCCAATACGGCTAAAACTATCTACTATTTAATTATGTACTTCAAAGACATTTAGAAAAAGAAACAACTTACTATAAATAGGAAACATCTACATCACTGTGATTAAACGCCTTATTTGTCTTACATGTATATATACCTATAACACAAAGGAAAAGTACCGCCAAACCAAAACCACAAATTTATTACATCAAAGTTGCGGTGTACCAGCGTTCCACGAAAATTCTTACAATAGTACACAACAGTTAAAATTACATCCTTTGCGAAAATTTGCAAATACTGCAATATTAATGAAATAAGCTAAAAGCGCGTATTGAAATAATATACCGGATAAAGATGTCCATAACGAGAGTTTCCTAGATATAAGATACAAGACCATAGCTAGCAACATAATTTTTTGTTGAAAGACGACAGCTTCTGTGTGGGCCGGGCTTTAAAACAACCCAGAGTTCGTAACCAGCTGCCATCTCGCCTCACCTCGTAAAACATTTCGTTTTTGAAGCGGAGCTAAGTTTGTTTTACACTCAGCCGTGCATCTTGAATATTTACACTGGTAATTTTTGCGCGGAACGTTCCGCAGAAAATTCTAGTTTGCTGGAGAATCAGGGAATTTTAATAGTGATCAGAAATAAAGGAGTGTTTTATCAGCCAATTTGCGTACTGTTCTGTTTAACTTTAAGCAGCAAGTTCTCTTTAAGCATCGACTGTCGACCATTTATTGCAGTGATGAAATAAGGGTAACAAAATTATTTATTTCTTTAACACTTACTTTCCCACTCTGGAGTAATTCGGCGTATTTTTATTACATCTATCAGGGACAGACAAAGCTGCATATAAAAAAGCCAAGCAACAACCCATAATTGTCCCACTGCTGGGCTCGGGGTCTCCTCTCACAATGTGAGGGGTATAGACCATAGTCTACCAGGCTGTCTATGCATAGCAGTGATAGCCTAGCGGTTAGAACGTTGGTCTCTCGAACAGAGGGGCCCGAGTTCAAATCCTGGCACGTATCTCTAATTTTCAAATATTATGTGCGTATTAGAAGTTAATTATTACTTGCTTCGGTGAAGGAAAACATCGTGAGGAAACCTGCACACCGGAGAGTTCTCCATAAAGTTCTTAAAGGTGTGTGAAGTCTACCAATCCGCACTTGGCCAGCGTGGTAGACTATGGCCTGTACCCCTCACATTGTGAGAGGAGACCTCGAGCCCAGCAGTGGGACAATTATGAGTTGTTGCTTTGCTACCAGGCTGGCCAAGTGCGAATTGATAGACTTTCAGTATTCAGTATTCAGTATTTTATTTCAATATATGTGGTACATTTAGGTCTTACATTATAGACAATATGCCTTATATATTAGTGTCACATATAACCCTGATAGGGTATAGCAATACTTACAGACTTCACACATCTTTGAGAACTTTATGGTGAACTAACTCTCCGATTTCTTCACGATGTTTTCCTTCAACAAATCAAGTGATAATTAACTTCTAATACACATATATATGAAAATTAAAAGTGCGTACCAGGATTTGAACTCGGGCCCCTTCTTTCGGGAGTCCGGCCTTCTAACCGCTAGGCTATCACTGCTGTTATAGAAGCTGCTGTTATAAAAGCAGCATATATATTGTTGTTTTAATGATATGCAAAGGGGGCTGAGAATTTTAAGTACTTTTATGGAATCAGATAAGGAGCCGACAAATGAGCCACTATGGTAAGAGCTCACCAACGCCTGCGGACACCATTAACTTAACACCCATGGCATCACCAAGGATTATATATATAAGGTATCCTCATTTGTTGTTCTTCAGGATGCACCCTCTGTATCTTACGCCCACCTCAGGTGTCACACGCGGCACGGTTACTTTAATCGCTCCTTAGTAAAGAATCACCATACAAATTCTGTACTAAGGAGCGATTGAAGTAACTGTTGGTGAATCTGAGTTGGGGCGTCAGTTATCTCTGAATTTAATGATCAGTCTTCCTCATTATCCATGAGTCATGAATCATGACTGAACGGATTTAGTGTCTTTTGAAAAAATTACTAGTACCTTAATGATGACTTGTGGTCTGTGGATGTTGAACGTAGAGGTCGTATGATCGTATGAACTTTAGTAGCTAAAAGCACATTTATTAAAAACGCAACAAAACATACGAAAAATAACGTTACGCTACTTGACTCTGAGACGATTCAAACAACATTTAAACATTTAAATTAATGCAATTGTACAAAAGTGCTTCAAAGAGCGTTCCGGCAAGCGAATGAGCCAATTAGAGAGATTAATTTTGTATTTAAAAGGAAACATTGAATGGATCCTGGTTGTTTTCGGCGTGGTCGACGGACTATTGTTTGCTATTCGAAAGTTCTGTAAAATAGGTACTTTCTTTATTATTTTGTCAAAGGGCAATCTCTTTGATAAAATACTTTCGGGAACGTACAATAAGTTCGTACGTTCCTCTTTTGTGCGGAAAAAAAATAATGAAACTCAAGTACAAAATTAAAGTTTAATATGGAGCGGTCCTCCGACACGACAAAGTTTTCCTTTAAATAATACATTTATAATATTCATATTATTTATGACTTTTTTAAGATTTATTTAACGATTTTTTAAATTTGTAATTTAAGTTTTATTTGACGCTTTTTAAACTTAGATTTAGGTAGGGGGTATTTTTTGTTTCAAAATGAAATATATATACAAATAGTGTTTTTGTAATACACAAATCAAATCCTTTCATTTGATACCCCACTTGGATTTATTCGCTTACTATCGTTTATTCATCCCCTTATCCACTCCACTTAACTATTAAACGGCTGAATCAATTTTCTTCAAATATCGCCTAAAACACTCGACTGAGAAATCTTTCAAACAAAAGCAACTACATCAAAAACGGTTCATCCGGTCGAGAGCTACGATGTAACGTAGACAATTATAGTTAAAAAGTTAGTTTTTGGGGGTTAAAAACATAAAGACACGAAATATTTTATATATCTCGAAGTATAGATAATCTAAATCAGTACCTCAGATGTCTTCGCTAGGCATGCATTTCTCATAATTTTGATCACCTCACACAATAGCAAAATTTCGCAGTATAATACATTCAACGCCCGATTGCGAATGAGATGAGAGTCCTTAAAGTTTGAGGATGTAAATGGGGACCTTTAATTTATTGTTAACTAGCTGACCCGGCGAACTTCGTATCGCCTAAGAATGTAATATCGGTACAGCCGTTCTTAGCCGTTACAGTTTCTGTATGATCCTCCCTCTCCTTCTCCCTCTCCCTCTCCTTCTCCCTCTCCCTCTTCCTCTTCCTCTCCCTCTCCCTCTCCCTCTCACGCTCCCGCTCCCGCTCCCGCTCCCGTTACCGCTAACAGCTATCTATCAACTACACATAACAAAATTTTACCTTATCCCGCAGGAACAGGTCTATTTTCCGGGATAAAAAGTATCCTATATCCATCCCTGAGCTTTATTTGATATCTGTATAAATAACTAATCTATCAACTACATACATATAACAAAAATTAACCTTATCCCACAGGAACAGGTCTATTTTCTGGGATAAAAATCCTATGTTCGTCTCCTGATTCTAAGCTAACTCCCCACCAATTTTCAGCCAAATCGGTTCAGCCGTTCTTGAGTTATAAATAGTGTAACAAACACGACTTTCTTTTATATAATATAGATACTCACTGATTACATTGAGGCGAGGCTTAGTGAAGGTTGAAGCGTCTCAAAGCTGACTGACGTGAAACCTGAATTTGTTGCTTGATACAGAAGCTTTTACACCGTGTCCTAAGTGGGCGACTCAACACGAACGCGATCGCGTAGCGATCCGATGCGAATTCAGTGCGATGCGGCGACTGTGTCCTACATGCGCGCGAATTGTCCCTTCACTGCCACTGACACACGCCGCGCCGCTGAAATATCAAACCAACTGATCGCGTTCGCGTCAAATCGAGCCGCGCCGCAGCGTACTCTACGTCCGTTTTGTAACGCAGGACACCTCAATATATTTCGACTGTTTGTTCTTTTCGCGTTGCGCTGCGTCGCTTCGCGTTCGCGTTGAGTCGCCCACGTAGAACTGCGCGTTATATATTTTTTGTTACCGCCAAATTCACGACCGTGCCCAGCGATGCTTGACTGTCGATTACATAGAATGAACATGAATACGAAGTTACCAATCCTATATTAATAACAATATTCAAAACAGTAATAAATAACAGTTTCAATACAGTAAATAACAAATATTGTTTTCAACGACAGGCTTTAACTACTTAGAACAGAACGTTCGACGACTCTTCTCTCTCTTCGAGTGGTTATCGGTCCCATGTTTTCTTTCAGGGAATAGGCCAATTAAAGGGATTTATTGTGGTTAAAATGGAACATTGAACGATTGACGCTTCGCGCTATGCCACTTCGTGGAAATTCTTTGTTCTCTTAACTCTATAACTATTGTGTATTTACCAATTATCTACCAATCGACGACCCTGTAGCCTAGTTGGTAGCGATCCTGCCTGTGAAGCGAGGGATCCCGGGTTAGATTCCCGGCCGAGGCAGATATTTATGTGACAGATAAATATTTGTACTCGGGTTATGGGTGTTATTGTGAATTGTTATATGTATATGTAGTCCAGTCCATGCCACCCACGACACAGGTAAATAACCTACTACGGGGGTATGAGTGTGTTAGCGTTTATTATTTATTATTATTTATTAAATAATAATATAAATCAGAAAATAATTACGAGAGGTACCTCATATTTTTTATTAACTAATAACCCGCCCTGTATGGCATCGGGAGCATAATTAAGCTTACAAATAGCATACGCACCTGAAAGGTAACTTTGAACAATTGGTATTTTATGATTTTCACGTTCCTATATGTTTAGAGTAATTATTTTATAAGTAATTTGAGTAATTATTTATGATAATTGTACCTTGGTTTATCTATACTAATATCATAAAGGTGAAAGATTTGATTGTTTGTTTGCATTAAATAGGCTCCGAAACTACTGAACTGGTTTGAAAAATTCTTTCACTGTTGGGAAGCTACACTATCCCCGGGTGACATAAGCTATATTATATTTTCAAAAAAATTAGGGATCCTTAATAAAACTCCTATAATGTGACCCAAGGTGTAAAAGCAGACCCAGAAAGCTTCCAATGTTTTAGATCAGATTTCAGATCTAAAACATTGGAAGAGTTGAGGACATGAGGAGGTAAAATAAAAAAGTACCGGGTCGACTATGTTTTGCTAATTCTGATTTTGTATCTTTTAATTTAGGGGGAACTTTAAAAAACTATTGAATCTCAAAGAGGGCAGAGTATGATAATCTATTCTATTGCAAAGTAGAAGAGACTCATTCCTATCTCTTGCCATTATGATGGCATAGAATATAGAATAGCCATTCGGCCCTAAAACAGTCCAAGTATGACTTGTGATAACTGGCTTAAAATAATTCTTGACAAAAAATAACCGACTTCAAAATTAGGAATAACTCAAAAACTACTCGTCAGATCTCGCTCAAATTTAAGTGAGACCACATGACAAGCACCAGCTTTCGATTAAAAAAAGAATCATCAAAAGTTCCAGTCAAAAGTTCTGAGGTAACAAACATAAATAAAATACAGTCGAATTGAATACAGGAGGTATTCATTCATCTTTTTTGAAGTCGGTTTATAAATTGTACATCCGGAAATTGTGTATTCTCTCGCCCGATAGGAACAAAACTTATTAACTATATTCTACCTTCCTATGTCTAGTTAATTAAAGAAAGCTTTCGTATCGGTAAAGGCTGTAAAGATGGGGAGCGAAAGAAGGTCAGAGGGAACTTCCTACTCACTGTACGGAGTCTGAATTCAGAGCGTTCAGTAACGATAGAGGCACCGGGGGAGGTGTACGCGTTTCGTTGCCAAGTTCCCGCCAATATGTACGCGAGAGGTAAATTATTCCAAATTAGATTTTTAATTATTTTTTGTTTTGTGTTTTAGATTTTATATTCCGTTATGAAATAAATAAAACTGTAATAGGTAGACTATTTTTGAGTTTGTTTTTATGTTTCTTAAAATGTATGAAAAAAATTAGATTATGTTTTTTATTTATTTTTATTTTGTTACAGTTGCGATTTTGGCCCTTTGTCTCTTATGCATCCGAGGCGTGATAAGTTTTGGTGAGTCCATATTTTACTTATTTAATTAAAAAGAATTGCAAAAAGTTTAATATTGGGCTTGATGTATGTAACCAATTTACACGTTGTATCTAAAGTGATTTGATACTACTTATCTATACATTTATACAAATAAATAAAATTGGAGTGTCTGTTTGTAATATTAAAATAACCGCTTTTTACTAAGTGCATTTGGATGTAGGATATACACGGACATATACCAAAACAACATTCATTACAATTTTTTTCTGTCTGTCTGTCTGTCTGTCTGTCTGTTTGTTCCGGTTAATCTCTGAAATGGCTGGACCAATTTTGACGGGATATTCACTGGCAGATAGCGGATATAACAAGAAGTAACTTAGGCTACTTTTATTTTAGAAAAAAAGTTTGTTAGGCGATACGAAGTTCGCCGGGTCAGCTAGTTATAATTATAATTATAATATTTTTTACTATGTTAAATATATTTATAACAACTTCATAAAACCTCAAAAATATATGCACAAATGACACTGTTGGATAATTTAATAACTTTATGTCAAAATGCTGCTTTTACTTTCCTCGATATTAAAAAAAAATGTTTTGCAAATGTCAGAAAATTAGCTAAATTATTTTTTAACAAGTCCCTTTTAGCCCTTATCTCTAAGTAAATAATAAAAACGCAATTTTTACTGTTCCGTAATCGAATGGCAATAAACGGAACCCTTAAAGATTCGTTTGAAATTGAAATATGTACTTAAATCAATATAATTGCTATTGAAATGAGGCAATCAGTAATCACAACACAAAGATATATTGTGTACTTATCTAATAGCTAAACTGCGCTGTTAATCTCGACTGAGGGATATTAAAGAATTATATTTTAAATTTTTGAGACTTGACAAGTTCTACTTTTTCGGCCATATTAATAAACATAGATTATAGCAAGAGTAACTTTAAAACTTGTCGTAAATAAGATTTAATTAAATTCAGTATTAATAAACATAGAGTAACGAAGAAGTAAGCTACTCCGAGTCTAATCTCAGAATCAAAGTTAGTCCATGTCGGTACATAGTTTAGCGATCGATTAGGCGTGGACTAGGCGTGCATTGACGACATTGACGTTGACTTGACGCATAATAAGAGTACTTCGTTGTTCTAACTAAACGTCATTCACATTGATATTTTCTTTGACCTTTTCATCTTCATCCCAGTTAACTGAGCGAGCACGTTGTTGGTTCATGTAAATCAATTTTTAAATTTTACAAGTAACCTTAACATGAAACAAACTGCGAGGAGCGAAGTTAGGCGCTTGAAATTGAAAGCTGATCACGTCGTTTGAAGTTGTCAAAATGTCAATCCCAAAATATGTGTTGTCACTGTCATTTTAATGCATGAAGTCATTCACTGATTCACTCTTTTTACTTTTAAATTTTAAAGGTTGCCATATTTTACTCGTTGAAACCGGACTAAGAAATGTATTGTTAGTCCGAGGTTACTCCATATTTATTAATATCATTGCAATTACGAAGTTATTACTTAGTTAATCGAGAATTAACTAGTCCAAGTGTAGCTTCAGATGATGCTTGGAATAAGCGATTTTTATTAATAAGGGTGTTTGAGTGTAGTGTAGTAGTGGTGTAGTGATTAAGTACTCTATAACCATTTACGTGCACTGTAATCCACATAAGAAAAATCCATCAAACACTTTTATAAATTAACATTACGTTGCGAATACCACAGAGCAATTACTTAAGTAGATTCTGAAGGTAAATGAAAAACTCTAGAGGTATATTCTTTTATACACTGTGACGAATAAATTCTACTAGGAAACTGGAATGCTTTAGTAGTGGACGAAACCCAAAGAGAGAAATTAATAAGTTATATTGAATCTTAGACCGAATTACGTTAAAGCTTTCAAATTACGCCGTAATTATCTGCGCATAAATATTGTAAGCACAGATGCCTTTTAACTAATAACCTTCGCAGAGAAAACCGCAGTTACAGAGGCAATCGCGTAAGTGGCTGTCAAAGGCGAATGAAATGCTTTAGGTTTGTAGTTTTTATCGGCTCTTATATTTTACGTTCATCTGTTTCAACACTAAATGTGTTCTATTAGTGATTTATTTGAATTGATGCTTTGAAGCGAGCCCGACACACAAACTTTTCCTACTTGCAATAAAATTATATTAGTGATCCAGTTATAGATTGAAATTTTGCAGAATTATCACTACGCACTACCAATCCACTATGGCAGGGGCGTAGCTACCGCCGTATCAGCCGTATCAATTATACGGGGCCCCCACTAACACTTCCAAAAAAAAAGCTCGCCAGACTCCTTTTATATTTGACAGCTGACGTTGAGGGGGCCTCAAAACAAATATTGATATGGGCCTCCTTAGGGCTAGCTACGCCACTGCACTGTGGGCTCAGGTATCTCATTACAGTGTGACTTTTATAGGCTGTCGTCCAATTACAGGCCAAATGCAGGTTGACAGGCATCACTCAGTTTTGAAAACACTTGGATAACTCTTGTTCACCCTTCATCTAAATTCATTTAATTTTAATATCGAACGCGAATATAAAAAATTTGAAATGCAAAGCTTTGAAAATGCAGGATTCGAATACAGGCTTCCTGAGAGGGAGACCAATGTTTAAAACACTGAGTACTTAATGTTTGCCATCATTTATTAATATTTGCAGACTGTCTGTTTTACCTCTGCACCTATACTATACATAATATTTAAGACCTATATTATATATCTTACTGCGTCGTTGTGGCAGTGACTTCGCCACACATTTAGCACATAACGAAAGTTTTAACGGCACGGCGCGACGCAGAGAGTGCTACATCTTAATAAGTAAAAAATCGTTGTAGGTAATTCTTTGTAACAGTTCTTTTAGGAAGTAACGTTATTTAATCAAGCAAATCGGTTCATAATTGTTAAGGGTGATTATACATTATATTGTGGTTCATTTAATATTTGACATAATAGTTCATTTGAAATTGGAACATCTGCATGTACCCACATTTGGTTCTTCCAAACTAAATATGTTTTGTAAGTCTTGATAGATAAAATCAATAGTTTTACATCGATTCCGCTTCCCAAATGTGGGATTAATTCGCGGAAAGTAATTTCAACTGCCTTTGATTCCACATTTGATTTTCACTCTACACAACGTCAAATAAAAAATATTTATACATTTTTCAAACATTTTCCGAACGAATAGCGCTGTTTGATTTCAATAAAATCTGTGTCTGCTCCGCAAATCTCGTGTTGATGAAGCGATTACCGTTCCCTTTCGATTCATCCGGCCAATAAGGTGCTGATGGGATTGAATCGTGTTCAGTGATTTTGAATTGATTCCTTTTAAAGATTTCAAAAATCGCTTTATAATACAAGCACAACTGCACAAGTTACCCACACTACTTCACAATAAAATTAGTCCAGACGAAATGTCCTCGAAAATATTTTTCAGATCAGATCTTCATATTGTTGAATACAATATCTGTAGTGATACCCGTATTTTTATTTTTATGTTATTAATTTTTATTATTTGAAATGTGCTATGTGGGTAAATCAAGTTAATGTGATATAATTATTTCTTGCATTAAATTAAGACCTTGTAAAACGACATCCCATCTTAAACGTATTAAATTATTGAGCAACCTGAGTACTCCTCTACGCAGCCTGAGTGGATAAGTGGAAGGGTTTAGCCTTAAATAACATGTAATATAATGGTATAGGAGTTTTGTAACATCTTGAAAGGCGGTATAAAATCTGCTATCTGAGTATAAAATTCCGCCTACGTTGACAAAGCTGGAATGACACTTGCCTATTTAAAAAATTGATAGAGCTATAGAGCGATATAGAGCGATATAGCGATATAGAGCGATATATAGAGAGATAGAGCAGTGAATGCTCTATCTTCTGTTCAAGTTAGGGTTATAGCCATGTTAGTTTTGGCGTTTTAATGGTCAACAATGATCACAGAACTCTGGGCTTAGCGGGGATGTCGGGCTACAATGCCGGTGAGTCGCGCCTACCTGCATAAAGTTTCCATCTTTAGATCACGGACCTTAAAAAAATACGGACGTAATCTCAAGAACAATTTCAGTGAAGCACCCATCGGAATACAAACTTTCTATTCGTACAAGTAAACACGCACACATTGACACCATCGACCGCCATTCCGGCGCCGGACCGCACTCGAGTCATACGGACAACGGGAGTTGATAAATAATAATAAAAATGCCTTTGTGTGCTGTTAAAAGTTGCAAGAACAATAGTAATTCAGTTAAAAAACATAAAGCGATCACCTTTCACAAGTAAGCTTGTAATTTAATCACTGATTTCTTTTATTTTTCCTAAAGTTATTAACAAAATAAACTAGAAAAATTGTAACCACAAAATCAGCCAGTGTTGCCAACAATATTGCATATGCAAATACCCAGAATGTGTGGGAAAATTATAGTATACATAAAATCCTCGAGTTTCTTACTTTAGTTTAATAATATATATTTTTGGGGTTCCGTGGTAAATAACAAGGAACCCTTACCTATATGTTTGCCATGTCTGTCCATCTGTCCGCGGCATTGAGTACAAAGTAACAATATTAGAAAGCTGAAATTTGGTATAGATTAAGGTATATTAATTACGTTAAGATAATGGTAGAACAAAATTTGAAAAAAATTTTTTAGCTACCTCTCGTATAAGTGAAGTGGGTAAACCAGTGTATTTAATCTGTTGTCAATCAATAAAATTCATTAATCTCATCAAATATAATAATTTGCTTTTATTGAATGTGGAATGTGTTATTTTCGATTTACATGCATTAAGTATTTAAGTTGATAACTAAATTTTAAGTGAATAATTTTTAGTGCGCGTCTAAACGTAATAATTTAGTAAAGCTCTTTAGATCATACAATTCTTCACAGCCTACTTAATTACTTATGCATTTTTACTAAATTTTAACTAAAAATTGTCTGTCCAACCATGTTAAGTGATAAGCCCCGCCCACCTACTTAACAGAAAAATAGAAAAATTCAATCTTTTTTTTTGTTTACTTGCGTACTAAATTTTAACTACTAAATTGTTCGTTTACTGTATTAATTTACTTAAAATTTAGTTATCTACTTAACTACTTAATACGTGTAAACCGAACATTACGGAATGTTATTCAGTAAGTAATACATTTAGTGTTTAGATTTAACTACTACGTAAAGAAAAAATGGGGAAATGTTCATATTGTGGTAACCCCAAAATTACGCACACGTAGTAAGCGATCGGCCATTACTATGCTTCACTCTCGATTAGACAAGGTTATGTCCGTTCTTTTTTAACGTCCGTGCTTTAGATGTATTTATTATACCCATCGATGAAAAATCTCTATAAGTTTTACGCACAAGCCTTTGGGTTACAGTTGTGTTGTCAAATCGGCTTTTTATAAATCCGTAGAGCGACGTTTAACAATTCCGTAGATTCTCTACAACAGTCCGTAGATCGACAGACAATTTACTTTGAAAACTTCTGTCTCAGCGCCTTATCGTCGACGCCCTTCACTAAATTTCAAACATGCCTTATAAAAGCTCAGTAATAATTTAGTAGCTGAACATAGTCGATTATATATTCGTTCTATAGACAACACATGCAGGGCTACGTTCATGCCAACCGTTGGCCAACGTGAGTCCGACCCTTTAGCCGCCTAAAACAATGAACATAAACTGAATTAGAGTAATCACTTAAAATTTTAGGGTCGAATAAATAGTTGGGCCATGACGGCCAGGAACCGGTGCTATGATAATTAAAAATGCTTTTAGGGTAATCCTGAGTATTTTTAAGATCAGCACAGATTCTGAAATAACGGGGTCAGATGCAGTATTTTTGTGTTATTAAAATTTGAAAACTTATTCATAGCTGTTCATTTTGGGATTTGAAAAGTTTGGAATGAGACTCGACTACAGCGGTAAGTCAGTCTGCAATCAGTTGTTGAAGATTAATTACTAAACATACATATTATGTACCTACGTAAGTATATATGTAGATAGTCAAAAAAAAATCTTAAATATAATATTATGTTCTGTGTACAGAGTACAATCACAATTTTATTGTTGTTATGTAGGTATAGGAATATTAGGGTATAGGATTGTTTTCTAGTAATACCTTCGTACAAAGAATGCAGTTGTCTTACCGACAAGAACACCTTCCGTAACTTAATATGAATTCGCGAAGACTTTACTGAGTAATCACACTAGGCAGTTACTAAGTATACTCAGGAACTTACCTATGCCTGATACGCTTCCGAAGAGCTTAAAAGTTGTAAGTCTTCTGGGCTTCCATAAAGAATGACTCGCGCAGGTAGTTCGGTAGCAGAGTTTCCGACTTGTAATTTTTTAACGATAACGGCAAAAGAATTTAGAATTCCAACCGCGAAATTTGCAAGAACAACAGTTTGCTCAAACTGTTTCATGTTTAATGGGTTTACGAAACCTGCTCCTTGTTCTTCTAACTTCCTTGTATAGAGCAAAGTTACCTTATTTTATGTTATCAACGATATAGAATATAATATATTAGAGTTGATGAAAAATTGCAAAAATAAATCTTATGAACTACATGCATTAGGGTGGGTCACCGATGTATGGGAAAAAATAAAAGTTATTTGATCATTTTCTAATAGTGATATTATGCTGTCTTAAGACTAAACAAATAATAATTAGCTATAAAAAGTTAAATTAAGTCATATCTTTAGCCCGCGCATGGGAATAGAATTTTTGGAATTTTTGAAAAAACAATGTTTGGTTAAAAATATATATTTTAATAAAGAACAATTACAAATTTATAGAAAATAAATAAATATTACATAAAATGCATGAACAATCAAAAAAGTTAAAAAAATTAGTAATGGAAAACGTTAATTAACTGTAAAAAAATTATTAAATTATAATGTTTTGACCACAAAATGTCGTTTACTCTCAAATCGCGGCATTATTTTTCTGGGTGCAAGTTTCGCTAGTATTAAACCTTCTCTTGATTTTTTATCGCATAAAAACACGGATGCTTCTGTCACTACTTTCACAGAACGTTCGACTGCCTGCGTGACATGGTAGCTTTAAAAAAAAAATTATCGGCGCTCTGAGACTCAATAACGTCGTTTATTTCTTGATTAGTGATGTGTTGAAGAACTGGCGGATCGAAATAGTTTTGTTGCCAATCTATGAGGTCAATATAACCATCGGCATCAAAATTAATTTGCGGCCCCTCAAACATACGAGGGAGCTTTCCTTGTATGAGGTTGAATCTCGTGCTTTAAGGATTCTCCTGGCAGCGAGTTCTCTTACTGTTTTGTTTTCATCAGACAACATCGCCAATAGCAAATTTTCAGGATGAGCAAAATAGGCGTTGCACTGAATTACGAGATCTACTCGTATTATCAGTTTGAACTCTGCTGGCAGGTATCGAGAACTTTCAATTAATTTCCAAAAATTTTTAGGCCCATCTTTGCACGTTGAATTTTTTTTTATTTCAAACCAAATTGGAGCGTATACTTTAACACAATATTCAGCTAATATTTTTAATTTATTTGATGGATATGATGTAAGAATGCGGTCTATGCTGCCAATTCGCATCTTCCTTCCCTGTCTTTGGTCAAGCAAAAACTCCTGCTCTTCTTTTGGTACCTTATTTTCTCTTGGACAACAACACAGTTGAATTTGTTTACATTTACAGGAACAAATGTCGAATAGAACTCTGCTATGCTTTATAAAAATCATTCTTTTGATCAGATTCTTTTCAGAGATTTGATGAGGTTCTTGCACTTTAGATGGTAAGGCTTTTAATTGCTGAATTGCTCCTGTGTGTGATACTGTAGGCAAGGACGATTTTCTCCACTTTTGAGATACAAGCTCAGCAATATCTAAAAAGGGTGGTTCTTCTAATTTTAAGTTGTACATAATCTATTCCACTCATAACATTTCATGACGTCTTCATAGGTCGGCAATAGATTGTCCTTAATATCTTCTACACTCCCGAATATAGGGCACTGATAACTTTTTCGTCTAGTTTCCATAATATGTTATTAGTTAAGTAAGAGAAAATAATGTAATGAATGTTAAATGCGTAAACAACCGTACTCTTATAATATTTTAGTCGCACTGAAAGCAAACTAAAACAATTACACGCCATACGCCTGCGACCACTTTCGACTACCCTCTCAAAGTTATAAAAACAAAACTTTTGTAAACAATAACGGTCTTAATAACTCTCTATCACTTAATAACAACACAATAAAATGCGTTCAGTTTACAAAATATTATTTTAAGTGGTTTAAGACGTCGTTGTTTTTTATTAAACTTGGGGATCGATGCGCGGGCTATTACACTAAAAATAAATGAATAATATTTTACAGGTATTTAATTGACCTTATAAGACAACATATTTTCACTATTACAAATGGATTCGAGAAAAAAAAAATTTTCGACCCACCCTAAATGCATGTCTGTGACTACATGACAATGTGTTTACAACAGTTATTCGAATATCATCGTAACTTCGTAAGGCAAAATGAGTTTAGCCCTTATCACATGAATATACTACTACTACCATTTTATTTATTTTCATTCTTATTAACATTAACATTTATTCGTTGCATAATCAGAAAAAACTAAAAACTTACGAAGATCTCATTAAAAATTACGTTTACCATTCTTACGATAAATGATTTTCTGTGTTCTATTTCGACGTTGACGTGAGGGTTGACGGTCCTCCACACGCGCAATAGATCGCTCATGCTACACTATATTCACTTTCGGATCAGAATTTACGTAAGCACTGTGTTGCCTAGCAACCACAAACAAACAGGTGCATGAAACTTTTGGTCGTATAAAGTGCGTTTGAACTAAATCTGGAGTTCGCAAGTCGCGTTCCGTTCCACTCTTTATAATTTAATTTATTTTTAAACATAATATTTATTTTGCAAAAGTTTAAAATAACACGGAATAGTTACGCATAAAATCGATATAGACTGTTTTAAAATACATAAACATAAATATAAAATGTTATTCGGCTTTGTTTAATGAAATTTAACTTATAAATAACTTTATGCTCATGCATATTGAGTGGAATGAAATATCTGTATAATCTGTACAGTGCCATCTCTGAAGAACTTATTTGTGACGTGGCGAAAATTGGAACTAATGCCATCCCATTGATAACTTTAATAATAGCGCACTATGATTGGTCCAATGCGTCCGGCAGCGCCCTCCTTATAGTCACAGATAAGTTGATTTCACTGTATTTCAAAATATAATACGACCAAGTTGCAAAGAATGTAAGCGCCATTATAGCTGTGAGGTTTTCGTAGTCATTTCTATTTATAGTCATAGGCAGGCGGACCGTTAAAAAAAATTTTTGTGCAAAGGTTACAAGTCGCTTCACGAAATTAAGGATGTGCGAGCGTGAGTTATTCAATGATGAAAATTGTTTTAAGATGTTGGTTTTTACGTCGTTTTCTCTTAGTGTGTTGTTGTTATAGGTCAATAGTAAAATAATGAAGATGTCACAAACGTTATAATGCTTATTTAGTTCTTTAATAGTTATTTGGTGTGCGAAATACAAATCAGTTTGTGAAAACCCTATAAAGGAATTTTTACGATTTGTTGACAAGTATTATGATACGAGTTTGACTCACGTATAGGTTAAATTTTCCAAGTTATTTTCATAATAACTGTTCAATATTTCAGGCATGGCATGCCTCTTTTCAACGGCTATCACTTGATTTAATTATAAGTTAAACTCAACCAATTTTCTATTTTCGTAACCGCACTGCTCCTGTCTGAAATGTTTTATGTACGTAGCCATGTACTACGGGAATTACGGGATAGCGCTAGTGAAATTATATGGTTGATGTGGTTCGCTTTCGTAACAACTTTAACATGGCTCTAATGGTCGTTAAACCTATTATTTGGACAACGGTACTTTATATACCTTATTTATGCGTGTTGAGGTTTGTAACGTTTCATTAATGGATCGATTTGTGTTGACGTAGGGGTGAGCAATCAAAATGTGAGATTTTTGATAACGCTGTGCTAGCCAAGGTTCATACCCGATTAATATTCGATTATGATAACTGATGAAGTAAGAAGAAAAATTAAATGAAGTTGATTTTTTTAGCAAACTGTAGCTCGAGCACGAATATTTGCGAGAAAGTATTCGTATGGTTAACGTAAGCAATCTGTCAAATTTGTATGGCATTTTAGTACCATTTACGTACGATAGGGGCGCTTTTGAAAAAATGCCATACAAATTGCTTACGTTAACCATACGAATACTTTCTCGCAAATATTCGTGCTCGAGCTACTGAAGAGAAAACTCATCGGCACGCAAAATGTAACATAAAAACAACTTAAGTTTTGTCGTAATTAAAAATTTATCCGTGTCAGTCTACAAGCTTGAGATGAAAGGTGGTCGAAACAATCAAGATCATATCACTACACCCGGAGATCACACGTTGAAGATCACTCACTGTATAACGTATACGATCACAGGTTAAGCCAACTTGAAAGAGTCAGAAACTTAGACATAAATCTGATTAAAGCATTCTTTCCCAACTCGGATTCTCGATCGCATTTGAATTTTAGTTCGTAAGAAAAGCTATCAAAGTACACAAGTAGGTGAAAGGTTGTTACGAAACTTTTAGATAAAACGTTTGAGAAGATGTGTGATTTTGAAATTCTAGCTGTTCTTTTTTGGCTTCCTTAGAAGAAATATTGGAATCAGAATCTTATTACAGTCTCTAAACATTCCCGCATATTATGTTGTGAACATTTTTCGAGGATCGCCTGGATGCGAGTATTAATGTGACCTTAAAATGTACGATTTGCCGATGACAGGATGACTACATATCGATGTCTCAAAACTCTTGTAAATATAATATTAAAAGGAACAGATGCAGGAAATATCATTACAACCCGCATAAAATAGCGGATGTGCACAGATTTTATTTCAAAAATAAAAGTTTTAAGACTATATCTACTCTGTTGGCCAGCAGCTTGTGCGGACTTTAGGTCCATATTTGATGGGTCCATACCACTTCATGGAACTCACATGAAACTCAGATTAGGTTCTTTCGTGATTTTTATCGCAAATCATCATGATTATCCAGACCATTGGTATCTCAGATTTTTCTATAATCCAGAAAACGAGCGATTAGTCACGAGATGGAAATGGGTGACAATATTATCACATAATCCTAAATATTACTTCAGTAGAATTTTGGTAATAAAATCAAAACAGAAATCCAGAAAAAATGTGTTTCGTAAAAATGGGTTAGACTGTTAGATGATAGATTACTTGCAAGTGTACCCCAGTGCCATCATTGAGATAAATAATATTTTTTATGAAGTCTCACTCTGCTCCGCTATGCATCACGACGAAGAGGTTGATAAATCTTGCACGGTGCAGTCGAATGTCGTATGAAAAGTTGCGACGCGTTAAAATGCTTAAAAGCGATAAATTCGGAGAATAGGGTTCATCCCCCAGGGCTCCGGTGAAATCTGACCGGGAATTATTAATGGCAGCACTCGACTCGCCGAACTAACACCTAATATGGTTCAATAGACTACGAATGTTTTATTTCTCTGCTATTTTTGTTTAGTTAGGTTTGCTTTTCATCACGATTTCGTTTATTTGCGAGTCTCGTGTACTTTCGATTTGTTCATTGTACAACGCTGATGGAAACGACTGGCGAACGAAAACCATCCTTCAATTACGCATTGTACATTGTGATTGGAAGTTACGTGTACAATACCACGGTGGATGGGATTTGTGTGGTTATGAACGTTGTGTTTTGTTTTAGACTTAGAGGAGAGTAAAGGATTTTATTATATCCAACGTTATTATTAAAATCGTTCACATTTGCCCAAACAGAGGCAAGCGTGTGTTATGTAGTAGGCGTACTAACAATTAACTCGTCCTGAATTAAAAAATCTTATATATTATGTAAAATTGCATTTCAAGCATCTTTGATAATGTTAAATGTGTGTTTCCGAGCTATCGTTGTAACATTATTGTGTTACGAAGACACAGCCGTTGTACAGTCACCTGCAGAGAAAAGTAACCCATCTGTTTACTTTCTCTACAAGTGATTGTACTTGTAAACTTTGAATCATCTAAACAAAGTTTAGGATCAATGAAAAATACAAGTTTAGAATAGTCTGAACTCTTAATTTTTATTAGAGACCGACCGAACTTACGGTTTCGGTTTCGGCAAGTTTCGGCCAAAAAATCTAGTTTCGGTTTTAGTTTCGGTTTCGGCAAAATTTGGCCGAAACTTTCGACAAAACCGAAACTCTGTGTTCGTGAATTGTCGTGCATCGTTTGGCTTATCAAGTGGGCGCAGACTTTTCAAGTGAAGTCATTAATTTGACATGTTTAGTATATTTATTCATTATTCCGAAGGACGTCTGACAGAATGCTTTGGCGCTCATTTGCATAGGCCTATGTTGAGCAGTGGACTAATAAAGGCTGATAATGATGACTTGTTAATGAAATAATGACATAAAATAATTGCTACTTAATTTTGTTTCATAAGGACTTTATTTTTTTTTTTTTTTAGGGTTCCGTACCCAAAGGGTAAAAACGGACCCTATTACTAAGACTCCACTGTCCGTCTGTCTGTCTGTATATCACCTGGCTGTACCTGACTCTTGAGTCCACAAATAAGCAGCTCAAAAAAATACCTTAATGGTTTGGCCAAACGAGCATATTTTTTGAGCTGTGCGTTGCGTAAAAAAGCTTAAATCATAAAATCGCGTAAAATACAAATTCGAAAGAATTGAATTTGAACTTTTATATGAAACCAACTCATTTCACGTGACTCACAGCTCCAAAAATATGCTCACCCTAAGTTTCGGTTTCGGGTTTCGGGTTCGACTGAAAAACCAGTTTCGGTCGGACTCTAATTTTTATTATATTACTATTATGTACTATTATGTCTTCTGTGATCATATCTTGCAAGAAATACCTATCTGTATTTAAAAGGTTGAAGATTTAAAATTAGGTCTAGCCTATGCTTCCTAATGGAAGTTTTATAGATTTCTAGTTTGGTCGCCTTCTCTTGGGATTCCTATGAAATCCATGCTATGTGATGCCGAATTACTGATGCGAGTGCTCTGCTTCCCAACAGTACAGAAACTCGCTCAATCGCCTGGTACTAACTCACCTCACGCCACACGCTACCTCCCTATGCACGTATGCACGATATTAGTTTTGTTGGTCACCGTCTAGAATTTAATTTACGCAATTATAGCCTCTATTGTATATTAAGAATTGCTATTAAGCGGATGTCCAGAATACGTTTCGTCATTAGTTAGAATGGAATTTAATACTGATTCCTAGAATTCTTCTGCTTTTTTTTTGTATCCCATCATTGTCGCTACATTCTAGTGTCGGTCAAAGGCTTTATCGAATTCCAGTAAGATTTATCTTAAGTCTATTCTATGTCACCGTCCTATTAAACACGTCTTTATCATCTCCCATCTGTTTGTGGGTGTCCCTAATAATCGTTTTCTGTATCTCTGGATTAACCTGGGTTAGGAAATCTTTGTGGATATATCATAGTGATGTACATGCCTCTTAAGGAGTTAACAAATTGTTTAAACACTAATTGCCTTGGTAACTATCAAAATCATTGTAATTAACTTATTTCGATTTAACTTAATAGACAATTAACGATTTAGTATTTTTAAATTTGTTAGTTACTCTGAACGCAATTTACAAACTATTGATTTTGTATCAAATTTTATTTAGCATAGGTTGTTAAACTTAGTATTTTAAAGAACGAGCAGGATCTAAAACAGTTTCATAATGTTACTCCTATTGATATTATTATATTAGCAGTGTAGTGTAATCTTTAAAAGCTTTTATCCAACAAAGTGATAGACCGTGTTTCCAGAGGATTCCACAGAATTCCATGCAGCAAGATGGAATTATTGATGCCTCTCAGACATGGGCACCTATCCTTAAACCGGATGGACGCTTTCATCCATTCGCTCTTGCAGTTTTATTTGAAAAACGTTTTGACAGCGTCAAATTTTAACTGGAATTTGTTTGGGTATGAAACCGTTCAGAATTTGTGCGTGCAGTCATCTGGCGAGCGAAATCTATTATCTCATCAAAAACATAAATGTGAAATGAGAGCCAGTTTCAAATAAAATAATAATTGAGATCTACATGGGTGCCAAGTTCTGTGTAGAAAAGCCTAAAATTTTAGTCACAAGAACATGTAATTTAACTCTAGATTTGATTTGATTAGTTTTCACGTATCTGCCTAGGCTATATTATAATAAGATTGTTAAGTCTATATGTTTGATGTAATACCTGTGTTACTTTTCTAAAATTTGGTTTGTTGGTTGCTAACTAATGAAAACTAGCCAAGTCAAATGTAAAGCTTGAATTACATGTTCTTGTGACTAAAATTTTAGGCTTTTCTACACAGAACTTAGCACCCATTAAGATCTCATTTTTTTTTAAATTGGCTCTCATTTCACTTTTATATTTTTGATGAGATATCATTACTTTTTGTCTAGAAATTATAAGTGTTTATAGATAATTAATATACCTATTGATATTTGTAAAACTACTCTATACAGTGGAACCGCTAATTCACTAGTTTCACTAATTATCATTAATTTTCAGTTTTTAGATTTTTTCCTGTACATACGCCTAATAGTCTACCTTGATGCCAAATATTGAGTTTCTAGGTCATCTGGAACTGGTTAAGAGTTTCGATCTATAGGTCAGTCAGTGATAAAAATGACGGTTTTTGGATGTTAATATCTAAACAACTGTTTGAGGTGTGTTTATGAAATTTGGAGCACATATGTAATGTATGTATTTCGCAAGTCTCAATAAATGAGCTAAATTTGACAGGTTTATGTAGAACAGTTTTTGAGATATGAGGGGGTCAAGAGTGGCTCCAAATGGTTCGTGTAATATTACACACGGTGCTGCTCGTTATTTCTGTTAGCTCGAAATTGGCTTGACACGCTACCGCGTCTAGATCTACAGCAGGCTTTTACATGAGATTGAATTTCTAACTGTTTTTAGGGTTCTAAAGTAAAATCGGAACCCTTATAGTTTCGTCACGTCTGTCCGTCAGTCCGTCTGTCCGTCCGTCCGAAGCAAAGCGCCGAGACCCTTATGCTAGAAAGCCGTAATTTAGCATGGATATACATATTTATTAAAGCTCCAGAATCGTAGAATAAAATATTGAAAAACATTTATTTTTCAGGGTCCACCGGGTTTTAAGTAGTGGTTTTTCTAGATTTTTTATACAGATACCATAAGTTAATAGAACTTAATTCCGGCACTTCCACATAACTCTATCTCCTGTTCTTTTTTTGTTTTAAAAATTCGTGCAAGAATTTAACTTCATAAAAGCAAACAATTTGACATATTTTTTTTTATTATACAAATCAAGTTACTTAATGCTCCTATTCAAATTCAATTTGCAGAATTTGCAATCTATCTGTGAGATTTGAGACAGCGGAGTGCAATCATTCATCAGGAAATACTGATAGGATCTCGGACATTTGGTCCGGCCGATGTGAGGAGGTATTTATTTGCAAGTTGCAAACGCACCAACTGCTGATACTCTAATACATTTCTCAATGCTTTGGACACTCTAGTATTGAGCAACTCTAACATTGAACAAATATTTGAATCGATATTTTTACTGATAACAGCACTAACAATTAGGGATTGCAATCCGGCGTCATTTTCAATCCGGCCGGATTTTACCGGATTTTCACCAATCCGGTCGGATCCGGCCGGATCCGGCCGGATTGATCACGTGATCAGAATTTTTCCTTCTCTTTCCAATATAGACTGTTTATAAGGTATTTTTTTTATTATAAAGGAACGCAAATGCGCGCCGTAATAAAGCCGTAGCATCTAATGATAATCATCTTAATATTATTAAGAGGAAAATTTTGATATTTTATTTATTTTTTATAATGGACGAGTAACCGCCCTCGCTTTGCTTCGATTTTCTTATTTCTTTACACCTTGGGTTACATTATTGGAGTTTTATTAAGGATCCCTAATTTTTTTGAAAATATAATATAGCCTATGTTACTCGGGGATAGTGTAGCTTCCCAACAGTGAAAGAATTTTTCAAATCGGTTCAGTAGTTTCGGAGCCTATTCAATGCAAACAAAAAATCAAATCTTTCCTCTTTATATATTAGTATAGATATACTCAAAAACTATTGGAGTAATTTCAAAAAATTTTACACCAATAAAAAGATACATTATTCCTTAGTGACATAGGCTATATTTTACTGTGATTAATGATATATTTTTTTTACTTCATCAGAAGTAAAAATGTTTGGCGCCCAGCGAAGTGGGTACGGTTCAGCTAGATTATCATATAGGGTGGTGCAAAAGTTGCCATCCGATGTTCTTTGACTGTATTTTTTTTAATAAATTAAAAACTTTAGTTTTGGTATTGGATTGTGTTTATTTGGTGTCTAAATATTCATTAAGTAGAAAAATGATATAAGTATGGTCCCAATTTATGGCATTTTCCATCACTCTTGCCAGAACTTTTGGCGAAAGGTTTCCGCATTTATGACGGATATTCTCTTTGAGGGCTTCAAGAATCTGAGGCTTGTTGACATAAGCTCGTGACTTCAAGAAACCCCACTAAGAACCCAAAATAAGTCTAAAGCGGTTAAAACGGGCGATCTTGCCGGCTAGTGCTAATGACGAAAAACGAGATATGTCTTATTGACATGTATTTTGTATCTGTTTTCTACACAAATGTCACAGCAAAACTGATATTTACCGCCATTTGAAAAAAAATGTAGCATCTTCCGATAGGGTGATGATGACTCTTGCGCCACCCTATATTATACCTGCGTCTGGATATAAACAGTCCGAAAACTGTAATTTTAGTTAGAAGTAAAACAGATTGTCGATACAACTTATCTTCTTAAAAAATACGTATATATCAATTGTTATATTTGTTTCTCTTTATTTTCTTTATTACGAAGAATTACACCTACAGCTTGCAGCTACATCCGTTTAGAGCAAATATTACAAATTTTAAACAAGTAGTAATATTAACGAGAACATAATTTCACACTTTTATAACTTACAATTCGTCCATTCAGTAATTTCTGTTGTACATAACATCCTTATTTAACGTTAGGAATACCGGAATACAATACTAGATTAATTACAACATCTATACCAGGCATTTAAAGCATCTACACTAGCAACAGGATGGTTATTTTGTCAAAAATTTACGCGACCGGATCCGGTCGCCGGATCCGGTAAATTTGACCGGATCCGGTATGCGTAAAAAACGCCGGATCCGGCCGGATTACCGGATCCGGTTTTCCGGATTGCAATCCCTACTAACAATGCGCAACTTAAAAATGTTTTTTAATACCTCATTCATTATACGGGAAATGGCCAGCATCGCCCATTTACATCAGCCTTACCAAATCACCGAAACATTGCTGCCGGAACAAAAAATTTGCAAAAACTTCCTGAAAATTGTAAACTGTTGATTACGTGAATGTTACTTATACCTTCTTTTCTTTTTCTTAAATTTTTAAATTAATCTTATTTAAAACTAATCTAGGACCTAGGTTCTAATTATGTTTTTTGGAACGATAAACAAGCTTTATTCAAATTTAATGAATCTAACTGGTAATAGAAATACAAAACCATTTGCGGATGAAATAATAACGATACGCTGCGGATACCCTCACTGGATTTTGATGGAAACCCGATTGGTATCGACGTTCCCGAATTATTAATTCTTGTCCGCAGTTCGCGCGCCACTACATGGACGGATTTAGGTATTATTTTAAATTGAAATAAATAAATAAACGTTTAAACGCGGCTATGTCGCGGGTGGCATGGATGACACATAATGACACATTACAATAACACCCATGACCCGAGTACAAATATCTATCTGTCACATAAATATCTGCCCAGGCTGAGAATCGAACCCAAAACCCCTGGCTTCGCAAGCAGGCCCGCTACCAACTAGCTACAAGGTGGTCAAATGAAAATATTAGCTAAATTCCGTCACTGGTCTGGTGGATTTTTTTGTTCGTTATCTATATCAATTAAATGCCATTAACTAAATTTATTACTGCGTTAATTTATTTTGTATGAAGTACCTACATGTCGCACCCTCAGTGGAAAAAAAGCATAAGTCATTTTACTTTGAATTTTAGTTATTAATATGACTGAAAAGAGGGACGAAAGCTGCTTATGCTCAATTTTTTTTTTTCAAATTTTTATTATTGGTCTCGACGGTTTTGTGCAAGAAATCGTAATGTAAATTCATTTGACTATATACTGATAATTAATAATTTTTTTGCTCTCCTGTAAAATTGCAATTTTCATCTTATGCCTTTTTTCCACGGAGGGTGCTATGATGATATAAGATGTCTACCTTCGTCTGCCGTAACATTAAGTACACAGTTATGAGGAGAGACCCTTGCCCTGTAGTCAGTCAATACTGAGTTGAATCAATTGTCTACTCACTTGAAAATAAATAAATAAAATTAATAAACGTTTTCACACTCATACCCCCGCAGTAGGTTTTCACCTGTGTCGCGGGTGGCATGGACGACACATATAACGCGTCACAATTAGGGATTGCAATCCGGTGTCATTTTCAATCCGGCCGGATTTTACCGGATTTTCGCCAATCCGGTCGGATCCGGCCGGATCCGGCCAGATTGGTCAGGTGATCAGAATTTTTCCTTTTCATTCCAATATAGACTGTTTTTATGGTAATCAAAAAAAGTGCTTTGTATTAAAAAAAAATGCAAATGCATTAAGACAAAAGTATATACAAGTAAGACGCAATAAATACTCGCACGGGTCAAGTCAGGTAATGTTGATAGCAGCTAATGATGATTATCTATACTTATTATTAGGAGGAAAGTTTTGATTTTTTTAGTTAGAAGTAGAACAGATTATCAATATAACTTATCTTCTAAAAAATGTATCAATATGTATACTTTTTCTCTTTATTTTCTTTAAGGATGGAGCCAATAACAAGCATACATGTATACAATTACACATCTTTAGATTTATAAGGGGGGTTTTTCTGTTGTCATGTCACATCAATTGAAGTACACCTATAGCTTAGTACCGGTATATCGAGGTGTTGAAGTGTGTATACAAATCGGCCACCATGTCAGTTCGATTACAGGACTGAAGCACGAACCCCTTCCAATGCAGAGGGGGGTCAGACAAGGGGACGTTAATTCCCCGAAACTGTTCACCGCTGCTTTGGAAGATGTGTTCAAGCTAATGGAGTGGAAAGGGCTCGGCGTTAACATCAATGGTGAACACCTCACACACCTTCGATTTGCCGACGATATAGTGATCCTGGCGGGATTGCTGGAGCACCTCAGTACTATGCTAGCGGACCTGAACAGTGCCTCACAACGGGTGGGGTTTAAGATGAACATGGACAAGACAAAAATCATATCTAATGTCCACGTCACACTCGTACCAATAGTTGTTGACGACACTGCTCTCGAAGTTGTCGACGAGTACATTAACCTGGGACAAATGATCTAGATGGGTAAGTCCAACTTCGAGAAAGAGGTCACTCGGAGAATCCAACTTGACTGGGCAGCGTTCGGGAAATTACGACATATCTTTTTAACCAAAATTCCTCAGTGCCTGAATTCGAAAGTCTTCGAGCAATCTGTGTTGACAGTGTTAACATATGGATCCAAGACGTAGTCTTTTACTGTTGGCTTCATTCGAAGGCTCAAAGTCACACAGCGCGCTATGGAACGAGCTATTTTAGGTATTTCACTACGAGATAATATTCTTAACGGTGAAGTCCGTGGGCAAACAAAAGTTACCGACATCGCTCGCAGAGTTAGCCGGCTGAAGTGGCAATGGGCAGGCCACGTCGTTCGAAGTCCTAATAAAAGGAGCACTGGTCGCATCCCGACCAGATGGACTTATGACCTAAAGAAGACAGTGGGAAGCCGCTGGATTCAGAGAGCCCAGGACCGGTCCGAATGGCGCAAGTTAGGGGAGGCCTATGTCCAGCAGTGAACTTCTAAGGGCTGTTAGATAGATAGATATAGCTTACACCTACATACATTAAATATTACAGATTATAGACAAGAAGTATATATTAATCGTTATTTATAATATTATATTAACGAAAATATTATAATTTCACGCTTTTATAACTTGCTTTTAATTTTTTATCCATTTAGTAAGTGTTGTACTTAGTACTTACATTGCATCCCTATTGAACGTTAGTAATACCCGATTGCAATACTAGATTAATTGCAACATCTATACCAGGCATTCAAAGCATCTACACTAGCAACAGGGTGATTATTTTGCCAAAAATTTGCGTAACCGGATCCGGTCACCGGATCCGGTATGCGTAAAAAACGCCGGATCCGGCCGGATTACCGGATCCGGTTTTCCGGATTGCAATCCCTAGTCACAATAACACCCATAACCCGAGTACAAATATTTATCCGTCACATAAATATCTGCCCCGGCCGGGAATCGAACACAGGACCCCTTCTCAGGCAGGGTTGCTACCAACTAGGCTACAGGGTCGTCCAATCACGAAGCATCGCGCTTTTATTAGTATGTTCTTCTATAAACTTTAGTAATGAAATATAAAGATCAATTTCAAAGATACCGCCCAATAACTTTTGAGAGATCACGTCTAGTTATAAAGTTAACGAATTATTAATGCCTGATACTATTTTCACCCTCGTTATTAAAGTGAAAAGTTTGAGGATGGGCTTGCAAATGGATTCCATTTCCAATGCTAGTTTCATTCGTCGTCTCATCGGATGAATATTGAATCAATTCGTGTCTCCTGGGACGTAAGTGAGTGCGAGGCAGTTATAGATTCTCTTACACGTTACATTTTTTATTAACAAATACGTATTTCAATTTGTTATTTTCGTTTATTTAAACGCTATAAAAAGTCACATTCAGATTCACACGAATGGAATCAGAACTGAAACTTTATTTGAAAATACGATAAAAGACAAGGCGTTGTTGAATTTTTAAAGCAGATAAGAATAGGGATTGCAATCCGGAAAACCGGATCCGGTAATCCGGCCGGATCCGGCGTTTTTTACGCATACCGGATCCGGTGGAAATTGCCGGATCCGGTGACCGGATCCGGTTACGCAAATTTTTGGCAAAATAATCACCCTGTTGCTAGTGTAGATGCTTTGAATGCCTGGTATAGATGTTGCAATTAATCTAGTATTGCAATCGGGTATTACTAACGTTCAATAGGGATGCAATTTAAGTACTAAGTACAACACTTACTAAATGGATAAAAAATTAAAAGCAAGTTATAAAAGCGTGAAATTATAATATTTTCGTTAATATAATATTATAAATAACGATTAATATATACTTCTTGTCTATAATCTGTAATATTTAATGTATGTAGGTGTAAGCTATATCTATCTATCTAACAGCCCTTAGAAGTTCACTGCTGGACATAGGCCTCCCCTAACTTGCGCCATTCGGACCGGTCCTGGGCTCTCTGAATCCAGCGGCTTCCCACTGTCTTCTTTAGGTCATAAGTCCATCTGGTCGGGATGCGACCAGTGCTCCTTTTATTAGGACTTCGAACGACGTGGCCTGCCCATTGCCACTTCAGCCGGCTAACTCTGCGAGCGATGTCGGTAACTTTTGTTTGCCTACGGACTTCACCGTTAAGAATATTATCTCGTAGTGAAATACCTAAAATAGCTCGTTCCATAGCGCGCTGTGTGACTTTGAGCCTTCGAATGAAGCCAACAGTAAAAGACTACGTCTTGGATCCATATGTTAACACTGTCAACACAGATTGCTCGAAGACTTTCGAATTCAGGCACTGAGGAATTTTGGTTAAAAAGATATGTCGTAATTTCCCGAACGCTGCCCAGTCAAGTTGGATTCTCCGAGTGACCTCTTTCTCGAAGTTGGACTTACCCATCTAGATCATTTGTCCCAGGTTAATGTACTCGTCGACAACTTCGAGAGCAGTGTCGTCAACAACTATTGGTACGAGTGTGACGTGGACATTAGATATGATTTTTGTCTTGTCCATGTTCATCTTAAACCCCACCCGTTGTGAGGCACTATTCAGGTCCGCTAGCATAGTACTGAGGTGCTCCAGCAATCCCGCCAGGATCACTATATCGTCGGCAAATCGAAGGTGTGTGAGGTGTTCACCATTGATGTTAACGCCGAGCCCTTTCCACTCCATTAGCTTGAACACATCTTCCAAAGCAGCGGTGAACAGTTTCGGGGAATTAACGTCCCCTTGTCTGACCCCCCTCTGCATTGGAAGGGGTTCGTGCTTCAGTCCTGTAATCGAACTGACATGGTGGCCGATTTGTATACACACTTCAACACCTCGATATACCGGTACTAAGCTATAGGTGTACTTCAATTGATGTGACATGACAACAGAAAAACCCCCCTTATACATCTAAAGATGTGTAATTGTATACATGTATGCTTGTTATTGGCTCCATCCTTAAAGAAAATAAAGAGAAAAAGTATACATATTGATACATTTTTTAGAAGATAAGTTATATTGATAATCTGTTCTACTTCTAACTAAAAAAATCAAAACTTTCCTCCTAATAATAAGTATAGATAATCATCATTAGCTGCTATCAACATTACCTGACTTGACCCGTGCGAGTATTTATTGCGTCTTACTTGTATATACTTTTGTCTTAATGCATTTGCATTTTTTTTTAATACAAAGCACTTTTTTTGATTACCATAAAAACAGTCTATATTGGAATGAAAAGGAAAATTCTGATCACCTGACCAATCCGGCCGGATCCGGCCGGATCCGACCGGATTGGCGAAAATCCGGTAAAATCCGGCCGGATTGAAAATGACACCGGATTGCAATCCCTAGATAAGAATCATTTCTAAGTAAAGTTATACTGGACGGAAATATACTACGAACGGTACGTTACGAAAACCTCGTGCTTTTTGAAGTCGGTTAAAAACAATTTGAAGCACCGAGAATATATAAAGACTAGCCTTAGTGGCGTGCATCCAAGCCGTCCCATGAAATATTAAATTCCTCAGCACATGTGAACATTGTCAACATTTATAATGGTCTCAGCGTTTCAGTTTTAAAATTGAGATCGCTTTATAAAAAGACAATTTTATAGAATTCCTAAAAGAGAATGAAAGAGCTCGCATTTCGTTGTATAATGTCCAAAACCAATTATTGTCCGAGCTGGGTTCGGGCTTTCTCACACAGTGTGATGGATGAATCCAATTCAAAGCAAGTCCACTACGCTGACCAAGCACGATTATAAGACTATTTGGGTCAGGATCGGTAATAATATAAGCTAGTGAAAGTCATTTATCAGATTCTAAGACTGCGACATGCTTCTTTAGATGTGACACCCATTCAATGTAATGGTAAAATTTTATAAAGCTTTGATGCTTCAGAACACGCGGGGGAGCCTTTACTACTGATTGTGTGACTAGGTGACATGTATGCGTATAGACGACAGCTAGTATGCTAGTTCTTTCTGAAGTCTACAGCTTCAGTTAGACCCTGGATTAGTCTAAATCCTCCATTTAGATCAATATGATCAGTAACTATTGGCCACAGATTTGCCCGTACTGCAGAAACCGCTAATAGGTCGAAGCTAGTCCGATAAATCAATTATAACAATAACTCAAATCCCTATATCCCGACAAGACGCGCATATTGTATGAGATTGGAGCGTTATTAATCTAACCTCGTTAATTATGACGTGTTGTGATTGTGTTAATTAATAAGACGTTCTTGTGTGTATTAGCAATGTTAAAGGTGTTTTATCAGAAAATTTATTTTCCTACTTGAAAAATCACTCAATCAGTACTATCTAAATCAAAAATAATAGTAATAAGTAAGATAATTTTTTTTCATTAAGAGGTTTTAGCAGTCTTCGAACTTGCCCGTACACGAATTGCTTGGTATTCGCTAAAACAACAAGTTTTTTCTCTGAAAATGTTCCATTTAAAAGTTGAGCATGCTTACCATAACAGGATAGTAGATATCACTGCGTCATTGAACACTGAATGAGACATCATAATACTTATAATAATAATAGGCAAACCTAGCAAATTGAGCATATAAAAATATTCACGTGTTTTATGTTCTTTATAAATGAATTTGTCAAAACATTTCCAGTTATAAAACATTTCACCTTATTATAAAGCTTGACTTGGAAACCATTCTTGGTATTTTCAAATATTCACAAGATACGCGAAGTGGAACTCGAGTTTAAACTCGATATTGCATCTTCCCGCAGCCTATCTGCGAAGAGTCTGAGGAATGGAAAGAATCTGAAATCCGCGACCCTGACGCGCTTCGCAATCGCACATGAATAATGCAGGCGATCTCGACAGAGACACATTAAAACCTCATTGGGGTGCTTTATGGCGCTCGGGGCACTAGATAAAGAGCTCCTGAGAACATCCACGCGCGATTTAAGTTATATTGTGTCTATTGGAAGTTTTGGATTTGCTTTTTGCCTCAATTACTTTAATAAATTCGGTAATATTGTCTTAAAGTCTTCAGATGTCTGATAGGTAGATGGGTAGACCTAACTCTTATGCCACTTTATAAAACCTCACGTGCTTATATAACTACTAAATTATTCATTTCTTCAATATCCTGGCATCATAAGAAACAAAGACGAGTTTCTCTCTTTCTTATCGGCTTTATCAATGTGCTTAGTTATGATCAGCAATAAAATTTCGATCATTAAACACAAAAGTTTTAACGTTCGTCAATAACTCCTTAATAGCTGAACAGATTTAATTACTTGGGATTTTATGCACAGAATTGGTACTGAGAATATGAGCTGTTTAGAAGTAAACCTGTAACTTCCTGCACATATTAAACGATGAAATTATTACTATCAGTAATTTTGTATTAATATCGTTCATTTGATATTGCTTAGCAATGCTATATCAGTACACGCTACGCCAACGCCATTGCGCTATACAATATGTGTTCCAAATCCCAGAGCTGAGTTACCTAAAACTGATTAAGCACCATCCTTCCCGAAGCCAGTTATAGCGCAACAGGCTTAACCTTAAGCCGTTGCAAGACATTCTCGCTCTTGATTTAGTTTCCGATGGACCATATTCCCACGCTGTGGGTAATGTGGTTCATACGCTTGAATGGGTATCGCCTGATTAATCGACATGATGCCTGCATGAAACCTGACGGTACCGGTTGATTGATGATCCCCACGGCGTGTAGTCGGGAGGTGTGTGAAGCTATTTGTCATAATTTGATGATAATGTCGTTACCGCATCGATCGCTCGGCTTATCTGAATTTGCGATATTATGTGGACGTACTAGCAGGTAAACATATTGTAATGTATTTTGTGGAAAGCTTTTTGGGTCAATATGAATGCGGGATTTATTATGCCCGTAACGTCATGTAAATGTTATTTAAGGGTTTGGTAGAAATTTTGCCGCGCTCTTAACGCTGCTGTGAGTGTCGAATAAAGATTAATGATTTCAATAAAGTTCAGGGTTGTTTGGGTTATAAATAATATTATTAATTTAGGTACCTAAAAAAGTTAATTGCTGTAATAAGTTGTTAATATCTGAATAACGGACCGTAAAAAGGTCTAAAAATATAAAAAACGGTAACGGAAATATAGAACGGAAAAGGGGGAAGTACTGAATAATTTAGAAGCCAATAATCTTGTGCCGCGCCGGTGCAATCTTAAAGTTTTCGACGCTTCAACGAGACGGTGGCGCTTTATGATAAAGTTTCGTGCTAACTTGAGATTGATCCGCGTTATAATGTAGAAACGTGGTTTGGAAAGAATTAAACAGTTTGTTTCCAGGTTCTTTTTATAATAGCGTTGCAGGTGAAAATGTATTTAATAAAATTTCTAATAACTTACGTTCTCACTCAATTGGGTTCTTATAATAATTGTCAACTTAATCATTTCACTTAACAATGGTGTTTAGTGTCCAAAACATTTTCATATATTTTTTGTTACAGATTCAAGAAATGTTGCCTTCATGATTGTGAGTCAAGTAGAATCGTATCATGCAAGTGTTGCTGCGCGTCTCAAACAAGACATAAATAATCAGATTATGTCTATTGAACAGGTAAACAATGGGTTTTAAAATTGCATTTCGGTTGTTGAGGTAATGCCGTAAAACCTTCTAACTAAAATACTTTTCTGAAGAAAAAGACCAATGAAAATTATTGATGAGGCATTTGGAGGAAGATTGCTCAGCTATATGGTATGAGCACTGCGTAAAAGACTTAGCCTTAAATCATACGAATTTAAGACTGTGGTTGAAATCGCCCTGTAATTACTGAATCAATTATAGACTTCGCAAATGAATTATTTCTTTAGGTTAGTTTTTGATGTGTTTGCTAACTGATGTTGGCTTTAGTGGGGAAATTGCTTTTTAACCGACTTCAAAAAAAGGAGGAGGTTCTCAATTCGACTGTATTTTTTTTTATGTTTGTTACCTCAGAACTTTGGACTGGGCAAACCGATTTTGATGATTGTTTTTTTAATCGAAAGCTGGTGGCTGTCATGTGGTCCCACATAAATTTTATTGAGATCTGACAATGGCATCCATGACAAAACCACATAAGTCGTAAATTTGTGTTAAGATGTGCGCGACAAATTGACGAATAACTCAATATCACGCCAACCGATTTCGATGATTCTTTTTTTAATCGAAAGCAGGTGCTTGTCATGTGGTCCCACATAAATTTTATCGAGATCTAAAAAGTAGTTTTTGAGACTTTGAAGTCGGTTATTTTTTGTTAGTAAAATTTAGATTATAAATCTATCCCTCATAAAGGCCATTTTTTTAGACTTTCGTATTGGTATACGTAATATAAAGTGTAATGTTTCGTAAAGACAGCACCAATATTTTTAGCGACAACCAATTGTCCACATAAGTCATGAGGAGTTTCCAATTCCTGGCGCCTGGACGATCATTCCGTTGCTCGGGCCCCTCGTGTCCAGATATAAGGAAACCGACGTTCGATGGGTGATGTTTGTGGAGCCCCACACTGCTGTCAGGTGCGAGAAACTCTTGCAAACGCTAGCTGCTGCAGACGTGCAAGTGGTAAGTTCTTTAATGAAAAGAAATTAAAATTGCAAGTTGGTTTTCAGACATTTTTCGGAATTTAAACTACGCCACCGCTTCGACAAATTCCTACAGTCCGTGGTCCTAGGAAAATAAGCGAGAAACTACCGAGTTTTTGTCTTACTCAAAACCTACTAACAGCATTTACTGTTACCTATGGATTTACCTAATTCATTTCCAAGCAGTCCTGGCTTAAAAATAATCATTTAGTTTGTAATATTATCTAGTTCAGGTAGATTAAACGAGATGACCGTAATACATTTTAGACTTTATTGATGATGCTTCCAAACCCATTTGGCGGGAAAATAAATAAAAAGCCGTTCTGTTCTAGTCGATATTATTTTTCTGTGGCGATTATGCAATTAAATTGAGCTGGTACATTTATGAGTCTTTCATTGTCGTCATTTGCTATTGTATGTCCATAAAATTCCATTTCTTTTACTTCTTAGCCGACGATCTAGCATTGCTGATATAACACAGTTTTTATGGCCACTGGATATTAGTATAATAACGAACATTCCTGTATATGTTTTTGTTACCCTCAGGATGCGATGTGGCTGGGCTACCCACTTAGCGACGAGGAACCAACTATCATACATCATTTCACATACTTCGAGGAGTTGGAAGAAGACGGAGGTTTCATTTACCCCAACTTCGCGAGTGGGTTCGCTATGAAACTTAAACTTATGGACAGGTAACATTATTTATTCATATAGTTTAGGTAGTAGTTCTACCATAACTCGAAGTGTAGCAATTGCTGATGCAGGCCGGTACAGGAGAAGAATACCCAAATAACATAATTATAGATACTCATATAATATAGATATTCAAATTATCCAAAATTTTCGCGTCCGTATGAGCTATATTTGCTTCAATTAAAATATATTGCATAATACGGTGTCTCAGCAAGAACTTGAATTTTTAAAAGTAAAATAAATTAATTAATGATTTACTTATTATTTTTGACGTGATAACGTCTATTAAAACGTTGAACGCCGGGCGCAACGAAAGAATGTAGCGTTCCGCGAGCGAGAGAGCGGCAAAAGCGAGAGAGAGGCAGGATCGGCTACGATCGGCATATCGTAGCTGATTATTAGTAGCTGCTTATTGTGTTAATATTCTCCACAAGGCTTCTCCACCAAATCGAGAGCGGTGAGCGGCGGCTGGAGGCAGACTTCTCCATTGACCCGTCGTTCGAGCTGGCGCAGCTGGTGTACGGTGGATCCCGGGATCCTGGGCCGCTGCTGACCCCAGACCTCGGCTTCTGTGTCGTGTCTGGAGACAACTGTGCTACCTACCCCAGGCAGTTTGATATATGTGTGAGTCAAATGACATTGTAGTTGAATTAGGTCACGTGAGAAGTGGCAAAAAACTACGGAGGTGATTTTTGTTATTTACAGTTCCAGCTAGAACTTTTACTAGGTACTGTGTCTATTTTATTTATATATTGTATCTATTGTTGACAAAATTTATTGTTTAGTACTAACCGTTCTCATATCGCATCGGTAAACATATTATGTATGCCTTAGGGCCGTAATTTCAATAGCAGTTTAATCTAAGATTCTAAGTTTAAACTATATTTGTTGGTTATCTCGTAATATCAATGACAGGTAATCGCACTTGAAATATTTATTGAGTAAATTCTTTAAATTGACATATCGATATGTAACTTTTAAACATTTAATGCTACTTACATCGCATTAAAATTGCATCCAAATCGGTAAAGTTGTTTCTAAAATAATAAGTCGGAGCATCAACATTTTTTCCATTAAGTTTTCCTCATCCTGGAGCTAATATAGCCTGAGTGTCGGCAGGGCAGCCCCATACCCGAGGAGTCCGTCTACTTCGCGGTGAAGACCTGGAGCGGGTTCCACGCCACCCGCGCGCGCGTGGTCAAGAAGACCTGGGGCCGGCACGTAACACACCTGCAGTTCTACAGCGATACTACTGGTGAGAGACGACAACTGGTGCTATTGGGTCTTATGTGATTCATTTGACGGGGTCTATGAATATGGATTATACGCAAAGAGTCAAAATAAATACGTATTAGGTTAAAGTTTAAACCATAGAGGATAGAGGTAAACAATAATATTAACAAATAATGATTATATATGATAATATTGACGACCCTGTAACCTAGTTGGTAGTGACCCTGCCTGCGAAGCGAAGGGTCCCGGGTTGAATTCCCGGCCGGCGCAGATATTTATGTGACAGATAAATATTTGTACTCGGGTCATGGGTGTTACTGTGATGTGTTTATATACATAAATGTGTCGTCCACCTGCGACACAGGTAACCTACTGCGGGGGTATGAGTGTGTTGGTGTTTATTTATTTATTTATTTATTTACTAGCTGACCCGGCGAACTTCGTATCGCCTAAGAATGTAAAATCGGTACAGCCGTTCTTAGCCGTTACAGTTTCTGTGTGCTCCTCCCTCTCCCTCTCCCTCTCCCTCTCCCTCTCCCTCTCCCTCTCCCTCTCCCTCTCCCTCTCCCTCTCCCTCTCCCTCTCCCTCTCCCTCTCCCTCTCCCTCTCCCTCTCCCTCTCCCTCTCCCTCTCCCTCTCCCTCTCCCTCTCCCTCTCCCTCTCCCTCTCCCTCTCCCTCTCCCTCTCCCTCTCCCTCTCCCTCTCCCTCTCCCTCTCCCTCTCCCTCTCCCTCTCCCTCTCCCTCTCCCTCTCCCTCTCCCTCTCCCTCTCCCTCTCCCTCTCCCTCTCCCTCTCCCTCTCCCTCTCCCTCTCCCTCTCCCTCTCCCTCTCCCTCTCCCTCTCCCTCTCCCTCTCCCTCTCCCTCTCCCTCTCCCTCTCCCGCTCCCGCTCCCGCTCCCGCTCCCGTTCCCGCTAATAGCTATCTATCAACTACACATAACAAAATTTTACCTTATCGCGCAGGAACATGTCTATTTTCCGGGATAAAAAGTATCCTATATCCATCCCCGAGCTTTAATAACTAATCTATCAACTACATATAACAAAAATTTACCTTATCCCACAGGAACAGGTCTATTTTCCGGGATAAAAAGTATCCTATGTTCGTCTCCTGATTCTAAGCTAACTCCCCACCAATTTTCAGCCAAATCGGTTCAGCCGTTCTTGAGTTATAAATAGTGTAACAAACACGACTTTCTTTTATATACATATATAGATTAAGATTTATTGTCAAACACATTAATTGTAAAAAAAGTCGACTTTTTTAAGTTTTTAATATAATCGCCGTCTTTGATAATTCGGTATTTGACAATTTAAGTATTTGCCTCACGCTTAATTGACCTCTTGCGAATAATTCCTTGCAAACTGTCATTACATTGTTATACAACTGTATAATATATGTGAGGTTTAATCTGTTAGGCTTCTGGAATGTTCTATATTAGTATTTGTTCTAGATCCCTCACTGCCGGCTGTGAGCGTGGGCATTCCCAACACGAAGACGGGTCACTGCGCCAAGACCATCGCCATCCTGAGGCACGCGGTGGAGGCGGTGCGGGGCATGCCGCACGTCCAGTGGATATTCTTGGCTGACGACGACACTATTCTGGGGTGGGTGCCATGCTTAGCTTGATATCTATAAACTGTACTTAGACTTTGCTCAGACAGTCAAATGTACTTGATGACTGACACTTTGTTAATACGTAGTATTGAAAAGTCATTCAAATGGCTAACGTTAAGGTTAATTTTAGAGCAGGAATTTTGTTCGGATAATCATCTATACAAATAAAAAAAATTGGAGTGTCTGTTTCTAATATTAAAATAACCGCTTTTTACTAAGTGCATTCGAATGTATACACGGTACATATACCAAAACAACATTTTTTTTACAATTTTTGTCTGTTTGTCTGTCTGTCTGTTTGTTCCGGCTAATCTCTGAAATGGCTGGACCGATTTTGACGAGACTTTCACTGGCAGATAGCTGATGTAACAAGGAGTAACTTAGGCTACTTTTATTTAGAAAAAAATTTGTTAGGCGATACGAAGTTCTTCGGGTCAGCTAGTTATATATATAACTTACGTGTCACTTTGTCCTCGATGGACTCCTAAACTACTTAACCGATTTTAATCTTTGCACACCGTGTGTAGTTTGATTCAACTTGAAAGATAGGATAGACGGAAGGTTTTAATAAAAAAAAACTTTTGACAGAACGAAGTCTTTCCGGGCAGCTAGTTTTAAGTATAAGCAAAGTGCTTACGGTTTATAGATCTCACCCATAGCTATGATATCTGATCAAATGTTTTTTTATTCAGTTTGGTTTTTACAAACAGTTCGAAAGAAGTACGCCATCGTTCTCGCGTGTCTGGTCCCGGTACGAGAAGCAGCAAGAAACTATCATCTTTTTTTCTTGCTTTCTTGAATTTCTTTTCTTTTAAAACTTTGCACAGTCATATTGCTCTCTCATGGCATTTCATTACAATAGTTTCAACTTCATTTTGAGGTTTGTTGATGTAATCATGAGAACCGTGGAACTCTTGAACCGTTACTATAAACTTCCTAAAGTTTGAGTACATTGGCTTGGTTTTGTCCTGTTCCGTACGTCATACTCGGTAACGAAGATCTTTCGCAGTACTACTGTTATAAGCGTCCTGAAGAGGTTCTTATTAATCGTATTTATCCGATTGTACCTACTTACCCCCGTATTCAAGAACAATACTTGTCTAAGTAAAGAAGCAATACTATGCGAAGTAAGGCATTTCTCAGTGCGTTGGTCATGGCAAGCCTTCAGTTTCACAGTCGACCCTTAAGTATCACTTGGCTATGCGGACGCACAGAGCTGTATACAGCCCTCTTATTGGTCCATTTGATGCGGCTAACTTCACTCTAGTCATTTGACATAGGCAAAAGACAAAGATAACAATACAAATAATCGATCCTTTCTTTCTATTTTGATAGAAGTCAAAGCAACACTATGCGTTCGGTAAAGTAGCTCGGCAGCTACTTTATCGATTTTGACAAACGCACAGCGAAGGACTTCAATCAAGTATTGTTTACGAAATGGTTTGAATCACCCTATGCGTCCGTGAGCACTGTGAGACCTCATAGTATTGTTCTTGAATACGGGGGTTAGTTGTGTCGTTAGGAATGGTTATAGGAAAATAGTTGTGCTTAATTGTACATAGTTGTGCCGATGGGAACACTTAGTTGTGCCGTTCCACTAGTTGTGCGTACGTAGTTGGTCCGTTAGGAAACAGCGTCTTTTTAAGTTTTTATCAAAGACGAGTAATACATTTTTAAACGATGATACTTTTGTCCGTCAAAACTCATTCTTCTGAATTTAAGATTCAAGCCCCCGTCATCAGACGTTGCGTGTAAAATATAAATTGTGAGTGTCTCGCAGGGTCCAGCGGCTGTGTGAAGTGCTGAGCTGCTACCGGGGGGGCGGTGACGTCACGGTGCTCGGAGAGAAGTACGGCTACGGGTACGGCAAGAAGGAGACCATAGCTAAAGGTAACTTTGATTTGGTTAGGTTTTGCTTCATATTTAAAGTTAAAAAGTAAATGATTTATTTAATAAATTTAATAAATAAACGCTTTCACACTCATACCCCCGCAGTAGGTTTTCACCTGTGTCGCGGGTGGCATAGACGACACATCTAACACGTCACAATAACACCCATGACCCGAGCACAAATATTTATCTGTCACATAAATATCTGCCCCGGCCGGGAATCGAACCCGGGACCCCTCGCTTCGCAGGCAGGGTCGCTACCAACTAGGCTACAGGGTCGTCGATTATTATACGTAAGTAGCTTGTCTGACATAATTATATTCGTTTCGTTTTCGTAACGTCGCACCAAGCCGTCCTCCATTATTTTACATTGTTTTTTTTACATTTCATAACACATTCATACCCCACAATTCCCACTCAGATTCCCTATGTGATTGGTTGTATTCAAATAAATCATCACAAACATGTATAGAACCTTGTTGGGCAGGCAGGCTAGTGAGCCTAGTGTGTATAGTTAATATAATAGTATCAGGCGTTACTTTGTGGATATCCATTGTTATTAAGTTAGTATAGTCTACTTTGCAATAATCCGCGGGTAACATGTATGATGGTATATACCTTAAGACATGCGTGATACTTGACTTTGCGACTAACTATCGTAGAGTCAACTTACCCTGACGATGCTCCGTGTCGGGGCGAAACACGTGTTGGTGCTGGTATGTATGTTGATAATTATATACTTTTAATTATTGAAGTGCATGTTTCCGTTGTGGGAGAGAGGGAGGTGCCACGCATGTTTTAAAGTACCTATATATGTACCATCATACATGTTAACCGCGGATTGTTGCAAAGTAGACTAATATTATACTAACTTAATGCGCCTAGTGTGGTCAATTTGGTCACTACCGACAAGTCGACATAAATATCTTACATAATAGTATATCGGATAAACGGATAAATACATGCCAAATTTTAATAAGCATTAAAAAATAGATATGACAACACTGTTATCGTATGAAGTAGGGTAAATCGGGGAAAATATGAGAAATTAGACATCAAATACAACTGTCATATTACACACAATCACATTGTGCCCCAACCATAGATTACCCCCAAAAGATACCGCATACAAGGCAACTGACGCGCGGCAACATAGAAGTGCTTTTGCTATGCACATAAAGCTATATTAGCATTCACAACATTAGTATCGACCAAGACCTTCGACCCAACACACGCGGATCTTTCAAAATTTAATTAATTTCAAAAAAGAATTTGCTGATGAAACCATGGCTTATTGTAGTGTTAAATGGTATGGAAAATCAGTTCGAAAAAACAGTTACCCAAAAGATGTTATATCATTTAAAAAGTTAGTAATTCATATTTATTTTACAAATTTTCTTTTAATGAAGCAGAGTTCAACTTAAGCTGGTTTTGAGAGTGACATTTTGTAAAAAATTCATTCCTAATTCAAAATAGTTATCTTGTTTCTGACTAAAGACAATACTAGGGAAGTGAACTTTTCATTTTAAAGACGTATCGAATATTTTGAGGATATTGCTATGAAATCGATAATTTTTAACAGGTTACAAGTGGGACAAAGGTTGCTGTAGTCAAGGATAACATTATTTATTATATGAAAAAACATTGTGGTAATGGTTTTATAGATTTCCTAGATGCCCCGAGAGGAAGGAAAAATGGAAAGAATCAATACACCGTGGACAGGGATGGTTTCCTACCAAATACAGTGTCGTTTGTTCAACACACTTTTCAGATGACAGTTGATGGATTCAGTTGTATCATCGTTATACTTGCCAGTTTTGTTATGGGTCTTATACTTCTTATCGAGAATAGAATAGAAAAGAATAGAATACTTTTACTTTGTCTAAGTATAAAAAGTAACAATGTTATTGTATGGAAACTTTCAAATTCGTGTGCTATAACTATAACTATAGGAGTTATGGAGAAATTATGTGGAAAATCAGCTAAATATTGATTATATTATTATTTATTATTATTTGCGCGAATATCAGGTAGGTAGATAGGTACATATTATATATACTTAACTCGATATGTTATACATATTTTCGTATTATAATTATAATTATTTTTCTTTTCTTTCCTTTTTTTATACCATTTTGCCTTCTAAGCAAAAGTTATTCACTGTAATGAGAATTTAAAGTAAAATAAAAATGTAATAAAACTAGAGGTCTGAAGTTCTTCATGTGGTACATTAATAAGGGTCCAGTTATATTGGAATGCTGTTATAACAAAAGTAATAAATTGTTATTAGGAATTACTATAATAAGTTATGGTTTGTTATACTTCATTTGGAAGTTAAGGGATTAGCCAAACAATAAAATAATAATAATATGAAATGACAAACATCGAAATTTTGAAACCGTAGCAGAAAAAACATCAGTGTGATGAAAATAATATACACACGAAAGGAAAAGTAACAAACCTAATGAAATTTAGATATGACAGCATCTGTCGGGTCAACTAGTTTGTAATAAAAATAATTCCTAAAAAATGATGTCTTAAAAACCCAAAAATATAGTTTTTAAGTTCATGAAGCTAAGAAGCAGTCCTATTACGAACAGTTATGTTATTATTTTAATGTAATTAGCCGCGAATAGCATTGTATATTTGATTTATCTAATCGGACATTGTATAATATAAACACTGTTAATATTATATTATTAAAAGTATCGATATTTATATTGTATTCTTATTCATTATAAATGTGATGAAAGTAAATAATGATAATCACAAACATTGATCGTACGATTTATCGATCATACATACTCAGTCACTATGGACAGTGTTGAGCTCGATAAATTCCAAGTTTGAATTTTAAATATCCAATCACAGCGCATCTGTTTCGTACCCCGCAAACCGCACCTTCCGCCAAATTGTGACTTTGAAGTCTAAGAAATATTCACTAATGCGGAATCTATTGGGGGTAATCTATGGCCCCAACTTACTCTATTACAGAAGAAAGTTGCTATTTGATTTTTACGAGTCTATTAAAAATTGTCATTTTCTTCATATTTATCCGACAATATATTAAAGGATATTTTAATATCTGTAGTACATAACAGCGAATATCGATGCTGAAGTAGTCTCAAACAGTGTACGATATAATCTCATGAGCCCTCTCGACGGCGCGTCGTTAGTCATGGCCCGGCGCGGCCGACAGCCGACTAGATCGCTTTGATCTCACAGATTATATCGTGTCGCTGTATGCTATGTTCGGTTATTATATTATTTATAACACAATGACTCGGTGGAAGCGATGCGGTGATATAACTTAATAAAATTGTGCGAAACAATTTCTTAACCCACTTGTTACGGATATAACTTTTTTCGATGGAACTTGCCGGTTTTTGGTATGCCGTATAGTAATAAAGTAAATAATAATAAAAAAATTCAAAAAAAATTCTAACTCTTGTGGAAATGCTGGAAAATGGTGTTTGATATACGGAACGCTAGTAATATGTACTACCGTGAAATGTTTGTATGAAATACTTGTTTATAGTGAGTTTTAGTCAGATAATATAATAAATAACATATGAATATAGTTTATTCTAATATATTATTTATTACCAATGCCACTTGATAAGTATATTATGTAAAAACCTTGTTGCTGAGTGAATTACGGAGGATTTTCATCAGATTTATCTGATCTCTTATTACTCGCTAGACAACTGAACTACTGAGATTACATCTTTCGCATCATCATCATCATCATTCTGATGCTGCTGGTGATGATGACGACGCCTGCCCTAGTTACTACCTGGCAGGTTTTGTTGTGTCACATTTTCGCCTTCCTATCCTTCAAGGGCTTTATCCATCCTTCACTCCAAATGGATCTCCATGTTCGTGGCGGTTACATGTCGCCAGTTCGCTCGTGTTGAAGGTCACTGGGATCCATCCTAGTACTATCCAGGTTAACCAGGAAGGTTCGCAAATGTGTTGGTGGTTTTTTAACACGTTTGTCAAGTTCTCAAGTTCGTCAGTACCCTAGAAGGTGAATCATCCTAGAAACTGGAGAGGTTATATACGGATCCCAAGTATCTTTACTGGCAAGTAACGCATTAGTGATGGCTTTGGTGTTACTAATATTCATGAGCATTGATGACTGCTACCATCAGCTATTCATTTGTAGGGTATTTACATCAAAAAGTAATAATTGCATTATGATCTTCAATGACAAAACATGGTAGTCTATATTACTATCGTTTGTTATACGGAACACTAACTTTATTGTCAATTTAGTGACATATTCTAAAACAAAATTTATTGATATATATTACGAAAATAATAAGAGCCATCTAATTCAACAAGTTTTCACAAGATATTTTTAAAAAACAGGAAATTCATATTATTTATGCCCTTTGAAAAATTAATGTCAAAAAAGGAGGAACTATCGACGCTCGTAAAATTTTGTATAACCGTCTAATTTGAAAACCAAATATGTCTTGTTATGAAGGAAACATATACCTAATATAAGCAATTAACAATACAATTTGAAACTGCCCACAGTTTGTTCAATATTTTTTAATGTACATTGATCCGTATATCAAACGATAGTAACAAATGGGTTAATCAGTCACATTTGAAACGAGCAGACGAGTCTCTTGATTAAATAAACACCATCGCCTTGGACATTAGTAATATAAAATGAAGAAAATAGGAGAAAAAAAGAAAGGAAGAAATCAGTACTATAGTCGGAACATGACTAAGCTTATCGTAATTTTTTAATACTTGTCTATGTGTATGTATACTTCCAAAAGTTATTTATGTGAATTTTACGGAAGCACTACAAGCACTTACAAGTGTATGCAACTATCATGCCTTAGTCCGGTTTACACGTATTAAGTAATTAAGTAGTTAACTGAATTTTTAGTGTGCGTCCACACGTAATAATTTAGTAAAGCTCTTTAGTTCATTCAATTCTATTTTATTACTTAGCATTTTACAAAATTACTTAATTACTTAAGCATTTTACTAAATTTTAACTAAAAAATGCCTGTCCAAACGTGTTAAGTGATAAGCCACGCCCACCATGTATCAGTGTCATGAAAGCAGTAGCACAGCAAAATAAATAGAAATATTAATTATGGTTTAATAATAAAATCTATTTAGTAAGTATATTATATTTTTATGATTTATAATAGTAATAATAATAATAATCAAGGTCTCTGAAAAATAAAATCAGGGGGATAATATATTAAAAAAGCCACGCCCACCTACTTAACAGAAAATAGAAAAATTTCTAAATTACTTGTCTACTTGAATACTAAACTACTAAATTGTCCGTTTACACGTATTAATTTACTTAAAATTTTGTTAAAATTTTGTTAACTACTTAAGTACTTAATACGTGTAAACCGAACATTTAAAGATTTAAGATTTAAAGATTTGTCACAAAAAACAGTTTTACAATACACAATAGTATTAAACATTATACTATTACAATCGATACCCTATCCCTATACTCGCAGTATGACCCGCCCAGGTTACGACTACATAACGGGCGGCGGCGGCACCGCGCTGTCCGTGGCGGCGGCGCGCGCGCTGGGCGGCTGCGCGTGCGGCGCGCGCTCCGCCCCCGACGACATGACGCTGGGCGCGTGCGCCGCGCACCGCCTCAACATTTCCTTCACGCACTCGCCGCTCTTCCACCAGGTATGAGTATTATAGATATTATAAACATAAACGCTTACGCACTCATACCCCAGCAGTAGGTTTCGTACCTGTCTCGCGGGTGGCATGGACTACACATAGAACACATCACAATCACACCCATGATCAGAGTACAAATATTTATGTGTCACATAAATATCTGCTCCGGCCGGGAATCGAACCCGCGATCCCTCGCTTCGCAGGCAGGGCCGCTACCAACTAGGCCACAGGGTCGCTAAATTATGAAGCTCACTTGATGTAGTACTCTCATCGTCTTAATATGAAATCTATTTAACAAAAAGAGATCTCCCGCTAGGCGAGGCTTATTACCGGCGGAGCTCCTACTAATCTAGTCGAAACGTTTGTATAAAATGAACGCGATGTAGAAAACTTCGTCTGCATGATTACATCGGCGTGATGTTAACGTATGTCGTCGCCACATCTGGATTGACATGTTTTCTTTTTACTTCCTTATTTGTGTACCTATTTAGATGTAATATATTCTGTACGTTCGTACGGGCCTCCATATAATCGTCGTACGCGTTTACACGTACCGAAGTCCGCACATTACTCGCGTACCCTCCGTACTAAAGCAGCGTACACGGTACACCCGCAGGCGCGTCCGACGGACTACGCGCGCGAGGTGCTGGCGCGCGACCGGCCCGTGTCGTTCCACCGGCACTCCTCGCCCGAGCCGCTGCGGGTGTACGCCACGTGGTTCCAGCACGACGACCGACAGATGGCGCGGCGGCGGAGCAAGGACGAGCTCTGAACTGTGATCGTGTGAGGAGAGGAGTTAGGTGATCTGTTCGGTTTTGTTGGTAGCGTTACAAAATAAATACATAGAAAAAATTATATGGAAATTGTATAGGATCAATGTTGAGCAGAAATCTCTTTTCGTGTCCGTGAACTGTGTGTACAGTACGGCCGCTGTATCTTGGCGCGTCTGAACATAGGCTTGGCGAACTTTAGCGCATGTAAGACAGAGATGGCAACACGAACATGCTAATGTGTGACTGAGACACAGTACATCGCGTATCGAGTATTGGTGAATTATGTTACTGCGCAGCCTTCTGCGCGAAGTTCAGACGCGCCAAGATACAGCCGCCGTACTGTACTTGTGGGTCAGCGCATTGTATCAAGTTGTGAGTGTCATTCAAGTGTCCAGTGGTTGGATAACTGGGACGCAAATCACAGCTCAATGGGTCACAACTCGCAAGGTCAAAGCCCAGTGGGTCATAATGGCTGCCCGAATAATCAAAACACCACAGATACACGCAGATATGCTGCCGCGTACCAGTTGTCAGACCCAAGAGCGCTAAATTTATTTCTACCCCCTCTGCTGGTGCGAATGTACCTCTTTATCCATAATATCCCAAAGTTAGCTTACCACATGTCAGCTATTCCACGTTGTGGTACTTTAGGCAAGTAGTTTCCTTTGAATATGGCTCCAAGTGTCCTTGTTGCCGTTTATTATGACTTTCTCAAATGTATTCTGCATTCCAAAAAAGTAAGTATGCCTATAGTATATTCTGTTCAGGTAATAAATACGAGGTGACAAAAGAAAAGCCATTGTAAGTTACAATTTGTAACATAGCCTTAGCAATGTAGTATAGTCATGAGATAAGAAGACAAGAAAACAAACTTTAATGTATGTTCTTACAAATAAACCAGCATTAAGAAAATACATTTACCGTTAGATGGCGTTTTTAGGCAATATTTTATTGAATTTTAAATTCGTGATATAGTTTTTTATGTTGTAAGTGTTCAATTCCATCGAAGACGAATTTATTAAAAAATATGCAGCTTTATATAAATGTCCATTCCAACTTATAAATATTATATTTATCTAAAAGTTATTTTATTTCATAATGTTTTATTTCAGCTGTGATGTTAAAATTGTTTAATACGTAAAGTGAAAGCTTTGAAAGTGTTTAAATATTACGTTTTATTATAGATTTTAAAGGTATACGAAAAGGTATGAGACATTATAGTATAGTATTGTAATACTTTTTTCCATTTTTTAAAAGTAATATAACGAACTAAATGCATAAAAAAGAACTAAATTTTAAAGAACATTCTTCAAGTTTGTATTATATATTGTATAATAACATGATAAGACAGTATTATAAGCACAGAAGTACTAGCTACTTGTATCGCTTCGAAAAACGTTGTAACAGCCAAACTGTAACTAGATTTGTATACCTACTTAGTAATACATAGTTTAATTACTTTTAGAGTTACTTTAAACCTACAAACCACACTACATCACTCTACATAATTCTTCTTAAAAAATAGCCGACTTCAAAATTAGGGATAACTCAAATTACTTGTCAGATCTCGCTTTTTAAAAGGGACCACATAACAAGCGCCAGCTTTCGAATATAAAAGAATCATGAAAATCGGTACACCCAATAAAAAGTTATAAAGTAACACAAATAAAAAGTAAAAAAAAATACAGTCGAATTGAGAATCTCCTCCTTTCTTTGAAGTCGGTTAAAAACACACCCAACCAAAGCATAAATACCGGGTGTTTTTGAGGTTGTGCACAAACTTTACCAAATGATTCTATAGCATTTACTAAACATATCTTATACAGGTACTAGTGCATTATAAAGCTTAGTTTTTAAGTTATTGGTAATTCCATTTAATATGGGTGTACATTGTAAAAGGGTCTTTATTTGTGCTATGTTGCCGCTCAGTACGGTCATAATCATTCAAACTATACTTGTTTCATTTTAAATGTCATGTCATTATTGGCTTGACTTGTCAATAAAGGCCCATTTAGACGGAGAGCTTCTCGTCTCGAAGAAGCCTCGATCGAATTAATAAAAAAATCTTTCTTACATTTACACCTCTCGCTATTTGACGACAATTTCCTCGCAATGGAATATTGATTGTAAACTTAACTCCAATGACAAATTTCGCACTCAAAACGTTTTCAACCGTCTTGTATGATACACGTATGAATTTGAAAAATGTGAGTCGAATACAAGTCGAGATTGTCGTAAGTAATCTTACGTACAATTTGTACCTAGATAGACGTAGGAAATTATCGCCTTGATCGATAAGTTACGAATGTCATATGAGATAATCGTAGATGAGAATTTAGTTCTTTCCTGTATGTAAACATTTGATACGATAATGTTATGGCGATTATTACCAGTGATAGTAGTGTACGATAGATACTAGAAACTCTCCGTCTAAATAGGCCTTAAAGTAAACAAACATCGTAAAACTTTTCGAATTAGTATTATTACCTATTTGGTTTTGTTAATGTCACTGGTCGCACAGACAGCAAAATCGATGAGAAATAATTGTTAACGTCAATAAAAGTTTACTAATGTCAAAATTTCACATCAATCATAATGCGACGTTACCAGCTTGCGTAAAGAGATTACACATTAGGCAATTTACGTTCAAGTATTTAGTTTGTATGAAAATGAAAAATAAAAATAAAAAAAATTTCAATAATGAATCCATAACGAAAGATGACCAATTTAATGGTCTGAATAACAGGCCGAAGTTCGTGCACAAAGTCAGGAACACGGTGTATATGTAAGTATTAACATAGCATAAATATATGTAAGTATTAAATCGTTTTCCCAGTTACAGAGACATTAAATTTAACTGGGTTGATTAATATAAGGGACAAATCACTTTAGTGTGTAATTGGTGGGTATGACGTCACTGTAAATACATTAATGAATTGAAAAGTATTCTTCATATAATTGCCACCAAAATGTTTGTTACGGATGTTACACATATCAGTTGTATTTGTATTTGAACTATTAAAAATTAATATTTTTGTAATGAATTGTTTTATTTATTGCCTGTTATTGCTTTTGATATAATTGTATGTTATTTAGAACAATCATTAACTTTATAACGGACGTACACCGGTTGGGAAGCATACCTTGTTCTCTATACGATTGTCAAAACATCCGATAAAATACATAAATTGTGAGCACCCGTTAGTCCTATTGTCAAAAAAATTTAGTGTCTACGATGACAAATGATTTGAATCATTCATGACGGACCCTTCATACCCCTGGCCATACCCTTGGTGGAAGGGTTGGTACTTTTAATTAAAACTATACCACCGAAAATAGTGATGTGAAATATTTACAAAGCATGCCCTTCTCATACCTAGTCATATTAGATATGCCAAGAGGGCGCTGAAATTAACATTAATTAAAAAGCCAGTCATTAAACAATGTTTTTAATTTTCATTTATAAAAGTACTGTAGTAGTGTCTTCTGTGGTAATAGTTAAACCATTCCTCGCAGGAAGTTCTAAGAAACGCTTTCATTGAAGGTGTAATTAATTAGTCTCTTGTCTGGCTAATGGAAGCTTTGAGCGGCGTGACTGGGCGCGAGATGCCCCCGTCATCATCCTTAATAACGGGAATCACCCTTAATATTGGATGAATTCCGCCGCCAATCATGTACCTTCTATTACCGCAATGTTCCACTCCTTTATAAAGCAAATCTTAAAGTAACTCATTTATGGCACCTAATGGGTAATATTATAAAACTAATGTTATTACAAAAACTTCACGCGAATCATATCTATCGAAAACATTTATACGGAACGTCCTCTTCCGTTTTATTATTAGAAAGTTTTAATGTTCATCAAATTCGGCCCCGAGACTCCTTTGACCACTTTTCGCTATTCCTCATACTTTTTTTATGCCTTAAGCAGGCAAACGAGCAGACGGGTCACCTGATGGTAAGTGATCACCGCTGCCCATGGACATTAGCAACATTAGGGGCGTCACCAATGCGTTGCCTAAAGTACCGGACTTTAGTAGATTGAAAATTTTATTAATTAACATTGTCTGTACGCGATTTTATTAAGCAACCTATTAGCGACATATACATATTTATATTAATTAGGATATATTGTGGAACATTTTTATTAAACACTGAGGGTACTTATAATTATATTTCTTAAGCCGGATCTTAGAACATGACGAAATATAAAACTTACCCTTGCTACGAAAGGCTACAAATCTACAAGACCTAAGCTGTGTTCAAAACAAGTTCAAAATGACTTAATTTGACAACCACAAAACAATTTTCACTGTAGACATTGTACATTTTATCATTTTATAAAATCTACCCGAGCAACACAAAACCTCCGCTTCAGTAATCTAAGCCACCTGCACACATTTCATGTCGCCTCGTGTATTTATTTTGGCGAAAGTTCACTCCCAAAGAGGGTCAGGCGATCATTTATCATACAAGCTATATTCCCAAAGTATTCCTAAGTACGAGAACTTTGTACCAACTTGCATTTTTCATTACTCACAAGTTTTGTCGTCCTGAAAGAGCCTACCGCTCAAGCCAACATGATTCTTATGCCCTACCCGCAGTGTTCAAAAACCGTTGGCAGTGCACCTGCGTGAGACTTTTTGTGGTGTACCGAAGTCTTACATTAATCAAATTGTCACCTTCGTGTCGAGTTTGCGTTTATCGCTTTGATAATAATCTGTAATTAATTTATAAATGTAATTGAAAGCGGGATATAATAGGGTAGGAATTAGGATAGGGTTACCAATTTCTTTAAAGAAATTTTTAAGGAAGGTAGTAAAAAATTCACACAAAATATAGAGTGAATCACAAGTATTTTTTATAATTTATAATATACAAATACTTGGTAGGTACTTTACAGTATATAAGTATTATCACAATTTTAATATCAATGTATGGGAGTAGATACCTACTTAATATTCATTTCATATTTTTGATATTTTGGCCCGGATGACAACCCTAGTTGTTCTTAGTAGGTAAGTCAGCTGAAGTTCTGTAAAAAATGAACTTTTTAAAATAATTATTTTCTCGAGACAATTACTTAGACTATTCTTCTAGGTTGGTATTAAAAACTGCAATGTATAAATGTATTGTTTTGTACCGTTAAGATGAAGGTGAAGTGAAGATTAATGTTTGTAAGTTGTTTTGTGCACTTATAAAAAATCCCTTAAATGTAAAACACAAATACGTAAAGCCATGGTAAAATTAGTTCAGTGCCCGCGGTAGTGCAAATTGTGAAGGAACCCGTGAAAGTCGTACCTGAAAAATTTCCACTTGCCTAGAGCCTACTAGGCACGGCCGTAGCTAGGTGGGGGGGGGGCATTGTGGGGCAATGGCCTACCTTGAAATCACAATGCCCTACCTTAAAATACCAAAACCTAAGATAAATTATTAGATATAATTAAATTGTTTTTTCATAGTCTGAGATAAAAAAAATTGTAGCCATAGATTGGTATCCAAACTTTTCCGAACCACAGTTTGTGACATTCATTTCATATTATAATAATTCTTTGTTCTGTGACCCTAGAGGTCAATGATATCATATGATACATGGTGATTGATTTAGGAGTCCGTGCTTCGGAGCAGATCAATTATGATAATTTTTTGCTTCCGCCCTACCTCTAACCAATGCTGCCCTGCCTCAAATTCGACTCCAGCTAACAGCCCTGCTACTACGTTCATCAATGTAGGTCTAAGTAAAGTAAATAATATAGAGCGCTTAACACTTGTTTAATCATGTTTTATGTATGTTATACCATAGAATTGATAACGTAGTCATACACTGCGAGTTGACTATAGAATATATTCTGATATTTGCGTGCAAACAAGATTTATGTCCGTACGTGCTAAGTGTGCTAATGTGGCTGACGCCCAGAAGGAGACGCGCCCGCGCGGCAGCATAATAATATTATGATAATCTTTAAGGTTTATTTATTTTGTGGTTCACGCATCGTAAAACGTTTCTATTGACTGTGATTTTGGTATCTGATAAATATTTGGATATGACCACGGACCTAAAAAAAGACGGACGTAATCCCAACAACAAATTCAGTGAAGCACCCATAGTAATACCAACTCTATTCGTACAAGTACACACACCCACACATTGACACCATATTGCTTCAATGGCTTCAACCCATTAATGGCCCACTACTGGGCACGGGTCTCTCCTCTTGAGGAGGCCTAGAGCATACTTCACCACGCTGCTCCAGTGCGGATTGGTGGAGGGGTTAGTGGCCAACCCGAGTGTCGGAAGTTTTCAAACCGCCCGAAGGCCTCCGACATGGCTTATCGAGTGTTATCTAATGATAACAACCGGGACCGACGGCTTTACGTGCCCTCGGAAGCACGGAAACGCTCAAGAAATTTTAGCCACTAGCGGTCACCCATCCAACTACCGATCGCGCCCGCTGTTGCTTAACTTTGTCGATCACATAGGACATTGCTTCAATCGCGAATCAAAAATTACGCACACATGGTAAGCGGGCGGCCATTCCTATGCTTCACTCTCGATTAGACGAGATTACGTCCGTCTTTTTTTCAGGTCCGTGGATATGACATTAAATACTTGCGAATGTTTGACCAACATTTTTGAAATATTTCATGAAACCATACAGATGGAATGATTTATTATAATTTAATGTTAGGCGCATGTCGTTAGGTTAAAGCCCGCCTAATGAATTAACATTGATTTCAAGACACAAGATCTCAATCATAACTGAAACGGTTTCTTCTTATTATTAGCAATTTTATTGAACCTCGTTTTATTAAGCTAAAATTAACTCGATTTAAGTTTTAACTGGAGCTCATTTTAGATTAGTAATTTATTCTAGTTCTAAAAAGGCATTCCGAATATTCTAGATTTACCTTCTTGGACTATAAGGAAACTCCTCATATCCCAAAAAGTACCTTATCATTAATGGGATAGGTACAACGTTTCCAAGAGCGCCTTTGGAGGGGCTCCTCATTTGGGGTGAGGAGCAAAAAAAAAAGGAAAAAAATTTTTTTTAATAAACGTTCCCATTGGTTCAGTAAAAAAATTTTCGAGCAAAAAAAGGTCGATTTTTATTTTCTTATGTTTGCACCACAATATTCTTGCCTGGACAGCTAGGGCGTCAGTGGCTCTAACGCCGGCACCAGTATTGCCAATGAAAATTTTTGGAAGGCCGTGTACATTAGATAAAAAAGCCGTGTTTCTGTGAATTTGATGACCACAAAACAAGGAACACTCTTCATATTAGCCTATTGGCGCTGTTTTAAGTGTTTTAACATTCGTTAAATGTCTTCAAAAATAAAAATAACAAAAAGATCGTAGAATTTGCGAAAAGCCGTAGAATTTGCTACGGCCCTAGGGTTCGGGCCGTAGACCGTAGATTTTGTGATTTTTTGGCCTGAAAGCCGTAGAACACGGTAATTGCCGTAGCATTGGCAACACTGGCCGGCACTGTCCAAGACTTACGTTTATGATGACGATGGAAATCCTGAAGCAGGACGCAAATAACTTTCCCAAGTTAGTCAACTTGTTACTGCGTCACTTCGTTGTAAAATCCATCAACGTCTTTAGTTCAGTCTGAGCCCTTTGTTGCGTGTTGAATTATTGTGGCCTACGAATTAATGACTTTAGAGCGGTGTGGCGGCGCGGCGCCCCGACAGCCTGGGATTGCAACGATTAATCTTTAGAATCAACAACGGATCGAGTCATCAGTACCTACCTACCTTTATAATAAGCCTAGAAACTTTCTAGTCTCTACTTTAGGTTGGTATCATACTAGGTATTTTCAGTTTTCAGGTGCAGTGAAAAGTGGCAAAGTGAGCAAATTAACTAGAACCATATACTTACAAAATTTTGTATCCTAATTCCGATATTGTATTATCATTGTATCGTCGAGTCTGCAGTATTTAATGAATTATATGTTCTAGCCAGTTCTAGCAGTATTCAACATAGCTTAGGTGCAGGATTCGAACTCGAATCACAAACGCAATAATAAATGGCTATAAATATATTTAATTTTAATAAATGTGTGAATCCTTACAGCTCTTAACAATCAGGTTTAGTTTGTCTGTTCGAGAAACTGCTGTAAAATGGGATTAAGTAGTAAAAACTACCTTCATTTACTCGAATACCTGCTGAAACGATATTTAAACACATTATATAGGTTTTATAATAATGGCTGACAGGTATTTTTAATCTCGAAGTCATTACACATAAATTCGTCAGATTATTTTCTTAACCTTTGGAAGTTTGTACACAAAATCCAATGCATGTAGGTACCTATATGCTGACTACTGACTATACAATTATTTTCTATGCTTCGCAGATGTTTTATACGTATAAATTGGAGCCAAGTATCTCTTATCTAGCTAGAAGCAATAGTCCTCGATAGAGCCTACGTGAGCGAGACTGACGGAAATTGAGGGAACGTACGTTCGCTTATTATATTTTGTCGTGGGAGCGCCTTTCAGACACGAGACGATTACGTAACGGGACCTTTCAACAAACTTCAAAAGAGGAGTACGGATGGTCTATTCTTGCCATGGTTGATATAAACTTTTTGTACGTAAGCTTAATTCTTTTCTACCAGGCGTAAACCTTCCTAATAGCTTCATCTGATCTTTAGCAGGCAGATTAGGAAGGCTATCATGGACTTAGTTAAAGATAGATTAAACGCCTCCACGCCGTAGTTATCTTTTACGAAAAGAATTTATGATAATATTATTATCCGATAACGATGTTAATCTAGCTTCAGGGCTTTAGTGGTTATGGTTCGAATCCGAACTATTTTGCTAACTTTATCGTCCAAAAGTGTAATTAATTAACGTATCTATTATGAATTAGGTTCGTTATTTCGAAATTAATTAGAATAAAATATTTACCCAACAAAAAACAAGAAATGATGTAACATCAAATTTTTTATTTGTTTACTTAACAAATACAAAAATTAATATTAAAGATTAATCAATTTTCTTAATTTGAGCTTCATAAAATTATCCTAGTTATACTTAACTAGGTACTACTGTACTGTACTGTACTACTCGGTACAATATCGTCCCGTTTTATTTACGTCGCTGTATGTACATATAAAAGCGTCAATCTTAATATGGGACTCTAAACTGCCTTTTTGCGAAATACAAATAAAAGGGAGGTTGCCTACAGATCGTAAATCAAGCCACTCCGCAGCGCACTTGATGCTCGAAGGAAGAATACGACCTCACTGCTGTACTGAACATTTCCTTTATAAAAGAGCTATGTCTGTGCATAAAATAATCTATAAGAAAAATAGATTTTTGAGCCAAGTGTATACATACCAAGACATGTGATTGAAAATGTATTTTATTTTTTTGTAGGAAGAAACTTTGGAAAATTGAGGAAGGTTAGATTAATAGTAAAATATTTTATATAAAATATGTGCTGTGGAGTTTCTTGCCGTCTTCTCAGTCATAATGCACCTTTCTAAAACTGTAAGAAAAAAAGTGACGTTGATAAGTATATTGTAAAAGTATCTTCTCACAAGGATGTATGATAGAATTTAAAAAAATATATAAGTAATTAAGTTATCGACAATAAACAATTAAGTACCTGGGTACTTCTGTAAGTGTAATTAAATTCACTACATTTTTTCATTTTTAACTAACTTATCAAAGGGTGTGTTAGTTAACTTATGTGTTTTTCCGCCATGACAAAGCACCTTTCCAAAATGGTGATAAAATAAAAAAATACATTTATATGTGCATCACTGATATCTACTTATATGATTAAATGATTTTGAATTTGAAAATTACATACTAGGAAGTAAAACAGAGAAAAAAATATGGTTAGATATACCTAGGTATACTTATAGTTAAAAAGACTAAATTCCTCTCTTCTTTTCAGCATATACTTAGGTACCCGAGCTTCGCATGAGATGACTGCTCACCATAATGCTCACCGTATGTTTTAAAACAATTTTATTAAACACTAGCTGACCCGGCGAACTTCGTATCGCCTAACAAACTATTTTTTTCTAAAATAAAAGTAGCCTAAGTTGCTCCTTGTTACATCAGCTCTCTTGCAGTGAAAGTCTCGTCAAAAGCGGTCCAGCCATTTCAGAGATTAGCCGGAACAAATAGACAGACAGACAAAAATTGTAAAAAATGTTTTTTGGTATATGTACTGTGTATACATCCAAATGCACTTAGTAAAAAGCGGTTATTTTAATATTACAAACAGACACTCCAGTTTTATTTATTTGTAAGTACTTATAGATTGTTGACCATACTACGTCCTGACGCGCAGTGAACGAATGAAACGATATTACAGAATTATAAAAAAATATCTGAATTTAAAACGTCTCGCACGCATCAATAACTATCAATTGGGAAATAAAACAGAAATACACCGATGACGTTCGTTACCATCGTTCCGACGCCGATCTGATGCACGGCGAATGGATCTCGTTCCTAACGAACCGGTCACATTCATCCGTTGATTCGAATCATCGAATGCAGATTTTAAATACGCCGCCACAAAATCCTCGCGTTCTTTTTGCAAACCATATGCACTGTTGAATTGTTATACCTAGTGAAGGGAATGTTAACCTACATTTAGTTTTTTGGAGATAATCCATTATATCATTTAAGAAATAGTGTCCATAAAATAAATAGTCTCCACTATTCGTGATGTACCCTGAGGATCTTAGGGTGCTATGCCGCAAATTTTGTGAAACAAAGTCGTGAATTAGATTCACGACTACGCGATACTGGATTAAACTTATATATATAAGCTTATCTAAAGCTCAACTCAGTCCAGAAAATTACCACTGTTCTTCCAAATGACTGAATTCCTGTGAAAATAATATTTCTGATTGTTACGATTGCCACCGTATAGCCGTAGACACAACCGTAGACATTACGTAGGCCGTCACAACCACACCAATAACAACATAAGTGTAAATGGAATATATCTTTGTTTATAATGATTAAGCATGATGTAGACAAATTATAAATCAATAAAAAATAAAATATATTATCGGATATCGTAACGTCACTCCCTGCGAACTTAGTGGTGTATGGCTGCGAAGCTTAATTGATTTAAGTCTTCTTATATCTTGTACGTATATAAGATATCTTGTATACAGGGTGTGATGTCGTCATCGTTCAGACGCCGTGACAGTGTTGAGATTTTTTAGTTTAAAACAACTTAAAAGTATAATTAAACGGTCATCCATCCAACTCTCAAAGCCGCTGACATACACGCTAGAGCGTTTTAAAAAGGCCTAGGTAGACTTTATTTTAAATATATACATATAAAAAATAGGTAAGTATACAGCTACAGATTTGGCCCTGGTACAGATTTTTATTATTACTTACCTAGATATTATAACAAACATACTACAATCGGATGAAACAAAGTGATCGAAAAATAAAATCCCGCTGTGAAAGCAATCGAACCGATTGTCGAAACGAATTGTGGCGAAATTACAGGAAAATCATTGTATAAAGTAGGTACTTCATACTTTCACCTGCCCGCCCTTGTCACTATAAAAACAATATTAATATAGAAATTAGGTTGAGTAGTCTTATTTTTATAGAAGAAGGTACCAAAACATGCACATTTTGAACCAAAAGCGCATTTGTTGGATTCCACAGTGTACCGCGAGACCAGCTATAATACTAATAAAAGTATTATGATTCAATGCAAATGTCTAGCTATAGCTATCCAATACGAGCTGAATCGCTCCAATCTCAGCGCGTCTTCATCTTAAGCCAGCAACGAGAACAATCACAATAAATTGCTCAAAAATTAGATACCGAGGTTATGCCGGTCTCCGGTCACGGGCTGCGGGGAAAGTCGGGGAAACTACGCCGCGATTAGTGTTGCCAGAGCTACGATTAACGTAGGATTTCCTGATATTCAGCGGGTACTGCGAGTATACCCATGTCCTGCCCAATTCTTGATACTAATACATAATAATATGGTTCTTTGGAAGAGTTTGTTATTATACGGCAAGGTATTTTTTCTGTTCAAAAATCTGAATTAGATTTGAGTAAGTACCTAAGTTGTTTAATTAAAGCACCTATTAAAAACAAAAACCTATTTATCAACAAACAAAGATTAATGTTCAGTATAGACGAATTAGTTAAGAACGAACAGACAGGCGCTCATAGCCCGGCGGCTTACGTCGATCCTAAGCGGGCGCGGTCGGCAGTTGGATGGGTGACCGCTAGTGGCAAAAATTTCTTGAGCGCTCCCGTGCTTCGGAGGGCACGTAAAGCCGTCGCTCCCGGTTGTTATCGTAAGATATCGTAAGTCGTTAAGCCATGTCGGAGGCCCTCGGGCGGCATGAAAACTTCTGACAATTGGGTTGGCCACTAACCCCTCCACCAATCCGCACTGGAGCAACGTGGTGGAGTATGCTCTAGGCCTCCTCAAGAGGAGAGCCCCGTGTTCAGTAGTGGGCCGTTAATGGGTTGAAGCCACAAGCCACAGACGAATTTAACCAAAAACTACATTTTTGCGGGAATATGCAAGAACAATAATTTATGAAGAATTTACGGCCGTTTCTTTCTGTGTAATGAACTCCTTATTCCCTATACAATTGCTGAAAGGTTTAAGTTTTATGGACAAAATAATAGGCCATGAAAAGTATACGGAATATTAGTTTTTCGAAACGTTCAAGTAATATGAAAATGTAATTTCATAACAATTATTGGAATCGATTATTAATTAAAGTGAAATCTCAGGTTACCGCAATTCTTTGAACTTTCCCGATTTTGTCCATTCCAAATCTGGCAACACTAGCTGCGATATACAAAGGCAATAAAAATAAATTGGACGCAGCTAGTACGGCGCTGCCCGTCGTTTTATATTGGAGTTATGTGCCGTTGTCCGCGGCGGGCGCCCGGGCGATGGTCGGGCCGCCCGATGCCCTATGCCCGATGAAGCGACGATCTTACTCAACTAATGTTTGCTCTACCCTCCTTCTGCTTCTTTACTGCTCAATTTTCGGTATCAATTTATAGAGAGCTTGTTACTTAGGTACGTAACACAAAGTCTCACACACTCACATCTTTGCGTTATGATCCCTTGTGTGTACAAAGATAGAAGTGTTATGAGACATTTAATATAAACCCGAGAAGAAACAATTTCCTTTCACAAATACTGATTGAGTATCAAACCTGAAATAAACATCAAAAGTCTTCTTAATCGTGCACTAATGAAATCAGAAATAGTGTAAGAAAATTTAATGTAACTTACACAATTTTACTTCAACGATAGGTATTATAATGTAAAAAGAGGTAGATATGTCACTAGCGCGCCTACGATGAAGAGCGTAAGAACAGGCAATTGACCGTTCTGCTCGTAGTCGGTTTGTCAATACAAGATGATACGCACGCTTTTGTTGTTGTCAGAAGTGCTTGACATTTGACATACAGTGTTAAAATGTCTTCGTATATTATACCAATGTGATTGGTATAGTGCAACAAAAAATAAACGTGTGTGTGTTGTAGCTCTTTTCGGAACAGATTTTTTGGTTGATTTGTAATGGCATAACATGTCTATATTTTTCAAATACCATTGTTTTACTTGCGCTTAATATCACTAACAATAAGAGATTATCCAATATTTCGTCCAATAACCACTATCGAGTTGAACCAGGACTCGGGAAAGCTTTACAATATATCAGGGTATAAAAGGATAATAACGCCAATAACCGCAGTATTGCCCTCAGGACCGAAGTTTATATCTTAGAGGTCGCTGTAAAGTCCATATACATAATACTACTAGACTAGACAAGCGGGCCTTCTTTGCGTCACGCTAGGGGCCATCCATAAATTACGTCACACTAATTTCATGACTTTGAGACCTCCCCCCCCTAGTGTGACGTCACATATTATGAAATTTTACACCTAGAAATTATTAAATTAAAACGGCAGTTCCGAAATAAGTTTTATTTCCATTAATTGTTTTTAATATTTACCTATACATACCAATTATTCGATTTTGAAATGTGACGTCACAAAGTTTAGGACCCCCTCACACCTCTTGTCACACAATGTCACACTTCATCGACCCCCCCCCCCCTCCCCCTAACGTGTGACGTAATTTATGGATGGCCCCCTATTAGAAAGAGAAAGAGACCAAGGAGACTCGCGTAACTCGTAAGTAAGACAAGGATAGGTTTACCTCCTGCCTTTCTTCGCAGCGTGACGGTTTCACTTACATATTATTATGCTCAGATACCTTGCCTAGTCTAGTAGTATTATGTCTATGGTAAAGTCAACGCTAAGTATTGAGGGTAAGCATTTATTATGTATTTGATATCGAAAGTATCGAAACTATGGGTCACGCTATACCGGTCGTCAGGGTCAAGTGTTGATTCGATTTTGTGTTTTATTGCCGTCCCGATTATTTTCAAATCAAAATTTATTGCTTAATTCAAAAACGCTAGTAACTAACGGTCGTAAGTAGTAATCTTTTACCTAAAACAGGGTCGTAGCCAAGGGCGTCGCTAAGGGGGGGTAGGGAGGGGCATCTGCCCCCCCCCCCCTCAGAGATTCTAAATAAGCTCACGACTGCCTACTATTATTACATACTTTTCTTATTCTCCATATCAACTTGCCGCCCCCCCCCCCCCCCCGAGCCATCGGCTGGCAACTCTCTTGGTCGTAGTGATCTTCGCAACCTGGCTATAACAGTCTCTCTGCTGCGGTCGGATGGTCTCTTTACCACCAAGCTTATTCTCAACGCGGCGGGCGAAGCGGTAATAGCACAATGTGGTAATAGGTACACCTTACTACTTGCACGGTGGTAAGTTTCTACGAGTATACCGAGGCCGCAGGCGGATTTGGTACCTAATTTCTTCTCATAGTTAACCGTGAATTCTTTTAAATAGGTTTCTGTGGTAGGTATAACGTGCTTGTAATGCTGCAAAGTCAATCAACATGTACGTTCACTTTATTTTTCTTAGCAGCCAACGTGTCGGAGATTATAGTTTTAATGTGTTAGGTTAGTTACAGAGCGGCTGTGAAATATTTTAATTCGTAATTAAGTGCTTATTAAACATTCACTTTCGAAATAGATAATTTGCACCCTAAACTTACTGCTTCCATAATTAAAGCCGACGAGTTAGTAGTCCTACAATATGCCTGACAATACGAGTAGATAATAAACTTAGTTCCTACTTAAATATACACGAAAAGCTTAATTCCCGGAAAGTACTAAGTAATTAATATTCATAATAAATATTCATCATTACAACAAATCTAAAATACGGCAAAACATAAGCGGCTCTTGAAATAAAACTCATACAAGAAGTTTCTAATCAATTTGTCCCCGACCTCCCCACCGCCCTACGAGAGTTTAAATTGAAAATGTACGGCGAGCGCGCGTTGAAACAAAAAATTGGCATCTCGTTAATATTTCAGTACATTATAAAAAGAAGAATTTGTAAAGCTGAGAGTGCTATAATCAACAATAGTGTAAAATTATTAGGTAACAAATCATTTTATTAATAATCGTTTCGCTTATAGAAACAGGTTGTTAGCTTCACAAAACTACATACAGTTTCGAGGTTAGTTTCCGTTCAAACAGAGATTATATGTATGTATACCGTGTTATGGTGTTAGTTGTATAATAGGTACTAAGTACTGCGTCTGCTGAATAGACGATAAGATATCTTGATATCGTTTTATTTACTCTCCTCGCCTTAAACATATCCCTGAAAGCCCGTCCGTGTGTCAACCGAGTCATGGTAAATCTATACATCTATACAAATAAATAAATTGGAGTGTCTGTTTGTAATATTAAAATAACCGCTTTTTACTAAAGGCATTTGGATGTACACAGTACATATGCTAAAACAACATTTTTCACAATTTTTGTTTGTCTGTCTGTCTGTTTGTTCCGGCTAATCTCTGAAATGGCTGGACCGATTTTGACGGGACTTTCACTGGCAGATAACTGATGTAACAAGGAGTAACTTAGGCTACTTTTATTTTACAATAAAAAATAGTTTTAGGCGACACGAAGTTCACGGGTCAGCTAGTATATTGTATTCTTTTACGAGCGTAGCATAGCGTTTTTTGAGCTGTGAGTCGCTTAAAATGAGTCAGCATTCAGTTTTATACTAAAGTCCCACATGGCGACGCAAAATAAGTTTGGACTTTAGTATGAAACCGACTGATTTTATGCGACTCACAGCTCAAACAATGCGTTCGTATGGCTTCACCCTTACCTAAATTTAATTTGCCTGAGAGCGTTAGTTAGAAACTAATTGTCTAATACAGTAGGTACCATGAAAACCGTACAATGGTTTGTGGTTGGTCCTAATCTACACCTGTATCTTTATCTTTACGTCGTAATGGCATATTGATGTGTGGTGGGCTGCGGTAGAGAGGTCAGCTCGCAGGAAGTATAGATTAACTACTATTTACGTTTCATTAACAGCAGACGAGTAGAAATACGAGGTAAAGATAATTTAACATGAATTTAGAATAGGTTAACATTGTACAGGTCTTTTGATTTGATACAACCGAGCACCGTATAATTCATAAGATAACACTTGGAAATCCAAACTAAATTAGTTATTAATTAAATAAAACGGTTCACATTAATAGTCAAATGAGACATACCCACAATCTGAGAATAAACATCTATCAGGCAGATCGGGAATTAACCCGTGACCTCGAGAGGCCATTGTCAATGAACCTATTTACAAGCAAAAACAATGTCGTCTTAACATATTGGTATTTTTTGTAAGTTACTCCGAAACATCAACATTGAAATAATTCCGAATAGGAAAATATTCCGATCAATTTTAACATCAACGCAAGACAGTCAGAAGGTTACACAGGCGATAAAGAGAACTTCCCATTTAATGGTCTTCATAAAAATCCGGTTAAATCCAAATCGGATTCGCGCAAAATAAGGTCCCGTACTGAAAATGTAGTACCGGAACGTAGTACCGGAATGTAGTACCGGAACTATTATCAGTTGCTGTACAAGGGCGAAGGCTACAGAGTTTCAATAACAGAGAGTTTGGGAAGAGATCCTATAAGTCTAGCATTAAGGCACTCTAGCAATCTGTAGTACTAAACTAATTACATAATAAGCTTCACGGATGCCACGTCTATCGGCGCGGCGGCGTGGTGGAAATTGCAAATGAAGCGTCATTGAAACTCCAGAGACAAGATATTACCCGCCAACATCGCTGCTCTAGTTACACCTTCATCTGTTTGATAGCTGTTAACAATGATAATATAATGTAAAAAAGAGTGCTGTTATTTGTTAACCACAGAACACAATTACCTACTCCTTGTTAATGATTGATTTTGTCAGAATCAAAAATTTGATCAGGAATCACAACATTAAATCCATATCAGTAGGTCACTGTTCCTTATTTTCAGGAAAAGCAGACATTGGCCACGCACATTGGTACGTGGTTACCGTCACACAGTTATTATCAGCGGCATCACCAATTCATTGAAGGCCAATAACATGTAAAGCAGTTAAACAACACTTCATAGACGCAGGTAATCTCCACGGAACGCCATTACATCCCACGGCTAGTACGAGAGGCCATGCCTAGTACAGAGGTTAAAAAACACCCCAAAAACTTCAATAGGGAGGATGGATTCAAATTAGCGCAAACATGGAATCCAGTGGTTGGTTTATGTAAATCCAAAAAGTGCAAAGTATTGTGCAGCAAGATGTGGTTTGTGTAGTGTGTCGTAATATGGTTAATAAAACATAAAAACGAACTAGATGGAAAGTTGATAGACTTATGTACCTACTAGTGTCAAATGTCACCTGTCATCCTGTCAAAAGTTTCTACGCGCCACCGCAGTGCATCCGTGACCACGATCCATGCAACTGGGTCGAAATGTCGGAATACAAAATAAATATCGTGAGTACTCGTATTATAGCACAATGTAAAGCAGTTAATTAACCTCTGTAATCGAAAAACGTTCAAAACATAAGCAGGGAAAGGATGAGACTCAAGAACAGAGGCTAAAAGTGTTTGTTCTCAAGTGCAACATAGTGAAGTAAAATATGACAATACTCGTATCAATAAATTCGCTATGTGGACTGTATCAAATCTATAATATACTAAAAAGAATAGTTATCACAATAGAAATAGAGAGGTCTAATATACAAAGAGAGGCAGGTTGATAATTTGCAGAATAATCTCCGACTACCCGCGTCCCGCGCGCACAATAAAGAATATTGACACAATAACTAGCGCCAGTCGCCGCACCAGACCTGAATATTAGATGGACCGCGGCCGGTGGCTGTGCCCATTGTTGACCACGGCACGGCATCTCCATCTGAAAGTGGCATGTGGACCACCTTGTTCAGTAGCAAAGGTTCAAGTTCCCCAATACCAAGCCGAAGGTATTAGCGTGTCGTTAAGAGGCGACAGAAGCCGGTCCACTTCGTGTTGAGGCATAAGGATTTATTTATTTAATACTTGTATTCATAGCAATTATCACAATTTTATGTTACTCATTACATATAACTTAGTCTTAAGCCAAATCGAATACACATTATGTAGGTTATTCTTAAGTAAAATATTTGGTTGGAGGGTTGAAGTGATGAACTTTTAAGACAGAAGACTACAGAAGGATGAGATACCAAAAACAATTATTGCAACAACAGTTCATTTACTATCAATATTATTATTAAGTCATTAATCTTTTACTGGCCTGGCGAGCTATAACCCTCTCGCCTGAGCCAGCTACCCAACGACATAGGAAGACGAATAAGGATTCGGTTAGATATACGTATTATTGTTACGAAAGTTTCATTGCAGCATATTATCGCATTAGAAACACTAAAACAGGAAAATATTCTATTCTATGGGACCTGGGTGGCGTAATATCGTGCCGTGTCGTGTTACAATGGATTTGGCATTATTCTGAGCACAACACAAGGGGAATCCCAAACGAGCTCTTAATAATACCCCTATATGATATCGCCAGAGTATTTCGGTAAATGGTTTGCTTGCTTACTTCAGATTTGCTTCCTTTCCAGCAATATTGTACCTTACTCCGTAGCAATAAGATTGATTTTGACGTCGAACGCTGGTCATAGTTGAACAGTAATGGGGGAATTGAATTTTGAAGTAAATCTTGTCATAACATAACGATGTTAAAACAAGTTTGTTGCGTGAGAATTGATTTTCGTTATGTGCTTCAGTGCTTTAGTTCAGTATTATTAGTAATACTAACTAGTATACATCTGTCCTGCAAGCAGTGATAGCCTAGCGGTTAGAACGTTGGACTCCCGAACGCAGGGACCCGAGTTCAAATCCTGGCACGCACCTCTAATTTTCAAATATTATGTACGTATTACAAGTTAATTATCACTTGCTTCGGTGAAGGAAAACATCGTGAGGAAACCTGCACACCGGAGGGTTCTCCATAATGTTCTCAAAGGCGTGTGAAGTCTACCAACCCGCACTTGGCCAGCGTGGTTGACTATAGCCTGTACCCCTCACAGTATGAGAGGAGACCCACAGCCCAGCAGTGGGACGATTATGGGTTGTTGCTTTGCTATACTTCTGTCCTTGTATTTGAACAATGACTGAAATAAGTTGGGCACCGTTGGTAACTTCTGGTAAGCTATTTACTACGCTCAGCGGGGCACTGGGTGACCCAGTCTAGGTAAGGGAACATAGCTGTAGAGATAATGTTGTTCTAGAATACAACAGGTTTACAGCATATTGCACTATGGACAAGGCCGTCTTTAACCTAATGGAGGCCCTGGGCATATTAGGATAATGGGGCCCCTATGACATTGACAGATCACTATTTTGTTAGAATAAACAAAGAAAGTAGATGGGTGAATTTCCCAAGTGCATTTTTGAGACGGCGAGGTTGAAAATTAATGTGTGGAGGTAAACTACAATTATGCATAATTTTATATAGGTAGTTTAAATAGTGATCTACACGATAGTAAAGTATTCAGAGGTATTTAATACATAGATTCTTAATAAAAAAATATCTAAGACCTAAAATCTAATTCCGGTGTACTGTCCGAACTCCATTTATTTACATATTTTATTAATTTAATTTTTTTTGGTAAATAAATTTAATTGAAAAGGAATGTTTTTTAGAAATACATTAGATAACACAACTAATATATATTTACGGAGCAATCTAAGATAGTACAACAGCTCTTAAAACATCTCTTAAAAATGTCCTACAAAAAAAAGCAATACCGGTGGCGCATTTTGTATACTTCATAACTTGTTACAACACGATTCGGAAGACACCTTACTGGCTCTCCCCGCACCATTCAGTTGTGCTCTTGCAAACTGCGTGTTAGGATAACCGATTTGCTGCGTAATTTTCCTGTCAAACACGTAAGTACTCACTGCGGTGGCGCAGGAATACAAAATCATCCAATTCCGATGTCATGTATATTAGTAAAAGTACAAAGCAGATTATCAAGAAATTTTTTGGAGGCTTCCATTAAAGGTTTTCAGCCACAATTGTGAAATAAAAGTTAACCTGTGATTAACGGTGTTCTTTAAAATTCAAGTTTTGACTCTAATTCTAAGTCCGATGGCCTAATCTCGGTGGCTCCGGTGGCAAACTAAAGCGCATAGGGACGTGTATAGACTAGTGCCGATAATTTTTGAAACGAAAAAAAAATAATCATAGGATGAAACCCATTGCAAAAGGAAGAGAATATAACGAAAATTAAAGGAAAAATATTTTACGGGCGATCTGAGGTCGGGAAGTGGGGGAGGGGGGGTTCAAGGGTAAAAAATAGTTTATCTCATTCCGGCAAAACTACAAGTCCTATAGAAAAAAGTTAAATAGCAATGTTGTAAGTAATAAAAAGATCTACAACTTTTTATTTACCCTTTTTATACATTACCTCAAAATTAATGTGAAAAATTCAAATAACCAATTTTTTGGTTTTTATTTTTAACTTTTACAAAAAAAAAAGTTCACGAAATTTGGTGAAAATGAAATGATAACTATTTTCGCAAAAATTTTTCGGATTCGAGTTTTTAATTTTTTTTGTCAATCATTGTGTACAATTTTGAGTTATTTATCAATATTTACACTTTAATTAATCGAAAAACGTAAGATTCCATGTTACTTTGTTAGACAAAAAAATTACAAATCCATAAAACATAAAGATTGCAAAAAACATGCGAAAATAGTTGTCGTTTCATTGCATTTTCGGAGAACATTTACCATAGTAGTTTATAGTTAGTAGTAGTAGTAGTTAGTAGTTTATAGTTTATTTTTTATATTATTTTTTATATACCATAAGAAAGTAGAGATTACAACGAACAAAAATCTCAGCGATTTTTAAAAAGTTGATATTTTGACGTGAGAATTTTCGATTGAAAATTAGGTACCAAAAAATTGGTTATTTGAATTTTTCACATAAATTTTGAGGTTATGTAAAAAAGTGTAAATACAAAAGTTGTAGATCTTTTTATTACCTACGACTTTGCCATTTAACTTTTTCCATAGGACTTGTAGTGTTGCTGGAAATCGAGATAAACCATTTTTTATCCTTAAACCCCCCCTCCCCCCTCCCGACCTCAGATCGCCCGTAAATTATTTTTCCTTTAATTATTGTTATATCCTCTTCCTTTTGCAATGGGTTTCGTCCTACTATAATTTTTTTTTTCACTTTTTACCGTTTTTGAAGCTATCGGCACTGGTCTAATAGGCCACAGAAACACAAGCGTGTCTAATCACCGCTTAAAGGAGTCCGTTCATCTAGACTCCTACTCTTCAAAATGTATCTTTAAAGTATTAAAATATGATCTTGCCTTTATTATTTCTCATTGGCATAATCAATTTCGGTGGATCAGATTCTAATTCCAGTGGTCCTAATTTTGGTGGCATTTGATAATGTAATTTCAAAATATCTCCGGAACTAATAATTTTTTTTTCGATCTCTACTATGTGACTAATTATTACTACTATTTGCAAATTATTTATGCCAAATAAAATGTATTAGAAACAGCAGGTTTAAATTTAATCAATTTCGGTGGCTCGGATTTTAATTCCGGTGTTCCTTTAATAATTTCGGTGGCATTTGATAATTTCAAATGGAAATATCTCATGAACTAACAAATTTTTTTCGATCTGTAGTATATGATTAAGTAGTACTAATATTTACCTATTATTTAAGCCAAAAAAATTTATCAGAAACAGCAAATTTAAATTCGCCACTGTAATTAGGCAAAATTCGTGTTTGTTGAAATTGACCCAGATAAGCAAGCCTCTAGATTTATGCAAAAGCTAATAAGCAAATTGGTATTATAGTCAGTAATATCCGTTCGATTTATTCGAATTAAAAAAAGAAAAGTTCTTCGGTAATAAATATCGGTTATCGTTTAGCGATCTGGCAGGAACTAGGGAGCCCCTATCGATCATGGGGCCCTGGGCAAGTGCCCAGAGTGCCCAGTGGGAAAGAGGGAGCTATGGAAGCATAATTAGCGTAGTGAGTGGAAGCCGAATAAAAAGTTATGAAGTCGCCGGAAGGCCTCTGCACAGAGCCATGTCGATAAGCCGGAGATTGAAATACTTATAATATTGTTTTGCCTTAGAGTACCGACTACTACTAATCACTAATTATAACGAGAAAGGCATTTTCACGTGAATTATTTATGAACGCAGAGCCAAGGGTTTAAATTTTTTATTGGAAAGGGCATCTATAGAGTTCTTATGGGAGCAATAACTAGTGCCGAGTGAATCTGTGCCTTTAGAAGTAGGTTGTCTCTTTTAAAAATTTGCCGAACAGCTAAAAACTTCTTGATGATTGACGACCCGTATGGGATAATGGTTACCTTGCCGGACCGCCGCCGCGCCGTGCCAAGAGTCCTGTGTTCGATTCCCGGCGAGGCAGAATTTGAATGATGAGTTTTAATTTCTGTCCTCAACATTACCAACAAATACCGAAATAGAAGAAGACGTTGGTATCGACATTCATTTATCCGACTTTTTGTCTGATTGAATCTTTGGCTGACACTTTGGAAAATACATAGAAAATGTATTTCTATTTTTAGATCTAATAAAATATTTCTCTCAATTTACCTCGCTAAACTCATGTACGGGTTTGTGCGTGATGCGCCGAAGACTTACCGGTTCCCGATCTATGATTTATTCGTCATTCGTGTCTCCGATGGCGCCGTTTGTGTCAACTTTATGTTTATTTCCGTGCCATTGTTTTTAGTGTAACCGTATCATTTCGCGACATCGCCTCTTGAGACTGCCAGGTTCTCTTATTGCAATAATCGACCTTATCTTTGCTGGCGACGGCACAAAATTGTATAGAAGTGAGGCATAACGTGCTGCGTATCTAGTGAAGATTTAGAAGGCGCAAGTTTTGGTACATTATCTATGCCGTGAGGTCTTTTATAAGTATGAAAGTTATGAATTTTCCACTCTGGTAAAACTATGTACATATTCAACATTGTTTATGCGTTTATTTTACAGTTGCAGTTTTTATAACATCGGACAGATGAGTCAGATCAGAAGTGGGAACTATCAGTTACTTTGGCGCATTCGAACGCCGTTGTTAAATGTGAAGATGGATATAATTTTTACGATCCATTGAAGATCATGATACTTGGTGCAACAAAATACCTAGTAGGTTAACTTTTATAAAATATCTACATAGGTACCTGCAGGTAACACCAAGAGGTGGATTATTATTTTTCTACCTTTTTTTCTGTTGTCTGTCTCAAAACAAATGTATTTTGTGTGGTGAAAAACCAATTAACCAAGTACCTAACACGATGATTACATTATGTAACTTCATGAGGGTTTGTATACTTACTATTATTAGAAACAAAACAGCTTATGTTATCTTAACAATCCCTAAAGTAATAAAGCACAGCGTAGCGATTCCATTTCCGTGGGCGCTGGGGCGGTGCCGAGGTGGGGCGCCCGGGCCCGCGCCCGACAGACATTCGGACGACGGACGCGGCTACGGGAGATTTACGAATCTTGGTCAGTGTACCGTCAGCGTCATAATCTTGATTACTACGATTTAGATTTCAAAATAGGTAGGCTAGGACCTAGGTACAAACTTGGCAAACATGTAATATATTAACTTCTGTTATTTTCATTTCCTCTTTGTATTTTAGTGTTAAAAAGATGTTGCACTAGTGCCTCGGAAGTTTATAGTTGAGGCACGGTAAAGATATCTTTACCGTGATTGAGGTCTCGTGGCTGTGGGGGATATTTATGTACCTCGACATATGACACGTATGGGAGTTTATTGTGTAGATGTCGAACCTACCTATTGTATATAGGTACTTACCTACTGTAACAAAATAGAAGATTTATAGCTAATCTTCAAAATACCTCACACAGCCACTTCCAACCGCAGACGTATAAAATTATATATCTAAATCATTTTTTTATGGAAATAGCCGGCAAACGAGCTGACGATCCACCTGATTGTAAATGGCTATCGTCGCCCATGGACATCAGCAACACCAAAGGCGTCACTGATGCGTTGCCGGCCAAGAAAGAGAGAAGAAAAAGAAAGAAAGAACTGGCTATCAAGCCCCCAGCCGGAACACCACGAGTCGTTTGGCGGCTGACTCATGCTCAAGGGTGGTTGGTAGCTATCCAAGCGAACCCCATGGGGAAATAATAATAGTAATAATGGTATTAATTAACAATTAAAATCAATATTATGAATATAATCCCTCGAAGAGCCCTACCACCAGCGCGCCGGATTTAATCGCCTCTTACGATACCCATCCCGCGTGGGATTGGGGTTATTATTCTAAGCCGCCCCAATATGGCTAAAATTTAAATTTCAAATGAAGAAAATTAATAAATAGCTACACTACAACGTATATTTGATGACGCTACTCCTTAAGAGAGTTAATTTAATAGTGCGTAACAGACATTCCCGACTTATCTCCTTACTCCTTGGCCAATTTCATAGGATAGATGGAGCCGCTAACACTATGCATCGTAACGGAATACCTCGGTCATAAGCACTTTGTTGTTCCTAACCTTATTATTCATTGTCTTACAAAATAAAGGTACATCTTGCATAATAGACAACATAGCTTCTAAGAAGCAATTGGAACTTATCACGACATTCATGACTCATGACTCATGAGCTCATGACGCATAACTGTTTCAGTCTACCCCGGTTTTGTTCCGGTACTTATAGATAACTTTTCCTATCCTAAAAGTCTGCTGAGATACGAGTATTTTGCGCTTGGCACTTATAGCCACATTCTTTGTAACTAATATACCTAGGTTTATAAGTAATTTCACTAATAATATACTAGGTAATACCAATCCGACGCGCCACCAATCCGTACTGGAGCAGCGAAGGAGTAGTAACGTAGCATATGGCTCTACTCCAGACATCCTCCTAATTTTTATACGTTTCACCTGTATTTATGTATGTATGTATGTTTGTTTATTTGTAACTTGTAACCGACTCCTTTGGACTTGGTTTTGACCCACTTCAAACGGTCAGATTTCTTTCAAACTTCGTAGACTTATCGAGGACCGATGACAATTCAATATTAAAATAAAAAAGAAAGAAAGAAAAAACCTAAATTTTATTTCAAAAATTCAAACTAAAAAATGAAAAAATAAATAATAGTTAAAAAACACGCTTTTATAGAAAATCGTGTTTTTTTAACTATTTTTTTTTATTATTAAATAAGAAGAATCGTCTAATTGTAATAAAAGCGTGGGGTGCATGGTGTAAATGAGTAGAAGGGATAGGTAATATCATAATAAAAAGCACCCCAAGATTTTGAAATCAAAACTTTCTACTTTTTAGTTGGATTTTCTATAAAAGCGTGTTTGTCAGTTTTTTTTAACTATTATTTTTCCAGTAAGATTTTTCCTCAATTTCTTGTGAAAAAGAAATCTTTCTTATCTCGCTATTTAACAAGGAAATACAGATTTTGATTAGGGCAAGTAATCGTAATTTTTAATTTTGTCCATTACCTAATGAATTGAAACCCATAATCTATGGGTAAATAATACTTACAGAAATGTACTTAGCACTTATCTAATGTACTTTTTGCTGCATTTCGTAAAGGTAAATGCACTTAATTATCAGTAAAGAAAAGATTGAAAAATGAAGAATATTTTGAAATTTTGTAATATTTCAATCATCTTACTATCCCTTTTCTCATTTTTTTTTTCAATCTTATCTATACTAATATATAAAGAGGAAAAATTTGATTTTTTGTTTGCATTGAATAGGCTCCGAAACTACTGAACCGATTTCAAAAATTCTTTCACTGTTGGGAAGCTACACTATTCCCGAGTAACATAGGCTATATTATATTTTCAAAAAAATTAGGGATCCTTAATAAAACTCCAATAATGTAACCCAAGGTGTAAAAAGTAAGAAAACCGAAGCAAAGCGAGGGCGGTTACTCGTACCTAATAAACGAGTAACTGCCCTCGCTTTGCTTCGGTTTTCTTATTTTTTTATACCTTGGGTTACATTATTGGAGTTTTATTAAGGATCCCTAATTTTTTTGAAAATATAATATAGCCTATGTTACCCGAGGACAGTGTAGTTTCCCAACAGTAAAAGAATTTTTCAAATAGGTTCAGTAGTTTCGGAGCCTATTCAATGCAAACAAAAAATCAAATCTTTCCTCTTTATATATTAGTATAGATAAGTAATTTAAAAACCTAAAACACAACTTATCAAAGATCGTTTCCAGAAGCTAAATTTCATAAATAAAAATATTCTATCAAATGCTTTTATACTTATTTTTGGTAAGTATCAAACGATTTTATATTTTTGGTGTTTTCGGGACCGACAGACAACTAAAATAATTACTCTGTCTATAACTAATTTGTGTATTATAATTCCAGTTACTTATACAAGTTGTTTGTTTAATTTTATCATTATGAATGAGTAATACCATATACCTAAAAACAAACTAGACTTTGGGGCAAAGGTCTCGATAAAATAATTATATTAATACTGATAGCGCTTATGTACCTTCAGTCTCATTTCAACTTCTCCAGTAATCATTCAGTTGTACACGCTGGACGTGTTTGTTTATCGATCAAAATGAATTTCTTAAAAGTAAATTTACTTATTGTATATTTATGTATAGTTAAAACTGAGTGCGGTATGCTCGAGACCGTTTTAGGTACGGTGAAAAATACCACGAACGCATTAAGGGCCGATATCCATAATATGGTCGAGTATGGAAACGACCTTGTTTTTGGTGACAGAAAGAAAGCTATTGAACCTGGTAGCCATGAAAGCACACCTGCAAGTGAGGGATTACTGACCAGCCTGTACCATAGAAGCGTAAATAGCGTAAACGATATCCGGCAAAGATTGCATAACGTGTTCGCTAACGATAACAGTGGTCATCCTCATAAAGGTATCATAACCAGGATCTGCGACAGCGTCAACAAGAAGTTGAAGGGCATTCAAGAATATTTTGAACCGACGTCCGATCCTACGAAGATTATGGAAAACTCCCTTGTTTATGTAAATGGAACTTTCTTAAATGAAGATTCAAAGGTAGTCAGAGATAAAATACTAAATTTATTACATCGTGACAACACGGACCTGTTAAAGAAACTGAACTTAAGTGAATCAGATTTTCATAAATTAGTGAAAGACGCGAAGGACACTGCGAAGGATCAAGTGGTTTTCCCAACAAATGCTGAAATTAACGTTGATGATGATATGGCAATTGATGTACGAAGCCTTGCTGATACAGTGGAAAATAAATTGTAAATATTGTTTTATTTCTTTTTTACATATTCAGAATAAAAATCTAAATGTATAACTACTATATTGAAAAATATATCGTATTTTTATTTAGCCAAAGTTATTTTCCCCTACAAGTTTTATTCCATCAAAGAAGATGTGCAGAAGAAGTGAGCTTAGCAGTAAATTTACATTCTGTTTACTATTAAATTCAAATTTATTTATTTTTATGGATTTACTGAAATTAATTTATCGGATATTTCAAAAAGGTATAGGCGTATTTTATCGAGGAAGAGAAGGAAAAGATAGAGGCAACTTATTTGAATACGAATCTGATTATCTTTCTCAGAAACTGACGATTGATTACTCCATCTACAAATCTATACAGGGTGGCATTATATACAAGGGACTACTACTTCATGAGGACGTTCAGTCCTCGATTCTCAGCCAGAATAAACAAAGAAATAAATAAAAACACCCATAAATCACAAAGATAACAATATCAAACAAAATACGACAAATCTCAAAACGTGTGGACGCCCTAGCAGCGCGTCGAACTCGCGTCATTTAGGTGAATGACATGTAATTTTATTGTAAGTACTTATGATCCGTTTTCTCTTAAAAACTTAAACCCTAGCTTAGGACAGGCGAAAATACTGAGGTATGTACCTACTAAGCAAATATCTACTTAACATAAAAAAAGGGATCGCAAACATTTAATACAAAATTGATGTATTTCAGGCATACCTTATATAAAAGAAATGGTATTTATGGTACTTAACGGACCAGATAGTGTGCAGGCGCTCTGTCGCGGTCGTGTGGTTAATACATGTGTAGTTCTGTGATAAATTAACGGTACATTGTCTAACATTTCATCCACCACACTTGTTAAAATACCTAATAAATCATTCATGATGCACTATCAAACCTTCCGTCAATAAAATACGGACCTATTAAACAGTTGTTTAACGGTGTTGAAAAGCATGTTGTCGTGTAACATGGGGATTTTCAGCACACAACTAATGTTCAAGCACATTGAAAATATTGGTAAACAAAATGTTCTGGTCTAAGTTAAGTCCGGTTTACATGTATTAAGTAGTTAAGTAGATAACTAAATTTTAAGTAAATTAATACCTGTAAACAGACAATTTAGTAACTTTTTAGTTAAAATTTAGTAAAAAAATTTAGTTGAAATTTGTATGGGGCGAAGGTAGGATCTCATAGATCGTACACATTAATAGGAAAAAAAACAGTGTGGCAAATAAACGAGTACGATTCCTGGCTAATAATATTGATTTTTCAAAAATCTAATTATGCAGTTTTGGTTTTCGTCAAAATCGGCCCCGAGACTCCTTTGACCACTTTTCGCTATTCCTCATAGTTTTGAATTTATCCATCCACGGCCACTGGAAAAATTCACCCTGTATACTCTTCTGACAGATAATTGCAACCGCTAGTGTTCTGACTGTTTACATAAATTTTTAAAACAAGAATCTTCAAGAAAAAATGGTTGCCTGTAAAGTCGGTTTACGGACGGTAGTTTAACGTGACAACGTCGTGACAAAGCTCCGCTCCGCTCCGCCCCGCCCCGCTCCGCTCCACTCAACTACGATCGCCTACGGCATCGGCTACGATACGCCGATCGTAGCCGATCGTGCCTCTCTCTCTCGCTTTTGCCGCTCTCTCGCTCGCGGAACGGGACACTTTTTCGTGCATGCAGCCTGTGTTCATCGATTTATAAAACGTTATCACGTCAAAAAATTATCCCTGAAAATTTGAGTCTTGTGGGAGCAGGCAGGTTATGAATTGCTCTCCCGATGACAACTTTGCTGTGTTCTTGGCACATTATGTACTTGCAACCCTCAAAATAGGCTAGCATTTTTTTTACACTTAAACATATCTAAATTACAATTGTAGCCTTGTGGGAGAAGGTTAAAAAAATATTTTGTTGCATTTTCAAAAACTTAAGGGATGATGACGCAACCGCGAGATGCCTGCCAGAACGTTACTTTCTTAATTGACTGGTAATGAAATATCATTTAAAACATTTCTAGCTCTGTGGTAAACGGATTAGTTAAATGGTTCAGTATTCAGTAGCTCTTAGAGTAATATAAGATCCACTATTACCAAAGAATAAATAAAAGTAAATACGACATACTTACCTATATTAAGTACTTAATTATTATTCCTTTATTCAAGTAATTGTTTCAAGTTAATTGATTGAATGTTGGTTGTTGAAAAAAAAACTCAAAATAATTAAAAAACAAAAATTTAATTTTTAATTTTATATTTTTGGTAAATGCATGTTACCCAGACAGACAACCAAAATTACATAATGTATTACGTTCAAATATTATTGTATATGGCAGCCGGATTTAGTGATTAAATTAGATAACCTAAAAGTAAAAGCGGAATTCTTATTAATACGATTGCGACAAATAAATATTAAAATAAAAAGTAACAATGGCGCAGCAACATTCGCTCCCCGCAGCCAAGACACAATATAAAATTTGATGCTTTTGATGTTCATTTCTATCTGCAGGCACAAATTACAATCATTTAATTAAGCGAATTGTGTTTTTATTCGAAACAAAGTTCTTTACGTAGTTGGGATATATTTTGTTTAATTATGTAAAATCCCCAAGAAATAAGGAGACGCATCTCCTGATGATCAGTGGTCCCCACCGCCCATGCAACGACGAAGACATAATCGATGCTATCGGCCAAAGAAGGTAGAGGCCAATGCTATATCAAATTTTACATTGTCACTTCGCTTTTCTTATGCTATTTAAAATTAATATCTCTTTATATAACCATTTTTTCACAGAATTTATTGGTGTCTGGATTCCTAGCCATTTCGAATTCCTGAACAATAATGACCTCGGCCCCGCCTCAAGTAAAATTTATGTTTTTGCACTACACTAAAATCGAGATCGTATTTATTATAGTAAAAATAATAATTTTTCGTTTTATCGATCACATACTAAAATATTTAAGTACTTTTCGGGCGGGGACTGAGAAATTTCAATGACTAAATATCATACTTGGTATAAAACTATTTACAAGATGTATAACTTTTAATGTATAATTTATCAATACAAATCCTACACAAAATTCATGGCATCGTTCTGTGAAAAAATGCTACGTATGTCAAAAAATAAAATAAAAAAACAGTAGTCTAAAAATATTTACATTAATATTTAATTAGTAACTGGCGTTTCAGAAGGCACATGAATAAGGCTATATTTCGATTTTTTTTACAAAATTGTCTAGAAAGCACTTTATATTATACACTAAACGAGGTGATATAAACTTTCATTCAGGGTAAAAATAATAAATATCACACTGTAAACTTTTCAAACAATTTTTCAATAAAAGTAACATAATGTATAAAAATGTATAATATTGACGCTATGATTTAAGGTATATTTTTTCAAGGAGGAATTTCATGGCCTTGATTATTCACTGGTAGTTATAAAATTTCTTCGCTTGAACATTTCCAATAGGTACGTTCAGATAACATAACATTACAGCAATATTACATTTAAGAAATCCACCAAACCAGCCAAGTGTCTCTCAGTTATTATATTGTAACATCTGAATAAAAGTTTGTAATCACTGTAAAATGTGAACTACAACATTTGTGTAAATATTTAAAAACATTACCTACGATATGTGGTCAAGGCACTAAGAAATTATGTACACTGCTAGCACTTCGATTATGTAACTTAAAATGTACACTAAGAACGATGAGAAAACTTCTATGTAACTTGATTTAGAGTTCAATTCATCGTGTTAAAAAATAGATACCTTTGATATGGTACAACAATTCTACAATTTTTTTCTCGATTGTTATCTACAAATGATTTTGATAAAACTTTACGATGATAATGCCTTCTAAAATTATCATAATTTATAATAGTGATGATACAATAATTAGCACTTTCGTATATTATTTTCGAAGTTTCAGCCAACTTCGTAGTTAATACGTTATCATTCTTGTTTAGTTAAAATATATCTAATTATTATAAACATAGATCACATTTCGCAACAACACTCATCGGAGACACTATCACACGTCCACATCGCACTACATTTTATTGACACCACAGTATGGCTTCATCGTTCAATTTAATTATATATTTCATTATCGTGACTAGTAATATATTTATTACAAACTCTTTCAAGATCTTTTCGAGTCTTAAAACATTTTTGCACAAAAATGTTTAAAACATGTTAATTTCAACAGTTCGGTTTACCATGAGGCTTTATTACACTCAATAGTGGACAGATATATACAAATGAAGAAAACATTTATGAAATCAGCTGAAAATAACAATGCTCCAGCTGCTTATTTTCGATAGACAGGTATTCTAACGAACATTTATGTTGTATCAAAGGTCGATCATTAAATAAAATTACCAAAAGTCTACATAATTGTTTTACTGTACAAATACTATTAAAAATTAAATAAAGTTTATTAAGTTATGATCGGCCTTTGCACACATTTATACAAAATGACGTAAGTGGCCATCTTGTTGACAAACACCGCACCAACACAGAGGTTTTAGAGCGAATCTAATACTGTGGCAGATCCACAAATTAAGTAAGCAACACCCACACGACTTAACGTCCACAAAACACCGCGAAAGGAGTTCGACCATCTTTGTATGGAACCTGGCATACATACAAGTTCGCCATTTTGAAAAAACCTCATATCGGCGGCCAGTGATGAAACATGTGCCAATAGACGGAGTAAGTGATTACAATCAAAAAGTATTTAGTGATGAAGTGTCGTAAGTTATATACTTTCTGAGATATTTGTGTTCAAAAATATAAATAATTATTAATAAACCCAAATATCTCAGAAAGTATATCACTTAACATTTCATCACTGAATAATTTTTGATTATAATCACTTACATCATCGATTGACACATTAAGTTTTATCGCTGGCCGCCGAACCAAAATTTTTCAAAATGGCGGTACTTGTAGGTATGCTAACTAGGTTCAATGCCCTTTGATGAATTAAACGAGAAAGTCAAGTAACAGATGAATGATGATGACTATTACCTGACCCATACGTGTTATGACTCGTGAATGAGATCACACCGGGACCTAGAATATGAATGACCCTACGTGAACAAAGTCTTCCCAAGTATTCTTTTGTCTTAATTACGAACGGCACATAGATTAGCAAGTCCGAGAGACAAACACAAGGTGACGCAGGACATTCACACTACGATGAGGACAATGACATCGACAATACTGATGGAGGAATCACAACGTCACACGAAAGGACAGCTTTGAGACGACAATTGACAAGACCATAGATATTATAACGCGGTAGAATGGCAATGTAAATGAGATATTTCAATTATAACGATCATTCGAATTTTCATATTTTTCGGAAATTTACACTTTGTAATTTATGTTTGCTTTATTTATCGTGATTACTTTAGCTAAAGCCTAATTTAAGCAGTTAAGTACAACACATTTCCATTGCACATTGCCAATCTCCCGTCACATTACATCCGATCAGTACCTCTCAATGCTGGAAGAGTCGCGGCTGGTGACGTCGCTGGCGGCGTCGGTGGAGGCGCTGGTGTCGGTGGCGTCGCTCGTGACGTCGCTCGTGGCGTCAGTGGTGACCCCGGTGGTGACACCAGTGGTGGCGTCGGTGGCGTCGAGCGTGGCGTCACTGGCGAGCCCAGCGGTCGGATATCAGAGGTGCTCGTCGCGACCGTTCAGCGGCTGGCGCTCCACGTGGTCGGACGGCCGGTTGCGCTTGAAGAATCCGCACTGGAATTATGTTAGTAGTTATACAATTGAATTTTTCGTGCCGAATGCTCTACGTTACATTAACTCGGTTAGGTTAGGGTTATGTTCAGCCGGTCCGGGAGGGGCGGTTGCGCTTGAAGAACCCACACTGTAAGAAATTAACAATATATTAGTTAGCGCCTCCCGATATACCTGTTTGGGATTAGGATACGAATACACATTATACAAATTATACACATTATAAATACTTATTGGTAAAATATACCGTACGTAAATAGATATAACTTTTAGTGTAGTTAACATATTTCGTTATCATTTTTAGGGTTGCGTTTAAATTATGTTTTTTTTTAATTGGTTTTAACCATCACCAACCATCTTATTTGGTTACTGGATATTTTTGTGAATTTATTATTATTCAATATTGGCATGCAGATTTTCAATGCAACGTCACCACAAGCAACCCTTGGTTCCTTCATTTCCTTCACCTGCTTTTGTTTCATTCCCATTTACCATTAATTACAAGAACTGTTACCACTTTCAAAGTGCAATAGTGCGATGTATAAGGATAGGACCTATTTAGGTTCTTAATTACCAAGCATGGTTTGAGAACATTTTGGAAAAATCCAGGTATTTTACTCCTCATATCTTTAACAAAGCAAGTGGCAATTTATTATAGGGACATAACTACGAAAAGTGTATGCAATTGGAATTAAGTCCTTCAAACGAAAAACTTACTTTAAAGGGCCATTGGGCTGTAAGTGCCATTTTACCATAATGTTATAGTTTGACGAACATACAAAAAGACCACCTGATGCAAAGTGGTCCTTGTGAGTATTGTCATGTTAATGTGTTTCATCGTTATTAAAATCTACCATTTGCTTACCGGCTTGGCGTAAATGCATGTCTCTTCCTCCATGAATAAAATATTTTAAATACCAAACGAATCGTTTGGCACTTCCCTCATATCCTTATTCTATAGTTATGTGAAGAAAGAGAAATAGCAAAACAAACATTTGCACCATCAAAGTGTTACATATGATATTTATCAATCAGTGCCAATTCACTCCATCTGTATGTCCAGTTACCACTATACCTTCATGGTTTCATTGCTTCAAAATGAACATCAATCCGCCCGCCTTACAAATTATTCGACGAACCACAATTCAAATACTAAATAATATTGAAAATTCCTTTTTTCGACGCTCCTCGTAACATTGATACTGAATGTTATAGAAATACGAACGTTCTCAATATTCCATCTATCCTCAATCCTTAAGTCAGTTGCAGCATGTCTAAATGTCACAACACATCGCTATTACTTTACCAACCAATCCAGATATGGATAGAAGGATCATTGAAAACGGCCAATAGAAAAGAGAAGGAAACCTTCAAACTGTTCCAACAACCCACTCACTTTATAAAGCGCGAAGATGAGCAACAGCAGCAAGAGCGCGCCCACCACAGCGGCGACGATGATGACCCAGAGCGGGATGGAGCCACTCTCCAGCGCCTCGAGCTGCGGCGTCAGCACCGTGTGCGCCTCCGCCGCCTGCCACGCGCCGCCGCGCACCGCGCCCACCACCGGCATGCGGGACACGCGCGTCGCCGTCAGCGTCGACAGCTTCACTGACCGGTCCGCTGAGATCTGGAAATGGAAATAAAGTTTGTTGTTGAAGGACCTTTTCGCAATGGTGGAAGAGACAATTACGGGCCTATCGGTGACATTCCTAATGACGATGATGTTGTGTTAGATTTGAATACCGTTTTCCAAGATTGAACGGTTCGGCTACAGAAAATGACTGAGAAGACTTGTTTCAGTCTTTTAATTGTCTATCAGATCTGCTGAATACATTCATGAATTTCGTAATTAGAACAGCAGAAAATCGCGGAATTTCACACGTAGCAATTAGCACGTAGCATTTTGACTAATCAAATGCGATTCCTTCACTCAACTGTAAAGCAGTGACCTAGCACTGACCTCATTGAGCACGGAGGCGTTGATCCGCGATCGCAGCGCCAACCACACCTCCTGCCCCTTGAGTAGCTGGCCCGTGCGGCAGCGGACCACCTCGCACTTGTACTTTTCCTCGCACTTCTCCAGCATACTCTTCAGCTGTGGGTCCACCTGGAGAACAGAGTCAAACGGCATTAGGAATTTCTTGCTTGCTGCAATAGTAAGGACCATCGCGGCATCACTGTTATTTAAGGCAGGCAGGTGACACAGAAGTCCGAAGAGTATAACCTATGTGTAGCTTATGTGGACTATGAGAAAGCCTTCGATTCTATCGAGACCTGGGCGTTGCTGGAGTCTCTTCAGCGGTGCCAGATCGACTATAAGTATATCGAGGTGTTGAAGTGTATATACAAATTGGCCACCACGTCAGTTCGATTACACGACAAAAGCACGTACCCCATCCAATTGCAGAGGGGTATCAGGCAAGGGGACGTTATTTCCCCGAAACTGTTCACCGCTGCTTTGGAAGATGTGTTCAAGCTAATGGAGTGAAAAGAGCTCGGCGTTAACATTAATGGTGAACACCTCACACACCTTCGATTTGCCGACGATATAGTGATCCTGGCGGACTTCAGTACTATGCTAGAGGGTCTGAAAATAATGCCTCACAATGGGTGGGTCTTAAGATGAACATGGACAAGACAAAAAATCATGTCTAATGTCCATGTCACTCCCGTACCGGTAGTTGTTGACGATACTTCTCTCGAAGTTGTCAACGAGTACATTTACCTGGGACAAATGATCTAGATGAGTAAGTCCAACTTTGGGAAAGAGGTCACTCAAAGAACCCAACTCGGTCGGGCAGCGTTCGGGAAATTACGACATATCTTTTCATTCAAAATTCCTCAGTGCCTGAATTCGAAAGTGTTCGAGCAATGTGTGTTGCCAGTGTTAACATACATATGAATCCGAGGCGTGGTCTTTTACTGTTGGCCTCATTCGAAGGCTCAAAGTCACACAGCGCGCTACGGAACGAGCTATGTTAGGTATTTCACTACGAGATAAGATTCGTAACGATGAAGTCCGTAAGCGAACAAAATCTTTACAGACATAGCTCGCACAGTTAACCGGCTGAAGTCGCAATGGGTAGGCCACATCGTTCGAAGGACAGATAAACGATGGGGTCGCAAAGTCCTCGAATGGCGGCTACGTCTCGGTAAAAAAAGCACTGGTCACCCCCCGACTCGACCTGAACTAAAGAAGACAGCGGGAAGCCGCTGGATTCAGAGGGCTCAGGACCGGTCGGAGTGGCACCAATTAGGGGAGGCCTAAGCAGCAGTGAACTTTAATAGGCTGTTAAATAGATAGACAGAGATAGATTGTTCTTGGGTTTGAAGGATATTAATTTAAAAATTCTTGTAATGAAAGATAGCAGTTTGGATCTCACACAATTCCACTGTGCTATGAAATGTGAATTAGCAGCGCTCACAGACCTTTGAAAAAATTGGAGATTTATCAGGTCCTGCGGATCTTTACGACGTTTTCTTTAACCTACGAAGGCATTTCGAAAGAATATAGGTCCAATAAGAAACTCGTAACTCAAATGAAAGTCTCTAATAATAATATTGTTGCTTGAAACTGTAGGACGCTCAATAACTAGTTTTTGTAAATGTACGTAATATAATAATTGAGAATGCTGACCTCGTCTTGGCGCCGCCTCCTGGTGCTCTCCCTCCTCTGTTCTGACGTGGAGCTGAAGCCACCGCCGGAGTGCGAGCTGTACGACGACCCTCCTGCATACAAACAATTCAATAAACATTTTTCCCGTTGGATGAATCTTGCCCATAACACAAATTTCATTCAAGCATATCGTAGTCAAAACTTACCTGAACGAGAAGAGTATGAGTACCCCCCACCACTAGCTCCGGACGCGGCACCGCCGCCGCTTTGGAAGCTGCCGCCCTGGTAGTTCCCCTGCACGGAGCCGGCGTTACCGTGGCTGTTGGTCACGTCTCCTATTCCGTACCTAAACTCGCCGTTGTTGTTCTGTACCGCGAGTACTCCAAAACCTTCCAATTTATCCTCCTCCTCATCCCCGACGACGGTGAGCGAGCCACCCCGGAAGCTGCTGGAGCCCGCGTTCATCAGGTCCTTGTTGACGGTCTCGGTGGTCGACCAGGTGCCGTGGACGAAGCCTTGGCCGGCATTTTGACCGGAACCTTGGCTGGAGCCTTGGCCATATCCTTGGCTGGAGCCTTGACTAAATCCTTGGCCAGAACCTTGACTAGAGCTTTGACTGAAGCCTTGAGTATTACTATTGAAGCCTCCACGATTGTTCAGGTAACTGAAAAAATTATTACAATAATAAATAGTGACTTCCAAAAACAACATAAATACATAATATCACGTCTTAAAAATGTTAAAATGAACAGATTAAATGTCCAAACTACATCCCACAGAACAAATTTAGAGGAAAAGTGGTTAATTAGTGTATGGTAGTGGGACTTTATAAAATTTCCAACATATTAATTCTTAGGTGTGGCATATAAACAATTCCTAATAGGTGTGACCACCTACTGAAAAGATCACAAAACTATCTTGTAATGAACACTACGGAGATTGTTACTTACGCATTATATGAGCTTCCAGCTTCACCTTCGTGCCCCAAGGAGCCATACTCGGTGCTGCTCTCAGTTTTTGATATAATGTTATGGTTCTCATCGTAGACAATCTCCGTGTTCTTAACCCTCACGACCTCCCCGCCTTGACCAGCTTGGCCAGCTTGACCGGCTACGTATCCTCCCAGGCCGTACCCTTGTCTACTCTGATTGTACGTTCCTTGTCCGCTCTGACCGAATTGTCCTCCTTGAACGTAAGTGGTTTGTACCTGTCCGCCCTGGTTGCCTCCCTGGGCATACGTACTTTGACCGCCCCGACTTCCCTGCGTTCCGCTCTGGAAGCTCTGGAAGTTTCGGTTAGTAGATTGGTAGTTAGGATTTTGGGCCATCGCCGCCAAGTTTCTTCTGATCGCTTCTTGTTCCTCCTGTGTCAAGCCTTCCCCAGAACTGGTCCACGTCCTGTTGTAGGAGTAGCTGGTGCCGCGGCCGCCGTTCTGTCCATATTGTCCACCCGCGAACTGTCCACCGCCAGCACCACCGCCATATTGATTGCTGTTGACTTGTCCGGAGCCGGAATAGCTAGTTTGGGTTCCACTGAACTGTCCGCCGCCGACCTGGCTGGATTGTCGAGATGAACTTTGACTGCCGCCGGCCTGGCTTCCTTGTCCACTACTGGATGACTGATTTATTTCCCAATATTCTGTAAAAATAATAAGGATAGTAAATTAAGATTCAGATACGAAAACGATCAAATCGTGCAAAATGAATATTTTGTACTAACTTTGTCCGTAATAACCACCGCTACCGCTGAGCTGCGAGTCTGTGTAGAGGTCGCTGCTGGACATAGCTAGAAAACAAAATAATAATGTAAGTGTTTCCGTATCTTTGTATGAATGTTGTTACCCGCAACTTTTCTGAGAGGACGGTACAAAGGGTACCAGTTACATACATTCCTTTTCCTTGGTGAGCATGAAGGCGTAGGGGTTCTGGATGAAGAGGTTCTCGGGGTTGATGTGGCGCGCCACGTCGCACTGCACGGCGCCCAGCCACTGCGGCTGCACCACCATGTACATCAGGTTCTCTCCTGGAAACCAACACCGGTCACATGAGCGTTGTGGTGAAAGATATTAAGGAACAAAATTATATACCCTGTGTCCTAAACCAATCAGGATTATCTTCTTGGCGAGTTAATGATTCAGTAACCAAAGAAAAAAAAGTTTTTATGTAACCACAGTCCAAACTTGAAGAGTTTACTAACTCTATAGGAGATTAGCTTACGATACATACCAAATCATATTCTTTTCTAAATCCGATATTAAACAATTTACTTAATAATTTTTTTGATTAAATTACATAGGTAATTGTTGGTAAATATGAAATCGGAGTTTCTCGAAAGTGTTCTCGAAGATCATTACAATTGTGCAATATATTGTAATGTGCAGACCAATAAATTAACAAAGTAAAACAAAGGTTACCAGTTAGAGTCTGGTAGGGCCACATGACGTAGATCTCGGCCTCGTCGACGGCGAATGGCCCCTCGTTCTTGATGCTGTACTTGTGGATGACCTGCGGGCCCAGCTTGGTGTCGTCCTTCAGGCCCTGCGCCGTGTACAGTGACGCGTTGTAGTGCAGCTCCGGCGGGTCTGATGTCCTACGATACAAGATTTGCAACTTTTGCAGTCATGCTTTGCTCGTTGCTCATGATTTTTGCAGTAACGTCATAACTTGACAATAAAGTTCCTGGTTATTTGGGGCTACAGGGATTCTCTTGAATTTCAAAAATGAACAAGCAAAATTTTTGGGCTGCATGTGTGATTAATTTGATGTTAGGTGTAAAGGTAAAGTAAGTCGCAGATTCATCAATGTTACAACTCAAGGTAATACGATCAATGCTTCAATAAAGTCCATATACAGGCCAAAAAGTTCATGTCGTCCTTACGTACCCAAGGATAGACAGTTGCGCCTTGTAGACGACGCTGATGGTCATGTGCATGACGTTGTCGGCGTTGGTGCCCTGCTCGGGGTTGGTGGAGTTGGCCTCCATGTCGAAGTCCAGGGTGGCCATGCGGGCGTCCACTTCCAGTATCACGCGGAAGGCCACCTGGAACGAAAGCAAAGAATTATTGTTGAATGTATTCAGTACTTTAAGCTCTAAAACAACAAACATATAAATACACATCTTAATACAAAAATACTGTGTAGGAAAACAGGAGGATCAAACATTTCTTACTAAATTGTCACTCATAAAGGAACAATGAGATTCAGGACTTCCTGGTTCCGTAGTAATACCTAATACAAAATTACAAAGAACATCTACCATCAGACGATAAAATTTCCTATTTTAATCTATTTTCGCTTCCGTACCTTCTGCCCACTAGCCATTGGGTTTCCCATATCACACTTAAGCGTGCTGTTCCCGGAGCCCTTCTTCTCGACGGAGCAGTATATGGGGGCGGAGTCCGCGGCGTCCTTGTCGAGCCGCTCCATCTTAGCGTATGAGACGCCGGCCGGCAGCGCCAGGTAGTACGCCGCCTCGAACGCGTCTTCGCCAGCGTTCTCCACTTTCACGTCTATGTTCACGTTCTCGCCTGAACCGAGCACGTAGTCCAATGTTGGGCTGTGGATTAACATAATTTAAATTCATGAAGATTAACTCTTTATCGAGTTAGAAAAGTAAATTACAAATATAAAGTTGGTTATATCACAAATAAGTTTCCGATTGTGAATCGCATAAAAAGCGCATAAATTACAGTCATACCGCTTTTCCTACACCAATTTTATAGTTGTTTGATTGAAATAAAATTGTGTTTTTTGTCCACCACGTGGCAAAATCAGGTCCCATGAAATCTTGATCGCTGTATTCGTATGTCTTTCAAAAGCAAGCTCATCGCTTCTTTATCATATTCGCATGGACGCCGCTGGTGCTTCGACAAAGTATGATGGAAACCACTTACTCAGGACCTAAACACCTGCTTAAGAACAAATCTATGAAGTACATTGTTGACCATCTTGTACACTTACGTGGACACAAACATCTTGAGGTCGGGCACGCACACGTTGTTGGGGCCGCAGTTCTTCTGTATGTTGAGCGAGTCGGTGTGCACGATGCTCTTGGTGTGGTCGAGCACGGGCGGCACCACGGCGCCCGACGGCTGCGTCACCAGCTCGTACGTCATCTTCACCTCCATCGGCGTCAGCTTGTCGCGGATCTCCTCCTGGGGGTATAAGTTTAACTTGACCTTTACTTGGTTCTTAATGTTACTTAAACAGGTTGCACGGAAGTTTTAGGCCGGAAAATGATGATTTAGTCCATTTAACACAGCACTTGAATTAGTTTTGCTAATCTAAGATGCACCTTCATACGATTAGGCCAGAAAACATTGCTACAAGCTTTTTGCCATGAACTATTTTTAAATATGATGTGAATTATTGATGAGTGTAAAGAAGATCTCTTTTTAAGTAATTTATTTCTAAGTGTTGTTATTGAACTTAGAAATGCTTTTCCATTTTCCTAATACACTTTAAGTATAATCCTATAGTTACTCACGTCAATATACACCGTCACGTCCTTGCATTCCTGTTTCCCTTGTGTTAACAGAATGTGGGTCGTGTATACCGTCTGCCGACTCTCCAGCAGGAACATCCTCTTGCTGGTCTTCTGCTTCGAGTCCAGGTCCAGGGTCACGATGAAATCTATTCAAGAGTTATTATTAATTTAGACTTAAAGGCTTAGAACTTACTACAATATGTAATGGCACAGTTCAATGTTCTTATAGTTTTGGATGATACTACGTAGGTAATGATTGGAAGCTTTATAAACGAAGACTAAGAAAGTTTATGAGACAAAGAAACATTACATATGAATTAAACAGGAAAGAAACTGATACCTAAGAAAATATTAACAAAAGAACCAGAGGAAACAATACTACACTACTAAAAAATCAAAGTACCAAAGATGAAATTCATGACAAAGTTTTATATCTAAAAATAGAACATGACGTGCCGCTACACAATCTAACATCAATTTCTAATGAGTGGTTTATTCACAAGGAACAATTTGATCATTATCATTGTTTCTTTAACAGATTAAAGTTAATTAATTATGAAAAAATCCTTTTTTGGATGATCAAATTATTCCGTGGGTTCATGATTAATTTTGAGTTCCATACCAATTCGTTGATAACTACCACTCACCAAAGTAGCAAATATATCCCTCTGCTTGGAAAAGAGAAAGAATATGTGACACGGGAAGGACCATTAAATTGCATTTCAGATCAAGAACTTACTTATAGAATAATGTACTATAAGATGAACCATAATATTTCATAACTTTTTAATTCATACTACCCTTTTAATTTGATCTAAATTTATTCGTATAGTATGACTTATGAGTAGTAGTTGTGAATATTAAGTAAAAATTGAATTCAAATCTTGTGTAGATTCGCTCAGAGATGAGATCGCAGTACTTACCAATCTGCTGGTTGACATTGACGCCGTCGTAGATGAGGCAGAACTTGAGCGAGGCACAGGCGACGAACGTGCCGTTGGACAGCCGGCAGCGCTTCTCGTCCAGAGAGATCAGCTTGCTCTCGCTCATGAACTTCACATCGGCCATTACTTTTACCACAGGACGGGATCTGAATAGGAATTTATAATTAAGTAGTTTGGTATTGAGAACATAAGTGAAATTTATAATTCACTAGGTACATAATTTATTAGTCATAAAATGACTGGGGGGCCTGTTTAGTCAGTATTTTTATTGATAATTTAAATACAATGATAGTATAAAAAACCAGTATTAAGCCTGGTAGCGCTAAGTTGTCCCTGTAAAACATTCACGTCTATTACACCAAGGGTGTCATTAAAAAAAAGTTGAAGGTAAAGATAAAAAAGAAAGCCCATCCATTCAATCAGAAGTAATATGGTTAACTTAGAAATAATATTGAAAGAAGAAAGGTTTTTGTTTTTACAACTTCACTATATTATAATATTCAATTAATAATATCCTTACTTGAAAAAAACAACGCTATCAGACTTGTAAGCGCCAACAGCAAGGTCAGTATAGTTGTTGTTGTCGAGGTCCACGCCGCCGGAGAGAGAAAACCCGAAGGTGGCCAGTTGCGAGCTGACCTCCTCAGCGGTAATGGCCTGCGAGTACTTCTCTCCAATACCGAGTTCGCTGCCGTGGTAGATGTAGACCACGCCTCGGCCGTTCGCACCACCGTATGGCGCTCCAACCGCAATATCTAAAAGTATAATGGATGGATTAATTACTAAGGAGTTTCCTTTTATGTAGTCAAAAGTGTGAGAAGCTGAGAAGACCAATCAATACATATACATATAGTGAACCCAAAGCACAGCCATGGTATGATTAGGGGTTGTCAGAATGAAATGAATACTCGTTTCATTAAGTCTACAACTAGACAGTTGTAGACTAGTATATCGTTTTAGACAAAACGACATACTATAAAAAATATCCAAAAACTTTGCAAATTAACATTTAAGCATAAAGAATAGACCCAAAACACTAACCTCCAAATCCGTCGTAGTTGATATCTCCAAGAGAAGTAAGTGCTAATCCAAATCTACCTCGGGAGACTTCTCCAGTCCGCGCGTGGTTCTTGGTAAATGCCTGGAATTATCAAAAATAGTAATTAAACTTCCAATAATATATAATGACAAGTTCCTAAAGCTTGCAAAATTCTTAATCTGAAAGTTCCTTACCCTGTTTTTGCCCTGGTAGATGACATAAATCCTTCCATGTTCGAACCCATCGCTCTTAGGCTTAGTGAACATGGGAGCACCCACGATAACATCATCAGTGCCATCGCCATCGATGTCGCCAGATGCAAGACTGTAGCCGAAGTAGGCGCCGATTTGGGATCCACTGATATTTTTTATATTTTGCAACTCCCATGTGTAGAGAATCACCTAAAAATTTATTGCGTTGAAATTTTCTTTACAAAAATAATCCACAAAAGTTGAAAACAACATTAAAGTACCAACTTAAAAAACATTTTTCAATAATTTTCATAGAATACATCAAACCCTTACCAATCCTTTCAAATCTAAACCTCTAGGTACGCCAACAGCGACACCTTGGATTCCTTGGCCAGCGAAGTCACCAACCGTCACTGAATACCCCATGTAGGAGTCATCATACTTGGGATCAGCCTCAGGCGTTGAAATTAAAACCGGCTTTCCGTTTAGGGTTTGTACGTTAAGTTGACCTAAAACAGAAGTAATATTAATACATACAAGAAAAATATTTCTAAAGCTGATGAAGATTTTGGTGCAAATAACGAAACAAATAAATTGTCAAGTGTAAGATGAACAGAAGTTTCAATACAATTAAAATTGAACCATGAAGATAGTGTAACTCATTTTACATTTACAGAGATTATGTTTATATTACACAATAAATATTAAAATAACACAGAAGCATTGACACTTTAGTAGATATTGTAAAAACTTATGAATCATGTGTCCAATAGAAAACCATGCTTATGAGTATGAATACAAAGGAACGGAGAAAAGAAGTAAGAAAATAGAATGATTTACTGCATGGATATACATACTCTAATGGATACACGAACTCAAGATGCAACAATGGTAGGTAATTGGTAAATTATGACAGTAAATGACAAACTGACTTGGTTCCGTAACATAAAATAAATGTATGCAGTTGCATCAAAAATCAAACATGATGCGATTAGCCACGACAAGTGACTGATTATGAACATAAAATATTATGTTACATTCTCACTCTAAGACTGGCAATTTCATGCCACTTATTTTCTGTAGAAATGGGCTTGTGTTGTATGTGAATTTGTTATTTAGGATCAGAAATTGAAAAAAAACTAAAAAACGAAACTTTATAAAAGGTAGTTAAAATATTTCAAAAATATATTAAATATGTAATTCACTTAATATCACACCTCATCCAATAAACGTAGGATGTTTTGTTGTGTTAAAGTTACCACCAAATCCTTGTTACAGCGATGAAATAATCAAAAAGCCAATGGGAACGATGTTTTAAAATATTAAAATCCATTAGTTTTAAAGCAGTGGGCAAAATTTATTTAAGCGTTAATGGTAACCTCTGAAACCCGTTATTACTGGGTATATGTATGTATGTATAGCTTCTAGAATCCGGACAAAGATCTTTGGGGTCGTTATTAGTTTTTTTGGTATTTTGAGTGAATTAAATCTGGAAATGTTACTTGAAAATATTTATTGTACTACGTTAATAACGATACAATTTGATGTTGTAAATTTTTACTTTAATATTAGCTTGTTCCACTACGTTACTTGGTCATTAGTTCAATTATCGAGATCAAGTAAGAACGAAAAAAGCAAATGCACCGCATTGAAAATACATTAGCACAAATAACTAAAATAGACAGATTTTAAATGGACATCTAACTTGTTCCAAACGTATTTTTTTTTTTGGAACTTTACCAAAGCTAATCGTATTGGTAAGTTCGATAATAATTTTATTTTAGGACTTCACCAAAAGAAACTGCCGATGATTATAGGTTCCATCCAATCGCTGATGATAATGACTTTGAAAGCATCTAAGGCCTGAAGTTGGTGGCAGCTAAGATCGAGTGTAATTTAAAAGTGATAAATAAAAAGGTGTTTTTAAATCAAATTAAATTTAAAATTCATCGAATTTATTAAATTAATAGTAGTAGTAGGTGTTGAATCACTAATAACAATAATATAAATACCGAAGTAATGTTTCTCCTCTTTTCAATTTTAATTGTTGAGTAGATCAAAAATTAATGAAAATATAGTATGTACAAACACCATGAGCTTTATCTTATTTAATTATATTATCTTAAAGATAATTACATTCGCCTTAGCCACCAGATTATGAATAAGATTGGCAAATGGATTGCTAGGCTTCATTACTTTAAGGTTTAGGCGTTCATAACCCTTTTTCTATGTTATTTCTGTTAACAAGTTATGGTCAATTGGCGATACGTTAGGTCTCTTTACCTTCCTTCGGCGCATAGTACTTGAATGATGCGCTAGTGTCTATGGATAACGTTCGCCCTGTGGATTGTCATCAAAACTTCAGAATGTGTCACATTTGAGGGTACTTATGGATTCTATAATACGTGAGTATTATCCACAAATTAATAACAAATTAAACATAATAGGCAAATGGAGAATTAGGTTCCGTATGTTGCTCTCAAATTATTATATTAAACAATATTAATTTGACAAAAGCTAATTTGAACATCGTTTAACTGTCCAAATTTGATAATTTTACATTCAAAGTTACAAGAGTATATGATTTAACATTCATAGTACTTATAATTAGTAACGATCAAAACTTCTTTCTAGGTAGTAACTATGTATAATAAGACTTTGAATAGTTTCTTAAGTATTTTACCTTCGTTCATTCAACAAAGATTACAGAGCAGTTTACAGAACAGCTTTCATTGATCCTAATATGTCTCTACCCTCACCAAACAAAAACTTATAATACTTATTATAATAACTTAACTGACAATCTTGTTTACAATATTAAAGCTTACCTTGCCAGTAGTAGCTACCAGGAGCACCCATAAACAGACGTTGACCGTCCTAGAAAAAAAAACGCAGTGTTTAATTACTTTAAAAAATTTGCAAGAATTGTAACTACGTATAATGATGCCCGCTATAAAGGTTCAGGGTATGATCTTCGATGTAACAGGTAAATAATTTTGTTCTAGGATTTTTTTTTTTGTGATCACTTAATCGTGTGTGCAAATTCGATTCTTGATAAAGTATGTAGAGCAATGGCCAACGCTAACGCTTATCCCTTGTGCTAGTACCAGCCGACAGAAAACAGACACCTCAACACCCAGCGTGTGAACGCGTAGATAACTGACGAGCCACAAAAAGCTTCAAAAAAACTTAACCACGACAATTCACTGCATGTGTATCGATTTGTTCCTACGAATTTATGTTATTTGTTACCACTTTCAGATAGTGGTAATTTTTATTACGTTATGCTCTTTGGTTTATGTATGGAGTCCGGACCTATCAGTCGTTTTAAAACATCCTGCAACTACTTGGGGTGAAGTGGATGAGCTGTTGGTTGAAGTATTATTTTATTTTGTAGAAGCTTTCCTTGATTATTCTAGTGCGATTGCAAGAAAACTTAAATGTTTCTTTTACAACTTGTATAGGCTCAAGATGATTTTGTTTATTTGTGTCTGGGATTCGATGGCACGGAAATAAGTCGTGTATCTAACGAGTTAAGTACTCTTAGCTTCGTGAAAGGGATAATTCAGGCACTTGATGTACTTCAACGACTCCATCCTCATACTTAAGCTGCACAGTTGTTTATATCAGGGCTACTGTCAGCGGCGGGCCGGCGGCGTGCGCGGGCGCCGCTTCGCTGATAAATAAACATGCGCGTACGCGTCACGCCATATAAAGCTCGACAAGCGCTGCCCATGCGCGCGCGCACGCTCTCGTACCGCCGTCACGTGGGGGCCGAGGCACACACTGTCAAACCGGAGTTTTATGGACTTCTGTTTTGTGACTCCTCTCGATGACTAACATGAGTTTTACGCAGCGGGACAATGGACAACTGTTCGAGCGATCTGTCCAGGATTTCCAAAATAAATGATTGCTGAAATTGATAGATACAAGCAATCTTAAAATTTGTGTTATTTACTTTCACTTCATTTCCAGTTGTAATTTTCACGGTTGAGCAAAACTGTTTAACTTGAAGTAATTTTTAAAATATATTTGTGTTTTAAATCTTCGGTGATGGATATATTAGTTCATTGGATTGATAGTATTGTGAATTAGCCGGTAACCTGCACGTTCAGAAGTTTTCCATACTCTTCTCAAAAACGGGAAAAGTATAAATACTTAGGTAATATTTTTTTTCAGAACTCTACATACGTAGCGTATGCGACTTTCAGATATTTTTATTAGGTGTCCTGTGAAAAGAAAGTTTTGTTCCAAATGTGACCTAGAGAGTTGGTTACGAACTGGACCGACAAGTAACATTATGACGCGGTTTGAGCCCAGTTGTCATACATACACCTATGTATGTACATATATACATAACAACCTACCCACCTATGTGTTTTGAAATGCCATTGAATTATTGAAGATAGAGCTTTAATGTAAATGTTTGCAGTAGCTGTGAACTGCATGTAGGTAGGTACATGGTTATTTTATATGAATACAAACTAACCCTGGATCACTTCTCGGCCACCACACATTCGTTCGACGACATATTCAACCATGCCCTTATATTTGGAACGATAAATAAAACAATTATTCGAACAAATCCCTAAATGTCGCCGATTCAATTCGCGAGCGTATCGCTTTTCCCGCCAACGCCATTGTCTGCAAATGGCCGACGTTTACGGTCGCGTTCTGAAACCATGTTTGTAAATCCGCAAAGAATGTTTAAGACGTTGCAATGACAAGGAATTTTGTTTTGCATAGGAAAAAGGCGCTGAGAAATAAAATCATTTCAAATAGATGGTGCATTGGCGTATGTGTTTTATTACATCCTCGTTGGATATATATGGTACGCATTTATCCAAGTTATTGCTGAAGTTTAGTTCTCAAGAGCGTCATAATGTTACTTGTCGGTCCAGTTCGTTACCTAGCTACTCTCTAGGTCACATTTGGAACAAAACTTTCTTTTCACAGGATACCTAATAAAAATATCTGAAAGTCGCATACGCTAGGTATGTAGAGTTCTGAAAAAAAAATTACAGTTAATTGTTATTCTTTGCAAATTTTTTAACTTAATGTAAGTTAATATTTAACCATAAGTCATTCACGTACGATGCAAGCCCAACATTCTGTAATAATGGCACATTTTTATGAAACTGCCATTATTCGTGGTTACACTATAATTTTTTATTTACGCAATAAAATATTTCTTTTAATGGTTCAAATAAGAAAGATGTTGATCTCACCAGTTCAAAAAATAAATTTCACAATCATCTCAATCATCATCACTACCGATATTTGTCCCACTGTTGAGGTTCACACTCACTCCTTGGGTATCACAATGTGAAGGTTTACGGACCGGACCTACTATGGACCGTAGTCCACCAAGCTGCCCAAGTGGGGAACAGCAGACTTCACCATTGAGAATGCTGTGAAGAACTTCTAGGCGTGCTGGTTTCCTCACGATTATTTCCTTTACCGAAGCAAGTGATAATCAACTTTTAACACGCACTTACTTAATTTTTCGAAAATTATAGGTGCGTGTACTTGCAGGATTGGAACTCAACCCCCTCGCTGCGGAGACCAATGTTTACACCGCTAGAATATCACTCCTACATGCTATAAATTCAGCAATACGTCAACTTTTTACAATTTTACATTTATTTTATAAAAACGCATTAAACTTTAATGAAGCGTTTCATTTTGCATCCGGCCAGCCAGCGCCGACGCCATTACGATTCAACTCGCTGCTCCAATGAATAGCAATGAATCAATTGCACCCGAGATCACACCTCCTCGGCTAGCCGGCTCCTCGTGCTCACTGCACTGAGTTATTGAGGAACAAGTGGGTGCAATACTGAAGTACATATATGACTGGGTTTGTACTGAAGGACGACCTACGGACTATACGACTTTACTCTGCTCCTATCTTTTTTAGAATTCCTCATACTGCCGTCCACAGTGTCTTCTAAACGCTCTATCTATTTTTTGAAGTCATTGTTCTTAACTCAAAACGTCCTCTCATCTATGTAATTCCCTAGACAAAATATATTATATAATATTATTTTCGTGACAAAACAGAACTTTAATCGTTATTGACATGTAAATGTCAATCGGGTTATCACTTTAGTGTAATACAAAAGTCTAACCTTGGGAGTTAGCCAGGCACCGAAAACTATTTTAACACTTGATAAAACATTCACGCAAACATCTCCAGTTACTCAGGTAAATCTTGATAATTTATGCAGCTTCACACTCCGCCTTGTGATTTCGTGTTGGTTCGAGTAGTATCAGATAAGACGCGGTGCTTCTTTATCGCGAAACCGTGATATCACTCCTTTTTGGACCGTCTTCCTTTTTTGTGAAACTGGACGTCTCTCCAAACAGGGTAAGAGTGAGCGTCTACTGCAACACAATGGTCAATGTTCTTCCGGAAGGCATTGTGCAGTTGTAAAGAGGATTTTTGATAGTGATACATGTCCTGGGTACAGTTGCAATCTATGCTATACATTGTCAAACTCTGCCATGGCTTCAACAGTTACAGAGAACTCTTGGGTACTTTATCTCACTTACAGTAAGAAATCTTTTGTTACAAAAAATTGTTTCTAAATTAAGACACTGAAGTGGCTTAAAATTTGTTTATTATCCTCAATTAACTTTAAAAAATTAAATCGCAGAAGTATTTTTTTCTCTTTGGCTTATCGTACTGAGATCATTTTACCCACATAATTAACATTAAATTTCGAGGATAAAGAAAAAATGCTTAAAAAAAGGGTTCAGCTACCACTCTATCATGGCAACAAAAGAGTCAGTTTTTTGGTAGTCATTTATGGTGCTTGATTGTTATGGTGTCAGATAATGGAAATTAATGGCGGGCTCGTGCTCACGGCCTGAATGCAAATTGATTTTAATTTTGAGAAACTCCACGCCGCCACACTTGGCATTCTCGTGTATTTATGGTCTGAAACGCAATGTGTGATTTCCCAGAAACGATTACATTCTCCTGCGATATTATTATTGTGTCGGCAATTTCATAATTTTAGGTTGCAATATTAAGCAGATTTACGCTACCGTCGTAAATTTGTTTCACTGCTGTTTACATTTTGTTACCGATAGGGCCACTAAGCTCGCGGAATATTTTATTTCCAGCTTAAACTGTTACATCGTTGTTAAGGAAACCTTCGAGGATTTTATTGTATTGCGTCTAGTGCGTTATGGAAATTTATCAGTTTTACTGTGCCTATTATGTATATATAGAAGTCGCCATCAAAAGCTCATGCAAATCGGATTAAAATAGAAAACCGGCTTCAAGTAACTAAGCACCTGTTGATGTTAGACAAGTCCTGTCGGTCACGACATTGTTATTATCAGATTTACAACGACATTAAAGAATATTACACATGCAGAATAAATTGCTCCAATATGTGTGTCGATAGCCCAAGCTATTGGCACACTGCCAACCTAACACACTTAGTCCGATCGCGTTTCCTGCGATTTGCCGCACGAGACTTGCAGCAACCATCTCATTATTCAGTTAGCACTTACTTATTCATTCCTCTTAGCGTAATACTAGTAGAGTTTACCGCTTATACAGGCTTATCTGTATTGCTCGCAAGTTTGTTGCCAATGTTAAGAAACGACTTGAATCTAAGCGCATGCATTGCAATGCATTGTGATTAGGACTGACTCCGATATCGCCATGGACTTATTGGAAATGGACTTTAAGGTAATCCGGGTCAGGGAAACGTGGATTCGGTTTAGAAATAACAGTTCTTGTAAGTTGGTGAACTTGGAATGTTTCCTACGTTAATTTAGAATTATCAATTGCCACTCTTTGGAAATTGGTTTTTATAATGGCGACACTCGTATTAGCAAACTTAGCTAAATCCGGAACCTTCGCTTGCATCGCAAAGACAAATAAGGCTGCAATCTATTAAACTGTCATTCGTGATATCCCAGCAACATCGCGTCAGCCAAATACAGAGTTTCATAAAGCAAGTAGCAGACAATCCGATTGACTACTATTTTCGGAATAGAAATCGCCGTGTGGTTTTGCGTTATTTTTTGCGCTGGTAACAATAAAAGTTTTTAATAATTCATAAGGGCGCGGCGGCGCGGCGGTGCCCCTGGTCGCGAGTGGTCGCGAGTGGTGGCGGGACTGGCGGGCGCATTCGTGTCACGTGCGGGCGCACGATGCGATCAAGTTGATAATTCAACGAGGCAAAAATAGTGCTATTCCCACGATCGTATAATCACGATGTTTTACATCGCCTCCCCAGTTTTTTGCAAAATTGGAGACACGTTCGTTTCTCGAATCGACCTTCTTATGCTTTTTCTGGCAATTCGATTTCGATCTTTGCTCATCGTTTTATAAGTATTCTGCTTCTTGCGACAACCTGATATCGTAGGGTCATTTAAATCAGTTAAAGGTCTGTCATTTTGGTTTTTGCTACCGACATTAATCACGGAAAACGAAAATTTGACTGCGCAAATTATATTTAATTTTGGGTTTTATCAAGACATTGAATGGCCCCAAATTGACCGTTAATAACGCTTTAGCGCGATTTATATCGGAATAATTACATTACTCGAGTTTTTACCAAATTGAATTACAGATACGTGCATAATTAAAAAGAGCTTACAGATCGCCTGACCTCATTAGTACGATATAAAGTCGTGGGTATTCATTAAAAAATAAACATAAAAGTGTGGTTTTATGAAATCACGATGCAAGTGAAACTTTTTTTCGGTATGAAGGCATATTTAACTAAAAAAATTTAGAAAATTATTCGATTGAAAAATGGGAATGATAATGGCAAATCAATACTAATCAATAGTAGACAAAATTTTCAATTATAAAATTTAATTTCAATTTGTCAAAATTAATACAATCATTTAGATGATAGACGCACATTAAAAACTAAGAGCAATATTTATTTAAATAATTGAATCTCCATTATTATTCTTACTCCAGGGCCGGCTGTAATGCGGCGATAATGGGGCGATAGAATAAAATTCTCACTTTAAAAACAATATTATGACCATTTTATTCCACGAATTTATAAAAAACGTAATTGAATTATTGCATTGTCTGTGACTAAGGAATAAGGACTGATTTGTAACTCGAGATGGATGGAGCTCATTATATCCTCAAATCTAAATGCATGCATAATAATTAGGTATTAGCATCAATTTAATTACTTTGATATTTAACTAGTTAGATAGGTTTTTGTTTTCTTCTAACAATCGCTATTATCTTCATCCCGAAGATCCCATAGTTGCCACTTAATAAAAATCCAATTTGAACTTTAAATATTAAAACAGCATGTATCTTCCAAAGGTAATCCTTTGAGCCGGTCCGCCAACCGTCGTAATTCAAAAAGTCCCGGTCAATCGATTCCCCTTCATCAGAACCTGAAGTTGATTACCCTACTGCACTGCTCGCCACACATTAGGCACTACTCCATCACTACTCACTATATTGTTAATGTATGGCGAACTTGTTATGACTCACCGATATTGATATTAAAGGACAGTCCCAATTTAGTTCGCAGAGCTAGCAATTTGTTTATTGCAATATAAAATAAGGTAGGTACACTTTATGGATTTAAAAGTTCTGTTACTTTTTTTTGTTAACTTTCTACGGCGGCTATAAAAAAATTACATATGAAGGTATAACTTACAAACTTGTGGAGTTATGTAAAAAAAATCAGTTTCACAAACTTCATTCATTTAGATTATGTTGTAAATGGCATTTTACCGTGGCATAGACATGCAAAATGTATCCCTAGGACCAATATTTACTCGTATCTGTCACAGGTAATCAGGAAACAGAATAATGAAATTTAAAAATATTGAATACCTATACAATACAATACAAAATATACACTTTATTTGTATGTACACCAAAGTGGCACACAAAGAAATAAATAAATGCCGTATACATTGTAGTTAATAATATGTATACAAATGGCGGCCTCCTTGCTAAAAAGCGATCTCTTCCAACCATCAAGAATACAGGAAAAAATACTACATGAAACATTGAAGTATAATGTCATAGAACAGACATCTCGAACAAAATGTGTCCCGCCGGGAGGTTCTATTTTCAAAATTGATCCCCCGTTCCTTTCAAAATCGAACGAATCCATTGAAAATTGAAGCGGCGCCAATTCATTGGGACATACATTGTGTTCGCGGTGTGGGTTCTATATGCTAGTAATAATACTTCAATGACAAGAAATAAATAATTTATTTCGTATAGATTATCCCATACATAAAAGCGTATATAGTTACATTAGCTTACCTTTGATACAGCGGCGGAGAAACCGGCCTGGCACAAGCCCGTCTTGCGCTGCCCCGAGCTCGCTGCCAAATTTAAAAATTATATTAATCACTGAACATAACCTTTTATCAAAACATAACTTTTATCCTTATGGATTCAAGACTTGAGACAGTTAGAACGATTTATCAATGGAATTCTAGACAATGAGTATTTTCTTAACGACGATGAAATTTGAAAACGTATGAGGTTACCATCATCGTCAATTTTAGAATTCATTTTATTTTAAAGATTTTGTCACGGCAACGCGACGAAGGTCTGTTAAGGTACGCCAAGGTGTCTAGATAGCTAACAGAATCGGAATTACTGATGATCACTATCTTCGCCAACTTGTTCCTGTATACAGATTTCTTTGAATAATAAGTATCTAATCATCCGATTTATTAACGCCATGACTACACAAAAAAAATTGTCGAAATTTTAAAATCAATAGATAACCATAATTTGCCAATTATACTATAACTAGCTACACAATAATACAGTTACATGCAATTACATCACACATTAAAATTTCACGCTTAGATACAAAATGTATTGAACTGTAATTTTCTTTAACATTTAATTTATTTCCTATTTCCTAAAAACAAAAGTGATTTGAAAAATTAAGAGCTTCGTTTCAAACACAAATTGGAAAATTTGGACAGATGATTCGAAATTTAAATGTTATTTTTTATTAAGGAGTACCTAACGGAGATTTAATTATGAGTTGCCAGTATTAAATGATATTAATTATATTATTAATATTCGATTTTGGATTTGATTTGCGGCGAACGAAGATATGAGATATTTCTCGTGCGTTATTTTGTAGGTGCCGTATGACGATGTTCGTGTTACTAGGTACTACACTGTACAGGTGCTGTGACATCGATACCACATACACATACGAGTATACTCACCCTCTTCCACCGTAGTAAACCCTAGACAAAATACATGTATAAGTAAAAAGTAAAGCATAGTAATAAATATACTTAAGACGCAGGCATCAATCATGGCATGACTAATATAATTAGTGTTATATAGATATATTTTTACTATATTCAATGCATATTTTATAAACAATTATATTATCTTAATATCACCAACTATCAACATTCCAGTGTTACGATTCCATTCCAGTAATTAAAAATATACTATTATGCTTTGTTGTACACAGTAGGGTGGATTTTAAAATGTAATAAATTATTACAAGAAACTTTTCGTTAACATTTACTAATTATGTACGTAAATTCGTGCAAAAAAGCTGTATATATATTATGGGCTTGTTAATATTCAAATTAAAGCTTATATTTTTTTGGTCCTTCGTGCCGGATTAAATATAAATACATATAAAAAAATATACAGCCTACTCTAGACTGAACTTAACAAGGGCATCGTAATATATTATGAAACCAATACTTTTACAAATATACACAAATGTTAAGTTTGTATTAGGCCTAATAAATAAAGCTTGCTCCAAGCTCTATTCCCGTCACGTCACGCGTCATGCGTCACGCTAATTTCACCTCTCAATCCGCCATTACCGGCGGAAGTGACCGCGAGCTTTTTGCAGCCCGCGCTCCATTATACCCTACGTTCGCACCTTGAGCGTTTTGCGTTAACTTACAGACTACTAAGTTAACAACTATACTTCATTACTTATTTGCAGTTGTTTTTTTTTATAGCATCATATTTTGTTATTGTGTTAATCTTGTGTGATCTATGTACGTTTCTATATTCAAAAACCGCTGTCTAAATAACATTGATTTAACTAAATTTAATATTTGTTTGAATAAAAAACATATTAAATACTTAATAAAGCAACACATCCACCCATACTTCAATAAATGTTGTTATTGAAGAATAATGTATTTTACATTATTACATAAATACATACACAGTACATAGAACTGACTGACTGATTTCACTATGGTTCAATGTCCTACATAGTCTATGCCCTTTTTGTCATCCAAAGAAATTACCACGTTAAAAATAGCCTAAGCTAATTATAATTTTGTGAATGAACTTACAGCTTCTGCACGGCGAGAACTCCTTGACGTCGTGCGCATCAGGCGAGGTGGCCACGAAGCAGGAGCCCACCGCGTCTCGCTGGTTCAGCTTGGCCGTCACGAACGACACGTAGCGAGGGGCGCAGGCCTGGGGACAAACACATTATTTTTTTAAATAGCAAATAGCAAAAAAAATAAACGTATCGACTGTACAGAATCCAGTGACTTCAGACGGGAGGGACTTGGCATATTTGTCTCGTCAGGGCAGGAGAAAGGATAAAAGGGCTTGAACTTAAGATTGAGTGGAGCACCATACATCTCAAAGCATCATACATGCACCTTATATTGCTCTTCCCGTTAAATAATAATAAAGATATATTGTTCCATTGAATTGAACCACGCCTAAATTGACTCATTCAATGATATTATTAGTTCAATAGCGTTAAATTAAAAGAAAAATAAGACTGTAGTATTATAATTTAACTATAACTATATAATAACTATTTTAGCAGCCCTATCAAACATTATTCGCGACATAATACCCACAACGAACGTTCAAGGCATAAAGCTTCCTTGCGTTAAGTTACGATCATAACATCCTACCGACCTGGGTGTTACCTCGCCACCTCGCCACTGAAATAGCCCTCCCTAAATAGCCCGCTGTACGTATATGAACTTGAAAAGCGGCAGTTCATCTGAACTGGACTTGATGCTGTAATAACACTCGGTGATCCTTGTTACAGGGTTGTCACTAACAGAAGTTTCTAACTTAGATTATTATATTTTAGTTGTAGAGTCAGCAACAGAATTAGACGTGAAGGGAAAGACACAAAGACGTTCCATAATGTTTAATATTACAGAATGTTTATATTATTATCCAGGGTTTGGCTGGTTTTGCCAAATATTGTAAATAAATGATGACATCGTTGTAAGTTTAGTTCAATGGTTCTATTTACGTGTACAAAGGCTTTCGGCTAGGTTTTTGTATTGTAGATTGTGACGTAAGATTACTGAGGACTGCGGGAAAAATAAATATGTTGTAAAGTAAATACTGTATAATTCAAATATTTCCACGCGATATATCGCCTACGTCACTTCGCGGTAACGCTTTTTCGTGACAGAAATCGCCTAAGACAACCTCTCTATAGAAGTTTCACTTCAATAATAAGGTAACTTCCATGGCTACAATATCTTCAGTGGTGGTAATTTGCTTCACAAAAACATAATAAACAAAATTACAGGTCAAAATTGCCTTGTGTTAAATTGCTTTTGTGGCAGCCCTGACGACCGTAGCCGAGTCTAATAACAGTTGCGTGCGCGCGCGTGCGTCGCGTTAATCTTAATAACAAACAAACAAACTAACGCACAAGGCGTCAGAGAAAACAGAGCCATCTGCCGGATACGGATATATTTACTTACATTTTTCAAAGGAATAAACCGATTTTGCGGAAAACTGTAACTTGAGTGTATCTTACTCCAGTCCAAGTACATTTTGTGTTATTCACTTGTTTCTTGAATTCGCGAATTAGTCATCTCTCTATGTCCGGACGCGCATTGCAAGCAATTCAGTATAAAAACTTGCCAATGACTTAAGATGTAAATTTAGGTACATGGAGAACGTCATCAACTCATCAATCTTCATTTTTCTTTTCATCATAATTAATTAATACCGATGATGCTCACATTAACATACGTGAACGGCGCCGCGGCGTGTTTATACTTTTATAGTCACGTTATTAAATTAATTTGTGGCAATGAATGATAAAATATTATTTAGTTGTTGTTTGTATACAAAATATGTAGTAAAAACACTTAAGAAAAAATTACAAGTCTATTTCGGACTAAAAATATCTCGTATCCCTTTAATAGGTCAGTGTGGTTACGATGTCCCTAATAATGGTTCATTGATGGTCGCTCGTAAAGACAGCATAAACAAACAGCCAATTTTTACGAGCCCTCGCGCACTCTCATTAAACCTTTCTTAAACAGAATCAGTTTCCATTTAGTTATTTCCTAACTGCATTCAAAACATTTTAAGAATACATGGAAGTTGTCTTAAATGTGGAAATGAGGACTACGCTTCATGATGCAAGGGAATTACATTACAATAACATTACAATAACATATTTGACGAGTTTGAATTTCATGTTCCTGTTTCTCGAGTCTCAAACTTTTTATATTTCCTCTTCTTCTTATAAAATACATCATACGTTATGTTTAACACAATTGTGTACAATAAAGAATTAAATAAAATAAATACATCACAAATAATAGAGATGTTCACATCCCATTTTCTTGCTAATCATTTGAATGTTTGAATGTCAATCTATACGAGAAAAATCTTAAAAACGCGGAATATTTTTTCGTCTACTATTATTCCTTAAATATTTCAAAGAAGCGTTTAACTAAATACGTTGGAGCAATAACCTGCAAATGACTTGTCTCACACAAAATGGTTTCCATTAACGGTTACGTGTCGAGCAAATTTTGCACGGTTTTGTTAAGTTTGAATCATTGGCGGTTTGAGCGTCGTCACCGCGTGAGTCACCTCCGTCACCTATGTCACCTCCGTCGCCTCTGTCACCTCCATCGCCTCTGTCCCCACGTCGCCGGTGTCGAAGTCGTTAAGGAGTTTATTGATGTTTGACAAAGACCAAGTAATCAGTCCATAAGACATCAGGAATACTTTGAAGTCCAATTACTTGCAGCAAATAACTGGCCATCCTGTTTGTGTCAGCTAAAAATAAAGATCTATTCTAGTACACTTACCACGAGTACCACGACTTGCTATTTTAAAATGTAAAAGATACGCAAATATTTCTTTTAAGATAATTATGCTTGTATATTTTTTTAATCAGCGAGTGAACTCGGAAATAAATTTATAATTATATTCGTATCGTTTAAATCACCTCCAAACTACTCAAAATACTGTATTTTATTTCATTTCAGCAAAAGAGTCAAGTATGCGTAGGGTAAGATTTGTTTTTTTTTTTTTAATTCAATAATATTTGTGTTATTGTCAATGTTACGTACTACCAGAGGTAGATAGACAATGAAGTAACACTGCAGATATGGTACTAGTATAGAGGTACGTCAGGTATGATTTGACACTGGTAAAATTACCGCTCTGACAGTCCGTGTAGCATTATTATTTTCCGCAATCCAAAATTAACACAATGAATCTTCTTCACCCATAAACGGCAACGTGACATTTAAGTTTCACGAACACGACAATTTCATCTGATTGCTGCGTAAGTGTGGAAAATCGTTTCACTTTTTGCACTAACAAGCGATGTTTATGAAACTTAATTGTTGCTTTACGATAAGTGCGTAGGAAAAGGAATTATTACGTATTATTTATAATGACATATATATTTTTTTTTTTTCAATTTAAATCGTGGGTTCACAGGCTGCTTATTACGAGAACGTTTATTCCTTTCTTGTTCGCTCCAAATTGTTATTACGCCTATTTTATGTCCATATTTGTGTGAACAAATGGTACAATTTCAATTGTATTATTTTAAGTGGGGTTATTAAAAATATTATGTTGCAAATTTTAACATTTTTTTACTGAATGGAATTGTTTAATCGCAATTGCAGTCTGTTTTTTGTAGAAGAATTAGCTTAGAACCTAGTTTCAAAAATATCTTAGACGTACCTGTCAGTAATAAGTGCTATCTGTAACTGTAAGTTGCAAAAAATCCTCTGTAATACTTTACTGCTTCTATTCCGGGAACCACTCACGAGTTTGAGTAGGAAATAGCTAATTATGTTCACGCGGCATTCTACGCGGTACTGTAAAATTGATAGACGATAACTTCAATCACTTATAACACGACGATTATAGATCGATGGACGACAATGTTCACCAGATAAACTTTATAAAGTGGGACACCTGAAAATGTTGGCCCAAGAATAATCGAAGACAGAATTTTCGTCGCCAATTGCCCCTCAAAAACCGTTTGCACAAAAATCGAAAGTGGCTACGAGAAACGCGATATATCGACGTTTTCAATAACATTTCTACGAACTACTACATCTAACAGTTTCTCATAGTAATTCTAGTTTTTATAAGTACAATAGCTATCACCCGTTGATCCCATTCAGTGGTGCGGACGCCTTATACGGTCTACGACACGTTGAGGGCCAGTAATGGCGACTGGTCACTTTTTGTCATCTTCCCTAAATAGCGTGTCGCTGGATTCTCGAAAATTAACAGCATTGAATAGCGGTATCTATGGAGCTTTAAGTAACAGTTCCGTGTGCAATAAGGTTATCTTGCGACAAAGTTCAGATAAGCGAGGCTCCGACGGACCGGGCAATACCAAATGCAGTGAGTGATGCGTACATACATACTTTTCAAAGACAACGATCTTTTAGCGAGTAGCGACGCTGATGAATTAACACTAAAACACATTAACTTTTTAAGGACTGGAATGGAATTGCAATACAATCAACGAAGATTTTTGCAAAAATACAATTTCGCGCCAAAGTGCAGTTTTGCCGACGCGACGCCTCCTATAAATATCTTCCAGGTAGATTCTGTAACACTTGAGGCTGTGATAATAATATGAATGTGTGAGCGTCTATTGTTTCGTGAAATATAAATCATCACGCACTAATGTAAGCTCCACGAGTACATCGCATTCCACTTTGAATATCTTGTAGAAACCGTAGAAAGCCGCCATTTTGCGCGCGCATAATCGATTTTATATGTTGCCAGTTTCGAAAACAGAACCGCTATGTTTGTTTTGCTAGTGTAGCGTTAAAGTTTATGTCTTGCGCTCTTAACTTAACGCTTTGGAACGGGACTGGTTTTATTTATTTATTTGTTTAAATTATTCATATACCTACCTACCTACCTGTGTGTTTCTGTTGTCGTAATAATAAATATTAATGTGGGGAAACTCGAAGACAAACTGTTTTTTATTTTATGGTAGGTACGAAAGACTGAATAAAGTTGACGAATTGATAACTTTCGTATCGCTCTTGCCAAAGCGAAGACTATAAATGTTATGAAGATAAAGTTGTACTTGGGGCAAATTTGATTTAGGTACCTCAGTGACTTAAACACAAACAAAACGTATCTATGACTTGATTTCGTAAAATTGAAGAATCCGTCTGTGATTTCGAAATAACTGCATTTTTCATGTTTTTAATCGTTACTTGCCCGATATCAAAACCGAAAAATGAGTTTTAGTTCAAAGAAAGATTGTGACAGTTGAATATTTAAGCTGGTCTAAATCTAAAATGTGTCTTCTTTGATTGATCTAAAATTCTTACCGCTCATTTACACGCGCGTGTCACGGACCGTCTCGTGGCGCGTCCGTAAACCACGCCCCCTACGCGCGTGTGAACACCACGCGAGCGCTCGCGCGAGCCCCTTTGGCGCGCGCATACAAAACCGCTCCCGACGCGAGCCCTGCGAGCGCGAGACGCGCCGCGGTCTGGTCCGCGAGCGCCCTGTTCACACGCGCGCGTATGCGCGCGTCTCGCGGATTGTCTCGTGGCTCGCGCGCGTGTGTAAATGGGGTATTAAAGATATGTAAAGTGACAAATTTCTTATCGAAAAGCAAACTTCGCACCGCCCACTAAATTCAAGAGTCGAGCCAGGGTCAAAAATCGGGGAAAAATCAGGGTCGAAAAAGCGTTCTACTCAACCGTTTACTTAAAAATAATACCTACTGATTTCAATCGTATAGGTTAAACTGATTGTACCAAATTTTAGACTCTGTAAAACTGGTGGCTCGTTCATGGGTACATGTCTAAAAATTTATTATAAAATTCCATTGAAATTGACGGAAATACCATATTTTAAATTTGAAAATCATATTAAAAGCATTTTTATGACGAAAGAGTATTACAAATTAGATGATTATTTTAAAGACAAGACTGCTTGGACATGAGTTTTATAAATATAGATTGTAACTATGAGCAGGAAAAAACCCCGGTAGTTTCTTGCTGCTTCTTCTCTCGGGCCCTCTCACAGTAGGACCTTATTGAAGCATTGGCGTAGCTTGCATGAATTTCAAAAAGTATTTGTGAAGCAAACAAATTTTGAATAAAATATGTGAATTTTGAAAAAAAAAATGATAGTCCAAAATCTTCTATTTGAGGAATCTTTGCAAAGTACTCTCATGAGTGACATTATCCCATTTAAATGGCTAAATGCCAATGCCTCTATGAACCCATTCCACAGTTCGCACAAAGCGTTGTCTGTCATGCACGTTGTGAATCAGCTGCCCGGCTGGCGACGTTTAATAACTTTGTACTGGCGACTCGTGCGTCGTGTCCAAACACCATTGTTTGACATCTACAACTAAACGTATTTCCTGCATCGTTACATCATCTTTACTACGGTATTTGAAGGTTAGAATGTAACACCGTCTGTGGAGTACCTAAGTACCTATACGAACCTGACCCCTCGAGTAGTTAAGTAAGTTTTATGCGTAGAAGTGTGAATAAATAAATTATTTATTTACTTATCAGAGGCACCTATCAGATATTTAAGTACCAAATGAAGACACGAAAGAGTGGCAAGTAGAGTGGAGGAAGTACAGTAGAGTCAGTAGAGTCAGTTTATAAGCAGTTTAACAGTTTTCTTTCTTTTCTAGAGGTGCTGGCTTCCAGATGTAGCTACGCTATTTTAAAAAGAAAGCCATTTCGACAATACATATTTAAACATTTAGAAGAAGAAAATCCAGTCAGGAGTTCATTCGATGAATGAACTCCTCATTACAATGTAACCAACATAATGTAATGTTTACATGAAAATAAGTGCGTCTATCACTCCATACTACTCAATGCCTATTACCCGCGCACATTGCCCTACTCCGCCTACGGTGGCCGGCGCGAGGCCGCATGGCCCATGACGGCGTAACCCGCACTATTTCGGTAACAAATGTGGGTCGCCATGGGGCAGCGTGTCAATTGTTTGGATCTTGGGCAATGGTTTGGTTGCGATACTACCTCTGAAGATGCTCAATGGGTTTGGTTTACTCCGAAACGAAACGGATTATTAATTGGATCGGGGTTATTAATGCCAAGCTGGGTTTTGATGAGGTGTCTGTCATCGACGTTATATATAAATAACGATACGAAAAAAGTTACTAATCATAGAAAATCAGGGATTCTTAATTTTTATTTGTAATGAATTTATTTTTCTGTTTTTTCAATACAGAATCCTAGTGAAAGAGCACAATAACTCAAGATATTACGTTCATATTGTACTAAAAAGTATTTGTTGTTTAAAAGATAAAAAAATATGTAAAACTCATGCTGGTTTTAATATTATTGGAAAAACGGCTTTTAATTTATTTACTTGATATACACAATCTGTATAAATAACTTACAATTAGCTAAATACTACATTTCTACTATGAATCCCGCAAACTTTGTAGAGTGACAAAGTTTTTACAAGAGTGCGGTACCGGGTACAGACCTCTAATTGAGCGTCGCTCACACCGCGCGCCGTTACCGTTCCCGAGAACCTCTTTATAAGGGAAACATCCTAGCGCTGGTTTTTCGGACGTTAACTGTAGTAGTGTTGAGCGGCCGACAGTTATGTGGCTGCCATCTGGGTAAGGGAATGGCTCGCGATTGCATCTGGAAACTAGGGCGTAAATACTGAAGTCCGAGATAAGCTGAGACGAACAATTGACACCCGTGAGGTAAATGTTGAAATAAATTAAAATAATAAACCATTTTATATTTGCATCTTTACAAGTTTTTCGGATGTCTATGGTATTTTTTGGTTGCCTGGACAAAATGATCGATTTTGTGCAAAATACATTATTTGTGTCCAATGATTTCAAAATGAATAGGCCCGTCGGATGAAGTCACATAAATTTTGACCCCGTATTGGCCCTATCCTTTGTACGTAATATAAGTCAGTGTGTCTATCATTCGCTTTACATACAAAATACAGTATTTTGTCTATTATACTTACATACATATTATTAGATACATATAATTGTGTCAAAATATTTTCACAAGTTACCAATTTATTCTTATCTATCCTTTTATTATTCAAACGCACACGATAAGATATTAAGCTTATTTACATAATATTAATTGCATTAAACAGATATCTTGTGTAGATATCTAAAATAATAAATTAAATATGTACCTACAATTCTCATTCTATTTTAGGTAAATAAATTCTTATTATCAGCGTAATGTGTCTCTCGATAGCACTTGATGATTGTTTAAGAACATAATTCATCACGCAGCAGTAGGTGCTGAAATAAATCATAAATGCAGTAATTGGATAACACTATCTGAGGAAGGAAATTATTTGTAAAGGTCAATACTACTTGATATTGCAGTCTGTGGTCGCGGACCACCAATCTTGTCAATAAATATTGACGACCACCACCTCACGCGCGTCTCTAGTACATACATTGTACACCTATTGTCCATTTTATATACAAATCATAAGTCACTTGAAATTAAATCTTGATTATGGGGTATTAAAAAAAACAAATTGTCTTGATTTGCTTCCGTAATCTGTAGAAAACGTAATACTGGCAGAAGTATAAAACAAAAACGTAAATTTTTAAACCATGCGTTTACTACTTATTATAGTTACTGGGTAGATACTTTATTTTATTTTGATCATACGCGAGTACATAATTATGTAACCTGTAATAATCAGTTTAGAAATTGAACTAAGAGATGGGGAAAACCACTTTTCAGCTGTCTTATTGTACCTATCTTATTTTATAAACAAAAAGAACATTGTACTCCATAAAAAATCGATGTTATAATTGTGCATAGCGCTGCCTTGTAACACCTACCATTCTACCATCCAGCCATCATCTTTTAAGGCTATCCAGCGAGGCCCCGCCCACTGCGGAGCGCGCTGCGCGTGCGCACAATGCTCTTTGTGCCTCTTTGTTGCGGCCCGCCCCGGCCTGCTCTGCTCTTAGCGCGTGTTGTTAATATTGAATTTTACTCTTTATATTTAAGTACATCTATTTAGCTTATTATTACACACAATATCCACAGAATCTACCTATATTCCTGATAGATAGGTACTTAGATATTTTATTTTACATATGTATAACTAGCTGTACCCCGCTGTTTCACCCGCGTTAATTTGTAGAAAAAAACTAAATAAGAACTAAAATATATGATGTTATGTAGCCTATAGCCTTCCTTGATAAATGGACTATCAAACACAAAAAAAATCTAATTCGAATCAGTAGTTCCTAAGATTAGGGCTTTCAACCAAACAAACAAACTCTTCAGCTTTATATGTAATATTAGTATAGATTTACCTGCAGGATAAGTTAATATACGCCGTTGCACATAACTATAAACTAACCTAAAAACATGAACAATGGATTAATTCGCTATTGTTAAAGCGTTTATTAAGGTCCTATATAAAAACCGCCATGTTTCCTAGCGAAGTGCCGTACGCGTGATCAACGGCGCATGAGATGCACATTTCCTTTATCGTGTCAGGGTCAAGTTATGAGTTAACAGCGGTTGGATCAGGAAATTATAATAAGGCCTATTACCTACTAAGATCATCATACGTAAACGTGTGGTACTTACTAACAGCATGTATTGATCTTAACGTAAGACGTATAAGAAGTAAGGTATAAGAAGACTTGCCAAGTTCTCTTCAAGTGTAATGGTGCAAGAATCTCCGATGCAATAAATTATTAATTAGGTAGATACCTACTGTTCCACCACAACATAAAATATATGTGATACAAGCTCTAAACTCCCTGACAAGTAATCAATTCTATATCTCGTTAATTCTTGACGTAAAATAACCGACTTCAAAATAACTCAAAAACTGCTCGTCAGATCTAGCTCAAAAAGTGGGACCACATGACAAGCACCAGCCTTCGATTAAAAAAAGAATCATCAAAATCGGTTCACCCAGTCGAAAGTTCTAAAGTAACAAACATAAAAAAATACAGTCGAATTGAATACCTCCTTCTTTTTTGAAGTCAGTTAAAATAAGACCAGATCTAACAACACTTCAGCATGTTGCTGCAAAAGCAGTTGGTCGGTGATACGAGTAGTTGGATCAATTTAACCAAACACCGCATTTCATCGATCGATAAGTCGAAGGTAGCTTTACCATACTGATTAACCCTTATAATGATTGAAACCAGCAGTTTCTAACTTAGGCCAGTTACCACTGACCGGCAGAGAGTAATAAAGTAATGTGGCGACGTCTAGCGTGTAATAATACGCCATTGTCCTCCACGGGATACGCAGATAGGCAGCAGTCTTACAGGCTATCAGCAGATAGCTATATTAAAAATGTTTGGCCAGGAAAGCAAACAATCGGCCATTGTGGGACATTATCTTCGCTGTTACTCAAAACAAACATTGTTGAAGCTAAAAGTGAGTCACGTGTCAGTTAAGTGACGTCACTTCAAGATAATGCTTTTTTAAGAATAGGATATAATCAAAAAATATGATGCTTGAATGCTTGATGTAGTTGAATATTACTAAAATTAAGTCCATACGATGTGCATCTCTCTAGTCCGGTATAATGGTTCTTGCGCGTAAGAACCAGAGGGCGACAGAGGGTTTAGTGGTGAATTTGTGTGCCAGAGTCCGGAGAGTTCTCCATAATGTTCTCAAAGGTATGTGAAGTCTACCAACCCGCACTTGGCCAGCGTGGTAGACTATGCCCTGTACCGTGTACCCCTCACAGTATGAGAGGAGACCCCGAGCCCAGCGGTGGGACAATTAAGGGTTGTTCCTTTGCTTTGCTCTTTTGTGTGCCAGACGTTTCTTTCAACCGACAAATATTAAGTAAAGCACTTCCTTGCCACAATTCTAGATATATTTTAAACTTCTTTGAAGTTTTTTAACTGCTGGAAAAACCAAGCAAACTTAGCGAATTTGAAGACAATAACAATAACTTTCTACGTGATCTAACAAAGGAAAAATAATACAACATAGATAAAACCCATATTTCATCGTAACGTTATCTTGGATCGGTTTAATTTAGCGAATCGAATCGAGAACCTCCATAATGAATGGTTGTTAATGAACCGGGTCTGTCTCAATGGATTCTACTCTCCTAGCAGCGTGACGAATTTGACTCTATTCATTCTTGTTAAGTGAATTACTAAAAGCATGATATCGACAAATTTGGTTTAAGTAATTTACTTTTGTGTATTTTATGGTCGTAATAGATGTAACATTAAAAATTATAGTCATATCTTTTTACTTCTCATAAATTGTAAGTAGTAGTACAGTACGGCCGACGTATGTTGGCGCGTCTGAACATAGGCTTTGCTAACTTTAATGCATGTAAGACAGAGATAGCGACACAAACACGATAACGTGTGACTGAGACATAATACGCCGTGTACCGAGCATTGCCGAATTATGTTACTGTGCAGCCTTCTTCAGACGCGCCGACGTCAGATACGTTGGCCGTACTATACTTATTTGTAAAATTTACAAATTAATATACTTATGTAGGTAGTTACTTATGAAGTTACCATTTAATCGAATGTCAATCTACCCAACTTGTACAAGACTTTAGTATAAAATTACACTATTTCTATATAATCATGATAGAACAAAACCCCAACTGGAGCCACTTTATCGAACCCTAACACGGCACAGTTTTTCCGAAGCAACAATAAAGAATATCCAAAAAATAAGTAGACTCGTAAGAATCCCAGCGATCCTCAGCTGAAGACAATAAGACGCCCGCCAAATACGGAGGGTCCATATTGGGCGCAGCAAGAACTGGAGAATGCAGCGCTGACAAATCACCGCGCAATTTGTTAGCTTAAATACCCACACTATAGAGGATGTGTGGAAATATATTACCTAACGTCTAGAGGATGTATTCATTTGTTCAAAACTTTTTACGGCGCATTTAGTTACAAAAAGAGCCAACGGGAAACTTCGGATAGAACTTTGGGAAACACTTTTGGATAATTCGGAAATAAATAAATAAATAAATAAATAAATAAATAAATAAATAAATAAATAACGCTTCACACTCATAGCCCCACACTAGGATTCCCTGTGTCGTGGGTGCCATGGACAACACACAAGACAAGGACATTCACACCCAGACCGAGAACAGAAATTCAAACTCATCATTCAAAGTTCCGCCTCGCTGGGAATCGAACCCAGGACCCTCGGTGCGGCGATCCGGCATGGTAACCATTGCGCCATACTGGTCGTCAAATGTTTGTAAATAAATGTTTGTAAGAAACCTACTTCGAATGAAAACTTATTTCATTTCATATGAGAACACGCGAAACGAACGTACTACTATTAATTCATATATATGCGTATCAATCATATACGCGAAAGGAACGTAGATATACCTGTAGTAAATAGAATATACCTGCTCGGAAGACATTGTACAACACTTGGATGATAAAAGCATTAAAGGGGAAACAGCTGAAATACAATGTGCACTGCCAGCACTGTGTAATAAAATCTTTAATTTTTCGGTTTCAGGTAGTAAGAGTGAGTCGAGCAAAAAGTCTCAGAATGGAATAGGAATATTTTATCTCCTTAGTAGTTGTAGTTGTGTAAAGAACGTATCAACGACACACTGATATACCAGCGACTACATTTTTATAACGTTAAGCATACCTACTGAATATGGTATAGACAGGGACTTCATTGAAATTATTTATCTAGAGTCTATAAAGTATAAAGATATCTATCTGATAACTACTTCTACCTGCCCCTCGCCTGTTAAGGCGGACAGGTTTCTGTATTTTTTCTTCTTTCATATTTTTTAATAATTCAAAAATGATCACATCAAACACGTGTCGTAATAAAGATAACCAGAATTTATTTGAAGAAAAAAATTTATTTGTAGAGGATTAATTGATTGCTTGATTTATTCATTATTTAAATAAAAACCTTACGAGAAATAAGTATCAAGATCAACAGCTTCAGCAGGAAGTTGAGTCGAGTTTTTAATATGAAATTCGAGTTACGAGTCAGTGCGAATAAAAATTTAAACGTTTCGTCTAGGTTTGCTCTCACTATTAGAAATACCTACTTATTTAAGATTTAACCAATTCAAAGAAGATTAAAAACGTTTTGGCCATAAAGGTGCCTGAATAAATAAATCTTTTAGACTACGAAAATTTCTCTGTCGGAGTTTAGGCAGACGTTCAGTACAAGCACGTACAAGGGAAAGCGCGTAACTGGACAAAGTACAAAGCACACAATACGAGTAGGTCCTAAGCAGGCGGAGATATCTTGCCGTCAATCAGCGCTGCGCCTTATAGAGCAAACTGCCGCACTGAAACGCCATGCCATGCGCCAACTCGTCAAAGATTAAACCTACTGCAATGTCATAGACACTACAATAAGATATTAAACGTTCTCTAAAGATTTTAATTTAAATCATTACTAATATTATAAAGAAGGCCTATGTTGCGTAATTGATTCATCGAACAAAGCCGATACTAACGATGCTAGAATTATGAAATTTAAATAGTGGGTCCCTTTGGCCCAGCAATGAATAAGAAGTGATTTTGAAAAATTCAACCTATGAGAGTGTAAATAAGTTCTTAAATATATGTATACAGTTACGCTTAAAATCTGACGTAGCGTGATTTGATCAGTGAAATAATGTTCATATTGTAAATAATCTTATGTTTAAACTTAAAAAACCCCTGACACTTTTATTTATACTAAACATAGCTAGGAGCACTCTGGATTAAGTCAGACAAAAAAACTAAATCAAAATCGGTTCATCCGTTTGAGAGCTACGATGCCACTTACAGAAATACAGATACACAGATACACAGACACACAAATACACAGATACACAGACACGTCAAACTTATAACACCCCTCTTTTTTCGCTGGGGGTTAAAAATACACCTAATTCATGTTTACGTCTCACTCAACTTACTTATTAATGACGTTAAGACACGAATTCCCGAACTGACGAAATATTAACAGAACGTTATTTTATTAAGTATATAATAATATCTTTTAACTATCTGAAAATTTTTATTCGAGATATCGTTAAGGCAGGCATAATATGACATGAACTCAACCGAAACTTTTATTTTTAATCTTTGACGCTAAGCAGATGCGCGTACGCAACCGGCGTCGGACACATTGACGAGACGTCGCGAATGTCGCGATATCTCGCGATTTATCGCAGGAAATTTATTTGCAATTATAATAAAGTATTCGATATGAGATCGGATGTGAGTGGAAAATTACTGTCGTGTGGACCAACATGGCATGAAATGAGGAGCACACTACTTTATGGAGAAAAAATATCTTATCGATTATAGAATTAAATGCACAGACTTTGTATTACAGCATCATTCAATAAGTACAGAAACAACCAGCTAGGGCATAAAATGTTGGTAATTATTATGCTAGCATTGCTAGCTGTCATTATGCCCCACACCCTTTCGCTAATTCGCACAGAATGAGGGCGCTAGGTCTTTCAAAACACGAAGAATTAATATCCATCCACTTCAGTGGACCGCGCGGGGATTTAAGCTAACTAGTATAAAAAACTGACATAGTTATGATAAAAAATATCTATTAATTATTATAATGAAGAAAAAACTGGAACGCAAACGTTTTTTAATTCCTATTTGGAACTCTTACATTTCTACTATCTAAATAAAAATAAGAGAAACTTAACTTAAAATCGATGATCGATTTAGACCACATGTAGACATCGCTTAGTTTCGGAACGATACATGTACAGTGCACACCAAAAATAGGCTGATAAGTCTGAAAAAACTGCAAGACACGAAGCGTGAGAATCGTTTAAAACGACCGCGTAAAATAAACAAAACGAGCCGACTGGGGAAGAAGCGGATCACACATCGCGTACCAGTAGGGTCACCACGATACTAGTATATTTAGGACTGGCTACATGTTTATGCCATTAGTTGTGAGGTCTCTACTAATAACTCAGTGAGTATAATTATGATAAAATAGACTTCAACATAATTTTATCAATATATTAATCATAATAACTAAAGTTATGTACTATCGGTCTCACCACATATTCAGATACCTTGTTTGATTTGTGAGAATAACCGTAAATCTTTTCTTCAATAATTCACTCTTCAACTTCTAATTGCGCTATTTTTATACAATTTCACAATAATTTTATTTAATTATTTGTTTAAATAGACCTAAAGTATCGACAAGAGATTAAAACGTTTAATAATAAACGCTTTCAAACTCATACTCCCGCAGTAGGTTTTCACCTGTGTCGCGGGTGGCATGGACGACACATATAACGCGTCACAATAACACCCATAACCCGAGTACAAATATTTATCTGTCACATACATAAATATCTGCCCCGACCGGGAATCGAACCCGGGACCCCTCGCTTCGCAGGCAGGGTTGCTGCCAACTAGGCTACAGGGTCGTCAACGTTTGATATTAAAGTTTATATAAAACAGGAAAATCCCTGGGATCGCGCAAATTATGGACACCGTGCACAAGTAAGTCCTTACGCGAAGTAATTTGTTATAAATAATGGCAGCAAAACATCGGCGACTGATTAGCAATTGCAATTATAAATCAATATACTATTTATAAACGATATCGGCCATGTACAGGGCGCTCTCGTAATTGAAAAGCTGACTCAATATCACATGTCGGGATTATTGAGCTGTTATTATATTTTTTGTTTTATTGGAAGGAATATTTTTGAATTATTATTTTGATTGAGTTTTCTTAACTCTGTCATAGCAGATTTGATTTTTATTGCTGGGTTGATGGTACTTATTAATGAAATCTACCACGAGTGTGAGTGAGCATTGTCGGGTAAAACTACTCGTATTTTATTTGGTAAATTATTGGGGTCTTTGTTTCCAGTACTGATAATAAGTATAATTAGTTTGCAATACTTTTGTCCTATTGAAACTGAATGCGTGAAGGGAGTAAACGCTTTCACACTCATACCCCCGCAGTAGGTTTTCACCTGTGTCGCGGGTGGTATGGACGACACATCACAATAACACCCATGACCCGAGTACAAATATTTATCTGTCACATAAATATCTGCCCCGGCCGGGAATCGAACCCGGGACCTCTTGCTTCACAGGTAGGGGCGCTAACAACTAGGCTACAGGGTGGTCTCGCTTCGATATATTGGGTAGGTAAATCAATGTTCAGCTTAGTTATGAAAAACTAAAATTTCCTAAAGTTTTCGCTTATTTAACCAGCGATTGCCAATTTTACAACCAAACACCAAATAGACCGAAAAAAGGACGATATATGATATATGTATATATGCGATGGTTTCATATGAAATGTTTTCTGCTCAGTCTTAGTCCAATTATTTTCAGTATAGTATTAATTCTTCTTGACAGAGCTTTGCGTGTCTATGTCTCCGCAGCACAGGAAACAATATTGCGAGAACACAGACATTTATTTATTTAATTACCTGTCACAAAAACCGATTTTAATCGGCCGTTTTCCCATCATCCTGTGACGCTAGAGCCATCAGCGATGCGCAGCACATCGCGCGCCGAACAAGAACAAAACTGCTAAACAAATTGCCGCGACAGCATGAGAGGGGCCGCTTTTTGCACTAATTCGGCATACCGAAATAAACATTCCGACTCCTTAAGGAGTCCGAGTAAAAACTCGGACTTCACTTCTACGTAACGTTCGCTCTCAGAACTGGAATGCAAAAAGTGATTCGGAGACGAGACTTTCGTGAGTGAGCGTCGTCGTGAGTAATCGCGATCTTGAAAACCTTTTTTGTTAATATGAATCGTATACAATGATAGATTACCTCGAGACAAGGCTACGGGATACTACGTGAAAGGATGATTTCGATAAGAGATGATAACATATTTATTGACTTCGCAGATAAATAAGTTGAGATAGAGGTGATGGGTGACGGCAAGTTCACTAAGGTCGTATCTTAACTTATAGAATGCTTCTTTAGGCACTTGAAGGTATCTACAGAAATATACAATACTATTTAACTCAACAACAAATTTAGTTAAACTTTACTTTTACAAAGTAGCCACTATCCATCAAGACAAGAAAAGAGCCCTTTCCTCATTCCTAATTTTAAAAATTTGCTTTATTCATGGCATTGGAAACGCTGAACAATTTATTATTACTAAAATTAAAGATCGTGACACTTCGTACCTGTATAAGACGTATACCTATGTACTGTATAGTTATGTACCGTAAGTACAGTATGGTATTTATTTAAGTAACAGATAAACTCCAAGCTAAACCACTCCTTAATGTTCCATAGAATCACCGCATAAACCATTAGCGTCGTATCACCGGCCCAAGGCCCTCCACACCCCTGCACCCCTTGCCCAACGATACCCAACCCGTGTGTCCACAAATCGTAAAGACGACCCCGTGACCTGACACCATCCAGCCATAGCCTTTCCCCGACCTACTTGCAAATGTCAGGCTTTTCGTGAGGGGTAGATTAATGGAGCCGATGCATTGTCTTTGTGAAATTGGTCGTGGATTAAAGCTTTTAGTGCTTCATCATAGGGTTAACCTCGTTTTAAAAGATATTTTTTATGGAAATAGCCGGCAAACGAGCTGATGATCCACCTGATTGTAAGTGGCTATCGTCGCCCATGGACATCGGCAACACCAAAGGCATCACAGATGCGTTGCCGGCCAAGAAAGAGGGAAGAAAAAGAAAGAAAGAACTGGCTCTCAAGTCCCCAGCCGGAACACGATGAGTCATTTGGCGGCTGACTCATGCTCAAGGGTGGTAGTAGATATCTAACAGATCGGGTATATTTCTTCAATAGACCTGCACAATCTTGATAACTTTTGAAGCATTGTACTTTGTTGTAGGAAATGCATTTACGAATCTAGAATTCTAGATAACTGTTTACATTAAGTACTGTTCGGTAGCTAAAACTAAACCCTTCGTTTCGCTGTGTTCGTTCGTCCATCTATCCACGACATAGTTCAGACAGTGAGATTGTAGTGCTGTTACAGGTACAAACCGCTAGCACCATCAGTAACATGACTCCCATAAAGTGAATGACATAACAATCTCAAATCAGTTCACGTCTTGGGTGTAACAGGAAGGGTGGGGCAAGCAGGCAAGTCGGGCAAGTCGCCCCATAAACTTTATAGGTCACTATTACGCTGTCACGGGAGACAGGGTCGTCTGAACACCGTAAACTGGAAATAGGCTATGTCGCTATGTGACATGTGGCAATACATAGTTGTTACCTCAGGTTAATGTAAACGGTGGACTTTATCTAAGGAATTTTAGTTTTGGTTCGTATGTCATGGAAACAGAAGCACTCCTGATTTGAAAGTTGGTTATTTGAGGCTCTGGTTCAAATCCTGCACGCAGACCTACATAATACCAACAACAAGTCTATAAATATAATACTATTTGCGGCGCAACCTATTCGATGAATGAGCTGGTATTAGTGTAAATATAAATAAAAACAAAATGTGTGCTGGAACACATAGTAGAAGGGAAACTTCAATGGACAAATGGAATTCAATAATTTTTTTTTAATATTTCAATAAAAATATTTAAAAAAAATATTTCAAGAAAACATTTAAAAAATAAATATTTTAAATATTTAAACGAATGGCAACGTATTTATATTTAATATTTACTTCAAATACATCCACGCGATATATCGTCTACGTCACTTCGCGGTAACGCTTTTTCGTGACAGAAAAATCCTAATAGGTACCCCACCCTGTCTATATAGAAGTTTCACTTCAAAAATAAGGTAAATAAAAATATATAAGTGAATCATACCACGATGGGTCCATTTCTCCCGGTGCTGGTGAGCGTGGCTCCGAACCACTGGTGGGATTTCTGGTCGATTTGCCGCTGCTGGGTGTCGATGTTATTTCCTGCAAGGAAAAATACACAATATACCAAAATGCTCACACACATAAAATCTTGGATTGGCAGATGTCGTAAAGGTCAACTTCTTGTAACTACATGATTTTAAACTTAACTCATCGTGGACTGAACACCTCTTGTACTTAATTAGTTTTTGAAATAATAAATACAGTTGTGTACATTAAAAAAAAACACCTGCCATCAAAAACGCTATCATGATATACCTTTTTGAAATCCTTATTTATTTTTATTTTTTGATACTTCAAACAATCACATCTCACAGCCACCATGTTTGTTTTTTTAACGTCACCAACATCAATCAATCAATCAATCGTCGGCAACATCTACAAACACTTGGGTTATCAAGGTGAATCTAACGATATCTCAATTATATTAATTATTCCAGCACTTCCAGGAAAATACGAGGTACTAAAGAATAATACACGCATACATAGAAGATACGCGCGAAAAACATAACCCTTCCTTCGCAGTCAGGTAAAAAGAAGACTAACTTATAACCGAGAACTTGGGTGAAACTTACAAATTTTAATTGATTTCAATAATTATTAATGAATGAATTAATTATTTTTTTATATAAGTGATCGATGGGTTCAATCAATAATTAAACTTCACGGACGTTAAAAAAAAGACGGACGTAATCCCAAGAACAAATTCAGTGAAGCACCCATAGGAATACCAACTCTGTATTCGTACAAGTACACACACCCACACATTGACACCATACGGCTACGACATTGACACCATGGCGAATCAAAAATTACAAAATTACGCACACATGGTAAGCGAGCTGTCAGCTGTCAGCTTCACTCTCGATTAGACAAGGTAACGTCCGTTTTTTTTTAGGTCTGAAACTTATCGATCACTAATAAAAAAATATACCACAAAAACTCAAAACTCTATTATACATTGATCATGTAAGTTTCCCATTCTAGCGACACGTAAATATAGACTAAGTCTTCAATACTAGTAACAGTTCCTGACATTTGAAATAACACAAATATAGGCAGTTTGTCGACAAGGTGTCTGTTTACCGAATAGTTCACTTTCAACCTATAGTCTTATATGGCTCCATGGCCGTATTTATAGCACTCCAGCGAACCTAGATACCGTGTATGGCCCTTTAGTGCCAATACAAATATCATAATGCACTTATTCGAGCTAAGATTAACTCGCAATGGCCATTACAATACGCCAGATACGGCGGCCGATTCAATACAATCGACATGTACTCGGTAATAACTTAATTTTGTATCCACGGCATTTATCTTGGACGAAAGCGATTGAATTTTGTAACGGCAAAAACGCAGCAGTGATAAATACGTCTTGTCTCGGCTTGTTTCCATTACATATTATGATTTTGGAAGTTTTTATGTCAGTCACGTAACTTGATTGCGAATTATTTTATGCAAGTAATTAACAGTTCATTCATTTATGAAGACACGAAATATTCCACTTGAACCGATTCGCGAATATTTTTAGTAAAACGTGGTTACAAAATTTTAAGTAGAGGCAGGAAAAATTACGAAAGTTATTCTGTAATTTACAGTTATTGTATTAAAATTATTCGCAATTTGCCACAAATATTCATGGACGTTACAAGCTGTAATGTGAAGAACTATGATAGTCATTAAATTAATTGTAATTAAAATTGTTAAAGCTGTGCATTATTACAAAGTCAAAGTGCGTTGTAATACCATTCCTGTAACAATTTAAATCTGCTTCTTTCAATCATATTAGTAAAGATTGTAATAAAAAAAAAGCGGCCAAGTGCAAGTCGGACTCGCCCATGAAGGGTTCCGTAGCAGCAAGTAACATAATATAAAAGTTCTTGTAGTTCGTTGTAACTTTGATCAATGTTTTTTGCGGTTTATGACGTATTAAAAAAAAACTACTCATCAAATCTTATTCAAACCAATTTTCGTTGGAAGTTTTCATGATAATGTACATCATATATTTTTTTTAGTTTTATCATTCTCTTATTTTAGAAGTTACAGGGGGGGGGACACACATTTTACCACTTTGGAAGTGTCTCTCGCGCAAACTATTCAGTTTAGAAAAAAATGATATTAGAAACCTCAATATCATTTTTGAAGACCTATCCATAGATACCCCACACGTATGGGTTTGATGAAAAAAACATTTTTGAGTTTCAGTGCTAAGTATGGGGAACCCCCAAAATTTATTGTTTTTTTTCTATTTTTGTATGAAAATCTTAATGCGGTTCACAGAATACATCTACTCACCAAGTTTCAACAGTATAGCTCTTATAGTTTCGGAGAAAAGTGGCTGTGACATACGGACGGACAGACAGACAGACAGACAGACAGACAGACAGACAGACAGACAGACAGACAGACAGACAGACATGACGAATCTATAAGGGTTCCGTTTTTTGCCATTCGGCTACGGAACCCTAAAAAGCGGCCAAGTGCGAGTCGGACTCGCCCATGAAGGGTTCCGTAGCAGCAAGTAACATAATATAAAAGTTCTTGTAGTTCGTTGTAACATTGATCAATGTTTATTGCGGTTTACGATTTATGACGTATTAAAAAAAACTACTTACTAGATCTCATTCAAACCAATTTTCGTTGGAAGTTTGCTTGGTAATGTACATCATATATTTTTTTTAGTTTTATCATTCCCTTATTTTAGAAGTTACAGGGGGGGGGACACACATTTTACCACTTTGGAAGTGTCTCTCTCGCAAACTATTCAGTTTAGAAAAAAATGATATTAGAAACCTCAATATCATTTTTGAAGACCTATCCATAGATACCCCACACGCATGAGTTTGATGAAAAAAACATTTTTGAGTTTCATCATTTCAGTTCGAAGTATGGAGAACCCCCAAAATTTATTGTTTTTTTTCTATTTTTGTATGAAAATCTTAATGCGGTTCACAGAATACATCTACTTACCAAGTTTCAATGGTATAGCTCTTATAGTTTCGGAAAAAAGTGGCTGTGACATACGGACGGACAGACAGACAGACAGACAGACAGACATGACGAATCCATAAGGGTTCCGTTTTTTGCCATTCGGCTACGGAACCCTAAAAAGAGTAAATTAACAACGAAATATTAATTAAGTTCCACCTTCGGCTACTTCGTTTTAAAATCGTAACATAATAATAAAAATAATGAAGGAAGAAAACATTCTAAAATATAATTATTAAATAATTAATTATTACAGTCAACTGTTTTATGATCCGCGATGCCGGAACAAGTTTAACAGTGGAGTCAAACCGAGGCGTATCGGCGATCCCTCACTTTGATTGCGCGACGTTTAAACGATCTTCATACCCGGCCTAAAGTTAACGCCTGTAATTAATATTTAAGTGAAAGCGACCATTATTTTTAATTATTTTCGTTTTTGACACGAAGCCTTATGTTACATTAGAGTTATGGTTCCGTTTCTGACGAGATGAGTTCGTCACAAAAAGATGATTAAATATCAATATCTAGTTTGATCCGGTTCGTTTAGCCGTTTGACAGGCGGATGACTGGTGACTGCCGTGTCCATACGTCATGTCCGTAAATACGTGTGTTTAATTATTTTATTTTAATATACAGGGTTACAGTTCTCTTGATTATAATATTTATGTGTAAGTAAGAACCTATTTAAATTTTAAATGATCATTCTCAATTAAAATCAGAACATATATTCCTCTCGTAATAGTCACCCAAAAATTAATCACCTTATTCATAAATAAGGTGCTGTTCAACAATTAGTAAAATAAATAATTACAAATAGGAAAACAATTGCCACGGCAATTTCATTTTTATTGATTGAATGTTTGATAGTTTTCATTACATTTATACCACTTAACAACGGCTTAACTACGTAGGCTTTTTTTATATAAAAAACTTGAGAGGTGTCAAGGGACACCCGGATGGAACGAAGTTCCTTGCAGTAAGTACCAGGATAGCAAAAACATGTGTGCCAAAACAAATCTGGGGTATTAAATTTCTCATCGGCTTTGTTCACCTAGTAGCAAGCTACGAGGTGGCTTTGTTCACCTAGTAGCAAGAAACGAAAATATCTGGCTTGCTTTCTATAAGAGAGAGAAAGAGAGAGACAGACAGAGAAACATGCGCACGCCGCACGACATGTAACGACTCCGCACGAGTTGTAACGACTAACGACGGCAAAAAGTGTCATTACAACATTTCGTTACCAAATTTTCCGCCGCGCGATAAGGAACTTCGTTCCAAAAAGCAGAAAACCTCAGGAACATAGTGGTGCGGAAGATCAACCAAATTCCTGTGATACGTACGTCATAAGTCATAACAAATGAGGATGGTAATTAACTTCTAATGAGCAGCTCTTAGGAGGACATTCCCCTCTGTATTGCACCCTCTACCCTGTTGCCGTCCCTCCTTAATCGACACCACGACCGGCGCGGCTTTTAAACTGATTGTGAACAGTCGCAGTCAAAAGTTTAGTCAATATTAACCTTTTATTGTTTTCATTATTTGTCACAAGAATTCGGTCTACATAGCAGTATTACTACGAGTATAAGGTATGTTTTAATGTAATTTTTCTCATCAAAAGCGAATGGAAAATGAGATGACGACTTCGACATAATTGAATGACTCACTTGATAAATCAAAAGCTCGATGTTTTTCAAAATTAAATACCAGGTCAAAACATTCAACTATACATAGTTATACCATATGTAAGTACTTTATTTAACGGAATCATTTACGTAAGTAACTACTTGATTCATCACTATTTACAAAAACTTTTTGCCATTAAATCCCTGGTAGAAAACATAATTTTATATGACTATGGCTATGAAGCTAAAAAGTCAAATGGACAAAGTCAAGTGTAAACTCTCAAAGCTATTGTCCAGTAATATCCAGTAACGGTTTAGCTTTTTCAATTAAACTACAGCCTCTTCGTTCCGGTATTAAGTAATTACTTAACGTGAACAGCATGGCATTGCTGCGTTGTTGGCCTGATGCATTTGAGTCGCGTACCGTCGAGCGAGTATTAAAATTCTGAACTCCAATTAAGTATTCGAATTAAACTATATTACCTTAGTCGCCTATTAAGTAACAAAATTTAAAATTGAATATATTTTCTTTATCTTTAAACGTAGAGCAATGATTTTTAGACTGTTTTGAAGTAATAATTCGGTCCCCCGCTTCCTGAGCATTAATATGTCAGTCATGCTTTTGTTAGGCGGCCTGTTTGTTTGCCAGCAGTTGACATCACAAAGATAAGTGACGTCGAAGTACCTGATCATCGTATTTTAGAGACAGTATTTCAAATCCATAGAAAGAATAAGCATTGTATTAAATTATTCTTCATGAGAACAAAAACATAACAAAATAAATCGAATGATGAGATAAACATTACCAAATGCGATACATTTTTCTGTATCACTTAGCAAAACGTAAACACTTGTGTTCGTGTCTGTCCTCAAAATGACACATTTCTCATTAGCCGTCACTCCGCCAGCGGCGCCTATCACTACCGGGTATTTTTTTTAATGGTTACCACGCTACGTCGTAGACACAAACAGACGGACGATCGACATACAGTTTAGTAACCAGGGTTGAGAGAGATTGAGCTGAGTGGTAAATCATTACAGACAAAACAAAAAGAAGTATTTGAGAATTGAAGCACAATAAAAAACAACCCGAACATCTTAATTTCCTAACCATTTGAATAAAGCCGTGGTAACGAGACTGAAAACTGAATGAAGATGTCTTAGCTTAATCACCACACCTTACACAGAAAACGTCCTTGTTTAACACCAAAAATAGCACATATGATGGTAGAACTTACTCGATAAGACTTTGAAAAGGTTCTGACTACAAATTTATGTAAAATCCATTAAAAAGGGAAATAAACTAGCTATTAAAATGCAAATCGCTACTTAATTATAATTAGCAAGGAGTTAAAGCCTTCTTTCAACGGTGTTGCTGATATTAAATACAACCTAACACGTATAAAAATTACACAGTTAATTGCAGTGGCAAAAGAAGTAGTAGCGAGATTAAATAGAGAGAACAGACCTCCTGAGATTAGCTTCTACTTCCAATGGACACAATTCCTTCGTCCTTCTTAAGGCTCCTTAAGTCCCTTAATACGTACACCCTAAAATATTTTGATTATTATGATGATGATGAAACTTTATATTAAACGTGTACCTCATCCGACCCCGCATGACAACCCTGCTAGGGTCGGTATAGTTATGAGTCATGGGGAAAACACGCAAGTACGAGTAACATGCAGGCGGTCGCGGTGTCATGAAGAAATTCGTTGTTCCGTGCGTTAGTCATATCGCTGCCATCTCGAAGTATTTTTCGTTATGTATATTTATTCACCAATGTTTGTTATTAGTCATTTCACAGTTGGTGATGTTACCCCTTCTGTTATGTAGATGGACTACAGAGCCAGTAAACATTTCGTAATGACGCTGAGTAATTTAGATATAATATGGGGCCATCCATAAATTACGTCACACTAATTTCATGACTTTTTGACCACTCCACCCCTCCTTGTCACAGCTGGTCACATTTGTGAGACCTCCCCCCCCCCCTAGTGTGATGTCACATAATTATTATGAAATTATACACCTAGAAATTATTAAATTAAAACAGCAATTCCCAAATAAGTTTTATTTCCATTAATTGTTTTTCAATATTTACCTATACATACCAATTATTCGATTTTGAAATGTGACGTCACGAAATTTAGGACCCCCTCCAACCCCTTGTCACACTATATCACACTACATCGAACCCCCCTCCCCCCTAACGTGTGACATAATTTATGGATGGCCCCTTTTTTCTCAAATCGGTTCCAGTGTGTCACAGCTACTTCTTGATTTATTAATGCAGCAAAATAGAAAGCCATTAAAAAATATCAACGTTGTCGAACATGGATGACCAGTTACCACCAAGATAAATAATAAATAAACGCTTACACATTCATACCCCTGCAGTAGGTTATTTACCGGTGTCGCGGATGGCATGGACGACACATATAATAATAATAATAATAATAATAATAATAATAATAATAATAATCATGCTAGCGATTCAGGATCAGGTAATCGAGACAAAGAATTATAAGAAACATATAATGAAGCTACCAAATTCATCCAACGATTCCTGCCGAAAATGTAAAGCGTCACCGGAAACCATCCAGCATGTAACGGGTGCATGTAGAGCAATAGTGCAGTCTGATTACAAACACCGACATGACCAAGTGGCAACAATCATCCATCAATGTCTCGCATTCAAATATAAACTAATACAGGAAAAAACAGCATATTACAAATACACTCCTCAGACTGTCATAGACACAACTAATTATAAACTCTACTGGGACCGAACCATACTTACAGACAAAACAGTTCATTACAACCGCCCAGATATAACTCTACACGATAAGAAAAACCAAATAGTATACTTGATAGATATAGCAATCCCTAACACACACAACCTTTCCTCAACACACACTGAAAAACTAACCAAATACACCGATCTAGCCATAGAACTGAAAACACAGTGGAAAGTAAAGACAGTGAAGACTGTACCTATCATCATATCATCTACTGGAGTCATACCTTACACACTACACACAAGCCTTAAACTCTTAGATATTCATTCGCTTACATACATTACCTTACAGAAAGCAGTCGTACTCAATACGTGCAGGATAGTTAGGAAATTTTTTTGCATCTGACAATACCACATCGGCTCTCGCGCTTGGTTAAGGCCCGCACGAGAGTTTGGAATTTACCCTTACGAGGAGACAGTCAATATGTATATAAATAATAATAATAATAATAATAATAATAATAATAATAATAATAATAATAATAATAATAATAATAATAATAATAATAATAATAATAATAATAATAATAAGCCCCCCAAATCCTTCCTTACGTCCGAGTCGAACACCAGACCACGTGGGGGGCGGGCAACGTGTCAGATGAGAACTTACACGGCTAACAAGGAAGGTAACCCATTAAAAATATGGAGAACACATTTAACAGTACAAGTATAGGGCCGCTGCCCGGGGGCTATCGCCGGGGCACGTCTGTAGCTGGCGTCGGACGTCTCAGCATGCTAGCCAGTGGCTCTCGACGCGCCGGCTGGTCGGGAGTCGGGGACAGGGGGGTTCGGGAAAGGTCTCCAGATGCTACAGCCGATGAAACTACCGGTGATACTTTGCAGAGCAGGGATGTTTCTCCCGCAAGCTCTGCCGGTACACTGGGATCGACCACAGGATCTTCACCCTCAAAGGTTGACGCTAGAAGAAAGTGGTCCAACTCAGAACATCAAGAACTCATGTTTTGCTATTACACAGCTAAAGCCGGTGGACCTGGCTATATGAAAAGACTTGAAAGTCTTTTTAAATATAGAAACCCACACAACCCAAAGTCTAGGAAATTTACAGGGAATACATTGTCTAACCAAGTACGCAGCATATTGTCCCGCAGATGCATTTCAACAGAAGTTTTAGAGGAAATTAAAAGAAAAGCGGAACAAACATCAGATGCATCAATGGCAACACACACACAACTAACCACAGTTTTAGAAACAAACGACACACAAACAGCACACAATGATGTATCGCCAGTATTAATAACTCCTAGGCAGACTCCATCGACATCTGAAACACATATGAACACATATACCACACTAACCAGTGAAACAGAAGTACACGATATTCAAGTAAACGAAGACCAAGAAAAAATTATCCTAGACTTACTACAATCATTGGCGGAAGTTAAAGAAACACCAATAGAAAACAGACCTTTTTTGCCTAAACCTCAGTTCAATAAACAATTCATTACAAACCTAAATAAAATAAATAAATATCTACCGAATTTACTAGCCACTAACCAATCATTACGCGAAATAAATGACATAATTTACGCATCAGCCAAAACCTTAATTATAAGCAACAAACAAATACCGTTTTTACCACCAACAATAAAAAAAGCTAAAAGAGACCCGCCGTGGAAAATAAGACTCAGACGAAAAATAGAAGACTTTAGGAAAGAATTAGGGAGATTTATAGACATAAGAGGAGGATCTAACAGTAAAAAGATGACTAAAATAAAACAAAAGTTATACAGCAAATACCAAATAAATAACGAAGACGATCTACACAAAACCATAGAAATATTAAAACAGAAAGTTAAAGCATTAGCAGGTAGATTACACAGATACGATGACATAAATAAAAGGAAACTTCATAACAAACTATTCTCAGAAAATCAACACAAATTTTTTAGAACACTTAACAATACACAACAAAACCCCACTCAAATCCCAACACAAGAAAAAATAGAAGAGTTCTGGAGCAATATATTATCGAATCCAATAACATATAATAAAAATGCAAGCTGGATGTCAGAAATAGAAAAATTAAACGAACAAATAGAAGGGCACAACTTTGAAGAAATAGATGTAGAAAAAGTAAAGCATGCGGTAAATAAAATTCAAAATTGGAAGACACCCGGGATAGACAAAGTACACAACTACTATCTTAAATATCTAACAAGTACACATCAATACATAGCAAAACTATTTGATAAAATAATAAAAGGAGTAGAACCCATAGAAAGTTGGTTTACAACTGGTCAAGTAATTTTAATCCCTAAAAATCAAGATACAGTAGACCCAAAAAACTGGCGCCCTATTGCATGCCTACCTACAATGTACAAAATACTAACTTCTATAATAGCCAACGAACTTTATAAACATTGTGACAAAAATAACATTATAGCTCCGGAACAAAGAGGTTGCAGACGAGGTGCTCGTGGGTGTAAAGACCATCTCATGATCAATAAGGCTATCCTTGAAGATGCAAATAAATGTCAGAAGAATCTCAGTCTAGCTTGGATCGACTATAGGAAGGCCTTTGATAGCATTTCACACGAATGGCTAATTAAAGTACTAGAATTATACAAATGTCCACCTGTTATAACGAACTTTCTTAGGATGATCATGCCGACGTGGAATGTGATCATGACAGCCCATGGAGCAAATTCATGTACCACTACTAGGCCAATATATATACGTCGTGGTATATTCCAGGGCGACTCTTTATCACCCCTATTATTTTGCTTAGGTATTAACCCCATTTCACAAATACTCAATAAATATCAGTTTAAAGGATACAAATTAAAAGATGACAGCACTATTAACCACTTGTTATATATGGATGATTTAAAAATATATGCAAATAACAAAAGTAACCTCAAAGTATTAATAGACAGCACAGAAATATTTACAAAGGATATAGGTATGCAGTTTGGACTCGATAAATGTAACGTTTTACATCTAGTTTCTGGAAGGAGGAAAGAACATCAAGGTGACGGGCATGTCTTGTTGAGCGGTGATGAATTCAGACACCTACAAGTGGAAGAAAAATATAAATACTTAGGAATAAATGAAGCTGGAAAAGTAGATCATAATGAAATTCGACAACAAATGCAAAAAGAATACTACCGACGTGTAAAATCACTCACAACATCACATCTTAATGCAAGAAATTTATTGCGTGCAATAAATATCTATGCTGTACCAGTTTTATTATACACTTTTGGCATAATAAATTACAAAACTACCGATTTAAAAAAAATAGACGTTAAAACTAGGAAAATACTAGCAATGAATAAAGCACACCGACAGAAAGCAGATATAGAAAGATTATACTTACCAATAAACCAAGGAGGTCGAGGCTTAATAAATTTAGAAACCCTACATAAAACACAAATAATTAAATTTAAAGCATACATAGAATCTGAAAAAGACCATATACTTAGTGCAATAGCTGAACATGATAGAAATAAAGATAAATATTCAATAATAAAAGAAACAAGATCAATATTAACAGAAATAGGATTAGATAACAATAAAGTATATACAGACAAAGAATTAAAAAATGCAGTAGTTAAAAACAGAGTAGATAAAATTAAAGCAAAACCGTTACATGGACAATTCTACAAAGCAATTTTAGAAAAAGAAAATATTGATAAAATACATTCATTTATTTGGCTTAAAAAGCAACCAGTTTCAGCAACTTTAGAGTCATCAATATTTGCAATTCAGGATCAAGCAATACTCACAAAACAACACCAAAGAGACATTTTGAAAACGACTGCAGATGGAAAATGCCGCCTCTGCTTATCAAAAGATGAAACCACACAGCACATTATATCCGGATGTGAAAAGCTAGCTGGCACATACTATACCAAACGACATAACAACATCGTACAATACATCTTTTGGACCCTAGCTAAAAAGCACAAGTTTCAGGTCTCTAATCTGTGGTGGCAAGAACAGCTCACGCAACCACAGGTAATAGAGAATGAAACTGCAAAAATAATGTGGGAAATACCCGTACAAACAGATATCACAGTAGTACACAATAGACCAGATATAATATATATTAACAAAATAGAAAATAAAGCATATTTAATAGACGCGACAGTACCATCAGACTACAATATAGGACCCAAAGAAATAGAAAAACTCAGTAAATATCACCCACTTAAAATAGAAATAGCACGACTCTGGAAAATACCCACCGAAGTTATCCCAATAGTAATAGGTGCAACAGGAGTAGTAGCTAAAAGCCTTCACCGATATTGCGAAAAACTCAACTCTAATATAAACACACACATCATACAAAAACAAGCAGCCATACACACAGTAACCATTCTCTCCAAGGTGTTAGGAGATTCCGTGTTTCTCACGGGGGGAACTGAGCCACCCTTTCCCTGAGGGTCTCGGGGCGGGCGCTCAGTACACCGAGTTAATACTCGAGTAGAGGAAAACCTCATCAAATAATATAATAATAATAATAATAATAATAATAATAATAATAATAATAATAATAATAATAATAATAATAATAATAATAATAATAATAATAATAAACCTTTATTTCAGGCAACGAGGCCCATAACATAAATACCTTACAGACTAACATACATACAATAATATATACTTAAAACTAATTCACTTATTCGCGAAGTGAGACGCGCTTCCGGTGACTCCCGGTGGTCGTCGACGTCCACGGAACTTTCGGAAGACGACCCTCTTTGGCCACAGCTCCTCCTTCAGGAAAACCGACAGGAGATCGGTTGGAACACGCACAACAAACGAGTTGAAGTTTACTGCGTTGCGCGAGTCCAACTTCTCAGCCAGCACCCGGTACTTCGTCTTCTTCGTAGATATAACAAATCACAATCACACCCATGACCCGAGTACAAATATTTATCTATCACATAAATATCTCGGCCGGGAATCGAACCCGGGAACCCTCGCTTCACAGGCAGGGCCGCTACCAACTAGGCTACAGGGTTGTCAATGGCGAAGGTACACTGAATAACTTGACCATTAAACTATTGACCAATTAGTCCTATTCTAGTGGTCCATGCCTCATAATCATTTATCTCTTGTAGATGAGACTGTCTGCAGCCACCAATACCGATGGCATGCCCATAAGCATCCTTCCAGAGATAAACGAAAAAACCAAGATAATTGCTTTCAAAGAAAAGTCGTCAGCAAAACTTCTCAAAAAGTTGCCTCATAACGATAATTTCTTCATTACACGAAAATGAAAACCATTAATCATGGGAGATTCGCGAGTAATCACACTTACTTATAATTACTCATTCTGAATGTGTTATTACAATGAGATGGAACCCCATCTCCATCTCCGTTAGCCCCGCCCTCTGTTGGTATTGTGGCCAAAATTACCAGCAGGAGATCGTAATCTCCGCCGATACCTTAATGCCGCGCCTTGTACGGAGATCGCGCTTTACGCGGTCGGTTATTGTTCCTGCTATTACCGGTACACGATAAAAATTAATAGGTTTTACAATGACCAGTTTGTTTCGTAAGTCGTGTTTAATGGGAATTACAAAAAGTGCTGTTAACATTTGCGGGTTATTCTTATATCAAAATTACTATATTATTTGTTCAATAGGGATTTTAGCAACAGTTTTTAGTTTGATTTCATTATGAATATGAATTACAGTTGGAATGTATGTACTTAATCCCAAATGATAGAAAGTGGCAATGTTTCTGTTGCCAATTGTGTCTTGTAATAATATAATCTTAAATTAAAATTTAAAAATCCCCCGAAAGTTTTATTTTCACTAAACGAACACTCTACTAATCAAAATCAGTTCAACCGCTTGAGAACTACGATGCACAGACAGACATACAGATACACAGACACGTATATCTGTATGTCTGTCTTATTACAACCCTCTATCTTCGTCGGGGGTTAATAAAATAGAGGTAGCAAGTAACACATTAAATAATTTGAAAGAAAAACTGATTTCTTCTTAACAACAACTTTTATCATCTGAGTAAATCAGTAAATGTTGTGATGAGAAAATGTAAAAAAAGGTTTACAATTTAATTAAATAACTACACAGACTATACATGATGCCATCAACAATTGACGGAGTGGCATGAACACATTCGTTTAGGCAATCATTTCTCAAGTAATAATTAAGTGAACGGTGATCACACGTGGTCTAATGTGGGATGGTGATCACCATGTATAAGGCTCGCTCCGTTATCTGATGTGCCTTAATTGTTGGTCCCTACCGTGAAGCGTTTGGCTGATGGTGCTTAATCACATGAGCTACTTAAGGAACATACAGAAAAAGAATAAGGAACAATAAATAATAAGTGTGATAAAAACGGTAGAGGTGGACAGTTTTGACTATTGTAAATTGTAATCTGCTGATTGAAAAAATAATTATTATTATGAGGTCTAGTCTCCGTCCCTACATAAATTTTGAAGAGCCTTAGAAGTAAATATATCTTAGATTTTTCTTTAGCTTTTTATGTTAAAGTTGACCAAAGGAAAAAGGGACGGTTGCTGGTGATTGGACACTATCGCTACCTCTCAATGAAATCCATATTATCTGTGAAGTCACTGATATGTTTACAACCAAAACTGACGTAACCAAGTGTCAATCTCAAACTAATGAAGAGATTTTAAAATAAACTTTAAAAATGAACTTGAGAGCACGTTATATTATTGTTATAATTTGTAAGTGGCAATATTTAAGATAGTAATAAGGAATTAAAAATAAACATTTCTACTTCAGTGTTGTTAAATAAATATAAATAAATATTTCCATATACAGGTTGCACCAAAAATATTTAATGGGAGTACGTACATTTTTAAAATAGACGATCTCTAAGTAGTTCCTAAAATTATTTACTCCTGCAATATATCAGGGAGCATCACTAAATCACACTAGTCCATGTGTGATTTACAATCATTGGGGCGTTGGTACAACAGATGACAATAGAACACGCTATGATCCGGTCCACTGGACCCCATAATTCGGGGCCATAACGGACACTGATGTTATGGATCATCTATGAACATTATTCAGCGCTAAGCAATTATAATGACATAATAGTTAATAGAATATTAACGTTTTTAATGATAACGATCGTTGAACACGAAAATTAACAGTAAACAATATTTTACATCGCTCGTATTTTGGACGTAAGGAAGTATTTTTTGGAAGTATTTTTAACCCGAAGCACATATGGGATACAAATTAGTTTTTTAACACTTAGGATGTAAGTAATCTTGTTAAATGTAGATAAATAGTCGATTAGAGATGTGTTTTGTATACGAAATTCGGATTTTCTATACTTGGAAGCTGACTGTCGTCGTAACGCACTAACTAAACACTCTCATAAAATGTTAATTTTTAATGGATGGTTCTATAAAGATATGAACATGTCTATTGCAATGTGTAGTGCTTCAGTAGTAAACGCAATAAAGTTGCAAGTTTATGGGAACTTAGGAACTAGCAACATTACACGCGACATTCGTTGAAAAATATACATTTTGTAGTGTGTCCACACGTTAAGTATCCGGGAGGATTTGGCAGGGAAGAACTTAACAGTTAGCACGGTAATATAATATATCGTGGCCTTAGTATGTGTGACATATCTAACTTACTACTATATAAAAACCGCCCGCACACAGAATCGGAAACACTCATCATAAAGACGTCACGTCACAGCGTGTGGCTGTGTCGTTAGCACTCAAATCAAAACCATTGTTTTATTTTAATACCTGGTTAGGCAACCATATCAGAGCCGGCGTTAGAGGGAGGGGGGGCGCGGTGGAGCGATGGTCTAGAGCGCCAAATTTGAAGGGGCGCCACATTTGGGGTAAGGAGCAAAAAAAGAATGGAAAAATAAAATTCTAAACTGAACCAATGGGTGGTTAAGTAAAAAATTTTTCGAGCAAAAAAAGCTTCATTATTTTTTTATGTGGGCACCACAATATTCTTGCCAAGGGCGTCAGTGGCTCTAACGCCGGCACTGAAACATATCATTTAATAAATAATTAATCAGTTATTAAATATTATGCCATACTATTATCTTTTTAAGATGCAACAAAATCTTTTCATTATTCGTATTACTTAATGTCCAAAACAAAAAATCTCGGATACCCTTTAATCGGTACCGTTTCACGGTAGGGTAATTCCAAATATTTCGTGACAGAAGAAATGAACAAATGCACGTCATAACTTAACGAATGACAAGTGAGGGTTAGGGCCATCCATGCAATTAGTTTAAATGCAGGTGTGCCTTTATGATTCATTTGTAATCATAACGGAAATAATAAAAGTTGCATGTTAATGATTAAATTATTGAAGAAGTTTCCTGTTAGTTATTTAATGGTCGAAACACAGTTAGTCTTAATTAATTTTGTAACTGCGCTCATTTATGTCTTCAAAATCTCATAGTGTCATTTTTATATTGATTCGATTGACTGAAGGTCGGTAGGTAATGGATGAGACCGGTGTGCATCTGGACTGATCAATCCAGATGCACACATGACACCGACAGTGGACATAAAATGAGTCTTTCCGTTGTTCGAAGGATACGTTGTTGACGTTACCTTTGAGTGGCGTTTAGAGGTCACTTTGGTAATAAAATGGAAGTCGTTAAATCTTATCGGTGGCTATACAAAATTCAGACACTTAAATTAGGTAAATCTCAGACTCAGACTCAGTAGATCTTAATGAAACCCTTTTAAAACAAGGAGAGACCATCATCTTGCAATTTTTTTTTTATGGAAATAGCCGGCAAACGAGCTGACGACCCACCAGATGGTAAGTGGCTATCGTCACCCATGGACATCAGCAAAGGCATTACTGATGCGTTGCCGGCCAAGAAAAAGAGAAGAAAAAGAAAGAAAAAGAACAAAAAGAAAAAAGAAGCAATTATCGCTAATGCGTTGAAGTTATGTTAGAACTTAAGGTTTCTGTATGTATGTTTGTTTACATTTATACTTCACATGTGTACATACCGCAGACAAACATAACCTGCATAATCAAAATGGTGGTCATATTTTATTGTGGGACTTGCATAAACAACATGAGGATGTTTATATTAAAGCCAAGTCAAATATTGTCCTGCTGAGATTCTGCTAATGTGAACCAAATAACGCACAAACAAAATAATCTACACATATATTAAAGCTATAAGTGGTCGATGTCTATACATCAAAGATATTTAGAAAAGCTATGAGTGCGGAAATGTATTCACACTTTTCGCGCAATAGATCCCTTAACATTACATTGCCAGTGGATTTCGACCAATGTTTGGTGGTAAGCTTGGGGTAACATTTAACGCTACTTTAGCCAGCGTATATAATTTCAGTCAGTTCACTTATAAATTGCCATCGGAACGTTTTTCGAGTGTACCCTCACGTTAATGTTTTCAGTTTATAGAATTGTATAAAGTAGTCACAAATTTTTATTGCATTAAAAATACATTTAAGACTCCATTCACAGTTTTCTCGGTCAGCTTTTGTTGGTCTATAAATATCTAATATATCCATTTAACGTAATAATAGCACAAAAATAATCAAAATTATAAATTAATCAACACACTTGTGTAAGAACCTTCATACTAAAGTTCATCACGTCTTAGAAGCTACATATTTACCCCAGCTTCACTTCACTGTATTTATTACCATAGGCATAAGCATCCAGAGGCAGTCTCTTGACCAAATATGTGCAGAGACGCACGAAATGGCCTCGAGTAGTCAAAACACGCAAACTTTATTCGCTGAGTTACTTCAGCAAACATTTGACATGAACACTATACAGAAAATCCGTTGTATTTGGATAATTGAGAAGTGTGTCGCGTGAATCAAGGTGTCCCGTTCTTGTGGTGGAGTGCGCACAACGTTTGACACCTTTTGTGTAAATTCAGCCAGTAAGTAGATTTGTTCAAGGTATGGTACCGTTAATGGCTAAGTCTAAAAGCTTTGATATACATTAGGTATTATGATAGAGTTTAGGTTGTTCGAATCGTGAAAATCCACTAAAATTGCACCAGTTTTGCTTTTCTTGACAAGCAGTAATTAGAATTCTAGAAAAAATATTTGATTTAGAGTTCGTCAAAATACAATTAACAAGAAAAAATGTTTCAAACATAAAAATTTACATGTTTTCCCCATTTTCAATAAAGGTTATGGTCCTACCAGTTAAACAAATAAAATGAATAATGATTCAACAAGTAGCAAAGTAACATTCACCTGTATAAATACAACCTACAGACAGTTTCTAACGATCGAGTCAAATCAGCCATTTTTAAATTAAATTAGATGAGCTTCCTGCTTCCCTCAAGAGACGTCAATTCCACTGGCTCCTCTCATCAATCTGTGGTCCCAATTGGGCCGGACCAAATTGAATGAATTGGCCCGGGCCACTTGCGCTAATTGATCCCGGACGAGCGCTCATGTCCTGCGCTATTGACTGATTGATTAAATACTACACTGTTACTAATAAAATATACTTACAACACTCAATACTGAATACTGAGTCTTGTGACAATGAGATCAATTTTCGTGAAGTATCTCGTATGTAACGGTTGACTGGCAGAGAGCTTTTAGCATTAAGTCCGCCTTTTGTTCCATTACTTGTGTAAGTTTGAATAAAGAATAAATAAATAAATAAATAAATACATAAATAATGTCCAGTGACCAAAAACCCTAAAACTAAACTAAAATCCAGGAGTTATCTACAATTTCATTAAGATTTATTAAAGCTTTGATTATTTCTAGAGCGTTTACTTACTCTACATATAATTCGTAAGTATGTGTCAAAATATTCAACTCCTAAAAATAATTATCATAATAACCAAGACAAGAAAACTAAAATATATCTGCCACTTTCCACATTATAACTTCCGTTAACAAGCGTTAAAACTTCTTCAGAGTTACTGATGTGTATGAGAGGTGATGACCATTTATCATTCATTGCACTCGTATCTCCTCGTTTGCTGGCTATTGATATAAAAAAGGACGGAATTAGAATAAAGGTAAAAAAACAGAAAGTCAAAGTTTAAGTTTCAAAGGTGAAATTGTAAATCAATCTCGAAATCAATTATTTCACCTTGATATACGTTTATGATGGTAATGTCCATTACCGATTCGGAAAGGTACATTATAAAAGAGGAGACATAACAGCGAAAGTAACTCCTCAGCGAATCTTTTTCAATCATAGCTACTTACTCAAATCTTTTCATCACTACAACCGTAAACGGAAACCATGAGAATCATAAATCCATTATCAAGAAGCCCCTATCAGAGCTGTTGAGAACATCAGCTACCGAGAATCGAATCAAACACTATTAATATCACTTACAGCAACGGTAAGTGCAACGTTTGAATCAGTAATAAAATGCGAAGGGCTCTGATTACATTCCCGCAATATCAATAAAGAAATCAGCGAACGAACAAACGCGTACTTGTAAGCAACATATGCGAGGTCGACGAACCTCGTTTGCGCATGGAAACGAAATAAATGACGCTTCGGAAGGAGGGCAGGCGCATCAAAGTCGACCCCGATACGAATGGCGCTAGGAGTACTGTGACACTAACTGAATCAATCAGTGGGACACATAAGACATGATTACTATAAATAAAAATTTTGGGATAACATCATTGCGTAATGTACAAATTCTTCAAAAACAATTTTTAGTTTAGACGTTTCTACTATCTTAGTTCAGATATCGACCAAAAAATAAAAATATGCATACAATTACATATTTGTATTTTTGTACAAATATTTGTACTTGTATACAGCATTTATGAAAGTTTAAATAAAATAGACGCGGACACTTAAAATTTGCATTTGATTGCCATTAAAAACTGGTTGCTATAAAAAAATCCATCCAATCTTTTCCAAAACTCATGCGGATGAATATATTTTTGACTTAAATTGACCTGATTTGGGATATTGTAGAGCTGCCACACACAATTTTTTTTTTATTTGGCACGTTTACTACATAAGTGACCGAATATTTGTCGGTAACAATCATATCCATTTAAATTTCGATTGGATAAAAATTCGCGTGCATATAAGAGGCATACTTAAATTATGGTTTATTTCATATTACTAAAATTATGGTCACCGTAGTAAGACGATACGCCCCATTGATTAATGTTTTATCAACGCGCGGTGACGCGGTGGGCTTGGGATGTGCGTTGCACTAGACCTGCCATACTATCATCGCTTGTAACTTGTAACATATTATTATCGTGTGGCATATTGGTCAGAGGCCTTTAGAGATTTGGATGACGGTATCTCGCTCGGGGTACGTGTCCAACTTCGAATCCTTTCATGTTTCGAAAACACCCTTAATATTTCGAAGTAATTTTTTCTTTGTTGTAGAAAACACTATGAGAAATCGTGCTTACTTCCAGAGTACTCTTTTATGTTATCTTGGTACTTGCCTGGTAAATGCCCTGGTCAGGTCATATAGCTACTTTACGTGTGAAACAAACTTGCGCTCGAAACGCGACCTTAAACCTAACACCTAGTAAGTAGGTAACACCCAAGGAAGTAATACATCTGCGATTGTCGAAAGTGATATATCCTCGCGGCACGGAGCCCGGGCCTTCGCCCCCGGAGCCCTGGAGCGCGGTGTTCGGGCCACAAGCGCGCAGCAGCGGCAGCGAACACGGAAGACGAATGGCGACCGGTAATGATCTATGCTGTTGTTCGCCGGTTAATAACTCTATTGGAATGGTTAACGCTTCCTGAACTGAAAAGCTCGCTTCACATACATTGTTTTGGAAGTTCAGTAGCAATGCATTGACCTGAATTGTGTATGAGGTATTTATACTAACAGGTAATTTTATCTACTTTGGACGCATGATGCCGCGGAGGCGCTCATGGCCCGGCAGCTTGTGGTGGTGATCGACCGAGTTAAGCAACAGCAGGCGCAGTAGGTAGTTGGATGGGTGACCGGTAGTGGCAAAACTGGACAGCTCCGTGCTTCGGAAGATATGTTAAACCGTCGGACCCGGTTATTAAATATATTATTAGATTGCAGACGTGAGCCATGTCGGAGGCCTTCGAGCAGCAAAACTAAATGTTTATACAGTCAGCTCTGCGCTATGATTGTATGGTTGTGGGATAAAATAACAGATACAGAAAAATCCTAGCGTCACCATGGAACATCATCTAAAAATATTGGAAGCAAGAAGTCACAAAAAATCAATATGCATAAAAATATCATGCGTTTCAACACTTTCAAAATAATTTATTATTTTTTTCTCTTAGTAAATGAGGTGTTATAAATTACAATCAAACATCAGCTTCCGTTCAAGCAGCCAGTGTAATGATAGCCTCTAGATGTGCGAATTAAACACATCACACATTAGACAACAAAAAACCACTTCGCACTTATAACAAGTTACAAAAACACTTTGAATTGGACACTTGTGTTTGTGAATCAGTCGAAACAACACCTCTATTTCGAATGCTTAGAATGACGTCAGCAGCCAACCGGTTTCCAAACTAAGTAACGTACACCTAGATAAACGTTTTGGCAAAACTTGTTTCCTTACCAGTTTTATTTCTGTTTATGGATGATAAATCCTTGGCTTCGGGTATAAAAAATATTGAATGAATTCTTAATGAAACTTGTTTAAATACTATTTTTAAAACTTAATGCCCAAGTTGTCGTTAACGTTGTGAAGCAATGTTTTTCTATTAGTGGAAAGATGGGAAACTTGCCGCTCGTTTTTGATATCCGCAACAATATTGATGTCACTGACCGGTGTCCAAGCATCCACGAACTAGCTTTCTGAATTTGAAATCGAAAATAACAAACGGTATCGCCGTTCATCATTCAAATCATACATTTTATAAAAATCTCCAACAATATCAGTTAAATACAAAGTTGAAATTATACATTCGTTGTATTCGTCATAGATGCTGACTACGACACCAGGTGTCGATGGTGGTCGATTTCAACACCGCCGGTGGACGGTCGAGTGGCCGAGTGGTCGGACCGTCGGACAGCGACCGCAACTGGGTTGACAGCACCACCACACACCACTCGCCAATATTCGTCACACACTTGACAAGTGTCTGTTGTGTTGTGAAATGGACACAACGCAGTGTTATTGGTTCAAATACTCTAACCATTAAATTTTAACAACTATTGTTTTTAGTGCTGATTTTAGAAACACTTTGTCGATAGTTCTTCAAAACTTTTGCATTTTGTCTGACAAAATCAGGCCCAAAAGCCGACCTTTTATTTCCATTTTCGTTAAAATTCACTAAAATTCCGTTTAATACATAATATGTATCTCGTTTGCCTCATTCCTTCCCTCTCTCTTTTTACTACCCTTGTCACCCATATTTGTGTGATTATTATCTTAAATGTCCTCCATATTATTTGTGCACTTTACCTCATTTAATCTTACTTTATTCAGCTCTCCACATCTTAAGGTTGTCTGGAAGAGATCGCTGTGTAGCGATAAGACCGCCTTTTGTACCACTATCTACTTCACTTGTCTACTTTTTTGTTGTTGTATTATTTTATTGGTATACAATAAAGAGTTAAATAAATATCTATACACAGAAAATTAAACTGTAACACATAGCCACGGTAGTCATAAAAGATTACACCACTTCTGTAATGCGTAAGCGTAACCATGTGTGTAAATCTCTTTGTGACACCGACCGGACCACCATGCACTATAATGTCATTATTAATGAATTCCCATAAGCTTAAGGTAATTCAAAACCGCGCTAGTATGGCGGTAGCCGGCGGATGTGTCGAGTCTCCTCACGCTACCGGGACACCGGGACACCGGGACACTGCCGGGACTACCGGCTATTCCGTGCTACCGGAGGAAGCGATCATTACGAATATCGTCGTTACGGACTTCCTTCGATGGAATTATAACCTCCACGCATGTTCTTCATAAATAATTCGCTTTTATTAACAGCTCTTCATCAATATATTTTATTGAGAAACTACCTATTTATCTACCATTTCCTTCTTAATTCTTAAGTGTACGTTTATAACCATTTAATTCCAATTGAACAGGATTAAGTTTGTGCTAGCCTTAATAAATTATTCTTAATTATTTTTCTTTTAAATTATTTGCAACTTAAGTATTAGGAAATAATATGGCCAAACAATCGATTGCCAATTTATAGGACAACTTTCGTATTCAAAATGAACGTAACAATGTAGAGGTACTACATCATTTTATTGTAGTTGAATCATCATTTAAACAATCAATCAATACGTCAGCCATATTATTTTTAGTTCGTGTAATATGATCTAAAAGCCAATAAACAGTTCCGTTTCGATGAGGTCAACATTCTCATTGTCAAATATTTGAGTATGAGACAATCGGCTTCCTAGATTTATTAAGAAATCATAAACACGAGAGAAGCTATTTGCTTGATGTTAAAAAGAGTCACAACACATTTTTGCGTCCACAAACAAACCGTAATTCCTCAATAGTGTTTAACTTTTAAGTATCCAATTTGCGCGCTAACTCGATTGCGGCGTTGATACGCTAATCCTAGAGAAAACAGTGGAATCACCGATGCCGCGATGCTGGCTGCTGGCCACTGCTGGCACCGCGCCGGATGTGTCAAGTTAGACGCCGGCCCACGCTACTTGATTCGCGGTCAGCAAACATACTTAAAGAATCAGGTACATACGGAGGAGAATACTAGAAGTTTTCGCTGCGTTATTTTTTTAACTACGAGTCAGATGAAAATTTTTAGACGCAAATAATATTTGTGAAATCTAATTTCAAAAATTTCATGCTAGAAAACATTAACTTAATATACAATAACTAAATAATTTTGAAAGCACATGTAAAATTAATAACTGTGCCAACCGCACTGAAGTATGTTTACCAAAGTGAAATATGTAAAGTTTTAAACATTACCTGTGTGATTTTTATTGTAAAGCTAAGCGTTCTTTAATATATTATGTATATTTTGTTTTAGAATCTAGTTGAAAAATTATAATTATGAAAGAAAATATGATAAACCGAATGACATGCTCTGCGGACAATCTGATAAACTGAATTTTATTGCTAACATTAATTATCTTCATTAGTTGTCATTGCGATTGAATTGCAATGACGATGCATTCTATTCAAAACTGAGTAGGATATGTACCTGTTGCATTAATAGTTTGTACGTATTTGCACAGTGAGTTTACACAATTTATAACGGAACAGTAAAAGTTTGTTCACAAGCTAATCCTGTACAAAACTACGAGAATTGCCTCAACCTGATGCCTCCACGCGACATTTGTTACCGGAAACACCGTGTTAGAGATACCTGGGCCACGCGACCTAATTTACATCTGACAAACACTTGACGTGTACATACGGGCAGAAAAAATGACAAAACACGTCTGTATGATATGTATACGAACAAATAAAAACGACCGCCTATTTAATTACAATGTTGACGCAATATTGCAATGGTGAAACGTTATACAATTTTATATTTTTAGTGCTAAAGTTTTATTGTTGGCAAAGACAGATATTTACACTTATTGCCGACCTGCCGTACTCATGGGTTCCCGGTTTCGATACCTGGTATAAACAAATATTTACGTTACAATATTTTTGCTTTTCAATATGAATTATTGTTCGAAACATTTGCAATTTCTCGTCAATCGTGCAAGAGATTTTTATACGGTGGCCATTTATCATCAATGATATTATAATGTAAAAAAGATAGATAATTATGTCACTAGCCGCCGACGATAAAGAGCGTAAGAACAGGCAATTGACCGTTCTGCTCGTAGTCGCTCTGTCAATACAAGACGATACGCACGCTTTTGTTGTTGTCAGAAGTACTTGACATTTGGACGTACAGCGTTAAAATGCGTTCTTATATTAAACTAATGTGATAGGTGTAGTGAAACAAAAAATAAACATGTGTGTGTTGTAGCTCTTTTTGGAACAGATTTTTTGGCTGATTTGTAAGTGTGTAACCTATTTTAAATATCATTACTTACCATCAGGTGGATCGTCAGTTTCTTAGTCGTAAAAATAGAATCGGCAGTTGACAACTTGACCACTAACAAAGAATGATTGTCTCCACATCTGCTTAACGATCAAGGTTAAAACAGTTGTCAATGACATGGTGTAGTAACCGGGGAATCGAACCGACACCCACGAGCCCCTCCCACGACACCAAATATCGAGCCCACGATACGATTTAATAACTGCCGCCTATGTACTAATTCAATATCTTATTTCAACAAGTAACGTTGACAAATCGTGGGTCGAAAAAATTGTTAAGGTGTCGGTTATGACTTGATTAGATTGAAAATTAAGTAACGCCTGTTGAAGAATATTAAGCAGATATATTACAACTTAACAAGTAGATGTAGGCGCTAATACTATGTACTTTAAGTCCTAATTATTATGACCTATCAGTGACACCTCAGTAACAAGGGAACTGCCAATTAATTTAAACATGATCTTACATTTTATTACCTAATACTTACTGGTCTCATTATGGTGTTTACATTATAAGCTAAATAAATGTATTAGAAATTCAAATATGCGGGGACATCTATAAAGAAAATTCGTTCATCTATAGGTAATAATATTATAAAGAGGAAAGATTTGATTGTTTGTTTGCTAATAGGCTCCGAAACTACTGAACCGATTTGAAAAATCCCGGATGACATAGCCTATATTATATTTTCAAAAAAAATAGGGATCCTTAATAAAACTCCAACAATGTAACCCAAGGTGTAAAAAAAATTAGAAAACCGAAGCAAAGCGAGGGCGGTTACTCGTTCGTTATAAAATCTTTATAAATATGTTTAAATAATATCCGATAATTTGGCCCTTTGACTGCAGCTAGGACACCAACATCATTGACAAGGGACAGGACGATAAAACAGATAAAATATGAACCACAGAAAGATATTTAACATTAAAATATGTTAAGTATGGTGACGTCACTCAAGTGGTACTCGTTACCCTTGGAATAACGACGGTGTACACCGAATAAGTGGCTCACTTTACTTTTAACATACGATTAAATAAACAGACAACAATAAACACCGGATAGAGATACTCGGAAGAGAAGCAAGCAGCGAAATAATTCAAAATTACGCTAAAAGCCGTTGCGCGTGGGCACGGCTCGGCGCGCCAAACTACTAATTGATGGTCGTGTATTTTTACACGATGTGAAATAAAATTGTAAGTAAACAGCTGATCAAATCGTAATTCCTTTTTCGTACGTATCTCTTCTACAGTTTTCTACAACTACACATTTCTACAGGCTTAATTTGAATTCTTTCTTTCGTTTTCTTCTCTCTTTCTTGGCCGGTGACGCATCAGTGATGCCTTTGGTGTCACTGATATCCATGAGTGACGACATTTACCACCAGGCGGCATCAGCTCGTTTCTCGGCTATATCCATAAGAAAAACAGCGCTAAAACTTGTCTACGCTTCAATGTCTAAACCGAGGCTGAGATGAAGCAACACTGCTATCCCTGACGATTGACTGATTACTTCAAACCTTTCCTCTACAAACCCGACTCTATTATCTTTATTTCAATACACAATTAACACTACAATACACTTCAAACCATCCATTGAGTGGACGTAAAACGATTGAAAAATACACGACAGAGAAACACGCGTGGGCCCGACCTTAGATGGTGCACAGATGGTAGGACACGGCACGAATTAGTACCGTCGTGTGGTCGTGTGTCGACCGTGTGAATCCACGGTGCTAGTAATCTATTGATCGAGAGACAACAACAACAAATTCAACTACGGTATTTACAGATGATAAAGCGCACGCTGAGTTCTATCGTGCAACCTTTTGGACTGTGGCAACGCTTCAGGTTTGCAATATGTGCAGTGTGGGGTTTATTTATTTTTATATTTCCATTTCATCTATGTTCTTCTGTCGCCCAAAGTGTTCACCTGAAGTAGGTATCACTTTCCCATTAGTTAGCTACATTTCTACATTCCTACATACATATTTGCCAGTATTCTTTTGATTCGGCTTATACTCATATGAAAAAGCTTTCATAAATTTATAGCTATAAAAGGTTTATACAAAGTCATGTTTTCTTGTTTTAAATGCAGCAAGTAACTTCACGAAAATCACAATAATAAACTTCCCATAATGCGGTCTTCGTAAGCTACGAGTATTTCCAATAAATCATTTTTATCCAAATAACGTTACTTCTTTTATCTTGTAAATAATGAAACAGTTGCTTAACATCTCTCATGCCTGGTCACGGCCTGCCTCCGGAAGGCACCCTCGAACAGGTTCACCGATAAAAGGTTAAGAAAGATAACTATTCAATAAAGATAACCACACTGATACAGCATGAACATGCAAATATGTAGTGATGGGGTCGGTGCAGTGGGACTATCGATAGTTGTTTTAAGTAATTTTGGTTCGCTATTGGGAACTTTTTGTATAATGTTAGCAAATCTTTCGCAAAAGTAATTTATTTATTTTCGGGTAGTATTAATAAACATTTTTTCTTGATCACGATTAAGAATAAATTATTTAAAACTATATTTGTATTATGAGTGGAAAGAAAAAAAGTCAAATATTTAATGCAGGCAATTTGCATCCAGTCACTGTAACAACCTGGCTCGACAACTTAACGTGCTTTCCAAGGCACAAACACATCAAGAAACCTCATCATCACCGGGCACGATTCCATTAACTTCTCGAATATGCAAAAGAAAAATTTGAACACATTCTTTGTCATTTCCATTATTTAATATAATATCGTAAGTAAACATCTAAAAGACAAAATCAAAAAAGAACCCGTAAAAACAGTAGCATCGAACAAGCACATCTCTCTCAACGAACAAGCACAGATACCAGTAGCGGGTAACTTATCAGAGGCGGTGGCATTTCACAAGCGCCATTGTGATAATCGACGGCAACTTCTGTATACAATCACAGCCGACTATTTTTTCTTATCTGTTTACTTTTCCTGTTGAACCCAAGTGACTAACGCCCTTAACTTGAGGCTTTAATCTAAATATCTAAAAGATTCCCTGGTGTAGGGCATCTTAAAAACAAAAGACGCGTTACAAGCCAAGCTGCAATTAAGTATGCAAATGAGGATTCTATTGAATTCAAATCACAACCTTTACAAAATAGCCTTTTGACTGCTTGGTTAGAGAGCTACTGTCTTCTATTTATTTGCCAACGAGTAACCGCCCTCGCTTTGCTTCGGTTTTCTTATTTTTTTACACCTTGGGTTACATTATTGGAGTTTTATTAAGGATCCCTAATTTTTTGAAAATATAATATAGCCTATGTTACTCGGGGATAGTGTAGCTTCCTAACAGTGAAAGAAGTTTTGAAATCGGTTCAGCAGTTTCGGAGCCTATTCAATGCAAACAAAAAATCAAATCTTTCCTCTTTATATATTAGTATAGATAAAACCAACAACGAAAGATCGTATTGATTAAAATGAATAAATCAATTGAATTTGAATTTCAGCTATTAAAATTATGGTCTTAAGTTTATATTTTATTTAAAGAGTTTTACGAATTAATATTAAAATTGAGCAGTGGTGAGATTGAGAAATCACAAAATTACTTTTATGTTATACTTAAATTTTATAAGACTTTATTATCAAGACCTCAAAGGATAATGATAATGACTCCTGCTGCCTAACGGACAAAAGGAAAATGAATATTATGTTAAAATTTAATCTTGAGATTCATCAGACACATTGGACCCCCCAAGAGGTAATTTATAATAAAAACCTTAAGGAATTTTCTTCTCTCATTTTTTATTTTAATCTACTCATACTTACTTTAACCTTAGACGCAAATGCAAAACTTTAATTACTCAATAAAGTAACATCGTAATACTAAAATACCTTGTAAACGCAATTAATTTCTATAAACCAATAAAATTCAAAGCAAATCGGCAGCAAATATTTCGGCCCACAGACCCAACAGGTTACCCCACGTGCCCACGTGCCCCCACGTGCGCCCACGTGCAACCCACGATGACCCACTAAAACCACAACCGAATAACCTTACTAATTACTAACATAATCTAAACATTCGTTATCAAATCTCATTCGTAGTGAAAGTTTGTAGTTTTGTAGAAAGTGGTGAAATAGATCAGAAGGTTCAGGCACAGCGCTAATTGGTGTTAGTTCAACAACCTGATAATGAATGATACAGTAGCGATTTATTGATTACACACGGATTCGAAAGTAGAGGAATCATTTCTAAAATGAACTACATACGAGTATGTGCTCCATTGATAAGGACAATGATTTTCGGGATTGTATCCCTAAAAAAGTAATAACACTTCCAAAACTCAAAGTAATTATGTCAGAAGACGAAATAATTTTGATTAACTCATTACCGTCAAGTTAAATTATGTTATCGATTATCTCAACGACACGAGGTTATCGACGATTTTAAGGATCGAAATTGACATCAGAATTAAACCTCGCATTTACATCGAATGCACACTACAGTACACATTCTGTAAACAGTTTAAGTAATAGTAATAGTAGTTGTAATTTAAACTTAAACGTTCACATCTTAATACTCAAATTCACATTTCAGAGTCTGAATGGCAATATACTCCAAGGTAATCCTTTAAGAAATGCATTTAAAATACATTCGCGAATATGCCACGTAACGTACTTCGGTGTTGCATAAAATTAATGCATTGTCCGATCCGAGGGACATGCCACCATCTTTATTTGCGTGTAGCGAGGAATCCTAACGGCCCATTGATTCATTGAGGTGCATTGTAATGTTCTGCGTCTGAATTTCACATGTGAATGCCGAATTTTTAAGTGGAGACAAACGAGCCACGCCGTAAGTGAGTAAAGAATGTCCCAAAAGGTGGTTTAAAGACCTGATGAAAAAAATAGGATTAGCGAGATCTAAAATGTTTTGCTGTCGGAGGGCTTCGGGAGACATGAAAAATTTCCGACATTTGGGTTGTCCACTAACCCCTCTACCAATCCGCATTGGAGCTCTAGCCTCTAGGCCTCCTTAAGAGAAGAGATCCGTGCTCATTTGGCCATTGATGAGTTAAAGTCTAAATTGAAACTGGCTAACCACTCGAAATAACACTAAAGGTAATAGATGGATGGATAATATACACGAAAGTCAGGTCATGTTACCAGTCCCAATGCCAGCAACGGTTCCGTGTCTTTTCATATTTTTCAGTCTCGTTCCGCTAATTTATGAATTAAAGTGTTGCTAAAACATATAAGTAGCTGGTTGACATCCTAGTCCTACCAGTGGTCATTCTCATTATATGAATTCCCTATTTAAAGCCAATCAAGATGTAATACAATGTTGGGGACTAAACTGGTAGGTACGCTCCAAAATATCGAATCCCTTGACAATGAACAAAAAAAATGTTCATAACTGCAGGTGGTACATTTTTGTGTACATTTTTTTGTGTTTAGAGTCAATGATGTTTAGAGTTACCAATTCTATCCCCCAGCCAATGGAACATAAAACATAAAAAACAATGAAATACTAATAGATATAGGTATAGTAGCACTTAGCAGATTAAAGGTCTGAAGTAGCGTGTATCGTGTTTTCCCGCGAACCGCGGTGCCGTGACAGCTCCCGCGCACGCGCCTGATTTACAATATGGCCGCCGCTTTGTCCGCTAGACGGATGCAATATTTAATACGTCAAGTGGAATGCCCGCGAAATGCTTATCTTCATTCGGGCACATTGTGGCTGAAGTAGTCACGCTTGTGAGTTATGTTCTCCGGATCGGGCGCGTTTTAGAAGGTCGTTGTCATGTGCCGACCATATTTTGCTTACTTTGTGTAAGATTGCGGATTTTAGTTCATATGGGATCTTTTAGAAAATTTGTTCTCATTACTAGTTGTAACTAACTCTGAACTTACCTTACTGTGCCTTAACTATCTGAGCGCCTGAAAGGCCGAAACTTTTTTTTATCATTATTAATTTGTCAATTATAATCCTTTTTTGTTTATTGTTGTAGATTGATATAGAAAATAATGGCTCGGTCGTTTGTGGTGAATGATACAGCAGGTGTAGATTTATGAGGTTAAAAGAAATACCGTACCTTCGTTTCTATCAAAGACCATGACGTTGCAGACGTTGCTGGCGCTGCGGCTGTTAGCGAAGCCCCGGCCGTCGGCCTGGCAGCGATACACGGCGCCCGGGCGTTCCACCCCAGGGATCCGGTACGGCTCGTCCTCAGGAGCACCCACCAAGATCCTGATGGGAAAACAAAATAGATTGTGAATGAAATGGGGTATACCTTTATCTTTACAACATAAAGTTATTTTTAGCACACCACTTAATTGACCAAGTGCAGTAGTTCCAAACATCAGAAAACTTATATGATATTGTACCGACAGTTGCAAATGAAAGGATTAGAAATATTCATCTATTTCATTAATATTACAAATTCCTTTTCGATTTGATGTCCTGCTATTAAGTTAATGTAAAAAAATCTAATCCGGACTGAGATCCATTTCATACAAATGAGCTATCACTGTTTGCTTCACGCCACGATCACTCAATTACACATTCTAAATTATTTATCAACAACCAACAATTCGTCTTGATACTAGTTCGAGATGGAGCGATATCAACTGTCGGAGCCGACAGCCGGTAGATGTAATCGCCGGATCCCGTGTATTCATTGGGTGTCAGTACGCCAGCTCCGGCTATAAATCTACACTTTGAACTCTGTACGGAGTTCCGTACATCTATTGTACCGTTTAAATTGATTTGGGGAACCACTTATCAACATGAGTTACCGACTAGGTACCTACTAGTACATTTTCCATTTAATATGTTACAAAATATGTACTTATTTAGTTGACGCTATAGTCCGGTTAGTAGTCAACTGAATGAAGGGTTCCGAGTTCGATAAATTGTTGAAGCACATATTGTATATAAGTCTATGGTGTCTGACTTGTGTTTTGTGTGTTAGTTAAAGAAGCAAATCGAAGTGTTCATGATTAAAGCTTTGAGCATTCGGTAGCGTCTATTATATCCGGATACCATTGGAAATTCACCTGTAAACCAACTTGGTGCAGAGTTACGAAGAGTGAAAATTAACCAAACTAGCTCCTCAAAGAAAAACCAAGCGTTGAAAAAAATTCAACGAAAGATCCAAATGTGTCTTGCGAAGTTCAAGACACATTTGAGACAAAGCTTTGTTACACAAGCCGATGTTTGTGGTGTCAATAACTAATGGACTTAAAGATGATGTAAACAGCACACCATTAACTGCAGTCAAATGCGATCGGCTGTGGTCTGTCCGTCAATCTGGCTCGGAATAAGGTCAAACAATCGCATAGGCCGCCGCTGGCGCAGTGCCAGCGTGCAAATAGACCGGGTTCAATCCCCGCCCGGCTCCGCTCGCCAATCCGTTTCTACAACACTGACTCATGCAGCGCCCAACATTGACACTTGGTGTAAACTGTGCGAGTAACGTCATATGTTACTTATGTTATGTACATACATGTCAAGCAAAAGTTTAATAATCATTATTGAATTAAATGAGCAGCTTAAGATTTTTTTTTCTAACAATTCAAATTCAAATTATATTATAATATAATATGTGATATGTGTTAATTATATTATAATATGTGAGATTTTTTCAGTAGGTACACTTATGATCATTTCTTTTGTCCGTTTAGGTGCCACGGTTTCGGCTTAATCATGAAGGAGAAAAAACGGCGAAAGAATATTAGTACCTTGCTTTCCTAAAAGAGCATAGTAACGCTATGCTAGGTAGTTCGCACAAATCACACAAGAAATTAGTCCACCGCTTTTGGTCTATTATTTACCTATATTAGAAGGACCTACAAAGAAAACGAACCGTTATAATAGTCATTTGCTATACTTATAATTGTCTATAAAATTAAAACATTAATAAACAATGATGTAATTGTTATAGATAACCTTGGGTTGTCGATAGGATCCATCGTCGATCAAGATGATGATTGATGCAAAGATGATAAAACGAATCTACTCGTGCAAAAGCTCTCATATCTTAGATGTTAGGATAAGCTTCGCACGAGTGACTGATAATAACAATTAAACAACGGTATATTTAACGGTAAGCCGAGTGTTTTACTTTTGTTGGCCTCCTGTGCTATTTCAGGACCCGGGTTCGAATACTACAATTTACTTTCTTAAATACGTGCATATTAGAGTTGAAGAAAAAGGTGAAAAGGAAACCTGTAATACAAGATTTTAAACTTAACTCATCGTGGACTGAAAACATTTTACGATAATACGAGTACTCACGATATTTATTTTGTATTCCGCTATTTCGACCCAGTTGTATGGATCGTGGTCACGGATGAACTGCGGTGGCGTGCAGAAACTTTTGACAGGATGACAGGTGACATTTGACACTAGTACATAAGTCTATCAACTTTCCGTCTAACCACGATCCATGCAACTGGAATTCAAGTATTCAAGGTTTTTTACTCAATCCCATTTCAGTATATAACAAAGTACTCTGTGCTCTATCCTTAACCCCTATCATAAGACTAACAAATCCGAGAGTGTGCGATAGATTTCTAGTTAGCTAAAAGCAAGTCAACCATCAGCAAAATACAAAGGGTTTTCGACAAATTAATACAAATTTTTTTTCTGTTTGTCCTCAAAAATGCTGTATCGATTATGATGCAATCGCTATAGTCCTAAAATGTGTGTTTCTACTTAAAACTATAACGTTTATGCCAGCGACAGTTCTCAGACGGCCGACCTCGTCAGCAATGCGTGCGCAATACGTATACGCCGTCAATGTTACGTTTCGAACGTGTTTTAATCCGAACAGATTTAATGGTTGCTATATTTCAGTAATATCACTATCGGGGGCGTAGCTCAGATGGTAGAGCGCTCGCTTAGCATGCGAGAGGTACCGGGATCGATACCCGGCGCCTCCAAGTTCATCTTTTGCTAAAATTAAAAAATATCTGCTCACTTGTGACAAACATTTACTGACATCATTTTCACAGTTCACAAACAGTAGTATGTAAACTTTATCATTTGTAAGTCACTGAATATTAATTTTTGATGATAAATATTGTGATTAAGTTATTTGTCAGTCTATGATAAATATTGTAATTTGTAATGAAGTTACTTTTCAGTCTTGCTAGACATGAGGTTGGTTCCGAGTCGTGTGATTTTGAATGTTTGTGTATACGTGTTTGTGAATCAGTGCGATGGAGAATAGTGTCAAGCCGCAGACCGCAAGCCGCTTGACGCAAGTGACGCAACAGGTAAACATTTCGTAATCCCCGCTCGAATACAATCGCGTTACTTAGAATAGGACACCAACGATCTACTTCTAAACCTTTACATTGTAGTAGCGAAGTAAAAGGATAATATGTCAGAAATGTTGTTACTAAATCCAAAAAGTGCATAAAACGAAAACCAGAAAATCATTTGGTTTTGGAATCCATAATAAGGGGCCATCCATAAATTACGTCACACTAATTTAATGACTTTTTGACCCCTCCCCCCCTTGTCACAGCTGGTCACATTTGTGAGACCTCCCGCCAGTATGACGTTACATATTATGAAATTTTCGATTTTTAAATGTGACGTCACGAAATTTAGGACCTCTTCCCACCCCTTGTCACACAATGTCACACAATGTCACACTACATCGACCCCCCCCCCCCTAACGTGTGACGTAATTTATGGATGGCCCCTTATATATTATGTAGAGGTAAGGTAATTTATTCCAAACATTTTTGAAAACATCATGAATATGTCACAAAATTATTTTCAAATATTATTATTGAATATAAGTATGTAGTTATTTAACTATTTCATTTGTCGCAAACTTGCAAGCTGTGACAACCTAATGAGAAACCAAAACTTCCATGATATTTAATTGCCACGAAACCGCTAAACGTAACACAGATGAAACGCATCAGTATTACGTTTCAAAGGGCTGGTAGCAAGGAGACAAACATTTCATAACTTTAGTATCGATATAATGACAGTACTGGGAACAGAGTGCCGGCACTGACGGCGTCGCGTTATTCCTGGCGACGCCCGACGGAAGAGGGGTCTATTTCGAGCACCTCGACTTCTAAAGCCCACGGCAGATTTCGCCGAAAGTATTGTCGCAGCGTGGTTTATAAACAAGATCGGCTCACCGCAAACCACACAGCTAAATTGCAAACAAACCGCATTTTTCGTTTGTCATACAATTTTTCATCTTAAAGAAGTCCCGTTGTGTGCATCAACAGCTTAAATATCAAAGAATGTCTTTACTTTGTTAACTCCAACCATTAAGTCGACTTCCTCTGTGGTTCCCCTTTTTGCTGTCCAACGCATCGAGGCCGATAGATCTCTCATGTAAGAGTTTTTGGGCTTTGTACCATGCATACCTAGGGTAATTGTACCAGATTAAAGCGTTCCATACTTTCTAGTTAATAACTTCCTAGAAGAGACAAATAGCAGTGTCGAAAATCAACAAACGGATTCTTCGTTTATCATTGTTTCTACGGAACTTTTTAGTCAACATAGACTACGTATACCCTTCTGCAACTTTGCCTTCCATAATATGTTGAAAACAAACTTACATTTCATAAATAGAGCAAAAGTTGAAATTAGTTAAGAATAATCGCTTAGTAACTAGTCATATCTATCTAGGTTTAGCAATATCTGACGCATGCGTAAATAAAATTAACGTGATCATCAAATTTCGAGATCATGAACCTGATATAGATCATCGACCTTTGTCATCGGAGCTGAACATCGATCAGCAATAATATTTTAGATCGTTGCCCTGAGAACCTGAGCTTACATATCAAAATACTATCAACAGCGAAGTGACGTGTACTCAAATGTCTTCATAACCGTATTCATTCACACTCATTTTGCTGATGAGCCAGCGTGTGAGTCACCTGTGGCGCCTTGCCAACGCCTCTCCCGGTTTTTTGCTGTTCATTTTTGTAGAACATATTACGGCATCCTATCATCATGTTTAAACTGGACAAAAAAGAACAAAAAAATTTGAGATCATATGGGCAGTAGAAACATTGTTCAACACAATGTTTTGAGAGTCTATGTCATTTATTGGATAGCTGCCTACACCCAACCTTATAACAGCTTATCCAGATGATCGCCGCTGGACTAGCACTCAAAATATTGAAACCTTGATGCCTAACCCTTATCCGAAGCTTCTACAGGAAACTTAAATCTTCTGCTTCAACCTGGGTATCTCTCTGAGTGTATACCGTGACTAATAAAGACATTTTCTAACATCCGTATAAGGCAGCGCTGAGCCCTAAGCGATGCCGGTCAAGACGGCCCGTATGCAAATTAAACTATCTCTACCATATCTCCCACACTCCGTTCAGCTCGCAACTGTATTGCAAGGATGTAAGGTTGAATTTTAAACTCATTAAAACCCCCTTGCACTTTCGATAGAAATTCGTTGCACTCGCCATGAAATCAGTCCAACATAAACTTTTTTGCGTCATGCTCATGGCACTCATGACTAAGAAATATGGTCATGGTCGCCTTATAGATGTTGAAGTAAACGTGAATTTTAAACCAAGAAATAAACGAATTGCAAGTGAAAATGGATATAAAAAGAATTACAATTTAGCAAAAGCACAGACCACTCCTCACAAGGTTGACTTATGATCCGAAGCAGATAGAAGGAAACTCTTGGATTTAAATTACTGATCTATATAAATAAAAATGAATGTTGCTAAGCGCAAATCCGAGAATGGCTCGACTTTTTTTTGTATGTTGCTTAAGGCACACCGGTTAATAAAGACAAGCCGAAACGAAACCAATAACACCTAACGATATAAATAAACCTAAAACCTACGCTCAATTAACTATGTTACACTTTGCATATGTTAATCTAATTAATAATGCACCTTTTACATTAAATGCCATAGGTAGATAGATGTCATTAGAGGGAAATGTAAATACTACTTTATTCATTACTAGCTGACCCGGCGAACTTCGTATCGCCTAAGAATGTAAAATCGGTACAGCCGTTCTTAGCCGTTACAGTTTCTGTGTGCTCCTCCCTCTCCCTCTCCCTCTCCCTCTCCCTCTCCCTCTCCCTCTCCCTCTCACGCTCCCGCTCCCGCTCCCGCTCCCGCTCCCGCTCCCGTTCCCGCTAATAGCTATCTATCAACTACACATAACAAAATTTTACCTTATCCCGCAAGAACAGGTCTATTTTCCGGGATAAAAAGTATCCTATATCCATCCCCGAGCTTTATTTGATATCTGTATAAATAACTAATCTATCAACTACATATAACAAAAATTTACCTTATCCCACAGGAACAGGTTTATTTTCCGGGATAAAAAGTATCCTATGTTCGTCTCCTGATTCTAAGCTAACTCCCCACCAATTTTCAGCCAAATCGGTTCAGCCGTTCTTGAGTTATAAATAGTGTAACAAACACGACTTTCTTTTATATATATAGATTCACTCTATATCTCTATAATATTTATTGGTCTGAGATTTCACTGTACAAAAAGTAAAACTAATGGTTCTGATCTGATACATCTTCTATTATCCTGATCATAATTATGCTTATAAATTAGATGCCGATTATTCCGCTTTAAAATAATATTATTCATTTCCCAATTCCAGTACAAATGCGAAAACCTTAACTATGTCGAGTTGATTTCAACCACATACCAACAAAGGGATAGAAAGCCGTACTACAACAATGACTAAACAAAGAAAACAAATTGAGACATTACCGATTTAGCCGCGGCAAATCTTTAACAATGAAGCAATAATAAATTCTGCGGTCGAACCTGCAGATACCGTCTGCCTCGCCTACTTTCTTCGATTCACATACTCATACCAATGTTTGAGCCAATATTGACGAATTAGTCCTTAATTCTTGGAATTGGAATAAGCGGAATGACTCGAAGTAATCTGTTGTAAATATTACTAGAATACTAGGAGTACTAGTTAACATTACTGGATATTATTATAATACAATACTAGATATTATTTCAAGTAAAAGTTACATAATTTACTTTAAGAAATTCATATTTGTTGTACACACAGTGTCTGAATCTGAAACTGATTGTATGTGAAGTTGTAAAATCAAGTATGTATTCGAAGTCAAACATCCATCAACAACGACGCACAATATTAAATTTAGAATTACGGTAGAGCCTCGATTATCCGGACCTCAGTTATACGGATCGATTATCCGGACTATAAAGCTCGATTAAATTAATGAAGTCATTAAGATTAATTAAGTCACGTCAAATTACAATTACCAAATACGTTAACCCTTTAAGGTTGCAGTATTTCTCATTTTCAGTGATAAACATTGATTTATTGATAAAAACTTTAATTTATTTTTGTTGTTTTCAATAATTGCCTAACTTTATATATTAAGCTTAGCGGTTAAGAAAATCGAAAAATAAGAGAATAATCTGACGTGTATAAAAACCGCTTTTCTTTATAGGTACATTCGATTATCCGTATTTTCTATTATCCGAATGCCTAATGACAACAATAAAATTAGTCTGGTTAATCGAGGCTCTACTGTACTTAGCTATTTAAAACGATTAGACAAAAAAATAACATTGTGAACCAATGTTGGTGATCGCGCCCAACATTGGCGTATCAGGAGAGTTCAAACAATAATCAGGCGTCATTGTTCTCTGCGACGGAATTCTTCGATAGATGTACACGTGAATAACAACCATGCAGGCATGTGTCTACAGAAAATGAATCTACAAGAAATGATTTCACTAATTTTTGTGTAGCAAAGAAATATTGCGTTAGATGTCTTGAATTTTCATGACCTCTATTATAACGACTCTATATGTTATAGTTTTGATATTAAGATCGTTTATATAGTTACCTAGTAACTACGAGTACATAGTTACCTATCTACGATTGCTGACTAACATAATGTTATCCGATTAATGTCTTAATAGTCTGAAATAAATTAAAATTGATTATGATATTATGACCAATGTCAAGACCGGCTCTATCTCCGGATAAAGTAAATGTATTGTAAAAGATCTTCAGAGTTTGTTAAATTACACATTTGTATTAGGATGTTTTGTATAAGATGATGTTGATAGCACTCATAAAATTTTGTTATTATAAATTTCAAAACTTAAAACTTACGAAACATCTGAATGGATTTGGCATCGTCAGGGGTCATTTCTATCACAAATATGTTATTAGTTCTACACGTACCTACTAGCTGTCCAGCTAGTAGGTTTAATGTTGTATTAATTGATTGCATGCTAGCACTCCCGAGATGATACAATGAATGTTGATTTATTCATAAAACATTTACCTGCGGTGTTTCCTATACATTACATGCATTCTTACAATAAAGATTTGTTGATATCACGATATACAAACTTTCACGTTTATAATGTTAGTAGGATATAGATTATAGGTAGGTAATAATTATATTAATTATATTATTAGGTGCTAAAACTGTATTTTGTGTTTTACCAAAACTTACAATTAGGAATAAAAACTTACAATCCCGGGATTCAGTATTTTCGTAGCCTTTTGTTATGTGATTGTATTGTTTTAATTTTTGTCAAAAATCAATGCTGCTAATATACCATGGGCGTCATTGATTAAGTCCGAGCCATCCTCTCCTGCTTACGTTTATTTAATAACGGGCTATAGGGCTACTTTATTTAATAACGGGCTACGGGACCTTAAAAATTAGAGGGATAAGAAGGATTTAAAAAAAGAGATTCTCTAACGAAGAAATTCTTTAGCTATCGTGTAAGAATCGACGGTAAAATTTTATTTAACTTTGACAATATAATTCAAACATCTTACAGCTTCAAATACCACTCTTTTCCTAGCCAGTAACGCGCCTGATATTGTCATTTCTTCTGATTCGTGTACAAAAGTAACTATATTCCTTCTTGCTAAAGATTGAGCGAAGAGATATAGTACGGCCGCTGTATCTTGGCGCGTCTGAACATAGGCTTTGCGAACTTTAGCGCATATAAGACAGAGATGGCAACACGAACATGCTAACGTATGACTGAGACACAATACACCGCGTATCGAGTATTGGCGAATTATGTTACTGCGCAGCCTTCTGCGCGAAGTTCAGACGCGCCAAGATACAGCGGCCGAAGTATACATCATGTCAAGTATTTTAGGCACGAGATGTTGCTGAGTGGCTATTAAAGTATTAGGCACAGCCATGAAGCTTCATGGGCACAGCAGTCAATTTGTCGTGCTAATTGTCGCAGTTATCGTCCGACATATCGTCGACGGCGACTGCGGAGTACTGGATGGTTCAATGTGAATCACGCGACGTCTCACCGAATTATAAAACTAATTGCAGTTTTCCTTGTTGTGTAGTACGTTTTCCTTACTCCTTGCTGAAATTTCTATATATAGGTACGTTGTCGTCTTATAATTTGAAGCGAAATAAGACATACAACAATAACATCAAGCGTATTAGCTGCTTTGAAGGATAAAATAGTAGATGCTATATTAAATACGAGTAACCGCCCTCGCTTTGCTTCGGTTTTCTTATTTTTTTACACCTTGGGTTACATTATTGGAGTTTTATTAAGGATTCCTAATTTGTTTGAAAATATAATATAGCCTATGTTACTCGGGGATAGTGTAGCTTCCCAACAGTGAAAGAATTTTTCAAATCGGTTCAGTAGTTTCGGAGCCTATTCAATGCAAACAAAAAATCAAATCTTTCCTCTTTATATATTAGTATAGATATAGATTATTTCCACTACAACATCCCCGTTGATGGGGTATGATTCCTGACCTCTCATTGTGCTCTTCAATGTCGGAATAACATGGACAGCGCGTGCGGATTAAATTCAATACTTCTACAAAACAAAAACATATTCGCAATCAACTGACATCCTATTTTACGTACTTCAAGTCAATATTTTATTTAAATTCGGTCAGAGAGATTACCACGAGCATTGTAAAGCATGTGTTTGCGTTGTTTGTGACATGTTTCGTATCAGATGTTTGTAGATTGTGTAACGGAGAACAATGGTGCCACCAGGTGACAGATAACGCATCCCGTGTTATGTAACGTTCGTCTATAAACCATCTAATTATGTATGTTAATATAAACTGCACAGAGGGCGATCTAAGAATCAATGTGGTAAAATTCTGTCTGCGTAGACGATAGAGAGGCGGTTTGGTGTTCATCATTTCATCATCTGTTTAACATAAATTTTACGAAAGATTTGAAACGACCTCTTAATTCAATTTAAATCGATATTTTCAAATCTATAAGTAGTTTCTAACGCCCTAAGATCAATGCTTTGCTTCCAGTTAGACAATTATTATAGTGTGTTTCTACGAATGATATGACGTGACCGTCACGTCATGGAATGTGGTAAATATGACATTCCGCGCAATAAAACCGACGACAACGAAACCCAGTTATATAGAGCTTTAGTCTTATGTGACGCTGTGGATTCAGATTTCCTATCAAATTGTCAATGATATTGTATGTAAAGAGAGGCAAATTGTATATTCTTCATTCTTCATAACTGTCCCACTCGGGTCTACTCTCAGAAGCTTCGGGGCCACTACGCTGGAAAACGGCAGATTGAAAGAACTGATTGACTGAAGAAGATTGAAAGACTTCATATTCACACTCCATAAAGAAACTTCCCAACTGCCCGGAAACATATCTGCGATGTCAATCATAATACTGATGTCCAATTGTCCATATCATTTACCAAATCGAAGAAGTTATAAAAAAATCTTCATCAATTTACGGCAATGCTTCAGCTCCATAAACGAAACGATCATGAAATAAAACCTCACCGTGGGATATTAGCATAGCAATGGCGCCGCGGGCCGTATGCAAAGCAGCCTCTTAAGGTGGTGACAGGTGGTCTGAGGCACCAGACGAACAGATGCGACGGGATAGGGGGCTACACTCATTTACCGAAAGTTTTCCTATGTTTGTATCGTACGATAACGAATACTGCTTTGTTTTAATACGTATATTTAGCCGTTATTTAATGCTAAATATTCCTTAAAGAGAACAATTTTATTATAAGCTATAAGAAACATTAAATACTCGATAGTATGTACCTCAATAAGGATATGGATGTTTACTGAAAACCTTTATACTACAAAACCTAGAGTTCTTACAAATTATCATAGATATTATTGAAGATGAATTTTGAAAACATCAATCTAAGAACATTAGCCTTACCAGATGTAGAAGGTACAATAACAAACAAACAAAACAAAAAATATATTTCAATTGTACACTTTTACGGCCTAAGAATTACAATTACAATGGTGAGTTGCAACGATAAATTGATGGTAAATGAGGGCAGCCCCGAGTGACAGAAGGGCCGGGACATAGACAACGTCAGGTGGGTGGTACCACCGTTCGGAGACCGCTGACTGGTGAAATATTCATTACTCTAGCTTCCCGACATATAAGGCAGTCCTCCTATACAGCGTCAACTTATTTGGCAGCGCAATAAAGTTCGAAACCCATGTCCAGTGTTCGCTCGAATAATATTATCGTAGAATCACTGAATTTTAAAATAAATCTTTGTCAAACAGAGCTTTATGGTACTCGTACTAGCTGTGACAAGAATCGGAGCAATGAAAAACAATACATTATTTAAACTGAGTTTAAACTACTACACATTCTTCGACTTGCTTGAAAAGGATGTTCACACTGATGTTACAAGAACAGAATTACAGATATAAATCCCTGAAAGTACTGTTCTAGTTTTTCAATTCATTATGAAGAGTGAAATGTAGATAACAAAATCTGAACACGTTTCATATTATTGAAACAGTAAACTGACTATCGAACTTCTTATACTGAACCTATCGCCTAATAGATAATTTGATAATAATACAGAAGAAACCGTAAAAGTGAAAGCCAAATCAATTCGGTCTGTCAATTTGCAACGATTGAATGGAATTATAACATACTTGTTCTTGACAAGGTGAAGTTTAATCAAAAGAAGCCTTGCAAGTCCCAAAAGGCGTCGTTGTTTATTTGCTAAATCCTGGCGGCAGTCAGTGGCGGTCAGGATTTAGTCACTGTCACGCTGATTTACAATGTCAATGACTTGGGATCGTATTACTTTACTTGTAATCAGGATTAAGAGGTCAAGTTTCGAGGATGCAAGGATTCATCGCGGTATTATACAATTAGTGACATTAGTAGAGATGAGGTCATTAACTTCTGATTCATATTGTTTATCGTTACATTTTTGGTTTTCAAATCTGAATCGATCACTATTTAGCTACGTATGCTATGATTTGTGTTTAATTATAATGTGATGTAATGTAAATGCAATACTTAAACACGTTATTACTAATTGACCATTTATACGATCATTACATTTTACCAATTCCAATCTTGTCCACGTGTTAGTGTCTCCAGTTAGATGTTTAAATTAGCGCGTTACTAAATGATTTTTAGACTAATTTGTAAGTCATGCAATTTGTTTAAACAGGAAAATAACCAGGTATATTTGTTTACAAACATTATGAGGTCAAAAAACAAAACTTCAAAGAAAAATTGACCATTCATAAATGAAATGGTGAATAACCTAAAAAGCTACAATATTTAGGTCAGTTGATCGACACAGAAGCTTGGGTTTAACACTAAACAGACCCTGGAGATAGGAGTGGCCACTGCCCACTGCCCAGCCCGCATCGGGCACCCTCGCTGATTGCTTCAATGAGAAGATTGCCGCGAGGAGCCGACTGTGGGAATGGCGGTGAGCACGCGAACCTCAAATTGTAGGGCAACCCGTTCGGCGTTCACTTATTCCTCTGTTATCACAAACATACTTAACATACATAGTGTACTATGACGATGAATGATGTTTACTTTAAAATTCAATTAGGTAACTCACAAATACATATTAAATAACGACTCAAGGATATTTTTAACCGACCTCAAAAAAGCGGCCAAGTGCGAGTCGGACTCGCCCATGAAGGGTTCCGTAGCAGCAAGTAACATAATATAAAAGTTCTTGTAGTTCGTTGTAACTTTGATCAATGTTTTTTGCGGTTTACGATTTATGACGTATTAAAAAAAAAACCACTTACTAGATCTCATTCAAACCAATTTTCGTTGGAAGTTTGCTTGGTAACGTACATCATATAATTTTTTTAGATTTATCATTCCCTTATTTTAGAAGTTACAGGGGGGGGGACACACATTTTACCACTTTGGAAGTGTCTCTCGCGCAAACTATTCAGTTTAGAAAAAAATTATATTAGAAACCTCAGTATCATTTTTGAAGACCTATCTACAGATACCCCACACGTATGGGTTTGATGAAAAAAACATTTTTGAGTTTCAGTTCTAAGTATGGGGAACCCCCAAAATTTATTGCTTTTTTCTATTTTTGTGTGAAAATCTTAATGCGGTTCACAGAATACATCTACCTACCAAGTTTCAACAGTATAGCTCTTATAGTTTCGGAAAAAAGTGGCTGTGACATACGGACGGACAGACAGACAGACAGACAGACAGACAGACAGACAGACAGACAGACAGACAGACATGACGAATCTATAAGGGTTCCGTTTTTTGCCATTCGGCTACGGAACCCTAAAAAGGAGGAGGTATTCAATTCGACTGTTTTTTTTCTGTTATGTTTGTTACCTCTGAAATTTCGACTGGGTGAAGCGATTTTTATGATTCTTCTTTTAATCGAAAGCTGGTGCTTGTCACGTGGTCCCACTTAAATTTGAGTTAGATCGGACGAGTAGTTTTTGAGTTATTAAGTTCTTAAATAGCCAACAAATGATCAGACGAACTACCTGATGGCAAGCGCTTATCATCGCCCATTGATACCAGTAACATCTTACACATCTCCGGTCCCGGGGCATTGCCGGCCAAGCAAGAAAAAAGAAGAAGAAAAGAAAATTAATGGCCTACAGTGGGCTGTTCTTACCATGTGCATATCGCTAAATGAAACATGGAAATTGCTGAAAAGACTAACCTTGCTTCAAAAAGCGTAAATAAATTATCTGAGTGATACTAAAACCACATCAAAATACATTCAAAGAACATATAAAATAGATATCTAGAAATAGATAAATAGAACCTATCTATTTTAAACACTATTTATCATGTTATACAATTAAAATATAATACAAATAACGTATCCAACGGAACCCTATCAAGTTCCCATTCAATGCTTTTCAACAATTTAATAGCCGATTGTGATGATGTCAATGGTACAAAGAGATTAGTTGAAATTAGGACAGACAAACTGACTGAGAGACTGCTATAACAATAGACGGCTTGACTCTTGCACAACGCGGACGGTTTGGGCTGATCAAAATGCAAATGTTTGAGAAAGTCACGCGTAGGAAGAATTTTTATTGCGAAGGCGGAGTTAAAAGAGAAACTGTCTTTAACGCCTACCAGTCTTACCGAACTTCCTTTCATTGATCATCACTTGAAAACTGCCATATACTTATACTGTTTGTTCTAAGCTTCATTTAACGTCCACCATGTTACTACTCCACTATGTCACTATGGTCCACTATGTTATTATTATCAGACATAAAAAGCATCCAAGATCGAAGCCGGCACCCTTTTTGAACAGCTCACATAGAACTGATGTAGATGTCACTTTTGTACAACATTGCCGACATGGTACTACCTGCCTCCATAACAATGAAACAGCAAAGTCTACACCGTACTTAAAATCATGGTTATAATTCTTAAAATTCACTAGAAGATTCCGTTCGCTTTATCATTTATCATCGGTCGAGGAAGGTGCTAAAATTACCATAGTTCTCGGGGCTTATCAAACGAAGCCAGCGTGTAGCGTGGGAGACGCGGCCCAGTTGCTGCAAATGAAAGCGCCCTTGGCGGTCAACTGTACTGGCGGTATAAGTGGTATAACGTACAATCGACTGAACTGTCTTACGTCATTCATTCACATGTGATGGTACAATTGATTTCTGAACGGTTTGTAGTGGGTCATTTATACATATTATGTTATGCTACTTTACTGTTATAGTTTTCATACATCTTAGAAAGGATAATAAAAGGGATATAATCTCAATAAGGCTTAAGTATAAAACCTATCATAGATGACAAACTACTGATGCTTCGAACGAACTTTCTGTCCTTGTTATTAAAGAGTTCTTATGAAGCTACCTCAATGAGGATTACGGATTGGTGGACTTGGTCGTTAATAGCAACCATGTCTTAATATTAATACTGCAATAATATAACGTTTTCGTATGGCTACAGACCACGGCGGTCATCCATTCAGAGCTTACAATGGACATTATTACTATAACTAATACAAATTAATAAGGTACTTCGCTAGGATATTACAGCGTTGGTAAACAGCTTTTGTATTTGCTTCCTTATTAAACTTAGTAACTACATACATATTATTATGCTACACACTAGTTGTTATCTTCTCGCACCTAGTAAGGTTGTTAATAACGCCCCATATAGGCCATATATCACATTCTCGGCGTAAAAGGAAACCGCCGGAAAAGCTAAAGATTGCCGTATAATATATAAATTAAATGTTATTAACACGTCTTTGGCGAGGAACGCCGCGGCTTATCTAAATCTGGATCAACAAAGGTCTTGGAAGGGCGATCTCACTAAATAATTAGTATCCTAATCGCGTAGTCAGCTCGGGTGGACTGAATGTTAAGCGGTGGCGAGTGAGGCTGCGAAATTGAGGCATTGAAGCAGTTTCATGGTTTGGGTCAGATATCAAAACACCGTATAAGGGAGGGTGGGGTAACTCCAAACGTGTGGCAAAAAAGAAACAGTAGGTAAATCTCTTTCGGCTGGTTGGGGGAAGATTCGGACTCAATACTCAGTGCACTCTCAGTGCTCACTCAATCTCTATATCGTCACTTGCATCCTTATATCATTACTAGCTGCCCGGACAGACTTCGTTCTGTCAAAAAATCTTTCAAGTTGGATCAAACTGCACACGGTGTGCTTTGATTAAAAAGTAGTTTAGGAGTCCATCGCGGACAAGCAACGTGACTTACGTGACACGTAATTTATATATGTATATTAAGAGGTGTAACTAATGATATATAAAAAAATCATACCTCAACCGTTAACAGCTATTCGCTTGCAGCGGGCCTCACCTTTGCTATGTTGAAGTATGGTAATTTATGGCACCTAGAGCACACGCAACAGTTCTGTTTATTGTAGGAGTTTAGTGTGACGCGACCACCCGCGGGCCCGGCGCGGCCGTGCGGTACCGCATGATCTATGGACCCCTGATTGCGTTAACGCAACCCGTTACTCTAAATATTGTGTGAATTAAATAATCTCCTATCTCTTACATTCAAAATTCATTCAACGCGCGATGGGTCTGATTTAATTACCCAGCGAGCTTGTGAAATACCCGCACGGCTTATACTTACTTTATGAAATAAAACCAAATTAACTAATCTTTTTAATGGGATAACTGGTTTTTTAATGCGGCTTAAAATTATAAAGCACCAAAAAATCTTACTAAAGTTAACCAAGTAGGAAAATTTTATTACTTTACAAAAACCTGAACTCACTCGGAAGTGTCTTTAAATTGTTTATCATTTAAATCCACTATGTGACCTCTTCTTATGTTGTGTTGTGACGGATTCAATAGAAGAAATGATACCTAATTTCATTATATTCTTGGAATATTTTTTGTCAAATAAATAAAAATTGTATGTTAAAGCCTAACACGTATCATAATATTCCCTTTTACACATGTCTGACTTTCATTTCTCGAGAAAAATGCGTTTAATGAATTAAAAGTGCCTTCGGGCAGTTTAGAACTATATTTTTAACCCTTGAATCCTACCAGGAACTTAATTACGGCCGGTGAGCGGTGTTCCTTTATTTTCTAATTAAATCAGTCACCACCTGTCCCCTCCGTCCCACACTGGGGATTTTAGAGACGGTTTGTTTCAAAAATGCCTAGAGAAGGCGGTTTTAAACCAAATGTAGTAATTTTTTTTTTAATATATAGCTGATAAAATTTCGAAAACATTGTCGAAGCCCGATTTTTGAAAATCATGATATATAAATATATAACATAGGTAGCTTCAAGAAATTTTTTACATTATTGGTAAATGCAAAGATCATAACTTTTGTATACCTAAATTTAAGTACGTCTAGTTATTGAAAATTGTATACATATACGTTCTAATCTATGTAGAAATAAACACACCCTCATATATATGCATATATTACGTGTATATACATATAAATTATATTACAGAATATATGAGTATACATTTATTCGTGTGAACATTTATATGTATGTATATATATGTATACATATATATGTATATGTAATATATTATATGTATATTTTATACATAAATATATATATATATATTATGTATATATGTATATAGACTGGCTATGAAAACCTAAATTTTTATGAATGCATTCTAGTATATATATACTTATTTAGTATATATATTTAGGTATAAAATATACATATAAAATATTACATACACATATATACATATGTATACATATATATACATACATATAAATGTTCACACGAATAAATGTATACTCATATATTCTGTAATATAAGTTATATGTATATACACGTAATATATGCATATATATGAGGGTGTGTTTATTTCTACATAGATTAGAACGTATATGTATACAATTTTCAGTAACTATACGTACTTAAATTTAGGTATACAAGTGTTATGATCTTTGCATTTACCAATAACGTAAAAAAATTCTTGAAACTACCTATATTATATATTAATATATTATGATTTTCAAAAATCGGGCTTCGACAATGTTTTCGAAATTTTATCAGCTATATATTAAAAAAAAATTACTGGATTTGGTTAAAAACCGCCTTCTCTAGGCATTTTTGAAACAAACCGTCTCTAAAATCCCCAGTGTGCGTCCCCCGACGGGCGGCGGGCGGCGGGCAGGGGAGCGCTGGGCCTGCGCGCGCGCACGTGCCGCCGCCCCTCGGCTGCATTAAATTATATTGTCTACGAGATTATCGACACTTGGCATCTCCCGTTCGGTTACGCAGGTGTTACAAAAGACCCATTCAGCTTATCGCCGCCAGAACCTGAATATAAAGTAACGGATATCGCTGAGTTTACAACCTTAGATAATGTTATCTGTAACTTTTGTTGCGTTGTTAATTTTTTGCGTTACAAGTCATGTAATGTAATGCCTTGTATGGCAAAAATACAAAATCAGATGGCGTAGGCTTCGAGAACCCACGCCACGTGTGAAGTTGCTTTAAAATGACAGTGGATCGCATAAGTATTTTCTATATCTCGGGCTGTAAACTTATGAAAAATAGTTTCTTTTCCATTCTAAACCCTGTCTATAGTCATTCCTAGTTTTACATTTACTGTATCTAACCTAGAATAAGTTACAATTCCAAGCTATATAAAGTTAAATTTATACCGGGAAGTGCAGTCGGCTGAGGAAGTGAGAGTTGTTAACAGTTCGATTATTTTTAGACTAACTAACCCGCGAGTTATTCTATTTATAAATTCATTGCGTAGTAATTAGTTAACTGGTTTAACCGTAGGGTTGAAAGAGACCCCGAGTACAATAGTTACTTGTGTATTTACTAACTAAATTGCGTGGTAGGTAATTAATTCAATAAGAACTATGAAAAGTAGGTAATTAATTACTAATTAGTTCAATAAGAACTATGAAATTAATACACTACTCGAGTATAAAGTTTTGTTAAGCTAAAACAAAAGAAGGTAATTAAATGAGTTTTAACTCAACTCATTGCATTCCCACTTCTGGACTCGGCTGTTTGTCAAAAATACATTTGCCACATTACGCATTGCAGAACTTAAAAGTAAATCGCTCCCTTAATAAAAATAATCAGATTGTTGCATCGTTGAATAAAATCTTTATAAAAATATAGAACGATAGCCTGAAGTAAATTAAAAATCACTCTTAACACTAATCTTTAAAGAAAAGTCACTTACAACTGAAATATACTGAAATCAAATAATGGCTGGAACATTTCATGGCAGAGCATTGGCAATCTGACCGTTAAAATAGAACAGACTGCTTCACATTAGAAATAAGGCGTCGTTTCTTTACGAGAAGCGAGATAAGATTGCTCCTCGCTTTCAAAACCCTTTCAACAAAGGATCCGAAGAACGAGCAAGTTAGCGCGCCATATTATACCTAAGCGAGGCGTTAAACTGACGCTAACCGGGGAAAGGTGCAAATTACTGACTGACTGTTGACACTTGCAGTCTTTTAACGAGAACACACAATAGGGATGTTGATTAATTTTAGGATTCAGTTTTATTTTATAGATAAAACCTTAATATTCACGACAAAAATATTATAAAAATAATAATATTCGATTTAAAAACAAAAATTGATAAATAAAAATCATTATCAAATTTCCCACCAAAAACGTCACGTGACCTCACTAACCGTTATTCAGTACTATAATATTGGTGAACTGAAGTTTGTTGAACTTCCATATAAAATACGAGTAATCGCCCTCGCTTTGCTTCGGTTTTCTTATTTTTTACACCATGGGTTACATTACTGGAGTTTTATTAAGGATCCCTAATTTTTTTTGAAAATATAATATAGCCTATGTTACTCGGGGATAGTGTAGCTTCCCAACAGTGAAAGAATTTTTCAAATCGGTTCAGTAGTTTCGGAGCCTATTCAATGCAAACAAAAAATCAAATCTTTTCTCTTTATATATTAGTATAGACGAGCATTGACGTCATAAGCTCAAAATGGCGTTTGAGGTCACGTGACAGTGACTACTATTTTTAATATTCTAAATTAATAATATTATTATTTGATTTATGTTCATTTATTTCGACAAACAATAATATTTTAGGTGTTTAAATATTTCTCTTAATACTTTAAACATAAGTTTATACTTATTTAAAGTTAGTGTCAACATCCCTTTTCAGGGTTTTGAATTTATAACGACCTTGTCTAACTACGCTTATTACGCTACTACATACTAAGTACATATTATTGACTAACGCTTGAACATCTTAGAAGTGCTTATCTTTTATTGTCTTCAGGATGTTCTTGAGTCGTCGTATTGTGTCTTATTGGTGTATATCCATAGAATACGGAAAATCGAGTATAGTACTGCAACAGCTTATCGATTACCTGTATAATATTAAAACCAGTACCTATCATTTAAGAAAATAGTGATAGAGAAAAAAATACGTGCATAAGTGTATCAGTGATACCTTAAGAACAAACGATTACAATTTTTTTCTCTCTACAATATTTCAAGTGTTACATTTTCCGATATGCATCATATTGTTAGTGTAATCTTCTGTAACGGGAATGTGTACGTACATTCCTCGGCGGCTGATAACGTAAGCCGCTAAATTTAACTCTCAATCGGTGCCGAGGTGAGGTTTGTGTATTATTCAGTATATCGGCCGCCATGTAAACACATGTGGACTGTGCAGGATGAGCTAACGACCGGTAAGTACAGATAGTACCTGCTGATGATTTCATAACAAATTACTCTACCGGAGGTGGTGGTACTTCACTGATGGTCTGTATGACATGGTTGTGACCACTATCATGCTCTTATTGTCTTTATCTTACTGTATATCGGGTCCTCACTGTTATTGTATGTCTGAACGATTTACAGCTAATCAGTGCCGGCGTCAGGGTAGGGCGCGGTTGGGCACCGCCCAGGGCGTCAGGTTTGAGGGGGCGCCGCAGGTAGTCATAACGGAACCCTTATAGTTTGGTCATGCCCGTCTGTCTGCAGCATTGTGTCGAGACACTTAGTGCGGTACCTCACTGGGACGCCAAGGCGACGTCGCCGGCCACATATCCAAACAGTTTATATTGAATTGTGGCTACGCTTCCAAACTGGCTACGTTGCCACACCGTCGCCAAGTGAGGTAGCCGCCATACAATTCAACATAAACTGTTTGGATACGTGGCCGGCGACGTCGCCTTGGCGTCCGGGTGAGGTACCGCACTTAACCCTGGAAAGCTGTCTGTATCGTTACATGGATTTACATTGTATTTATTATTTTCGTATAGTCAATTTCGTATAGTTTCAATGGCAGATAAGGGGCGCTGTAGAAATCTCGCCCTGGGCGCTGGTAGTGCTAAAATCACACAGCATTTAATGAACCTCTAGGTTTGCTAATTCGACATTTTACGCTTCCGGGCATTAAAAAATAATGTAAAATAAGACGAGGGAAAATTATCTATTTAAGCCTGTTGCGTTTCTCCTGAGCTTGTTATGCACATGTTTACCCTGTCAGTACGCGTTACGCCGCACATACATCACATCAGCAATAAAAATATTCGAGCGATAAGGTTTCTAATGTTTCATGGTTGGTTTAACGTCCTGGCTGCGAGCTGCGAGCCCCTACGGTACTGAGGTCACGCTGCCCATAAATCTTAGAGGCGGTGTCAAATTTCGACGCGTCCGCTTTAGTCTCACCATCCGACGACGAAGGCTAGACCACCTGGACGGTGACGGTAGCGTGTGAAACCTCGCATTACGTCCGTAAGAGCTTATCGCATCTATCTGCCATCAATATTTAACGTGATCCAGTTTAAAGGCCTACTTTCGCGTATTCATGTGGCCTAGCCTCGAGAAATGATAAGTTTACAACTTGAGGTCTTAATGGTTCAGTATCGAGTTGTAGAGAAGGATGTTACTCACCAGCTAGTGTCAGTTTTAAAAACTTCGTGAACATTTAGGTACCAGATAACATTATGTAAGATTAAAATATTAGTTGGACATTGCTGTGTTAAATCGCGAGTATTACAAAATCTAGAGGAAAGGTATCGCTTTCGCACATTCTTTGAAAAATATAAGACTTATGTCCTAACTCACGAGTCACTAACGGTTACTTAAATCGCCCCTTAGTACAGAATATCCATACAAATTCTGTTGTTTCGAACGATTTAAGTAACCGTTAGTGACTCTGAGTTGGGCATTAGACCTATGACAATTTAGAATTCTAGACTCTTTGCTTAGTCACTTATCTCCGATAATATGGATGGACCCTTAATATTTTATACCTTATAAAAGATACAATATGATAGTTTTTTAAAGTTCTAAGATATGAAAAATATGTGACGAATAATCATATAAACAGCTGTATATATAAACATATGTATATACGTACGTAGCACTGATCAGAATACAAATAATATTTCAATCACAATTTCAACGAATCTGTGTGCCCGCGATGAGGCGCGCCATGACGGTCGCTAAATTATGAATATGCATCGACATTAATGCATTTTGCGTAATGCTTACGTAATCCGGACTGACACACATTAAAAGTGAAATTAAAGATGTACCAATTTCATGTAACACAATTTCACAAAACAAAGAAGCGTACTATATCACCAAAGTAATTTAGGTAGTTATTCTAAGCTTTATTTGTCATTTTCGCGTGTGTATATAAATAATTGAAAATATCCTACAAAGTCATCAAAAGAACAATGACATACAGAAAGAACAACTGAAGAAGAAAAATCTATTGAAGATAAAGTTATCGTTTTCATAAAAAAAAATCACAAAACCTATTATTAAGTAGCCATAATATTTCCAGATAACTTAATTAAACAGCCAATATTACAATCTGAAAGCTGAAAGTCCGTTGCACCAGCTAACCTCATATCACATGGATTAGGTGTCTATGTACCTACTTCAATTTTATCGCGACATGTTTAAATACGATCATGGTTTTATTTAACGATTATTTGATTGTGTAAAGAGACCCGAGACCCAGCAGTGGGATAATTGTAACGATGATAAATTCAAGCTTCACAGGTGACTGCAGTAAAATAAAACAAAAATGGTACCTACTATAAATTTGCTTTTTCCCTTTAATGGCCACGAAAATGCCTCATTCCAGTCTTAAAATGATCCTCTTAGTATCGTACAGCAATTATTCACGGAAGGCTCTGCACTGCGCGGTCGGCAGGCTGCAAGCTGTATTTACAGTGCTTTAGTCACGGACCACGGTCGACAGTCGACACCACTGCTATGGACTGTATGTCGCATCCTGGGCGAGCAGCGAGTGATGTTTAAAGGAATAGCCCGCAAAGAGCTGACGTGGATCGTCTGATGGTAAGTGGCTATCGTCGACCATGGACATCAGCAACACCAAAGTCATCACTGATGCGTTGCCGGCCAAGAAAGAAAGAAGTAAAAGAAAGAAAGAACTGGCTCTCAAGCCCCCAGCCGGAACACGACGAGTCGTTTGGCGGCTGACTCATGCTCGAGGGTAGCTATCCAGGCAAACCCCATGGAGAAACAATAATAGTCAATAATGGTATTAACAAATAAAATCAATATTATCAATACAATCCCTCGAGGGGCCCTACCACCAGCGGGCCGGATGTAGTCGCCTCTTACGACACCCATCTGGCGTGGGATTGGAGTTAGTATTCTAAGTCGCCCCAACACGGCTAAGAGTCCTAGACATGAACGCTTTTTCATAGTAAATACTAGTTATTAATCGCCTGTAGTTCCCCGCCCCCGGTGCTATGCTATGCCGATGTCTATGATGGTAGCAGTGGGTTAGTCACGGTCGACAGTCCCACCATATGGCGGCGTGTCATGCGCCGCGCGCGCGTGGCCAAACTCTTCCGAGAAGCTTCCAGAAACAATGTGCAACCGTGATCACGTTCCTGATCGAGATTTATAATGCACGTCCTCAATCCGACCCATCTTTTGCAATAGAACAATTAATAAGCGCTCCGTACCTATACCTTCTCGTATTGAATTCGTATTTGAACTAAACTGTTTCTGGGTAATTCTATTCAAATTTATTATTAGTGGTTGCAACTCAAACCAATATCGATCGAGGTACTAAGTAGATCTGCGGAATTAAAACCATCACGGGTCCAAAATGCAAGTCCAATGATCCTCACGTGCCGACCAAAATATGAAAAGTGGCACGACGTTCGGTTCTGGCAGCTGGCTATTTAACGCCCACCTTAGCCTTATATATATCTAATGATTGATTCGAGTTATCGGCCGGATTGCCTTCATATTCCGTGTAATGCACTCACGCGCTTTGAAATATTTATTCTTGTTATTTTTTTATGGAAATAGCCGGCAAACGAGCTGACGATCCACCTGATGGTAAGTGGCTTTCGTCGCCCATGAACATCAGCAACTCCAAAGGCATCACTGATGCGTTGCCGGCCAAGAAAGAGGGAAGAAAAAGAAAGATTCTTGTTAGGTTCTTATTAGGCTCTTGTTAGGGCCTCATCTGCTCACCGACACTGCCACTAGGCCGCTGTATTGTAATTATAGTTTCTAAATTCTCTACTATAATACACAGAAGATACCTACGTCAATGTTTTGCTTCTGACTTATTTGATGAATCAGTATTTTTGGAATAATTACTCAGCCAATTAATTATTCACTGGTCAATTTATCAAATGATCTGTGACGGTTGTACTCGTGATGTTGTCACGACGGTGGCGCTGACTGACTGCGTGCTCGTCGTGCTCGTGCTCACAAGGCAATATTCATTGAACATTTAAATTAAAATGTAGATTAATGTCGTCGGTCCAGCCGGTACAGGCGGTGCTTCGGTACAGGCAGTACCGGCGAGCACATCGCCTGTTTGCTCAACTGGTAGCTTCTCCTCCAAGTGGGCGGTTCAATGTTTGTCTATTTGATATCGTTATAATTCCAAATGTAAGTATAAATTACACACTTATGCAGCTGCATGCTGTATCTAACGCTCCAATGGTAAAATAGGTTTTAGTTACGATTTGCCTTTTACTACAAGCAATAGCACAAAGTTCAGACGTAAATGATTTCTTGTAGAGGAAAGATCTGATCTGCAGGAAACAAGTCTACTCGTTGCAGAAGCATCGAGACCATCGAGCATGATAATATCAATTATATCATTAGCAGAAGTGCATACAAAAATTACAAAATTATACATACCTTAAAAATTTTAATAAAAATACCTTCACCAATGTATAAACTAAAACATACTTGATTTCTACATCGTCGAACGTTCAAGGCCACGATTTAGTCCATCATCACCAGTCATATTATATGCATCAAATAATGCAATCAAAGAGCTGACGTCAGTGTCGTCGATTCTCGAATAAACAATCACAATTATTGTATTCCTAGTACCAGGCTGACAAGACCAAGTAGAGTCCGAACTCCCAGCTTACGACGTAAGGCGTGAGGCTAGTGAATGGGCGCTGACGTCAGCACAGCGTCGCCCACGCCAGCAGCACCACACCACACCATATGGCTATACCGGTTCGATTCCGTCATTGCTTTTGAGCTGCGTGCTCTAATTATTTTTAGTCGATTTGTTTTTAAAATCATCCTCACAGACGTGGCTTATAAAATTGTTGCTAATTGCAACAAAATTTGCAATCACAAACTTTATATCTGCAAACTTGACTCAAAAAAGTACCGAAGTACTTAATGGTGCTTGTCCATAAATGGTGAGGACATATTATTATGAGGACATACTGTTAATGCAAATCGATTGCTAGTATGATTCAGGCCTTACATCATGTAGGAAACCTATCAAAAGATGCGACCTAAGCAATTTTTTTCAGATATTCAGCATCTTAATTAAGTGATCTAGATTCGATTTATCCTAGTCGTAGATATTTATAAGGCTATCTTGAAAATAAAATTTGAACTTATTCATTTATACCTGTTAAAAATTAAGGTGCTTAATAAAGTAATAAAACTCTCCGAAAATTGCTGTTACAAGCAGTTCCGTATTGAATACCGCAAAGGAATACAGAGTCATCACAGTTCCTGATCGATTGTTCGTTTTGATGACTATTGCAATTCATTGATGATTTATTGAACTTGTCATTCATTCGTAAGAACCTACGTTGATTAGAAATACATAATTAGTAGGTATTTCAATTTATAGATATTTGATATGTTTATTAATTTTTGCAATGAGCGTGCAATAATAATAAAATAAGTAATGTTGTAATATAATATTGTATTCATGAATCATTTTCTATCGCTGGTAAATATACATATGTGTGTGTGATACCTGGCTAGTCTGAGCACAAAAGATATAATAGTACTTATGTATGAGTAAATAAACTTGTCTGTGTACGTCATTGGATTACCGTTTACCCGTCATACATACATCCCGTTTACATCCCACTATTTACCTTATTCTTTTATCGGGTTCTTGTAAACGTTGTAAACATACCACCTAATTATTCGTCATACGAGTGGTTTAGTTTTCCCACTTGACTGTCTGCGTGACTGAAGTCAAGCTTGGCAACGGCGATGATACATTTAAATCCCTGTAAATGGACAGGCTTAGGACCTTTACATAAGAGCTTTGATTCACCTATACATAAAAAATCATGTATTCAGATTGCGTACCTATATGCTTCCCTACCTATACGAAATGTACTTAATGTATACATATAAGTACTTATGTACCTAATTAAGTATGTAACCCCTTTAGAACAACAGGCAAATGGCATAAAAACTGAACTTCAAATGTATAAATATATAGATAGGTATATTCATAATAATACCTTCTGTAAGATAAGTGTTGCCGAGCCGGGTTCAAATAACCCCATACGGATGTCAAGATAAACAAAACAGCATCTACTTCAGAATAGGCAGGGCGCACACGGTAGGAACCTACTTTATTTAGGAAGCTTCTTCTTCTCCATTATAGATAGATAGGTAGACGAGCAGTTTGGTGATATTATATAATACTAGCTGACCGGGCAAACGTTGTTCTGCCAAACATTTTCTAGGGGTAGGGGGATGAAAAATAGATGTTGTCCGATTCTCAACCTAGCCGATATGCACGCAAAGATTCACGAAAATCGGTCGAACCGTTTCGGAGGATTTCAACTTCTAACACCGTGACACGAGAATTTTATATGTATATAAGATATAGTAACTAGGTTAAGATACGAGATGTAAACTAAGTAGTAGATCACAAGCTCTTAGATATTTGTATATAGCAAATCCATAATGTATGTTGTACTATTCTACAGTTGAGGTTTTAATTAAACCCTACATCATTTATTTTATTATTCATTAACAAAAATAATATTTAACACATTTTTGTACGATGTTTCAAATTATTCGTTAAGCGCTCTTACACACGAACGACACTTTGCAGTCGAGAGTCCCAACTGCAAACGTCGACGGCACCCGACGGCAGCCGACTGCAAAAGTCGACGGCACCAAAGTACTCTGTGACGGCACCCGACGACGTTTGCAGTCGGGTGCCGTCGACATTTGCAGTCGGGTGCCGTCGACGTTTGCAGTCGGCTGCCGTCAGTGCCGTCGGCGGTCGACTGCAAGCGTCCACGTTTGCAGTTGACACTCTCGACTACAAAGTGCCTTTCGTGTGAAAGCGCTCTAAGTACTTAAAATTAACTATTCTTGGGAAAGGTAAAAATGTCCTACCTCGGGAAGTTTCATAAAAGGCAAAAACTCTTTACTAACATATTAAGCGCTAATTAATTATGTTACAAATAAAGATAATACGAGCAATGAACATCATTATCATTATCAGTAGTAAACTAAACAAGTGTAATTGAAAATGGGTCAGACAGGTCTTGCCCGAGCGTTTATCTTAAGTTAATATCTAACACATTCAATTGAAATAAACGTTTACATTTAGAAAATATTAAATCATCGACGCGTTATGTAAAATGCACTATTTGTATTACGTAATGCATATATGCTATAGGTAAACTATTTCAAAGCAAAAAATGTAAATAAAATGGCTATAGGCATAATGTTTTACGAACATGCTGGCGCAAACAAAATGATTATCTCTCTTAAGGAAATAGCCGACAAACGAGCTGACGATCCACCTGATGGTAAGTGGCTATCGTCGCCCATGGACATCAGCAACACCAAAGGCATCACTGATGCGTTGCTGGCGAACAATAAGAGAGGAAAAGAAATAAATAACTGGCACTCAAGCCTCCAGTACCACCACTGTCGGGCCGGATCAAGTTGACTCTAACGGGGGTCTTAATCTGGTGTGGTTAGTATTCTAATCGGATTGTGGTTAGTATTTTAAGCCGAACGAAATCAAAAACACGAGGAGCTCGAGATACATTATTAAATGCCAATTTTAACGTTTAAATTGCGGTCAATATTACATACAGACACGCGGACGGCAAGATTATGACCATGTAAAGAGGTATTAAATAGATTATCTCTATAATTCCTCTGCACATTCCTAGAAACACTGACAGTGCTTTAAAAACAATTAAATTTCAATTTATAGCGCTTCCGTCGAGTGCGTCGTATCCGCAGCACGACTTGCGCACGCGCATACAAAACATGGACTCCCTGGCGCCATCTGGTAGCCACTGCGGTAACTATGTCCGGTTCTTTGTTTTTATGTCATTAGATAATGGCTATCGGATACCAGTAATCTTTGCGACTGACTTATACCCTGTTCTTCGTCATCATACTTTCCATTTGGGCCGGACAAATGCCATCCCGTCTTCCGTTTGAGTCCCATCAGTATGCAACATCGGAGGCTCACGTCCAGTTATAAATATTTGCATAGATTGCAATGCGTTGTGTTTGCAAATTTTGCATTGTCCTTTATCGATCGGTAACAATTGTACTGCCAATGTCGGTGCTCCAAAAATGTCACTCAAAGGGCCTAGCTTCCATTGCTTATAAAACATTCCTAGCCTGCCTTGTTTGATCATGGAAATCGTTAAATAATACTAACATGTTTTTAATCTAAGACCACATCTTAGTATTATTTACTCAAGATTTTCAATGAATTATGACGAAGTATTTAACCGATTTATGTATGAATCAAGTCATCGATAAACCTAGCAACTACGTGACGAACTCACCTGGCTGCCTCACCTTGACTCATCAGTGTGTCACCGTGACCTCTACACGACTTCCGCTCTTTGACACTGTGTTTAAGATTCTGAGTAATAACTGCATGAAAGCAATAAAGAAAGCATTTTACGTCGATACCATTCTACGAATCTTTATCTAGAAATTCTTCTTATAATCTAGTGCCCAAACGACCAAGAAAATGTGCCCTTATAATTTCAAGCACGGTTCCCTCAGGGTAGCAATTTAGGTCCCCTTTTTATATATATGGAACACTTGTGGCACTAGTTCATATTGAAGTTGATAACGTTATTAAAACGAGATGATATTCTAACCTGTAAATAGGTACTGGTTCAATCATACACCTTCGTGATGCAAACAATGTTTCAGATTGTAGTGGAGTTACGTCATCGGCCTTATAATATCATACTCGCATTGACCATACAAACGTAGGTGTATATCTGAGGCTGTTTAAGATTCTCGCGAGCACCTGGTGTGTTACGAATGTAGTTTTGTTTATGTAAAGCATATATGTATAACGTTTTATTTTTACAAGTAAGATAAAAAGAAAAAATTGAAATATTAAAGACTATATTGGAGGTAAAATGTGGATGCATATTATCTTATTCATTTATAAGGTTTTATACATCATTGCCAATCAATAAAATACACATTAGTCATTTAATTGCCGTATAATTAGACTTCCATGAATCATAATCTGTCCTGTTCAAACATCAATCAGTAGCTCGAGCACGAATATTTGCGAGAAAGTATTCGTATGGTTAACGTAAGCAATTTGTATAGCATTTTTTCAAAAGCGCCCCTATCGTACGTAAATGGTACTAAAATGCCATACAAATTTGACAGATTGCTTACGTTAACCATACGAATACTTTCTCGCAAATATTCGTGCTCGAGCTACAGAACACATTATCCGTCATACTTTTAAATACATTTGTGTCTACACATTAGATATTTAAATCAAACAAGTATTGCTTGCGAAAGAAGTCCATATAATTTAATGCTATAAAATAATGAAAGTGAAAAAATGTAAATCAGGGCATTATTACAAAACATTGTTCAATATCGATAGCCGATTTAATCCTTTTACTTCGAGAAAGGCGATCATACTTTGACATTTAAAAACACTAATTTGCATAAATATGTAATAAGATTTGGTCACTTGTGACTTACGTTGCCATACTTATATTCTTTATATTTGTAAATTTTTTATATACCATATACCTCCTTCCTAGGAGGAAGAAAAAAAACATTAACTTAAATTACTAACATTCCAGTAAGCATCCATGGTAGCTTACCATGACATGGTAGGAATGACATCAATTGATAGGGAACAAGCTGACCATCCTGGTGGTGAGTGACCACCGTCGTCCATGGACAGCAGTAACATTGAAGGCTTAACCGATGTTTTGATGATCAAGAAAGAAGACAGAGGAAGAAAGCCAGAAAAAATCCTCAATGTCCAAAGTAATCTACATATCTATTGATTAGCTCCTTTTTATGACCCATATTTAGGGTTATTATTGGAACGAAATTCCTTATCGCGCGTTGCGAAAGGGGGCTAGACGGGCTAGACTAGAATCGGGCCCGGGACCCCTCGCTTCGCAGGCAGGGACGCTACCAACTAGGCTACAGAGTCAACCATGTCAGATATTAGTAAACCATAAAAAAAAACACATTTTCGTTCCCCATGTTAAAAATTATTAAATTCCTTTTTTGAAAAACAAACATATCATTTGGTGTGGAAATGTAAATACATAAAGGTAACAATGGATCTTATTACAGTTTATATAAAACAAGATAAAGATGATTAGATACGTTAATCGCTAACAGGTACTTACGAGTATGTCACTTTAATTCTTACAATAAATCTGAATGAGTGTACTAGTTCTTTGTAGCAGAGGAAATTGTACAAAAACAAGTTTACGCACTTATCCTTAAAGAAACCTTGTGACGTGGTCACTCCGAGCTTTAATCTGCGAGATGATGCATTGTGGGTCAAGGTCTGTGCACGTCCGGAGAATTAGTGCTCATCGAAGACCTATATTCAGTTATCATTTGTACGAAACATCAAGGTTCTTAAGACTTTGGTCACAGGGGAAAAATAGGCCTTAGTGCCAAACGCCAAGATTAATCTATGTAATACATCTATTAGATACAAATAAATAAAATTGGAGTGTCTGTTTATAATATTAAAATAACCGCTTTTTACTAAGTGCATTTGGATGTATACACGGTACATTTTTTACAATTTTTGTCTGTCTGTCTGTTTGTTCCGGCTAATCTCTGAAATGGCTGGGCTGATTTTGACGGAACTTTCACTGGCAGATAGCTGATGTAACAAGGAGTAACTTAGGCTACTTTTATTTTAGAAAAAAAAAACAAATAGTTATAGAAAAAAGAACAATAACTTTTTGTTAAATACCACGCGGACGAAGTCGCGGGTAACAACTAATATTTAATAAATAAGTCTACACGCTAATACATCCCCACACTAGGATTCCCTGTGTTGTGGGAGCCATGAACATCACTCAAAGACAAGAACACATACACTCAGACCTATGGGCGTAGCCAGGGGGTTTCGGGGGTTTAAACCCCCACCGAAAAGTTAAGATATTGACATTTTTAGGAGCTTTATTTCTATTTAACACGTTTTTGAACTTTTGACTAAACTAATAATAGATGGCACTCTACATACGTCGTGAGAAAAAATAAAGGACTATAAGTAATATATTTTATATACATTGCGGGCATCAACTTAGAAGTTGACGAGAATGTACGACGATAAGATATAATAGTAAAGAATAAGAAAAATGTAATGAATCCTCACATCAGTATTATATGAATACTGAAGCAAAACCTAATCATCATTAGTCAGTAGTAAAAAAAGAATCACCCAGATAGGGTCGAATAAAGAATAGGTATAATATTTCTCATATTTTTCTGTTATAAATTTTACTAACAAAAAATAACCGACTTCAAAGTCACTCAACTACTATCAGATCTCGTTCAAATGTATATGGGATTACGTGACAAGCACCTGCTTTAGATTAAAAAAAGAATCATCGAAATCGGTTGGCGTGATATTGAGTTATTCGTCCATTTGTCGCGCTTACTTAATTAATACAAATTTAAGACTTATATGGTTTTATCATTGATGCCATTGTCAGATCTCAATAAAATTTATATGGGACCACATGACAGCCACCAGCTTTCGATTAAAAGAATCATCAAAATCGGTTCGCCCAGTCCAAAGTTCTGAGGTAACAAACAAAAAAAAATACAGTCGAATTGAGAACCTCTTCAGTCCTCCTTTTTTTGAAGTCGGTTAAAAATACCTCGATCACACAATTTTATTGTTCAGCGCTCTACTTATTTGTTAAATTCTGAGTATTCCGACTTCTGCATAATAAATAATTGACTAAATATAGGAATTAGAAGCATGAACTCGGTATTAAAAGAAATCTAGAGTGGCAGGCTATTTGTGGCTAATAAGTACCTTCTGCATAAAATGCTAAAAATAAAACGTTAATTTTATCAACAGGTATGCTTTAAAATCGTTATCAAAATTAAACTGAAAAAACGTGCCAATGTCTAGCATGAAACTGTAGCATACATGAGATGAAGATGACGTCCAGCGCCGGCGTCAGCGGAAGGAATGGGCGCTCTAGGCGCCACTGTTAAGGGCGCCAACAGTGGCGGCTCTAGGGCGGTTGACATTGGAAAGGTTTTTTTTTGAGTGACACCACTTTTGAGGACTTGGACCCAGTAAATATTGCATTTGAACGACTAAGTCCGGTTTACAAGTAGTAAGTAGTATCTACTTGATAACTAAATTTTAAATAAATTAATACGTGTTAACAGACAATTTAGTAACTTTTTAGTTAAAATTTAGTTATCTACATAACTACATAATACGTGTAAACCGAACATAATAGATAATAGGTCTATTTCTATCTCCCTCAAGCAGTTTCTTCCTACTAACAGCTGTTTAAGACACCTCGCAAATTTCCAAGCAGACTTGTTTAGAAAATAATCATCCAGTTTTTTATAAACTTTCGTCTTATGAATGCTTTTAAAATAATTAATTATATAATTTGAAGAGTCATCACCACTACGTATGTAACCTGATACGACCCTTCTCAATGGCAGTGTCGAAATTACATGCCATTTGTGTTGATGAATAAATTGGTACAACTTGCACACAAGTTCAAAGTCATGTCTCAATTTAACGGGTTAATTATCAAAACAACTAGCTCGCTCTGTTGCTTTCAGTGGCCTTTTTCATCACGAGTTGTTCACATACTTTCATTATTAAGATTTGCTTTGAGCACTTATTAAAGGATCCTTCATTATGTTACTTAGCATCTAAGAGTAGGTATATATTTAGTAACATATAATAATTTCCAACACTTTTCATCATTTTTAACAGACTTTAAACCAACGGAGGTTACCAAATTGATACGTAATATTATTAATCTGCAAAATTCATACCAGTGAATTATATGATTTATACATTATACTTAAAATAAGTGTTTTTATATCTTAATTATTTAAATTACCTATTCCGCCTATCTCTTTCAACTTTCTTCATAGCTACGTAAGGTTAGCCTTGGACTCATTGCTGTATAGCAACCAAGCCGATGAGTGATTGTTTTATTTAGTACCCATTTAGTCACTGTTTCCAGAACTGCTCTCGTCAATGTCGCCGTGGAAGTTACAAAACAGTCGTCATACAGCGTGCGTGTGTAAGTGAGGTCGTCTGAGACGGAGGCGCCATATTGGTAACGGGGTCACGGACTGCGGCGGCCTGCGCCCGCGCCATCACAACGTCCCGCCAAAATTATACTTTCTCGCATTTCCGTTTCCACTACTCTATTTGTCTATGCATCTCGTGTGACAAATGGCGGGCGAAGGCTTAAAAAATGAAGTGACTTTCTACCTTCACGTCTTTTGCTTTTTTATATTTTCGTAAAAGATAATGAATCAATAAAGAATTAAATTAATACCATGCGTCATATCTTGTTCAAGTAGAAAATTAGTAGTTGAGATAAGAACTACTTAAAATGGGATAGTATTTAAAGATTTTATGAAACCCGAGTCACAGTGGGTACAGTGAGGCAACGAAATATTGTGATGATGATGTTATTGGTATAAAAATAATAGACATTCGAGATTTGGTAAAAAGTATTTTTCAACACTCCCTAAAATAAAGCGTTTACGGCCATTGTAGAGATAACCTCGGCTGCTGGGGCTATCTGCGGCGACTGCAGCTCAGCTCTCGGAGCGCATCGCTGATAAGATACGCTATTTATATACGATTTGCTTACTGCTGAACCTCAATTATTGGTTAGCTTAACTTACTGAAGTTTGCGTTGCCAATGGCCACGAGAGTAATCGATAAATAAGATAATGCACGAAAAGCTTTCAGTATCAATATGCCCTAATACCCTAAATCTTGCCAATAACGACCAATAAAATAATATTTGCTTGTCATAAAAATATCGGTTGCTAATCCAACCCCAGACTCTTTCCTTGGTGTCCACATTTACGAGTACCTCTACCAACTGTGCGGCATGTTCATCTTCATCTGAAGATAAACATGAAATGCGACGAAACCTGTTCACAAGTAACAGAAAATTTTCATTTATTCTAATATCAGAGCACAGAATTATGACGACCATCACTTCAAGTTTTAAACGAACGCCGGCGCGTCATTTGTTCCTACTCGGAATCCTAGTGCATTCCTCGTCAATTGATAACGCTTCTAAAACCATCTGGCGCGAATGGCCCTAAGTGAAGCCGCACATAAATCACACATGCACGCACGGACCTACATTTCGACAACTCGACATCAATAAACGATCGATAAAAAACCCATCTGACCGCATCTGTAAGCGTCTCGAGTCATTACTAATCTTTACCATTAGAGGCATAAAACACTACACAAGTAGGACTATCGCATCAGTCGCATGTCGTGCACTGCAGGACTGAGGAGACCTTGTCCGTAATATGTTTAAAAAATAATTTCTTGGTGATGTATTTGTAAGCAAAACCCTCCATAAATCAAGCGTGAAGCGACGTCTCACCCCATCCAACAAAAATAGCCCTGTTAAGGCCAAAATTAAGAGAAAAAAGTTAAAAAGGGCGCAGCGCGGCGGCGCGCGCGCATGTGTTGCGCATGTGATGCCGGCTCTGTTTCCGGTTCCAGAATTTAAATTTTTGCGGCCCATTGTCTTTTGGGGATGGGGTGTCAAAGATAATAGAGTACATTTTAAACACAATAATCAAAGTAATCAAACGATGGATTGCGAAATTCTATGCAAAACAGTGATTCTGAAGTGAAATGAATAGTTACGTAACATTATTGAAAAAAGTGACGTAAAGGATAAAGCGGAATCACTTGTTTTTCAATGGATTAAATAAAAGTTCATGAGCATTCGATATTACGTGAAAATAATATGCATAAAGCAAATTTTTTTTTTCATTTATATATTTCGTTATTATTTACCACATCTACATATATCTAACAAGATAATAGCTGCTGTTGTCATAGATACATACGCAAATATATATAATAGCTCAAGCAGGATGGACATCAAAAAACCATTGTCAATGTCCGCGCTTATCTATCGTAGTTTACAAACAAATTATTTATTGACCCACAAACAAACTCCTATCGTATGCGATATAACTGTAGTAAATACTGCACAGAATTCACAAGTCGTAAACATTATTCATCGTTAGAGCGATGACCAACAAACCGTGATGCATTTCGCCCAATTATTCTAATGATCATCACGTGATCAAAATAACAATTAACTAATGCAACAAGCTGCAATATGAGTAAGAAGGGTTGGTAATTAACTTACTTAAATATTCATTACTTACTTATCGTTAATAGATCTATTTAGGTTAAAATATAATTTAAAACATTATAATAAGTGATTATATAATTTGCATGATTCTTATTTTTAATTTGCGTGATTCTTATTTTAAAAGTGTTTAGTTAATTAAAGTTTATATTCATAATAGCAGCACAGTAATAGCCCAAGTATATACGGTTGTGATTGCTTGTGATTTTAATAAATAATTGCCACGCAAGTTACATTCTTGCTCTATTGAAACTAAAAAATAATAATTGTTAGCTTTACCTGAATTTAAAGGAAATGTAGGCAAAATAGCATCAGCTGAAATTATGCATTAAGCCTTAAGAATATGTGAAGACATCGGCCCGACTTAGTCTACATACTATTGTATGAAAACCCACACTCGAAGATATAGCCTAAAAATTTGTCTCTACGTTTTGCAGCAAGAAAGAAGGAGGAAGGAGAAGAAGAAGATTCTGCGTGCAATATATGAACCACACAAGGAACTGCCTTATTAGTGAGTAAATCAAAGCTTGTAAATATAAATAATTAAATACTATGTTATCGTAATTCGAAATAGGATTAATTACTGAAATCCTCACCAAGAAGTCCCTACTGGTGGAGATTAGATAGACACGGTATCAGTGATCTACAAATTTTAAACGTGCTTTAATCTTCAAAGTTTCCCCCTTGTCCTAAATATAGAGCAAAGGTGGTACAAAGAAGACGTTAGGAAACAAAATGTCACAGTGACTTTTACAAGTCCAATGAACCCGCGAACCCTCGCAGCAATCGTAGTTAAAATAAGCAAGAGGTGTCTCCACTGCCGCCCGGAGACAAACCAAGAACGGGCTGTCCTCAGACGACAGATCCTCAGTAACCTCAGTTTTTAAAAACACAACACACACACACACACACACACGCCAAGTCATCACGTGATCATGCATTAAGTAAAAAGTGACAAGCAGCAAATTAAAGTCATCAAAAACATTACGCTTGCTGCAAACACATCCTACGTTCCGACCATAAAACATTTTCTAATAAACTACACAAAACCAAACAGATTCAAGTTTTATTAATTTGAAGTTATTAACGGGTTTTATTGTTTCCTCCATCTTACGTAATCCAGTAATAAAGTCGGGCCAAAATTCCTCAGCGAACAACATTCTAATTCTTTTGCTCACTAAAAGCGTTGTTCGTCATCACCGGCTAAAGTAGGAACTTAAAACAACCAAACAAAACAAAAAGCTGTATTCAGTGTCTGTGGCCGTAGTGCGTAGCGAATAATAAAT